>JAQQTP010000057.1:4730000-5930000 GCA_029884605.1 Ormosia emarginata | reverse complement strand
TAACACTTATTTTATTATTAGTTTAAAAGTAAATGTTGTTAGTATCTCTCTCTAATAATCCTTTCAAATATATGAGGTGAACTAATAGTAAAACAAGTGTTGAAAGAAGTATCCAAAAGAATATGTTACTAGCATTCTTGGAGGTCCATTATACAGATTTTTTTCTTTATAGGAACTTAATTAGAGACCACAAATTTAATGCCTTCTGTTCTATCTTATCCAGTGACCCAGAATCTGTTTCTGACTGCATGCATCAACATACAACAGAATGCTTCGGAGCTCACAGTTTTGATATCTTTTTTCCTTTCATAAATCTACTTCTTGGCTACTTGTATAGATTTTCAGATGATGAATAAACCAGAAGCTCACTTAAGTTTCATGAATGCTGTGCTGAGGAATTTCTTACTTGACTTTGCATATTCTAAGGAAATTTGTCCTTTGACAGTCCTTACTCTCAGACCCAAATCCAAATTCGCCAGCAAACTCGGAAGCTGCTCGCCTGTTTAGTGAGAATAAGCGGGAATATAACCAAAGAGTTCGTGAAATAGTGGAGCAGAGCTGGACTGCTGATTGAAGCCCCCAACAAAAGAAACAGAAGATTTTACCAAGTCAGGGAAGTAAAATAAGAAAATAGTGCCTGTGGCATTATCCTGAAGTGCGACTACATAATAAACTTCTTGAGCTTAAGTGTGTACTATGATTTGTTTTATTGTGCATCTTGTTTGAAGGTTTCTTTTTGTTAATTATTTTCCTTGTAGACAACTCTTTTTCGGTCCCTTTAAGTTTTCTGCTGTTTCATCATTAATCTTTCTTGTACTAGTATGTCTTTGTGGCATTTATATAGGAAGTGTGTTATTGTAGTTATGATGTCTAAATAAAATGTATCCGACAGTGGAAAAATCAAAGTTTTTTTCAATTAATGTTTCCTCTGAATACGATATTCAAACACTCTGAATGATTATAAACCAAACTTGTTTGTTGTCACAGCAGGATTAGCCTTTGCTTATGTGGATGGATTATGCACTTTACAAGTACTCACTCCTTTGTTATTTGTTAAGATAGGTCTTGGTGGTTCGATGCTGTGTATATATACCTCATGATGTTTATTTAAAGAGGAAAACCTTGATGAGACCGAGAACTTAGGTTTAAGCCACTAGGATTGGGTTAGTGGTAAGGGACTTGGATAGTTTGCATGGGATTATAGATTCAAAACTCAATACCACCATTGTACCAAAAAAAACAGAATAGAGAGAGAGAACAGGTTTTTCTAAATTGTTTAAAGATAGTATATTTATGGGTCAAAGATTTCAACTTACCAAGTCCAGTTAAATTAGTAACATAATATTGTGGTATGTGAAAGATTAGTTGGATATTAGTTTAAGATAGATTGAAGTTATTTTAGGGATTGAAATTGAAATATGAATTAGTCCTTGTCAGCACCTTTATCAATTGGGACTTGCCTATTCTACTATGTTTACTAAAATTTCTTTTCTAGTAAATTCAAGTTCTTATAAGTGGTTAGGTTATTAGGTTATTTTAACATGATATATTGTGAATCAATTATTAATTCCCTAGTTCAATAGGATCTATCATGACCAGAAGAAGTTCAACTAAACAAGATATAGGGTTGATATTCTTTATCAATGGTGTGCTAGCAGTAGTGCTGGCTTCTTTCCATTGATATACTTTTGTCCCCTTTTATTTCTAAGAACACAAAACTTCCTACTTTGAGAACTTTAACCCTGCCCCACATCTTCCATTTTATTCTTAATTACTATTTTTTTGTCAGTGTTGTCATCATCTGTTGGTTGATCTGTCTGTTAGGATGAAGAGCTTATTTTTAGACTAGAGAATCTACTTTTATAGAGCCTTGACCTACAGCCTTACTGTTTATAATTCTGTTTGAGTATTACAATTTAAACTTGCAGAGGGTTTGCATGACAATTTAACTTGGTATATTTGGATGGAGGATTTTGGAGCGAAAAAAAAAATGAAGGTTTATTTTTAATTTCTAAATTAAAAGAATTATAAAGTGTTTATAAAAATAAATAAATGATGATTGAGAGGTAATATGATTTTCTTTCATTTTCTGCTTTCGCTTCAAAAAAATCTCTAATATAAAGATTGTTTTCTTAAAATTTAGAATAAGCTCTCCATTTCCTTTCCCTCCAAAACGCCAACTCCTGCACATAAGCTATACAATTCGTGTTTTGTTGGCCTTTCAAAATAGTTCTTTCTTCTTATTTCATAGGCATGGAGTTTAAATGCATCTATGAGGACCACTGATGGGACCACGACAAGTGTACCAGATCGTTAAGTAATAAAAAACGTGAGATATCAGATATCGTTTTCAGGGATCGATGACCAAATACCAAGTTAACTACTATTTAAACTAAGATTTGGATTTAAGTGAGTTCCAATAACAATAACAAAATCAAACGAAATAAAAACAATGACAATATTTTTGGGTTTTTATAGTTGACAATTTATCAAACACTTAGTATGCGAGATGAAAAACAATCAATTAATGAAGAGTTGGGATCAAGTTTCATTTGATTTCACTTGTTGCATATCAATTGGAATTAATACAAGTTACTATTCCTATTTTGTTACCGAATTTTCTAAAATAATCAAATCCTAATTCCTTAGGTAATTGACCCCTTTGTTTCCAATTAAAACTCCCAATTCCTTAGGTGATTCTAAGAGATAACAATCATTAAGATTTAGAATTCAACAAGATAACAAGCAAATCAATGACTATTCCTAGCCTAGAGATAAGTAAGGTTCATAATCTCATTGCACAATTATACATCAAATTTTCATTCAACATACAACCCTAAAATCATTCCAAAGAAGATCAATCCTTAGAAAGCATTAAGAGAAGAGATCAAAAACTCAAAATAGAAATAACAACTTATATTAATTAAATCCAATGTAAAAAATAATCAAGATCCATCAAAATCCACTTAATTCCAACAAAGGAGAGTTTAGTTAGACATAGAAATAAATGTAGAAACTAAAATAATATGGAAGAAGATGTAAAACTTCATGAAAGATTGAAGAAAATTTGAGTTCCCACTTTTCTTCTCTTCAAATCCACCGTAGAGCTCCCAAAATAGGACTCTTCTTTGCTCCAAAACGGCTCCCCACGCAACTCTCTCCAATTTAGGTCAGAAAAGATGAATTTATACTCTAGTATGGACGCCTAGGAGCTGCGTCTGGAGCGCCTAGGCCCTGAACGTCCAGAGCGTATTTTTATTTTATAGAACTTAGTGCCTAGGCGCTTCGTCATGAGCGATTGAGCGCTCATCATCTAGAGAATGCTTTATGATGCCTTCAAGGACGCCTAAGCGCTGCTTCTGTAGTGCATAAGCGCTTAGTGTCCAGCAAAATTACTCTTGATCTTCCTTCAAGGCTTTAAGTTTTCCTTTCTTGAGTGCTTTCCTGCAAAAATACATTATAAAAGTGAGGATTCTTCTTCCTTTCGATCAATTATCCTCACCGACAAACCTAAATCAAACTTTGAAAGATATTTGAGAAATAAACAGTAAAAAGAGTAAATTAGGGGGAATTAATTTAAATTCCCAAGACAAAAACCTCATCTTTTGCGTGCTCATCAACCACCATGCCGGTGTATAATCTGGAGATGTTTCGGCCATGTTGGCATTGAGAGATTACCATTGGCAGTCACTCAGGACCACTATCTTATCTTATAATTTTCATTATCAATACCCAAGAAGCTAAACTATTGGCCCACAGAACTGGAATCGTGGATTAGGCCTAGACGCTTTTTTCAACATCTTCATAACTATAAATGGTTATTGTGATCATAGGATAAACATGCACATGCAGAAAAATTGACGAATAATATGCCTTTGCGACACTTTTAATCTTCTATTAGTGCTGAAGGGCAATTCTTGGGAAATAGACTTAGAATCATAAGTAAGAAGATACACTACACAAAATGAATGTGAGCTTTCCTCTTGCAGGAAGCTGCTCCTAGAGCTATTATAGATGATACGTTTTAAAAATAAAAGAGTTGAGAATGGGGAAGGTCAAAGTAGAGAAGAACTAATTTGAGTCTTGCCAAATAAGGATGGATCATCAAGGCCAACTAGTCCAACATTGTGTTATCTAATTTTTTGTTATTTTACCAGTGCTCCTATGACACTTGCATTCTAAGCCAAAAAACATGAATGTGCTTTCACTACCTTAACTCACATGGTGTAAGCGGAGGCAATATAGTTGTTCAATAGAAGCTCAGCGGCTTTTGGGAAAAAAAGTTACAACACGAACTTATACTATTTTGGAGCTGCAAACTACAAAGCTCACATTCTGTAACCATTAATCTTTTAGGCTTATAGTAAAATATACCAAAACAAAGAGTGAAATGCTCTATATATTGACACTAATGGAAGGTCATTCGTCGAGATGCTAGAGGTGAGATGGGAGATCCTTCGCTACTTTGAGAGTCCCCTCTCCATGCATCCTGGACTTGAGCTGCAAACTGCAAATTCCACAAAACATCCTCCATAGAGGGTCTATCTGCTGGCTCTTTCACTAGGCACCTTACACAAATCTCCATCATTGTCTTCAATGATTGATCCAAGCATGCATTGCGAACTGCTGGATCTATAATGCTCCTCCGAGCTTCATCATCAGCTGTTATGCTTGCTTGCAACTGCCTCATGATCCCATCAATGGAAGCAGTGTCATAAAATTGCAAATGATTTATATTGAAATAGAATGGTTAATGAAAACTACCAATATCTTGCAAACTAATCATTTACTTTGATACCCTATGAGCAAGTGAATATAAGTCTGAATATTGATTATTCCAAAAGGCTAATCCATTCATAGTTAATTTATATCTCAAATTTTCCTGCTTATAGTGTGTGGAAATTTTTTTGACATTTAATTGATCTCTTAGGTGAGATAATATATCCAAATATAATAAATTCAAACCAACAGTTATGCATATATAGATTTGTAAAGCACTATATAGCTGGCAAAGGTGTTTTAGAGAGCAAATATAGTAAAAAAACAGAAAATGAGATTATAGGTTCTATTGCAATTGGTGACATAAAATATACCATCGAGTTTTTTATGTTTCATTTCTTATATGTGAGACCATTATCTGGAAATTGGCTGCCATATTGTTTGATGAGTGATGATAGTTCACATGCACTACTATTTTTCTAGCGATGAGTCATGAAAGACTTCTAATCTGATTTAAGCATCAGATTCATCCTTACCTGGATCATACCAAAATTCTCTATTTCTGAATAACTAATTAAAAGATTAAAAGATAGAAAATATATTGGAAAATATTGAATAAATCAGACACTTTATTACCAGACCCTTTAAAGTGTCCGCATTCCTTGACTTTATTGTCCTTCCTAGAATGAGTTCCAGTAGAATTACTCCGAAGTCATATATATCAGACTTATCTTCATGTTTTACACTGCAAAACAACAGCATTCATTAAATAAACAGCTTTCATATTTATTCTTCTGATCAGTATCACAAGTATCTTCTGCACGAGACTTTTCCATATATATCATGTGTATGGTATGTAAAAATTGTAGTATGATGAGTCCTCTTTTTCATTAACTGAATTTGAGTGCATGTTGCTCAAAACCAGATTAAATTTCTATCGCGCACCTTTTTTTAATGCTATGACTTTTGAATCCACTGGAAGGATTTCCATGCCCAACCTGAAAAGATAAACAAGGGTGAAGAATACTAACTGAAGCCTTTTTTTCAAGGAAAACAAAAGACCAAACTTACTGGGAAAACATGAAGTTTTTTCCTCATAAAAGAAAACATAACCATTCATAATTATTTTCTGCATAATACCTTCCCTATGTTAGATAACAAAGGCAGGTTATAACTGCTGATTTTTGCAACAAAATTCTGATCCAGTAAAACATCTCTTATCTTGAGATTGTTTGAATATACACCAGGGACAATCCCTGTATGCAAAAATTGGATGCCCTTTGCTACTCCAATTGCAGCTGCTATGCGTTGGGTCCAACTAAGGGATTTTCTATAATGCCCATCTGCCAAATAACATGTTAAGGTGGAGGATATCAGAAATGGCATTATTGTCTATATCTTCCATTACAACTTCATGGTAACTGAAATGGCTGGTTTAACAGAAAAGTTTAATGGGATTGGCTCCTTAAATACAAATTTAGAACTTCATGTAAGTGATATATCAGAAACTCACTAGAAGTAGACCGTAGAAGTAAAGAAATGATTTGCAACTACTACTAATGGAATTCCATCTAGAGAAATTTCCCTATCCATTCTTTTCTATTTCTTGTTAGAATAATACCATTTTTACACTCTTCAATCTGAGAAACTAATTTTTTTATGAATTACCTGAGATCCAGCTCTTGAGTGTGCCATTTGGTACGTACTCAAAGACAAGAAATATTCTGCTGACACTTGAATCATCTAAATAACATTCAAAGCAGTGTCCAAGAGCGCTGACTAAATGACAATGCCTAAGTTTCGATATTAGCTCTATTTGGTGCATAAAGTCTTGAGTGCTGTATCTTTTTTCCATTTTAACACATCTAATGGAAACAAGTGAACCATCCTTCAGCTGACCTCTGTACATCTGAAGCATACAAGAAAAACTCATTATATTTTAAAATGAAATACTCATCAAATAAATGTTAAAAGAGACAAAAGTTGCAATTTCTAGTAAAAACTTCAGGTCGAAAGGTGAGGTAGTTGAATCGTGGCTGCATCAGCAAATTACTTTCCTGATGCAGGCTATCATACCACTGGCAGTTGAAGAAAGAAAAGCCTAGACTTAAGCTGAGTTGCGGTTATATCATGCCTTGATCATGTAGTAGCCAATTAGCATATATATCATAGAGAAAGTAATTTGTCAAAAATTAACAATTTCAGCTTACAGATGGAGTAATTCATTAATATTTTACAACACCCTCCCTTGTACCATTCCATCTTTCCCTTGATTTAATTAAATAGTATTAGTTAGAAAGGGACGAACAGCATCGACAAAAAAGTCTTGGGTTCGATTCCTGTTGGTTGTCCGTCATTGGTAGGCTTAATTTCCATTCCTTTTCATATTGCATTTCATAACATAAGCACTTTGTCAGCAACTCATATTTTCATGTAACAAAAGTATTCAAACAACAAAACTAGGTGGACTGAAAAAGCCCTTCTTTCAGCTGGCCCTAATCTATCAAATCCATGAATGCAAGAGCACATTTACTAAAGGCTAAAGCTCATGGTTCAAAGGAACTATTCCTCCACCTAGACATTAACTTAAAACAAGTGGCATACCTGCCCTTGAGAACCTTCACCCATAAAAGAAGTCGTGTCAAAGTTGTTTGTAGCTGCCTCAATCTCTTCCTGTGAGAAAGTTCGATAAGGTGGCAGGCCAACTGTTCCAAACTTCATTGGTTGAGATATATACCCTTAAGTACAGGGAAATAAATGGTTGTCAATTGTCATTTATCTTTAATATGGAAGCATACATAGAATGTAATAATCAATTATTCTTCTACATCATCTTCTGCAATAAATTATAGTCAACCAGTTGTTGGGCTTCATTGATATTAAGATTCTAATAACTTATCAGCTACAGCATCTGTGTTTTCTTCTATCATATTCAAACAATTATGAAGTCCTAGCACATGTAATTTAAAAGTGGGGAACATTTTCTATTCAACTATATCTAGAGCTGTATGAGTTTAACTTTTTCCTATGTCCAATTAATGAATATATTTCAGCAATAAAAAAATTGATGAATATTCCTTAGATTAAAATTAGCTTCCTTTTAATTCTTATCATCCTAATTTTCCAATATATGCTACTAGTCGATTTCTGATACATAACAACAACTTTTGTTGATCAAAGGCTCAGGGCAGCCACACAGGGATATATACATGATGAAATTTTATAATTCCAAGAAGGCAAGAACCGAGCAAAACTAAAGTACCTATATTAAATTACCATATTTCCTCCAAATAATATAGTTTTAAGCATTTACAAATGTAACTCCAGTGTTGTTCTATTGTAACTTCAGTATTTTTGGCTAAACAAAAATCCAATTCTCCATGTAATGGACTATAGCCTATAGTACAGAGTCCAATAATTCATTGCACCACCTAACAACAGACTTGCATATGTCTGAGATTTTTCTAAACATTCTGCATGTGGAGAAATGCATAAAAATGTACAAGGTAGTTAGAGCATGCACACACACAACACACATGCACGCACAAATTTGTGTGTGCATGCATTTCAGAGTGAGAGAGTTACTTGCATCAGAGAATAACTTGGAGGTGTATCCAGAAGCTGCTTTCTCTGATATTAATTTTGTTGAGGGATTCTTCATTTTGGTTTTGGCATTTACTCTTCTAATAATAAAGAAAAGCAGCGCAACAAGTGCTACTCCTCCAAAAGTTCCACCCACTATCCCAAGGGAAAGGGTTGCCTTAGATACTCGTTTATGCTTCTTTCTCTCAGGTAATATTCCCACAGCTAAGGCTTCAGTATGGCAAAAGGTTGGTTCATGCTGATTCTGATTTGTATCCTCTAGACAATTTCTAGCATACAGGACAGTCCTATCATTGGAATATGACATTAAACATTTTGGTAAGCTCCCAGTCAAAAGATTTGAGGATAAATCCACTGCTTCAAGTTCAGAATTGCAAGACAGATTCTCAAAAAGCATCCCTGATAATTTGTTTCCAGAGATGTTCAGATAAGTAATAGAAGGAAGTGATAACAGTGCTAGCTGGAGTGGCCCAACAAATGTATTTGATGAGATATCCAGTCTCTCAAGCTGATAATATGAGCTCACTTCATCAGGGATACTAGACCTGAACTTATTGTTTCTTAGTACTAGAGTAACCAACTTGTTACCAAGCCTAGGAAACTGAGGTCCAAAAGCATTATCATCCAATTCAAGCACTTGAAGATTTGTCAAACGGCTCAAATCAGGTACTAATCCATAAAAATGATTATGAGAAAGTGATAGAATTCTCAGATTCTCCAAGCTACCCAGCGAATTCGGAAGAGAACCATTGAACAAATTATTTTTCAAACTTAACACGGTTAAGGCTGGAAAGGAATCCAGCCAGTCAGGAAGATGGCCAGAAAACATGTTATCATCAAGAATGAGTGTTTGGAGATGTGACAGTAATGAAAACTCCTGAGGGATGGCACCATATAGGAAATTTGAACTCACATTAAATATTTCCAGTGATGACAAACGAGCAATCTTAGCAGGCAATGGACCCCATATACCAAGAGAAACCAGTGTGAGGACTTTTAAACTGGGAAGCCTGACCAGTGTTGTGATAAAAGAATCTATTGAGAAATTTCGAGGAAGAAGTGGAGCTCTTGTTTCACCTACTATGTTCAGCTGGGTTATGGTGTCCTCATAGCATACAACAGTAAGGGAAGATTTTGAATTTGTGTTGCAAAAGTCTGTGTTGTTATTCCAGCTGCTTAAAACAGCAGGAAAGTTCAATAGCTGTTGAATTCTTAGAAGGGTCTGAGACTGGGAAGATTGCAGTTGCTCTGAATGATAGATGGAAAGTATAATTGTAACCAAAACTAGAAGCACTGAAGGATGGAGTCTATTTGCCATTGGCAGGTTATGCAGGACCAGCAGCAGAGCTAAAGCACGGAATAAATGAGAGAGGTTTTGTTATTTTCTAGAAAGTGCTTGAGTAAATGTAAGCTCAAGATTGCAATCTTCTCAAAATTGAAGCTTAGTCTCCAACACCACGGGCAGAAGCCCTGCAATTACAAGAAGGCATGGTGAATCATGCATAAGAAAGTGGCAAGAATATATTGAATTAAATTAGTCAAGCATTACAATCCGTAGTGTGAATGAACTAAATAGTTTGAGTTAATTGAGAGCCTAATTTCTTCACGGTTGAAGCCTTGAAGGGTCAAAGAAATTCATTATTTCAAGAAAAATCAACAAAAATAAAACAAAATAAAAAAGTAGAACCACTTAAGAAAAGTTTAGCTATAATATAATTCAACATCATGAAAAGTTTACCCCAACAAAGTGAATGAACAAATCAATGTGAGTGCTATGGGTGTAGCAGTTGTTAGAGTACAGTGTCTGCTCTTTCTATTTCAACCAAAACCAAGCAAATCTGAAGGTTGCAGTTGCAGATATTCACCAGCTGCTCATAAAATCACCAAAAACTCCCAATGAGTCCTCCATAAACTAGCTATGGATAATGGATCCAACCCAGATTTTAAATTGTGAAAAACTTTTCATTATATCTCAGTCTTTGCGCCAAATTCAAAATCTGAAGAACAAACAAGTTAAACAAAAAAACTAATAAAAAAATGGGGAAGAAAACAAACATTTTAAATACCTTCAGAACTTGCACAGTCCACCCAATTGAACAAAATCCAAATTTTTTTCAACCATACATTCAGAGACTCATCAATAACAAATCTCCAAATCTTACTGACACATAGAAACCATTTTCCCATGTGGCAGCTTTGCTCTGCCTACACCAAGACAAATTAGTGACACGGGTTGAAAGCAAATGAAAGGGCCAAAAGCCCAAAAATCACACAGTGGACTATATCACAAACCGACATTTCATCACTGTCACTGATAAATGAATGTACAAATTGTTCCTTCATTTTTCTTCTTCAAGGCCTAAAGGGATGCCATAGCTTCACAAGGAAAACCAAAAGAAAGATTCTCTTGCAGAGAAGGTAACCCTTTATTCTTCACTATGATTCTTTAACGTATCATCATGTAGAGTCCAGCAGATTCTATCGAAACAGCACATTCTTTATTTTTCTTATAATTCTGAGGTGATATTTGCTAAAGGTGGCTTTGGCTGATAGTACTGTAACGTAAACTTTCACTTTCAGGGACCGGTAAGCCTTAGCTTTATTGTCACACTTCAACTTTTTTGCATAGCCCTTCATTTTATATGTATCTGTTGCTTTTATCGCCTTTCTTTTATTTCTCTCTTTCTCTATTGCACTGTCATTTCTAATCTTTGTCAGTGATAGAATCAACGAACCGTTTTTTTGGTTGTGTCATTGAACCATTGAACAAGAGTTTTTGGCATATGCAACCTTTTTTGTGCTCACTCTAGTCTCGCATGAAGAGTTGAGACATCCACATCAGCATAAAACAAGGTTTATGGGGGATCAGGATACTCTGCATTTTCAAAGAAACTGCAGAACTTTCAAGTTAAAATATTAAAACTTAACATGGCTTTTTATTTTTCAGCAGATAGATGTGAAACTGCAGTAGGTGCTCATTTTTCAACTGCACCTGATCCAAATCCAGCAAGAATTGCTTTGTACTACTGGATGCACCACATCAATATGTTATATGTGGGCGTTGTTTCTTATTTTAACAATATTTTTAAATGTTATAGTTAAAATGTCACACATTGAATTGTAAATAGCAAGAACTTTTCTTAATATCGAAATACCAAAGAATTTCTCCGTTTAGGGAGAAGAAGCCAAGCCGAATGATCTTATAATGGAGATTCTAAACAAATACAAGTGTTGGACCAGATAAAACATGTGGTGGTTAAATTCTCTGGTTTCTTATAACATACTTAAGAGTTAAGAATAGTGGCAGCAAAACTTCCAAAAATTGACATATTTGATGTCTTATTCATGAAATTTTCTATTTTCCGAAGTTTAGGTACGTGTTAAAAATAATAATCAATTTTATGTATGTATATTTAAGTAATAAATTGTGATCAATTTTTTAAAATTCATTCACAAAGGTTTTAAATATCAAGTGCATCAATTGATGTGGCCCCAACATCTTGATCGCGACGACTACCACTATTGCATCACATCTGGATTGTGGAACACATTGCTCGTATTAGTTCGCATCAATCCGTAATGGCCGCAATGCGATTGTGACCATGACGGAACTGCAATAGAAATTTAAAACTTTGTTCATTCACTTAAATCTTTTTGTCAATATTATCCATTATGTTGCTAAAGATTTGTTCAACGGGTAAAATTGAATACTATAATAATTGACATTATAAGTTCTCATTGACGCTTGTGGCAAGTCTAATCTTGGATGAAATAACCTCGTATCTCCTTAAACTTTTTGCAATATAAAAGCAATTTAAAATTATTTCCAAAAAATTATAACTAACTCAAAACTAGAATGTTATTTAAAAAGAGTAAAGCATTCTTAAATTGATTTCCAAAAGCATCCTGGGGAAACTTTTTTTTTAATATAAATTGGAGGCATGTTATATAAAAAAAAATTTGAAAATTTTAATATCTTAGAGGTCCCTCAAGGGCAACATGTGTCTGCCAAAGTGCCAAACTGTCACATGGTTGATGGGTACCTTACTTCCTTATCAACTTTTGAATCAAATCTTGACATAAAAGCCGGCTTTGATTTTGAATTCCCGTTTGTGCCCTAAAGATAAATAATTTGAGAAACATGAGGATTTCTTTGAGAGAACTTCACAGACCTAAATTGAAATTAAACAGTTTAGATAGTGTATGTCATTTTCTGTACCATTCACTTAATCATCTAACACTACAGTTGCATCAATTATACGTGCCAGCCAGTTCATTGACATGGCGGACTTCCATGCTAACTCACTGTACACCTCAAGAAAATGATACCCTCAATTATTTTTCTTTCATGTTAGAGGAGTGTTTCTCGAAGGAAGAAAAATCCATTTTTATATTGCATCTCACCTATTGATTTTTTTTTCTTTTTTTTTTCCTTACTTTTTTAAAATAAACGGTTGAGATTCACCTGGAGGAAGAAATCGAAAGGATGTAAGAATTTTCTATGTTAGATTGAAAAAATGAATGACCTTTTTTATCTTTCTCAGCATTTCTATTCATATTATTTTTTAGGGTTAAATTCACTTTGATTTCCTATGGTTTGGGCCAATATTATTCTGCCAATATGTAGTTTCAAAATTGTCATTTTGTTTCGTTGTAGTTTATTATGTTATTACTTTGATCTCTTCTCACTTTATTACGAATGTATTTGTTAATTTCTTATGATTTTTTTTTTTGGTAAACATTTCTTAAGATTTTCTTTTTTTACTATATATCAAATGCTTATTTATGTTATATTCTTCGTTAAACCAACAACTTCACACATTAAGACACGTCCAAATTTATACGTATCAAAACATAAGGATATGTCCATTACTTTACCAACTTTTTGTTTAAGATACCTAGTATTTAGCTAGAAGAAAATTGTTTTCAAGAGAATAAAAGAATCTTTAATAAGCATATTGTAATTTTCATCTGTTTATGTTATAAATTTATACTACAAGTTAATAGAATGAAACCACAACAGGGCAAAATGCTATTGAAACTAACTAGGAAAAAGTGTCATAGTTAAAACCACATGCTAATAACGTGATATTACCTCCTCAAAGCATAGAGGGGGAAGCTGAATTTAATCTTGTATTTTATACAATTAAATTTATTTGTAAATTCTAGGTAGAGATTTTAAAGTAGGTCAACCCAACCTCTCCACGGATTAGACAAAATTGGGATGGGGTCAGTTGACCCATTTTTTATTGGTGGGTTAGAAATACCAACCCATTTTATTTTATGGCGGGTTAGAGTGGTTGACTTATGTGTTTACTTGCCTAACTTGCTTAATTTAATCTCAACTCATCACCCAACAACAATAAAAAAGGAAAAAAAAATTGACTCGATGAATTAACCTGCTCTGCTACCACAACCTGCGGGTTAACGAGGTGGGTTATAGAACCCAACCTTTGAAAATGGGTTGAATTAAGCAGCCCAACTCATCAAAAATGGTAGGTCAAATAGGTCAACCTGACAAGTTGAAATTGTTTTGACAAGTCTAATTCTACAATGTTCACAGGCTAGGTTTGACTTGACTCGATCTTGGCCTAAGATTTTGATTGAGTTAATTTTTTGGGCGTGAACCTAACCCTAGTCCTAAGCAAATCCAATCATGCTTAGATTTAGGTTAGGTTGGTCTACCCGAAGTTTAGGCAAAACATAATCAAAATTTAGAGGAGAAAAAAAAGAGAGATTGGACAAGTTAACGGAAATAACATATCATGAAAGTTACACATATTGAACAATTAATGAACCACATTAACAAAGCAAAATATAGTATCAAAGTATAAAATTATATAACATTACAAACATATTTGGCACACCACACAATATTTATTTTTCTTGGTGGACGTTAATTGCTAAATATTGGGTTGAGCCTGATCTACTTGAAGGATAACCCAATCTAGCTTAATATTTCTTTCAAACCATAAAATTGAACCTAGATGTAGTCCAATTTTTAAGTCTAACCCATTCAAATGGCTTAGGTTAAGTCGAGTCATTGAGTTGGGGTGAGTCATAAAAATCCCTAATAAATTCATATAAAATCATACTAATCTTTTTTATGTAAATTTATAAACACGTTCTTTTATGTTTAACATCATTAGTAATATTATATATTTACACTTTTTTTTTTTTCTACAAGAATCATACATATATGAAAATGTGTGCCTAAAAAATTCTTTACTTTACTATTATCATTATTTATATCTCTCTTAGCTTAATAAATAAAATATTTAAAATGACATTAAAATAATACTTCCATCAAGTTCCATGTGACATAAAAAAGACAAAAATGACATTTTTATGTCATTTTAAATTTCTTAAGGACTAATTTGATGTCAAAATCTTTAGAGAAAGTAATTTGTTTTAAATAAAACCATGCTGCTTTATAAATTGAGTAATGTTACAAATATAATAATGCTTAGAAAACTTTTACTTATGCATAACTTAGAGTCAAAGTCGATTTTAATTGAAGTAGATACATGCCCCTCGTGTTAGCCATTATTAGGAGTACTTCAACTTCAAGATAATTGTGGAAATTAAAATTGACCAACTAATAACTACTTCGTGTTAGCAAAAAACGAAAGAAAGAAAATGTATGAACTCAACATTTAATAATGTTTGAAACTTTGAATTGTCTTGTCAGAGCTGTTTGGGAATTTAAGTGTCACTACTCAAATAACACATCTCAACAAGAAAAATAGGGCTAAACAGCAAAAGCATCTTAAGTCAAGAATATATAGTATGGTTTTAAGGGTTCATTTCATGAATCATGACCCACCACTTGAGTTGAAGCGACATATTCAAACAATAAAGGAAGTAACCCAACATGGAAATCTGAACTTTCTCCTAATTAAGATACAAGAGAAGAGGAAAGGGATAATATGAAAGGTAGGATTATTGGCAAACCCACTTGGTTCTGCCTTCCCATCATTTTCTTATTGCCTTCCCTTTATTCTTTTTGCCTTTCACTTTCAAATGAGAATAATTTTCGTAGAAATTTTCATAGGTTCAAAGTTCAAACCCTTCATAATTGTGGAAGTCACTACTATGTGATCTTTAATTAATTGAACAATTGGACGTTGAAGTTTTTTTTATTTTTATCATTTTATGGCCCAAAAGATGGATAAAGCCATACAGGGGAACACTTCTTTACTTTTGAGGTGGGTCTTGAGTAAGTAGCTAAAAAGTAGGGTTTGATGCAAGGATGATTAAAAAAAAGAATAGCATATATGTATTATAAAATTTGAATTTAACTAGATTCATGTTAAACTAATTTAAATTTTAATTAGATATATTTAAATTTTTTGAGTAAACTACACTTAACTCATATATTGTTTCGGGTTTATTACCACAAGTCACATGAAATATTTTTTTTTTCCAATGCCTACCTTAAATTAAAATAAATATAAAGTACCCAAAAGTGATTGGTAGCGGTGGTAATGGATTGCAACCTTAGGCGAATCTTACCTGTAATGTCAAGGGTTGGAAATACCTTAGTCAAAGACAAAAAAAAAAAATGTAATGTGGATTTAGTGAACAAATCCTAAATCACAATTTAGCAAAATGAATAAACTCTAAATCATAGGAGAATTAAGTATAATATTCCTAAACTTTTATATCAATACTAACTTAGGTGGATTAAGTGACACCTTTTAAATTCACGTAGGCAAAATGAATAAGTCACAAATCAAATGTGAGTTCAATGTAATTTACCCAACCTTTTTAGTACAATTTAGATTTTGCACACCTTGCACACCTTGCACATTATGGAGAATTAGTATAAAAAAACGTAGAACTTATTATGAAGATTGATTCATTAACCACTTGAGTGATATTTCTCATTGTAAAATTATTAACGCTTCTTTTAACAAGATCCTTCACAAATAAGTTCATCCTCCTCTCCTTGCAAAACCTCCTACACACTACATTAGGAATCATCACGCTCAAGATCCACAAAGCCCAACCAAACTATACCAAAAAAAAGTACCATTTGAACGGGGAAAGACTAAAGCTTTTGGACCAAGCCCAAGCTTTGTAATATATTTTGGGCCAAGCTGACCAATACATGATATACATACTTTTTTTTAGTAATGACATACTTTGTTTTACTTATATATTAAATATTGCTCTTTCTCCTTGTATAGGAGTTCCCTCTCCCTAGGTAGGAGTGTTCTCTCTCATATGAGAGTCTGTTGTTTTTTGTTACCTTAAAATTTTGATGGTAGGATTTTTGGTATTTAGTTGAGTGTGTGGTATATCCTCTTAGTCAAATGGAACTACCAAATGATGGCGAAGGTAGTGCTGGAGATCTGGAGGGTTCCACTTTGGAGCTAGATGCTAATGAGAAAGATTTTGTTTCATTGGCCAATAGGACTCTAGTAGGTAGACTGATAACATATAAAGCATTGAACAAAGCTACAGTTAAGACTGTGGTGGTTAAGGCCTAGGGAGAACCTGAAGGTTTAATCATCTCAGACATGGGCACAAATACTTTCATGTTCCACTTCAAGGATGGAGCTATAATGAGGAAAATTATATATGACAGTCTTTGGCACGTCATGGGGTATCTGCTATGCCTACATGGTTGGTCTCTCCAAATATCTATTTTTGAAGTAAGATTTGATTGTGCTACTTATTGGGTCCAAATTCATGGTCTCCGTTTGGAAAGTTTGAGCACAAAAGATGTTGCTAGAATAGGGAGCCACATTGAGGAAGTGTTAGAAGTGGAGAACTTAATGGTGGAAGGGAAACTACTCAGAAGCTTCATTAGAGCAAGAATCTTGATCAATATTAACAAGCCATTTCCCACAGGTTTTTAGTTGCATAGGAAAAATTTACCCAATGCTTAGATAATGATCAAATATGAGAAACTACAAGGTTTCTGCTATAACTGTGGATGTTTGGGTCATGATCAAAGAAGTTGTAAGGCAGAGAAGGTTATGGCAATATGGAACAACTCCAAAGCTTGTTATGTGATGTGGATTTTTCACAAGCGTACAGATTGTTCAAGTAGTAAATAAAGATCGTTCCCATAAGGATCAATGCAAGTATTAACTCTTATGGCAATACCAATTATCTAAGAAATTTGGAAACGATAAAGAAAATAATAATTCAAAGTAAGACAAAAGATTAACTAATAAAGTAAGCAAACAAATTAAAAAGAATATAGTTCAACCAAGTTTTTAAAAGCCTAGGCTTATGATTTCACTACAATATCCACTATGATGAATTTTGACTCTATCTTTACTAATGATCAATTATGTTTTTTAAGGCGGTTTGTCCTAAATTATTTAAAGCTTAATCTATTAGCTCTATAAATGTGTTAAAACCCTATTAATCTCCTTCTCATAACAATCAATTGAGTTATAACCCATTAAGTTCCATGACAGCCGTTTTGCTCCTCAAAAGATTTAAGTCTATTTCTAAGTCTCAATTCCTAAGTTCAATTCTTAGATTTTCAAGTAATTAGATTTTATCTCTCGATCTTTCACCTAATGTCTAAGGTCATGTAAATATAACTCGCAACATATCACAAGCATTAAACACACTAAGAATGAATTAAGAATAATAATTTCTCATTAACAAAGAATCAAGTCAATAATTCAACATAGAAAAGTAAAGAGTTACATCCTAATCTTAGAAATTAGAAAATTAGCTACTCATGACCATTGTAGCACAAACAAAAATAATAGACAAAAAGGAAACCATAATTCTATCTAAAAATAAGAATACAAAAGAAGAAGGAGAAGACAAAGAAAATTAGATGTCTTAAATAAATGCCTCCTTGAACTCATGTCAAACCTTGTGCCTCCAATCCATATGAGTTGAATCCCCCTTTTATAGAAAAGTTGGCAGCTTTTTGTAGTTAACTTGCACGATTTTTCTCGCCCTTCACCTTCACATTTGCATTCATCCCCAAATCCATCTTATTTGCATTTCCATTTTTATCCTTGAATCCTTTTTCATTGTGGGATGAGTCTAACTTTGTTTGTTGGGTTGCCACATGGGTCTTGGTTGCCATCACAATAAATAGAAGTGCACCATGTTGTTCTCTACTCAAGTAGTCATGCAAACTTAATTAGCCATATCATATATACCTCTAAGCCTCAATTGTATTTTATTTTTTAAATTGAAAACAATAGTTAAGTCACTTAAAATTCTACTAATTTAAAAGTTTATGATTTTGTGTTATGTCTAGCTTGCTTTCATAGTGGGCATGTAGAATGCAAGTCAAAGACAATTCAAGCTTTTTCAATTTTTGTTTCTTGTTCTATTTTGAAGCTTTCCACCAAATTTTCCTATTAAAATCTTTCTACTTAGAAAATTTTGTCTGATGATAACATAAATGTTAGGATTAGTATCAAAATCTATAGTAGTATCTCATAGGTAATATTGCCAAAAAAAGAAAAACCAATATAGTACATCACAATTTATGGCCAAGGTAGCTTGTGCACAAGAAGTTAGCACTTTTGCTGCCCAACAATGTTTTGATTGACTAGTCGAACTCTTATTCAAAATGAACATGAGAATCTTAATTTTTTTAAAATATGTTATAAGCAAGTTTTAAAATATTGCAATAACAATACGAAATCAAGTTCAAGACCAGTGACATGTAAGCTCAAAAAAAGTTCAAGAAAACTAGTTGCATAATGCAACAACAAAAAATCTATTGTTCTGTTTCTAGTGCAAAAATAAAATGTCGTAGATTTATAGTCACTTACTCATGTGTTGATCGGTAAAGTTGGATATATCATTTAGAGGACTTGCCACTTGAAAACATGAAGGATGGATAGCATCATCAATTGGCTTCTGCATACAAACATAATGAACCAACCATTCACAATTAAATGATGTTCACTTAATTGAATATATGATATTAACTCTAATTTAAAAAAGTTCTTACCGTTAGTAGTCTAGTGAGACTAAAATCATTGTTATCAGCTATCTAGCTTTCTAACCCTACATCATGCCTGATTATGTACTTTATTTAGTTATACTTCACTTAATAATCATGCAATGAGATATATGCAATATTCTTATATGCATGTTAGACTAATTACAGTTATACATTTATGAATCATGCATATTAAGATATTAAGTTATGAATTTGGACTAACTATGCTTGTTTTAAGTGAGTAATACTTTGTAGGATAGTCCAAGTACAAAGTGTGAGCATTGCAACTAGAAAGCAAAAGATCACAACTATGCTCAACTCAAGAAGAATGAGAATGATAAAGATGTTCCAAGCAATTTACAAGATTTGAAGAGAAGAAATTTTTGGAAGCTTGGATTACATCAAGAATTGATGATGGCAAAAGACGAAGTCCCAAGGTTCTTCAAGAATAACTTATAGGACTTAGATCTTGTGTAAAGGTAAAAAGGAATCACACTAAGTTCAAATATGTTTTAACATCTTTAAAAAATGTTTCTTACATGTTTTATTGCCCAACAAACTATTTTTGAAAGTTAGTCTTGGTGGTAGTTCAAACCTTTGAAAAATAGCCAAGTTTGTATTTTGAAAAACTGACATTCAGTTACTATTTTGATCATAACTTTCAAAATACTTTGAGTTTTTCTATGAAACTTATTTCATATGAAAATAGACTCAAATATCTTTCCAATAAGTGGTCATTTACCTTAAACGGATAAGAAATGAAGAAGTTATGACCATTTGCTTTAAACTATAAAATATAGTCAAGTTTGAGTTTTGAAAAACTGACCTTTGGTCAATATTTTGATCATAACTCTCAAAATACTTTGATTTTTGTTGTGAAACTTGTTTCATTTGAAAATAGACTCAAAGATCTTTCTAATGACTGGTCATTTGCTTTAATCAGATAAGAAATGAAGTAGTTATGACCTTTTAAAGTCAGTTTTCAAAACCAAAAATACTGTAATCGATTACACAAGTCATGTAATCGATTACAACGTTGACAGAAGCCGTGTAATCGATTACCAGAAGTGTGTAATCGATTACCAAGTGCCCAGAAACGTTTCTAACGGCTATAAATGGCTAGTTTTCATAAAAAATCATTTCTAAATACTACCAATGTCTATTTTATCATTTGGGCTCTATATATAAGTGATATTTGAAGCATTTACATCCTAAGAAACACAAGAACACTATACTTGATCCTTAAATCATCAAAATCATACTTTTAGCTTTAAAGTGTGAATCCTTGATACCCATAGAGCTTCAAGTTGTATTATCTACTTTTGAGAGAGTTTCTTATCATCCATACTTTGTTCTTCAAGTCGTATATCTACTCTTATGAGAGTTTCTAATCTTTCTCTTCATCTTGAAATCTTTGTAAGAGGGTGAGGTATCCCTCTAGAGAAAAGGGTGAGGTATTCCTTGTTTGTAAAGAGGGTGAGGTATCCTTCAAAGTTATAAGGGTGAGGTATCCCTTGTTGGTAAAGAGGGTGAGGCATCCCTCCAAATTGTAAAGGGTGAGGCATTCCTTTGTTTGAAAAGGCTCAAGCTCAAGGGTGAGGCATCCCAAGGAGTTGAGTGCTCAATTTTATAAAGGTTGTCAAGCACCTGTTGAAGCTTGAAGATATAGTGGAAAATCTCGAGTGATTGCTTGAGGACTGGACGTAGGCCACAAGTGGATTGGTGGCTGAACCAAGATAAATCTTGTGTTTGATATTCTCAACTCTATCTCATTTACATTTGTGCTTCAATTATATATGCTTGAGTTGAATTTGATATCTAGCTTATTTGCTTGATTTATCCTATAGCCTAAGTGATTTTTGTGAAATCTCTAATAGTTGCACATTTGTTAAATTTATTCCGCTGCATTTATTACTTGGTGATTCAAAATGCTTAATTTCTTAAAGTTGCATTAAAATTTGTAATCACCCAATTCACCCCCCTCTTGGGTGATGGTTGTCATGGCTAACAAGTGGTATCAGAGCTTCGTGCTCTGGTAAAAGCTTAACCGCTTGGAGTTAAAGATCCTTATTTGTTGGCAACCATTAAAAGCTTTTTAAAATGAATGATTTTGAAATTGATAAACCACCATTCTTCGATGGTGTGAATTTTGTTTATTGGAAAGATAGAATGGAAATTTATATGCAATCTATTGATCTTGATTTATGGGATATTGTACTTGATGGATTTACTTGCAAATCAAAACATTCTTGGAATGCCTATAATAAGAAATGTTTTTCCTTGAACATTAGAGCAATGCAAATCTTAAGAAATAGTTTAAATGATAATGCTTATGCTAAAATTAAGAGTTGCTCTAGTGCTAAAGATATATTAGATGCTCTTGATTCTATTTATCTTGCTAACAATGATTTCTTGCATAAAATTGTATATAGAGAGCAAGAAGAGCAAAAACCTCTAGAGGAAGACAACATTGAAAAATGTCCTCAAGAACATGTTCAAAGCAAGAAAATGAGCTCAATGCCTCTTGATGATGATGGTGCTCAATTTGAAGAAGAGGAAATGCAAAACAAAATTGAGAAAGAAGATGTTCTTGAATCCTTGATGGACAATAATGAGAAAGGTGATTCTCTTAAAGAGCCAAGCATGCTAGAAATTGAGATTAATTCCTATATGACTAAAAAGGACTTTGAGGTAAATGATGCTAAACTAGATTATAGTATTTCTTATTATGAGTTACAATGTGCATATGATGAAATATATGATGGCTTATTGATTTTAGAAAATAAAAACTTATCTTGTTTGGAAAACATTTCCTCCATTGAAAATGATATCGAGACTTTGAAAAATGAATATACTTTTCTTGATGAGGAAATGCCTTTGAAATGTGAAACCTCAACTTCTTATGAAAAGTGTATTAATTTAGAAAATCATGTTGAGGACTTATATTCCAAATTTGTCAAAGCTAATGATTCTAATTACTTACATTCTATGCTTGTTAATGAGAATAAAATTGATGTTATTCCACATAAAAATTCAAGTAAGGCATGTGGCAAAAATGACATAGAATATAAAAACAACAAAAGGCTTATGTTTTCCAAAAATGATCTTCAAAGGACCAAGTCATCATTAAATTCAATTGTTTGCAATTTTTGTGGTCATCTAGGACATATTTCTCATTTATGCAATTATAGAAGAAATACTTATATGAGAAATAGTATGGTATTGGTTCATAAAGACCTTAAAGGCCCTAGTACTAACATTCAAGGACCTAAGATGAAGTGGGTACCAAAATGTCCTCCTAGTATTTCAATTATGCAGAAAATTTCTCAAAAGGATGGACAAATTGGTCAAGTGAAGAAGGAATCATCAAGGGGAATGCTTCTAAAGCCCATTGGTAGAAGTTTTGGTCAAAGAAGGAAGATGACTTCAACCAAAGTTTCTCAAGTACAAAATATGGAACTTGTAAAGTTCAAAACACCAAAAAGGAAGCAATGGGTAAAGAAAAGAGTTTCCTTGATTACCAAGGCCAAGGTATCAAATTATTTATTTATATTTTGATGATCAAGCTTTTCTTGATAAACTTGAATCTTGCTTTCAAAATGCTTAAACTATGCTTTTGGATTCAAGTGCATATGTTCTTCCTTTATTCTTGTAAGAGCTAACATTGCATGGTTGATAATGTGGTATATGTTTTACATTGTATATCAACCTAAATTATGCTTGTAAATGAGCTTAAATGATATTTGATGCTAACCTATGTTTTAGAGAACTTTTAGAGTTAGCTTTGGAAGTGTCTCTATGTGTTTCAAATATAGTCATCAAATATTGAAATGTCAAGTATAAATGGATAAAGAGAAGACTTGAGTGAAGAGGAACATGACGAGACTTTCTTCAAGTACAATGGAATGAAATACGCAATGGAAGAAAGCTCAAACTCAAAGGACAAATAAATGAAGAACATTCTAAAGAAGCATCACTCTCTCAATAAGTATCTCTATCCCTAAGCTATTGTAGTGTTATATATATTATGGATTGTATGATACTTGTTGATAAATTGATCTTAAATGATTTAATGCTTTCCTTACATGAGAAGTATGCTTCATATTGACAAAGTTCCTAATTAGATATTAACTTGCTAATGTTTGTCACTGCATATAGGGTGGATGATATTAGTATTATACATACTTTGATCCCTATAGCGTATTTTCTCAATGTGAATGTTTGATATTAATGATTCTCTTGATTTATGGTTTCTTTGTAGTATAACACCTATGAGAATCATGCTCTTGTCTTGAAAAGAATATGTGGTTTTAATATAAAATCTCTCTACCCTTGTAAAATGCTTTTGAAAATATAATGTGTTCTTACAAAATTCTTTTTGAAAGGGGGAGAAGTTTTAAGATGGTTTGTGATTGATAGATTAAGAATATCTATCTTTGTCTTGCTTCTGTTTATGGTAATGTGCTTACATGGTCTTGGCATGCACATTTTCCTTTATCTATCTTGTGCTTCAATAAGGGGGAGCTTATCTTACATATCCTTCTTCCATATCCTTGTTGACTAAGAACATATGCATAACTATGTTAAACTATTATGTTTGATATTTTGATAATATGCATATTTTGAGGGGGAGCCTAGTTCTTAAATTGTTGCTTATATCTCTTGGCTTACATCCTTTTTTTTTTGCATGAAGTGTTTTATTGTTAATACTATCAACATATCAACAAAGATCATCTCTTATTGACTTTCCATCTATCAATGAAAGGAGGTAAACATTCTTAAACTTTATATCTTTTGATTCTTTCATTGAGAAATGCTTGATATGTGACAAGTTGTATGATCTTTCATTTGAAAACCTCAATTCCATGATCTTACATGAATATTTTGTAACTCCTAACAAGTGATATCAAGTGGTACTTATTTATCATGTGGTATGCAAGACATTATATGCTAGACATAATTTCTTAAGCTCATTGCTATCATGTGCTAAATATTGATGTACCAAAATATGACAAGCTTTGCATGAATAATCTTTTATATCTTGAAAGCATGCTTGTTTCATCCCTCTGTTCTTGAATCATGTGTAGAATCAAATAAAGGGAGACAATTATGTTTTGAATAACTTGAAGAAGTTTTTGGTTTTGATGATCCTACTCTTTTTGACAGCATGAGTTTTATCTATAAAGGGAGTGAAAATATTATCTTTCCTTCCTAAGCCTTTTTGTTGATGTCAAATAGGGGGAGTGAAAATTGGAAAGAAAAATATGTTCTTGTACTTATTGTTTGATATGCTTACATGAATATCTATTCATGTATATTCCTCAATATATTTTTTTTGGTGATTTGTCATCATGAAAAAGGGAGAGATTGTGGAAATAAGTTTGCCCCAATAGTTTAATATGTTAAGTTTTGATTATGACAAATACAAGACAAAAAGAATGATGCTTATGCTTGATAGATGTGCTTTATAGATGACAAATGCATCACAAAAGAATATTGATCATGTTACATATATGTGCTTAAAAGAGATATATTGGATCATGCCTGATTATGTACTTTATTTAGTTATACTTCACTTAATAATCATGCAATGAGATATATGCAACATTCTTATATGCATGTTAAACTAATTACAGTTATACATTTATGAATCATGCATATTAAGATATTAAGTTATGAATTTGGACTAACTATGCTTGTTTTAAGTGAGTAATACTTTGTAGGATAGTCCAAGTACAAAGAGTGAGCATTGCAACTAGAAAGCAAAAGATCACAACTATGCTCAACTCAAGAAGAATAAGAATGATAAAGATGTTCCAAGCAATTTATAATATTTGAAGAGAAGAAATTTTTGGAAGCTTGGATTACATCAAGAATTGATGATGGCAAAAGACGAAGTCCCAAGGTTCTTCAAGAATAGCTTATAGGACTTAGATCCTGTGTAAAGGTAAAAAAGAATCACACTAAGCTCAAATATGTTTTAACATATTTAAAAAGTGTTTCTTACATGTTTTATTGCCCAACAAACTGTTTTTGAAAGTTAGTCTTGGTGGTAGTTCAAACCTTTGAAAAATAGCCAAGTTTGTGTTTTGAAAAATTGACATTCAGTTACTATTTTGATCATAACTTTCAAAATACTTTGAGTTTTGCTATGAAACTTATTTCATATGAAAATAGACTCAAATATCTTTCCAATAAGTGGTCATTTACCTTAAACGGATAAGAAATGAAGAAGTTATGACCATTTGCTTTAAACTATAAAATATAGTCAAGTTTGAGTTTTGAAAAACTGACCTTTGGTCAATATTTTGATCATAACTCTCAAAATACTTTGATTTTTGTTGTGAAATTATTTCATTTGAAAATAGACTCAAAGATCTTTCTAATGACTGGTCATTTGTTTTAATCGGATAAGAAATGAAGTAGTTATGACCTTTTAAAGTCAGTTTTCAAAACCAGAAATGCTGTAATCGATTACACAAGTCTTGTAATCGATTACAACGTTGACAGAAGCCGTGTAAACGATTACCAGAAGTGTATAATCGATTACCAAGTGCCCAGAAACGTTTCTAAAGGCTATAAATGGCTAGTTTTCATAAAAAATCATTTCTAAACACTACCAACGACTATTTTATCATTTGGGCTCTATATATAAGTGATATTTGAAGCATTTACATCCTAGAAACACAAGAACACTATACTTGATCCTTAAATCATCAAAATCATACTTTTAGTTTTAAAGTGTGAATCCTTGATACCCATAGAGCTTCAAGTTGTATTATCTACTCTTGAGAGAGTTTCTTATCATCTATACTTTGTTCTTCAAGTTGTATATCTACTCTTGTGAGAGTTTCTAATCTTTCTCTTCATCTTGAAATCATTGTAAGAGGGTGAGGTATCCCTCTAGAGAAAAGGGTGAGGTATCCCTTATTTGTAAAGAGGGTGAGGTATCCCTCAAAGTTATAACGGTGAGGTATCCCTTGTTGGTAAAGAGGGTGAGACATCCCTCCAAATTGTAAAGGGTGAGGCATCCCTTTGTTTGAAAAGGCTCAAGCTCAAGGGTGAGGCATCCCAAGGAGTTGAGTGCTCAATTTTGTAAAGGTTGTCAAGCACCTGTTGAAGCTTGAAGATATAATGGAAAATCTCGAGTGATTGCTTGAGGACTGGATGTAGGCCACAAGTGGATTGGTGGCTGAACTAGGATAAATCTTGTGTTTGATCTTCTCAACTCTATCTCATTTACATTTGTGCTTCAATTATATATGCTTGAGTTGAATTTGATATCTAGCTTATTTGCTTGATTTATCCTATAGCCTAAGTGATTTTTGTGAAATCTCTAATAGTTGCACATTTGTTAAATTTATTCCGCTGCATTTATTACTTGGTGATTCAAAATGCTTAATTTCTCAAAGTTGCATTAAAATTTGTAATCACCCAATTCACCCCCCTCTTGGGTGATGGTTGTCATGGCTAACAACATCCTATATAATATGTAAAAAAAAAAATTAGATATACATATGAAAAAGTTTTACAATTTTAAAAATTGAAAGTATTAGGATATTTATGCCTCATTAAAATGAAATCTGTCTTGTGAACCTATAATGCTCTAAATGCCAAAAGAAGTTAAGCTTTCCTATGCAACAAGAAAAAAAAAACTTATGTTAGCACATTTAAACATATAGTGGATAAGTATTAGTATAAGGCATGATATACCTCAAGTTGTGTTGATTTTGCTCTTTTTCTTTTTCATAGGTTGCTTCTCAACCCAACTTCTTGGATGCCTTCCTCTTTCACACCATCTCTTTTTTTAGGCCTTTGACCATATGGAAATTAAGGTTTTGATGCATTATGCTTTCAGTTGTTTTTACTGTTGAGGAAGATGCATGAGTATTATTATTTTCTAAACCCATATTTCTCTTACAAATATGTTTGATTTCTTTAGCTAACACATCAATAACCTTGTTTAAGTAAACATGAGCTTCTTTACAATTAGATGCTTTAGTTTTCAACCTTATCAATTTAGGACAAATTTGTCTATAAAACTGTGTGCTATCAAGCTTATCATCCTCTTGGACAATCCTCCTTCTTGTATCTTCCAAAAATTCATTTTTCGCATCTATTGTCCATCTTTTTAAAATATATTGGCTAGGAAATGTGATAACACTATATTTTATACATTTTATAATCCTCTCACTAGGCTTCTTAAGGTTCAATTAAGCTTAATTAAGTTCATTTTGATACATTTTATGATATTAAGCTGAATTGGATCATTAAACAAATTATTGCATAAATTAACCTTAATTATCTCTTTGGCAATATTTAGTAAACTGGCTAGAATTTAAGTTGCAAATATCTGTTAAATGTGATTTTGGTTTTGTAGGAAAGCTAAGACGATTCCCTACAACTTTCATGTTGAACACTTTGTCAGATTCTAAGGTCTAATGGGTGATATTTGGCTTTAAAGTCAGAACAAAGGAGTTGAAACCGGGCCTAAATACTCTGCAATAATTGGATCATATCTTGAGTTTTAGGCATGATTTTGGACTCAGACCAAAGCCATTTTAAAGCAAAGATCCAGGCCTACAACTTTCATGAAGATCACTTTTCTCAAAAATGAAGAAAATAGGAGACACGAATGTATACGTTTGCTCAAATATTATTATAAAAATAATAATAAAATAAAAAGAAAAACGTCATCCGTTACGTTTTTCTTAACTTTTACTATGCAGGTTACTGTACAATACTTAATCGTTAAGTATTACTATGCAGGTTACTGTGCATATGCACAGTAACCTCCAAATTTTCTATAAATAGGGAGCGTCAGGCAGAGGGAAAGAGGCTGATTCCAGGAGAGAAATTCTCTCTCTCTTTTGTTTTTCTTTTCCTTTTTCTTTTCTTCTTTCTTATGTGTAATTAATTTTCATCTTGCTTGGGTGAGGAGTGAAGCTTTTAATAATAAATTGAGGTTAGATTTATTTCTTTCTTGTGCTTTAAATGATATATTTTTATGTGACTTTTATATGTATTATATGTTGTTTCCAATTAATTTAGAAACTCTTCTTGTATAATGAATATCTTGATCCATTGTAGACAATAGGATTGGCACAGTGGATGCTTTTGACGATTTACAAGTATTAGTAGATAATTATTGGAACTATAATATAATTACATGATTGAACTTTGAATGTTAAATCTTCCGATTGGAATCTTCATTATGCATGATTTCAATTGAGTTATAAAACGAAATAATCTTATTTTTAATTTATTACCAAGAGTGGATCTCCTAACCCAAGCAAATCTTTTTCATTTTTAAACAACTTATATCATCTTTAATTTTGTGACAAATCTTCTCTTTACCTCAATTAATTAGTTTCCCTTCATCAATTCCCTGTGGATCGACCTCGGACTCCCGAGAATTTATTACTTGAGACAACCTACACTTGGGTTAAAACTTTTAAATATAATTAAATCCCATCAAGTTTTTGGCGCCGTTGCCGGGGACTTGATTTGAAGTTCTAATATATTGAGGTTCTCTTTTCTGTAAGTAAACTTCACTATCAGGTATATTCTTCCTCTACTCTTTTCATTTTTATTTATCTATTTACTAACACACTAACTAATAATTTTTTTTATGTAATATGAATAGTACGTAAATAGTAATATGAACAATAATGTGAATAGTAAATAGTAAATAGTAAATAGTGAATAGTGAATAGTGAATAGTAAAAAAATAAAAAAAATTCAAAAAAAAAATAAAAAAATTAACCTTTTGTATATATTAACTCAGTGGGGGTAATTCTCCCTTTTATTTTCTTGTACAGTGGGGTTAATTCTCTCTTTTATTTTTACGCACTAACTCAGTGGGGGGTAATTCTCCCTTTTTATTTTACTGTAATTTACTTTTTGCATTTTTTAATTTGGTGGCTGGTTTATTACTCCATCCTTCTTAATATTTAACGGCCGGTGTATACCGCCTATTTTTTTTTTTATTTTACGCAATCTAACTTTTAAATTCTGTCATTTATTTTTCTCCAATCTAACTTTTAAATTAAATTATTTATTATTCTCAATCTAACTTTTAAATTCTCATTTATTTTTTTGCATTTTAATTTCTGTATTTTTATTTTTTTTATTTTTGGGTGGCTGGTTTATACCACATCCTACTTAATATTTAACGGTCGGTGTATACCGCCTACTTGTATATTATTTTTATTTTTATGTCACTTATTTATGCTTAACTGGTATCGTGATTCAAATTCTGCACGTTTGGTTAAAATTAATCATAGTAATTTATATATTGATTTATTTGAATCACAATCACACACAATTAACACAATGGCTGAATTTGAAAGTATACATGATGAACAAGGAAATCAACCGTTGCGAACTATACGTGCATATTTGCATCCACCTCGAAATTCTAGTCCATCATGTTTTATCTTTCCACTCACTGCTAATAATTTTAAATTTAAATCGGGTATGATTTCTTTACTTCCCAATTTTCATGGTTTAGAAAATGAAAGCCCATATTTACATCTAAAAGAATTTGAAGAAATTTGTATTGCTGTCAATGATAAAAATTGCACTGAAGAGATTGTTATGTTTAAACTGTTTCCTTTTTCTTTGAAAGATAAAGCAAAAACTTGGTTTAACACTTTGAAACCAAGATTAATTGGCACATGGCAAGAAATGCAAGGTGAGTTTTTAAAGAAATTTTTTCCAACACATAAAACCAATGCTTTGAAAAGACAAATCCAAAATTTTTCCCAAAATTCAAATGAAACGTATTTTCAAAGTTGGGAACGTTTTGATTTGTTAAATTCTTGCCCACATCATGGTTTTGAAAAATGGCGGACTATAAGCTTCTTTTATGAAGGTTTAACACCTGAAACTAAACAATTTGTGGAAACGATGTGTAATGGTGAGTTTCTTGATAAAGAACCTGATGAAGCTTTAGATTATTTAGACCAGTTGGCTGAAAATTCTCAATCTTGGCATGAAACTAATCCTTCTGAAAATTCAATTAGATATAACCTTGCAAATGCAGGAAAAGGAAAATACCATCTTAGTCAAGAAGAAGATCTAAATGCAAAGTATGCTAGTTTGGCTAAAAAGATTGAAGCCATGGAATTAAGAAAAGCAAAAGAAATCAAATCTGTGCAAAATGAAGAAATTTGTGGTATTTGTGATGACTTAGGACACTCAACACACGAATGTCCTAACATTCCTGTTTTTAAAGTTGTGCACGAGCAAGTAAATGCAATGAACAATTTTAAAAAGCCATTCACCTCTTCTTTTTCAAATTCTTACAATTCAGGATGGAGAAATCACCCGAATTGCAGTTGGAGGAATAATAATCAAACACAATTCATGCAACCACCACCTCCTCAGGAACAACAGGATTCTCAAAATTCTCAAGGATATGCACCTTATATCCCACCATATAGGAAAAACCTTGAAGGAACTTTGCATGCATTTATAGAAAAGCAAGATGTCATCAATAAACAAACCAATCAAACCATGATTGACATAAAAGAAACTCTTGCTAAACTTGCTTCTGCACTCACCATTCACGAGAAAGAAAAATTTTCTTCTCAACCTCAACTAAATCCCAAAGGTCAGTACTGTCTAAATGAGGGTTGTTTTGAAAGCAAACAAATAGATCAAGTCAATTTGGTCATAACTCTTAGGAATGGAAAGGTTGTTGAAGAAAGTAAGGAGATAAAGAGTCAAGTATCTAGAATGATGAACTCCTTAAGTGTGAATGAGCTAAAAGATGTGAAAAAGAATCAAGATAGTAGTGATGTCGAGTTACCCAAGGAACTTGAGGTGATAAAGAATCCTGTTAAGCAAGAAAATAATGACAAAGGTCACCAAACATACATGATTGACTCAATCATGGAGAAGGGACTTTCTACAACCTTTGATTATGATCCCCATAAGAATCTTCTTGTTAATTCTGAGTTTAATTTTATTAGTAATCCATCTAATGTATTTGATAATTGTACTAACTTTTATTTAACTCAGGATCAAGACATTCAGGGATGGAATCCAAAGTTTAAAAAGTTGTTTAATAAAGGTTGGAGTTTTCCTGATAAAAAATGTGGTCGTCCCCTAGTCTGTTCTCATGAAATTAAATTGGAAGAAGGTAAATGGTCAGCAGTTGAAGCCATAACTTGAGTTCAAAGATCCAGATGTAGTCGAGACTTTGGTAGAAGATCCTGTCTACCAAAGCTAAGGTAAGTTTTTAGTATTTCGTTTGTATTTTTATTGAGTCGGCTTAAGTGCCTCCCAGATTTCGGAGCCTTTGTATGGGGATGTAAATAGTATCGACCAACAAAAAAAAATGATTTAAAAAAAGAGAGCAAGAAGTGGTCCGAAGGAAATGTTGCGAGAAACAGTAAGAAAAAGAAGTCAGTCAAGACACTCCATCTGTTTAAATAATTTCAATCTTTGGTCATACTTTGTTTCTGTTTAAATTTATGTGAGGTTTCTCTTTTCAGTAATTGCAACAACATGTACTATCTTCTATCCTTTACCTTTCTAAATTTTAACATTGAGGACAATGTTGTGATCTGGTTGGGGGGAAGGATAGTGTGAATAATTGTTGTGTGAATAATTGTTGTTAAAAAAAATGTTGTGTGAATAATTGTTGTTAAAAAAAATTAGAAAGTGTGTTTATTAATGTGTTTATATGTTTGTCAGCAATTTTCTAACCTAAATCAATTAAGGATGGTAGAGTAAGGAGTAAATTTTGCTGTGGAGGTAATTTTACTCTTGAGACGCATCTAGATTGGGGTAGATAACTATTTTGTATAGAAGTAGCAATTTTAATTCAGGAAAATTGGCATGATTGAGTAAATTATCTTCTTTCTTAAACATCACATGCTTGGTTATGGATGTTGAAATTTTTGTGGATTGAGAATGATAGAAATATGTCTTGTGAGATTTTGAGCCTATTAATGAATGGATTGAACATTTGTACCATTCTCTTCTTTCTTGTGTGATTTTTTTCTCATGGAATTGTTACTCTAGAACTTGCTTTGATTCTTTTTGAAGCTACTTTTTCACATGTATACATAAACATGATTGAGGCTTTTTTTTTTGAATTAACTACTTTGACCAAATAGTCAACCTTGTATATTTTCCCTTGCTTAACCCCTTTGAACCTATTTGACCATTTTTTGTTTCGAATTCATTATGTGCCTTAAATGAAAAACCATGTTCTAACCCAGCCTTAGGGAATAAGAGAGCATTGGCTTTGTTGTCGAATGAGTTTCTTGAACAAGTGTGGGGGTATATGTGCAAGTATTCCAAAAAAAAAAAACTGGCCAGCAAATTCTTCGAAATAACAGGAATAGAAGGAGAATGTTCAAGCCTAACAATGAATTCAACCTACCAATTGATCTTTAACAAAATATTAGTCAAATATTGGTCAATGCCCTTTATAAAAAAAAAACAAATAGAGAAGGAATTAAGAAAATCTTGGGAAAGTTAGACTGAATGTTCTCAAACATCTTCTTCACTCTAATTGTAACATAATGCTCTTTTATTCTCTTTGGTTTTAACTTCTTATATCCATATTAATCCCCTCTCCTTTACCATGGTCTCATTACAACCTTGAATAAAGTCCTCGTGATTTGTGTGTGTATGTGGTCTGAGTAGCGGAGAAGTAGAAGATAAACAAGCTTATGGTAGTGGAATTATTCATGAGTTGAATAGAGTGAAATACTTACCTTTTTAAACACTTAAGAGATTGAAAGTGAATGTTGTGAGGATCTATCATTCTTGATTCTTTCTTTTCAACTGAAGTTTCTTTGCTTGTTAGTTTGAGATGTGAAGATATGTTACCTCATGATTGTTTTGATCCCTTGAATATTTGGTTGCTCTTCTTGAGTCATTAAATCCTTTAGAGTCTTTAGTTTTTGAGTCTGTGTTGTTTTTCTTTGGTTTTTGTCTTTTGTGTTTTGCCCAGGAGTGCAAAAGTTAAGTGTGGGGGAATTTGATAACACTATATTTTATACATTTTATAATCCTCTCACTAGGCTTCTTAAGGTTCAATTAAGCTTAATTAAGTTCATTTTGATACATTTTATGATATTAAGCTGAATTGGATCATTAAACAAATTATTGCATAAATTAACCTTAATTATCTCTTTGGCAATATTTAGTAAACTGGCTAGAATTTAAGTTGCAAATATCTGTTTGATGTGATTTTGGTTTTGTAGGAAAGCTAAGATGATTCCCTACAACTTTCATGTTGAACACTTTGTCAGATTCTAAGGTCTAATGGGTGATATTTGGCTTTGAAGTCAGAACAAAGGAGCTGAAACCGGGCCTAAATACTCTGCAATAATTGGATCATATCTTGAGTTTTAGGCATGATTTTGGACTCAGACCAAAGCCATTTTAAAGCAAATATCTAGGCCTACAACTTTCATGAAGATCACTTTTCTCAAAAATGAAGAAAATAGGAGACACGGATGTATATGTTTGCTCAAATATTATTATAAAAATAATAATAAAATAAAAAGAAAAACGTCATCCGTTACGTTTTTCTTAAGTTTTACTATGCAGGTTACTGTGCAATACTTAATCGTTAAGTATTACTATGCAGGTTACTGTGCAATACTTAATCGTTAAGTATTACTATGCAGGTTACTGTGCATATGCACAGTAACCTCCAAATTTTCTATAAATAGGGAGCGTCAAAGTGAGGAGGAAAGAGGTGATTCCGGGAGAGAAATTCTCTCTCTTTTTGTTTTTCTTTTCCTTTTTCTTTTCTTCTTTCTTATGTGTAATTAATTTTCATCTTGCTTGGGTGAGGAGTGAAGCTTTTAATAATAAATTGAGGTTAGATTTATTTCTTTCTTGTGCTTTAAATGATATATTTTTATGTGACTTTTATATGTATTATATGTTGTTTCCAATTAATTTAGAAACTCTTCTTGTATAATGAATATCTTGATCCATTGTAGACAATAGGATTGGCACAGTGGATGCTTTTGACAATTTACAAGTATTAGTAGATAATTATTGGAACTATAATATAATTACATGATTGAACTTTGAATGTTAAATCTTCCGATTGGAATCTTCATTATGCATGATTTCAATTGAGTTATAAAACGAAATAATCTTATTTTTAATTTATTACCAAGAGTGGATCTCCTAACCCAAGCAAATCTTTTTCATTTTTAAACAACTTATATCATCTTTAATTTTGTGACAAATCTTCTCTTTACCTTAATTAATTAGTTTCCCTTCATCAATTCCCTGTGGATCGACCTCGGACTCCCGAGAATTTATTACTTGAGACAACCTACACTTGGGTTAAAACTTTTAAATATAATTAAATCCCATCAAAATGATTTTAACATAATTTCTATCAAATATCTTTAAAGCATGACAACACAATATACCAAATGTCTCAAACATTTTGAAACTACATGAAACAATCTTATGGATAGAATTATATAAGACTTTGAACTTTGTATCACTGTTGACCACACCAACCATATATTCAAAAATTGATTCACTTTCATTTCGATGTTTTATGCACGGTTTTGAAATCAAGTCGTACTCTTTATGGAAAATGTAAAAAAATCATGGGAATATAAATTTGAGTAACTTGTTGTAACAAAGGTGAACTCTCCATCTTTAGCCTAGGCAGTTTCTGTCTAGATTCAAGCTCACATTGTAACTCATTATATCATTTATCACTAACAATCTTTTCAAAGTGTTTAAAAAATTAGGCTATTTCCAAGTTTAGCTTCAAGCAACTTTTTAAATATGCATTTAAACTTTCATTAAGTTGTGTACTTGCATGCCTTTATAGAAAGCATTTTTCATGTAACATTTTGCCCATTTCTCTTTTATTTTATACAAGTTGGTTAACCAATCATTTTCTCGAAGATTAAAATCTCTCAACAATTTATCTCATGCTATTTGGATATCAATTTCCTCCTCATATTAATACATGTATTCTTTAGAACTCCTTAAAAATTAGATAATTCTTCATCATATTTCCAAGGTGCTTTGTACCATTTTACATCAAATGAAAATTGCATAATCCATGATATGCTTGTGGCATTACCTCTAGCAAAGGTTTAGCTATTGTAGGATCTTGATCAATGAAAATGGATTGGGGCTTCTTTTGCTTGTGTGCTTGTAAAAATGTCTCAAATAACCATTTAAATGACTATGTTGTTTCATCATAAAGAAGGGCAGCTCCAAAAGTTACCAAACCTCTAAAATGATTGAAGCCTACAAATAAAGCAAGAGGCCTATATACATTGTTGGTACTATATGTAGTATCAAGAGTGGCCACATCACTAAAATGAGCATAATCAATAACCATCCTTCCATCTACCCCAAAGATGTTTGTTAATTGTACTTCCACCTCTAACTGTACGACATAATGAAATGAAAGATTTTCCTATAATTCATCTTGAAAGTATTGCAATAAACTACCTTCCTATCCATATTCTAACTTTTTTATCCTTTTACTACAAAGATAATTCTTTTGATCTAAACGTGTAGCCAAGATTTACTCTTCCACCAACATGTCTGCTCATTAATTCAAATGAAGCCTTTTTCTTTATGCCCGAATCATCTGCCAAGTCAACCTCATAAGTCTACACTCGAGATAATTTTCTTTGAGATGCTAACATGTGTGTGGTCTCCTCAATATGTAAAACATGATTATGCTCTTGAATAAAATCATGTGCTTTATATTTTCTAGCATCTCTTTCAAATGTTATTCCTAACCATGCTTGACATTTTGTTTCGAGTTTCTTGTCTAAGATTATGAGTCAAATCTCATTTGTCCCTTTTATGTACACCCTCTTTGCAACACACTAATCTACAAGTAGTGATATCTCCATCTTTTCTACTTTTGTTAAACCATTGTCTTTGAACACCAAATCAAATTCTAACACCATAAGCATTAAAAAATTCCATAGCATCATCTATGCCATTAAATTCCATACCTATTTGAGGCTTCTAAATAATTTCAGAATCCATACATTCATCTATCATATAGTTAGTTTCAATAGTCTTCCTACAAAAGCAAAATTGAGTAAGGAACTAAACTTTTTGAATCCTATTTCTTAAAGATGCCAACATAAATTAATTTACTTTGGACAACTTGACAACTCTGTCATCCATAGACAATATATAGGTGCAACCATTAAACTTTACCTTCTTACTCTTTATATCTACTGTTGCACTATAGTAGCAAAGGAATTGTAACATCTCAAAAATTGATAATTTTAGGATAAATAATCATTTAACAATATTTGGGATTTTTGGAAATTTTTCCAGATTTTTATGAAAATGTCTAATATTTTAATATATTCATTGTTTTGGGTGCACATTGGGCAGAGTCGGAAAAACGACTGTAACGTTTCGAAAGTTAGAAAATTTTGTGATGAATAGTCATTTTATAATATTTGTGATTTTTGAGAATTTTCTAGAATTTTTCCGGAAACGTTGAATGTTTTAATATATTTCTCGTTTTACGTGCGCACTAAGCGGAGCCGGGAAAATGAAATATTTTTTTCGAGAACTTTGAACTATGGAAATATCGACGGGGGATCTTACTAAACCCGAGGCCGGACACAGTTTACGAGATTTTATGTTTTTTGAGAAATTTAACAGACGAAATGATAAAATGCTGTGTAAATTTCATCTGTCAGATAGATTAATACTGACTTATGTCGACTGTGACTATTATCCATTGGATAATAACATGCATTAGAAATCCTATCACATTATCCTAATGCAATCCACTTTATGTCAAATCAAATCTACTTTAATTCAAATTTGTGTGCTTTTTCAAAGCTTCTTTGAGAAGCTTTGACTACCAAATGATCCAATTGCCCTTGGCTTGTTGGAGAAGCCTCCCCAACCCTCTCCTCTCCCTCTTGGTTGTGCACTCTTGGGCTTGGTGGGGAAGCAATTTTGCTTCCCACACTTAACCTAATACACACAAAATTACCTCACTTTAACCTACCACTTTCTCTCTCTTCACTTCATCTTCTTCATCTTTTCTCCTCCTTCTCTCTACCTCCACCATAGCCACGAAATTCCAGCCACCATCTCCTCCATTTTCGTTTATCTTTTCTCATCTCCAAGCTCATTTCTACGCTTGCCTTCACTTCCTCTACCTTCTTTGTGTAGAAAGTTTCTTCATTTTCCATTTCTACCTCCATTTTATCTCCACCTCTTCTCTTCTTCCTCCTCTTAGATCCGAAATTTCCAGCCACCACCACCACCATTGTTTCTCTTCACTTTTCTCTCCATAAACACCATTTCTAGACTTCTCTCAACCTCCTCTACACTTTCTCTTTAGTAAGTTTCTTAAAAAATCCAACTTTTCTACCTCTCCTCCTCCAAATCCGAAAATCAATCCTCCATGGATGACTGACGAGTGCCGAACTCAGTCAAAATTATAACCGAAGTTATTACCTAAACTTGTAGCACAGTGACAACATCGGATCGTCTCCTCAAGGATCGTAAATGTAATTTGATCAAATCAAGTGAAAGTTAGCAAAGGGGGGTTTGACAGTTTAAGATCGTACTTAACAAAATTAACGGAAGAAATGATAATTAAAGAGTAGTCAATTTAGAAACCTATCCAAGATTGGGTGGATTCAATCATAGACCCTTCATAGAACACTTGAAGCGCAATTGAATTGTTAATTTGGATCTAACCGAGATCTCTGCATCAAATCTAGAATTCATACTAGACGATCGTCTAGAATTCAATTAACAAGTGATAAACACAAATCCGCAATCGCACCATTCATGAAAATCTATGTTAATTTCAAGTACCGAATTCAATTAACTTAGGCACAAATCAGTAACCTAACCTCTTCAATTCTGTGATTAATTTAGATCAATCAGTTCTAAGTTTCATCACAAATCTCAATCTTCATTTATGTGATTAGTTTAGATCAATCAGTTCTAAGTTTCATCACAAATCTCAATCTTAAACCAAGATCAATCAGATCAACATAAATAGAATCACCATTCATGCATTCAAGATCAAGAAGAAGAAGAAAGAAGAAGAAAGAAGAAGAAAAGAGGAATTCAATTACAAATCAAATACAATGCATAACCAAGGTCTCAAGAATCCAAACCACAATCTCTTCAAGAGTTCTAAATTGACCCAAAGTAGCTTAGCCCTCCATCACCATGAAGAGAAGCATCAAAATATACAAAAGCTATGAGAAACTATGAAGAAACTATGAAGAAACAAGAAACTAAGAGAGAAATGAAGGAGAGAATTACCTCTTGTTCATGATAAATGGTGCCTTTTATAGAAGTCTAAGGTAACAAAATGACAAAGGAAAGTGGGTGGATGAGTGGGTGAGTGAGTGGAGTGTTTGAGTGGATGGATTAGTGGGTTGGTTTAGTGGATTGGTTTAGTGGATGAGTGAGTGGAATGGTTGAGTGGTTGAATTAGTGAGAAATGCCAAAGGACTTTTGGTGAGTGGGAAATTATGAACATGAATGGGTGAGTGGATGGATGAGTGGATGGATTAGTGGATGAGTGGGTGGAGTGGTTAAGTGGTTGGATTAGTGTATGAGTGGATGAGTGGGTGAGTTAGTGGATGAGTGGATGAGTGGATTAGTGGATGGTTGAGGACGAAAATTTCGTGTCTGACTTGGAAGCCAAAAACGACCCACTATACTTCAGAATCACGAAAAGTATTCTTCATAAAAGTTGTAGATACTTGTCTTGGCTATAAAATGGATAGCTGGTTCGTCCAATTTGGCTTCCTTAAGCCCAAGATATGTCCCAAATACCGTAGGTTGCTCAAACCCAACTTCAGCACCTCTGTTCCGACTTGCAAGCTCAAAATGACCTACTAGACTTCTTTTTCTCAAAATGTGTTCTTCATGAAAGTTGTTTATTTGGATCTTGACTATCCACTGTCCAAATTTCAGCCCTTCTCCATTATTATATCTTGAGATATGATTTTATGAGTGCACATTATTCGGATTCTACTGACAGAACCCGTATTCTTACTTCCATGTAAACTTAGGTCCCTTAGACATCTGAATCGGACTTCGAGCTCTTCATCAAAGTTGTAGAGCTTCCTCTTAGCTTTCCTACAAGGTAAAATTCATGTTCATCAGATATTAGGAACTCAAGTTATGGCCAAAATACAGAAACAGTGTCAAATCTCAATAATGCTGAAAATATTCAATTAGGACCAATTTGAGCTCAAACTCACAAAATCATACCAAACTCAATCAATTAAGAATATGGAGAGTGTAAATGACTAAACATAAGGGTTTCTTAATGAATAAAATATGTGATTATCAATGACCAAGCTTTTTAATTTTTCTTTTCACTAAACACTTTTATATACTCACCTTCATCTTCCCTACAAGTTTCATTTAGAAAGGTTGCCTAAAATCCAACCTTGTCTCCATTGTCTTCCAAGGTAAAGATTCTTGATTTCTCTCCTATTTCTTCTCATTTTCATTTTCCTTGGTTACTATGTGACCAAGGATCATTCTTTTCAATCCTTAATTTGTAAATATGAGAATTTGACCAATTTATGGTTCTCTTGAAGGTGGAATCCGAAATTGCAAAATCAAGGAACCAAGGAGTTTGTTTTCTTGAATTGTCTCCTCTAGGTAAGAGGGAGATAACTCACTTCAACCACTTATGGTGGTGAAGGAACTTTGTATGTATATTGATGGAGAATTCCATCCTTGTATTCTTACTTGAATTGTAAAAAATTGTATGATATAGTGTTCTTGAATTTGATTAATGCTTGAATTGTGTTCTTGAATATGTTTGATATGTTAAATATGCTTGATCAAGTTAAGGTTGTTAAATGGAAAATGTGGAGTTTCCTACCTTGACTTGATGCCACGATTTTGAGATGATTCTTGGTTGATAAATTTATTTTGTACATAATAAAAGGAAGCTATGAAATTGAATGTTAAATGATGATAATAAAAACTTATAAATATGAAGTTCCAAAGGTTTACTACCCCACATGAAGCCACGGTTTTGGTCTTGATAAAGAGGCAATGGGATTAAGTTTGATGAACTAAATGTAAGTGAATTAGTATTAAGAAAACTTATGCATAAAAGTGGAAAGAAAAAAAATTAGACATTGGATACCTATGAAGCCACGGTTTTGGCATTGAACCTTAGGAAATTGGATTGATCTTAATGAACTAAAATTTAAGTGAATTGATAATGATGACCTAGTACCAAAAAAAAAAAAGGAAAGAAAAAGTGAAACTTAGAGGACTTATGAAACCACGGTTTGGACCTTGGAAATTTGGGAATTGAATTGATCTTGCGAGGAATAGAACTTGAGTGATTAAGTATCAAGTAACTAATGCATAATGTGATGAAGAATTGAAACTTTGATGACAAATGATGGCCACGATTTTGGCTTAAAATCATAAGGAATTGAAATGACTTTGATAAATCAAAATTTAAGTAAATTGAGATTAAGAGGTTAATACATAAAATGGAAAGAAATTGGATCTTTGAGGACTTGAAGGGCCACGGTTTTGACCCATGATCATGAGAGTTTGGATTGAGTTAGTAAGCAATAAAGCTTGTGTAATTGAACACTAAAGGATTTATAATCATAGTGGAGTTGATTATGAAAAACTTAAAGTTTAAATGATGCCTTTGTGCATCTTTGGAGATTAGGAGTTTAAAGAAATGAAAAATCCCTAATGTGGATATGATGATAATTGATAAACCATGAATATTTAATAATGTTGATGAATTGGATTGATCCCATGTAAAACGAAAACTAAGTGATTGGTATCAAGAGACTAGATCATAATGCGAGAAGGAATTTAGAACCTTGAGGGCTTGTGAGGCTACGATTTTAAGGGTTAGTTAACCTAAGTATTTTTATAATTGATCAAGACTTAAGTTCTTGAAAATGTTAAACAGTTAATGGGGAATAGTAATAATGATAAACCATAATATATATTAATATTGAGATTTGACTCTATATGTTGTGAGTCCCTATGAAGGGTTATGTACTTGTTGATTTAATTCTCAATGAGATATGACATGTTGATACTGAGAATGACTATATACCGTTGTGGTAGTGTATATGATGAATGCCTTATTGATGAACATACATGATTGGACATTGTGTCGTCATGCATATGTTTTGTCCGTTGGACATTGTTGTAAGGCGATGTATGCCTAGGAGTTGAATAACACCTATATGCGGGTGCGAATAGACTAGCATAGGTGCCATATGTTGTTGGCCCTGGGGGCGTTAGGGTGCGGGTTCCTCACATGGACAATTATGAGCTCCTCTGTGCCGTGGGATAAACCGATGCAAACACATCGACGATCTGGACCAGGACGTTGTCCTATATCGCGATCAACTGTTGAGGTGCCATGTATAAGCCATTACGCAAACGTTTTATGAGATAAATCACACTGTATTTTAAGGCTAACGATATACTGACATTACTCCTTGATCATTCACTCTGAAAATGTTTATGTGTAGCTCTATGGAGTAGGAATTGTGGTATCATAATGCATTGTGCATCGTTCATTGTCGGTCTCATAAATTGTTGAGCATGAACACCTGTGAATGTGAAGATAACAGTTTTACTTCTCTAAATGATTATCTGACTATTGTGCTAATTTCTGGAAATCTTATCGTGGTTGGTTTGATATTGTTAAATCTTGCTATTGCCTGTTGTTGTTCTGCTTTTACTATAAATATCACTGTTATTATTGATTCTTATTATTACTTATAACTCAACTGCTTTTATTATAAATTTCACTGTTGCTGTTGATAAATGTATGAACTGTATTGCTTTGTGGGCGCTTTGTACCGTGATGTTTTCTCGCTGCCGTAGTGGTAATGAAAGATAGGTGTCTTACCTCTTTCCTGTATTTTTGTATTTCTGTTTTATATTTATATCTGATAAAGGATCATGAGGAAAATGAAGAGGGACCACACCTTGGTTGATTAGATTAGGCGTCTGGACAAGATTTCTTCGGCTACGTACGAGTGTAGCTGCGTGGAGGCTTTGATGCCTGACTTGTTGACTGGGACTCTGAGCGTCGTATATGTATATGGGGTTGTGGCTTTGTCTACTAGTAGTACCTAGCCCAGGGTTACTACTTTTTCTCTTTAGTGATTTAGTTTCCGATGCATTTTATTTGACTCTGTAATTACTATATTCTATGTTATTAATGATATGTGTTAGTTGACTATAAAATATATATAAGGAATATGATTTTATTTTGGTGGTTGTGTATAAAATGATATTGTATTCGGATATGGGTCAATATATTTATAACTCATTCGAGGCTCGTACTTTCTACTCATGCATAAACATAAATGCAAAAAAAAAATATACTTGTGAATTTTGAAATTTATGTTATCATGACTGTGACACACCTGGAATTAGTAATTGTGGTGTAATGACGATTGCACTGCGGTTGCTGTATTTAGGTGCGTTACAGGAATCATGTTATATTAAATAACACCAAATTGCTTCCTATCAAGAGAAAAGCAATAATATAGATTTTATAACAAAAACAATTTAAAAATTACAATGAAACGTAACAAAGGAGTTTGGCTTGCAACCAACACCCAATTAACTATTGTTATTCACTATAAAATAAGACAAAAGCAAATTTTCCCAAATTTTCCTATATATATATATATATATATATATATATATATATATATATATATATATATTCCTTCGACACTTTCGGAGAGTAATTTGGTACAATGCGCTTACATCACTGTAGCAGGATGAAATAATATGGATGAATGTGAATACATGATTTAGGATGAAGAAGTGCCTGATTAGGATAAAGAAGTGATTACAATTGCTCCATGGAAGCGAAGGAAGCAAAGGGCGGGAAGTATTTTAGGAAAGATGAGAGAGAAAGGAAAATAGAAAAATGGGAAATAAGAAGTAGTGAAACAATGAGTTTTGTTTAAGAGATGATGTGTTATATTTTAGATCATAGATGAGTTTTAATGATGGAAGGCTAAAATTTAGTGAACATGATAGTGTCATGTTACTTGATAAAAGGAGAGGATTGTGATCCTTGACCATGACGAAGCACATGCGCTATCTATCTAATCTACAATGCATCTTTATACTTCAGCTCAACTATTCAAAAGCAATATAAAGAAAAGTACAGTCAAAGAGAGGTTTGTACATACGAAAGCTAAATTGAAAGAGATTTTGCTATTGCGAGAAGGGCAAGTTATCTTTGTTACCAGTATTAATCTGCTTGATCATTCTGCAACATGATTACAAATAGTATTGTAATTGTATCACTATGTTTTACATGAAAATCTATTTAAATACTTTATAGTGTAATTGGTTAGTTGACATTGATAATAATTTTGATGATAACAAACATGATGAAGATGATGATAAGACCAAGTCTAAGATCTGCAAGAATACTTTTAGGACTTAGAGTCTTTGTGTACGAAGCCTTCTGGATATCTCATTGGTTTTGGAAAGAAAAGTCTTAAACATGTTTTTCAAATATATTTATGTTTTCAAAATGGTTTTGAAAATGATTAAAAGTTAGTTTGGAAATTTGGAAGCAAACTCACAGGTTTTTGAAATTGTTTAAGAAATGTTTTCTAAACAACTTTATTTGAATAAGTGTCTCGTTATTCGAATAAACCAATCTCAAATGATTGGCTTTTATAAAAGTTTATTCGAATAACTTTGTAGTTATTTGAATAGCAACTTTGTTCTTTCTCTACACGCTTCTAGTTCTAAAATTGTTTTATTCGAATAACATTCTTGTTATTTGAATAAAGTGTTCTTCAAAACTGTTTTGTAAAATGAACTATTTGAATAGACTCTTTGTTTTTCGAATAAACCTGTTTCTCAAAAAATATTTTGAAAACAAAGTTATTCGAATAAATGTATATGTTATTCGAATAATCTATATCATAACGAGTTTTCACGTGTATGTTGAAAATGTGTTATTCGAATAAATGAATGGTTATTCGAATAAACATCGTGATCTAGTTTTAGAAAGAAATGACCATTTTCACATTGAATGCATATTTAATTTCTTCCAACGACTATTTTCTTTCAAAGCTCTATAAATAGAGACCTTGGGTCTTCATTGCAACAAGCCTAACTATTTGAATCATTCTTTTCTTGCTTGAAAATGTGATTTATAATTTTCTCATTTTTTTCTGTGCTCTTTTGCCAAAACTTTGAGATATCCTTAGAGAGCTCTGTTAGTACTTCAATTTATATTATTTGCTCTTTATGAAAGTTTCTCTTCATCTATTATTTTTGCTATATTTTTGTGAGGGTGAGGTATCCCTTAAAGGGTTGTAAAGAGAGTGAGGTATCTCTCAAAGGTTTGTAACAAGGGTGAGGTATCCTTTAAAGGTTTGTGTAAGGGTGAGGTATCTTGAAAAGTTGAGGTTCAAGCACAAAGGTGAGGTATCCCAAGGTGTGAGGAGCGCTCTTGTTTGTAACAATTGCAAGTACATGTTTTAAACTTGTATTGAATAGTAAAAAATCTCGAATTGTGTTTCAAGGATTGGACGTAGGCCACAAGTGGTTTGGTGGCTGAACCAAGATAAATATTCCGCCTGCTCTTCTTATCTTAATCTCTTTATTTCCTGTAATTTATTTATTATTACTTACGTGTTTATTTTTTGTGTTTTAAGGTTCTCTATATTCTCTTTTTACTCACTTCTTTTAAAAAATAGCTTCAAAGATATTTACTTTACAAGCGTTTGCGAAAAACTTTATATACTCAGTTCACCTCCTCTTGAGTACTAAAGCCACTTGGGTAACATATAGTTAGTATAACTTGTTATTTGTTAAACATGTTAGATACTTCCTAGAAAGTTTTTAAAAACCTTTGTAGTTTTCCTCTATTTTAAACTAAACAAATGATAATAAAAAAAAAAAATTGAAGGTTAATTTTGATGGACATTTCATCAGATAATAATTCATTGATTTATAAAAGTTCATACCTTTTTTTTCCCATTTAATCACACATATCCATGTACATGTTATTTGTTAATAAAATACATTCTGCACTTTAGAACATTTTAATTCAATGTTGTAGAGAGCTAAACTTTTTAATTGATTTGTTTCATATGATATACCTGTGGCAACAAGTGACGTTGCTTTCTCAGCTCATGTTGTTCTACTAACAACAATTAGTTTGTTTCAGATTGCAATCTATGAAGTAAGTACTATATTATTTTTCACTAAGCTTATTGTTCTTGTGTGGAATTCATGATTATTCTAAAAGTGGTAAGTTTCCCATATAGTGTGGAAGTCAGAATGTCTCAAGAATCTCTTTCAAAATCATCATTGTTGCGTGATTAACTGTAGTAGTTTGTTTCTTCGTAACCTGGTCTACACATCATTGGCTCTAGCTACTCTCCATCTTTAAGTATGTTGTCTTAGCTCGTCTGTTCTGTGATCAATTGCATTAGCTAGTTTTATATTGTGGATTCTTAACCTAGTAGCATGTAAGGATTTGCATTCTATATGATGATTCTAAACCTGAATTCTGGAACATAATTTGTATGGAAAATGTATATTACATAGATTACCTATATGGTAATCTTTCTATAATCATACCAATTTATGTCTTAAATGGGGAGCTATAGTGGCTTTTGTTCTTTAGTTTTTATCTTTGCCTTTTTTTTTAATCTTTGCCAAACTTTAGAACCCATTATCATAAGTTTTCACCATGCCATTATTAATTACATCATGCCATGATGCTTGGATCTCTCTTATAGAAATCATTCTAACTTTTGTTGAATTGATCATGTTGCAGCAGCATCCAAGTTTGTATAACGTTTATAAAATATATTCCCCAGTACAGGGATTTATTCCAATTTGCATAATTTTCTATTAGTATGTTCATATAGATAGTGGTTCTAATATACAACTATATAGCAAAGATATAAATTAGCTGTGTTAACTAGGTAGCATATAAGAACAAGTTATCCTTATCAAATGTCATCAAGGAATCATATTATGGAATGCAAATGCATAACTTGAAGAAGAAAAATTGTTTACTAATTTGGCTTAGATGTGTTTGGAGATTATTTCTTTTTTCTTTGCCCATGAAGAGTGAAAAATGAGTTATATTGACATCTCTTTGCTATCCATCTTCAATTAATAAATTGTGTTATAAATATAGGCAGTAATGAACTTCCTAAGTACAGATGGCTGGAGTATTGGTAACATTCTACTGGATTTTTATGGAGGGATAGGAAACAATGGGCAAATGGTTGTGTAATCAATAGATCAAGGTTTGTCACGTTCTTTACCAAGGGATCTTGCTATCTCAAATTATAGTTTGAACTAACATATTCTCCATATTACATATTTAATTTACTAATTCTTGGGTAAACTTATATGGAAACATAGGAAAACTACTGATATCATGGGCATGAATCATCCTTGTTACGTATGAGATATTTTTCCTTTCGTTTTTAATTATGGCTGTGTTTCCTTCTATTTAGAATTTTTATGCTTCACAATAGACTCTACTAGCTAAATTAGTTGTCACATAGCTAAAACTCAAATAAAACAATAGGCTCTTTTATTAGAGGAGAGGTTAAAAATCACTTCACTACAAAAAAAAAGCGTAAATTATGAAAGTTTTAATACAATAGTTTCAAAAACTGCCATAATATATAGTATAACACGTCAGTTATACATCTGCTGTTGTAATTTACAATTGAAATATGACCGTTAATGGCATAAAATGGCAATTAGAACTGCCATTATTTTTATTTTTAATTTTAATCAAAATATTTTAGTTGACAGAGTATCAAGTGAACCCTCTCACTGTGCCTTTTTGTCTCTCATTGTAAACCCAGATTCCAATTCAAGTGAAAAAGGGCCACAAAGAAGCAAATAAACGAGAAACAGAGGGGGAGGGGCACTGGTGTGCAGCTCCAGTGATGACGGAGGATGGCGCGGCACAGACGATGACGCGACAGTGGGAGCAGATCCCAGCAGCGTTTGTGGCTCGCGGTTGATGCGTGGTGGTGGTTAACGCGAGGTGGATTTGGGTAGTGGATCTGATTTCAGATTCTAGAGTGGTGGTTGTCGGTGCGTGGTGGTTGACAGGGTCACGTGCTGGCTGGAGCGGCGGCTGGCGGTGGCAGTTTTGTTAGGAGTAACGGCGTCTCGGTGAGGGATTGTGCATCGTTTTGCATAGCAAACAGTGGTAAGGAATTGGGCTTGCTGGGTTGCACGAAGGATGGGGTTGCGACTCTGGCGGAGGCTCTGGCACGGTTGTGACAGCAGAGGTGAGGCATCTCTGGGTTGTGGGAGTTGACAATGGTGAGGCAGTTTTTTTTTTTGGGTTCTATTTTGAGTTACTTGGATTTGGTTAGACAGTTCGTCTCTAGTCAAATTCACAACGTCCTCATCTTCATCTGATGTTTGAAGTTTTTGTAAACCTCTTCCCTTCTCAATTCATTACTGGTTCTGTAATGTTACTGACATTCAAATTTGGATTTGAATAATTGATTGCATCCCCCATATTTGATAAAATGTTGAAGCCACTTTTCTCTTCAAAGTTTGCTTTTGATGATGATGCTTTAGTTTAGATTTAGATGTCAAGAGGTTAATTCTGTTTATTCAATTCCCTTTGCTTACCTTTGCTTGATTGATAGTTCTCTAGTAACATGTTGTCCTATCATTCAATATTGGAGGAAGGTTAACTTTGGACTATATAACTTGTTTACTATTGATGACTGAGTGCATCTTTGGGATCTCTGTGTTAGATTTGGGACTAATTTGTGGGAATAGGTAGTTGAATGCATTGTATATGAATGTACCTATTTATTGAATGGCTTGTATTATAATATGTGGACTAATTTTTGGGTTTCTTTATGCTTATAGCAGGATGTTTATCTAGCTTGTTGTTTCTCTTTTGTTAATGCCTAGCTGGTTATTTTATAAATTAACATTTGTGGCTTGTGAATATATCTGCACTTTGCTTTAGGGTCATCTAGTTTGTTTCAGTCCTCTAGTTTCAATCATATGGTTGTTTCAATTATGGTTGGGCTCTGATCTTTGAATGTTATTAATCACCCCATGGTTGTGTGTATTTGCTTAATCAATGACTAATTAATCATGAATTGGTGGAATAGGTTGTTTTGGAATTTTGAATGGATCAGTATCTTTGGTGCTAATTAAATTCATCTTGTGATGTAAAGATTGAAGCCATATTAAGACGCTAGGTAAGCTGTTTGGTAGAATGATTTTTTTTCTTGGCTGAAACTTGATTTATGTATGTGCTCCAACCTATGCATTTTAATGTACTTGTTACTTTGTTAAGTCATTGTTTTTGCATAAATTATAAAGTGGAAAGTATGTGCTGTTGAGGGCAACATCAAGTGTCATGTGTGCCTAGTGTGTATGTCATATGTCGTGTGTGCTTTGAGTTCTGGATAAAGTTTTATATGTTGAATCAAATGAGTATGGTGACTACTCTATGAGATGTTGTTTATTTAGGTGCTAAAACAAAGGTATTTTCTTTGGTGTTTCGTTTTAGCAAAATGAAGCCTAATGATAAGGGAAATTCAAATTATAGTTAAGAGAGGGAATGTGTGGATGATGTGATTTTCTGCCTGATAGTGATGCACTATATATAATATTAACTACATAATGAATTATTTCTAGGAACTTTTTGTCAAATTATACTATCTTGTCTGTTTTAGAATGTTAAGGTTTGCTTTCTTAAATCATAAGTGGGGTAATCTTTGTGTAGGAGCTAGCCCTTTTTCTTTAATCCAAATTATCTCTTGAAAAACTCAAGATATTTTGTATTGCCAATATTTTAGATTTGTTACTCTTTCATCCACATATATACAATTGCTTCATAAACAAAAGCTGCTTATAATTTATAACTAAGAAAAATGATCTCTATAAGAAAACTAATTATAAAATACCATTATAACAATAAAATATTCTGCCTCCAAACCTGTATTGGTAGTATTTTTCTTATTTGTTTTTTAGGTATAGTAATGCTAATGTTTGGAAGATTTATACTAATTTGTTTGACTATTTTCCATTGACAACATTGGTTAGTATACTATTACATTATGCTGGAAAGGATTGTAGGATTTTTTTTTCTTGCCTTTCATTGGAGTTATTACTATACTTCATGTTTGTTAGATTTTCATTGTTCTCCACTTCATATTGAACATTTTCATCAAGTCCATAAATCAATCATGCACCCTTTCATCGACTTCAAAGGTTAATAAGTCTCTGATTTGGAAGCAACTATTATTTTGGCACAATTAATATAATATAGATCTTGAATTTTTGAAAATGTTATGTTGGATTATGCATTTTGTTTAATGGTAATCCATTGGGTATATTTTCAACATGTTCTAAGGGAGTTGCCCTCATCTCCAATCCAGCTTCATGTTGTACTTCTTTGTTGGAGGCTTATAGTAAGTTTAGCTCTGTTTATTTTCTTTATGACCATATGCTTTTAAGAATGTATGGTATACGTTTGTTATTATTATGAAATCCTACTAAATGTTGTGTTTATTTTCTCTCTTTTTATTTATTTTTTTCTTTTTTTCTTATAATTCTGCTGTAAGCTAGCAAAGCCTACCAACCCTGAATTATATCCATAGGGCCTTACCACCATGGTTGTTTTGTAGCAGGTTTACAGGGTAGCTATCCTACCTTAAGCCTCTCTTTCCTATGTATTTTTCTGATTATGTTTTGCTCCTATTTCATGGAAAATGTTAGTTTATTAGCACTGACAAGAGTAAGGAGCCAAAGAGTTTGCTATTGTTGTCTGCTATTGAACTGAAATTAGAAGTTTAGAACATGAATTATGAATAGATATAACCAGTTCTTACACTTAGAAATGGTCCACATGGTGTTTTTATTGTTTCCTGATGAGTAGTAGTTCACTAATGTGATCTTGATTTTTGTAAACCATGGTCTATGGATAATCATTACATGCTCTCAACTTGCGTATTATATGTGAATCTTGAATTTACTGGTGCTTGATGAAATCAAAGGGTGGTTTTTTTTTTTTGGTTGGTTTTAGGTGAATTATGACAGTTCTAAACAGACATTTTTTTTGTTGGTTTTAGGTGAATTACGGCAATTCTAAACTGCCCTTTATTTTGGTTAGTTTTAGGTGAATTAGGACAGTTCTAAACTTTCGTTTTATGTGTTTTTTTAGTTAGTTTTAGGTAAATTACGAGAGTTCTAACCGCCATTTTATGCAAAAACTAAACCATCATTTTATACATGATAAAATTGTGGCGGTTAATGGGAAGCCACTGTATTATACTGAATGACGGAGGTAATTAAGTCAGTTTTGAAAACTGTCATTAAGGCAAAAAATGACAGTTATAATTGTCGTAATCTGCAACAAATAACTGTAATTTTAAACCTATTTTTTTGTAGTGCTTGTCTATGCACATATAACATTGCTTTTGATGGAATAAACCATTGCATGTGTTTATTTTCTTGAAATCCTCTTCATGTGTCAACTGTTGGACTATGGATAAAATTCAACTATAGTAGCGAGAATTTTTTTTATAGCTCATAATCCCTAAAATAATGGGATTGGTGATTATCTCTAAAAGTGGCAGCTTCCTAAAATCAAGGAATTTGGATAATTAATTCAGATTTGGATAATGATGGGAATTAGTTTCCTATGTTCATAGAGTCTGTTATTGATATCATGTGATCTTTTATTGATTAGATAGGATTCTGATTCTATTAGGAGATTTAGTTATATCTTTTGTAACCATTATAAAAGGGGACTATGGGTCTTTTATTATGTAACTTTGGATTGAGTGCCATACTTTTAGATAGAGTTCTGTAAACACCATGAGCATGAGTGCTAGGTGTAAAAGGGAATTTAGGGTGTGAGATCTTTCTAGCATTGTAATCCTTCTTCTTCATAGTGAATTTGCTACCTTATGCTACCGTGGACGTAGGTTTTTAAGTGGTCAAACCACGTTAATTCTTGTGTGTGCCTTTCTTCTTCTTGATCTCATCTTATCAAACTTGCTAGATTCTTTGTCCTATTTTCATAACAAGTGCTATCAGAGCTCTAGGTTTGAAAGGATTTGGAGTCTCATACCACGATGGCTATGGCGAGATCTAAGACAGAGAAGTTTGATGGGTTTAACAAATTTAGTCTTTGGAGTGTAAAGTTGAAGGCTTTGCTTACTCATAAAGGATGGAAAAGGCATTAGAGGAAGATGAAGCTTGGCCTGCGACAGTTAATGTAGAAGTGAAGGAAGGAAAGAAAAAGAAGGTGACCAACACAGTTAAGCTATGTCTGGTAGATAAGGTTTTGCATAGGATGATAGTGGAGAAGACTGCGCCTACTATTTGGAAGAAGTTAGAGGAAATATTAGAAAAAAAAGTCCCCATCCATCAGGCTGTGTCAAAGACAGTGGCTGTTCACCCTTTGACTTAAGGACGCTATGATGGTGTTTATCCACATGGATGAGTTAACCAAAGTTATGGTCAACTTGTTAGGAGTTGGTGTAAAGGTTGAGGACTTGACGATCGTTCTATTGTGTTTATTAACCCCCCTCATATGAGAATTTTGTCGACACCATGTTATATGGCCGTAACTCATGTTCGACAAGTTCAATTATTGATGGGCTACAATCGAATAAGTCATAAAGGGTGGTTTTAACACTGAATGAAAGGAGTAATGTCGAAGGATTGGTGGTAACAGGTGGTTGGAGCATGATGAATTGATCAAGTATTAAGAGGAAGTCAAAAGCAAATCATATGAATCTCATGTGTTTCTAATGTCGGGAAACATGTCACGTCAATAAGAATTACCAACAGTTGAAACAATTGTTCATATTAAGAATGATAAAGGGTTAGGAATGAACATTACTAGAAATTTGAGTTTTAGAGATTGATTTTTCGGTCTCTAAATCAAGAAAATCGGTCTCTAAAATAGTTAGAGACCAATTTAGAGACTGATTTAAATCGGTCTCTAAAAGTCTCGTTGCTAAATATTAGACACTGATTTTAAAGAGACCGATTTTTTCGGCTTCTAAATCGGTCGCTAATTTTTGGTCAAATATTAGTCAATTATACTTAAAAAAAGTACATTAGAGATTGATTTAGAGACTGATTTTTTAGAGACCGATTTTTCGGTCTCTAAATCAATCTCTAAATCGATCTTTAAAAGCATGAATATATTATATATTTTATAGAATCGGTCACTAACGCAGTCTCTAAACTAGAGACTGATTTATTGGTCTTTAAATTAGTCTCTAAATCGGTCTCTAAAAATCTAAATATATTATATATTTTATAAAATCAGTCATTAAATCAGTCTCTAAAAAGCTCAATATATTACGAGACTAGTTTATCAGTCTCTAAATCGGTCACTAAATGTCTTATTTTATATTTTTGATCTCTAATTCGGTCTCTAATTTGTGATATGAATTTGTAATTATTTTTAAATTTATTAAAATCTAAATTTTTAAAACACCTAATAAACACCAATCAACAATCTCATATATAAACAAACACATAAATAAAAAATAACGTAAACTAAACTGATTCAGTCTTTAGAATATATTATTTAAACATCAAGACATTTTAGAATAAACTAAACTAAGCATTGTTTACAATAACTCATTACTACAACATTTCAAATATAAGAAAGTTGAACACAACATAAACTAAACTCTAATAATAAAAACTCATCTTCGTCCTTGTCCTCCTCCTCCTTCTCCTCTTCTACTCCATCAGTCACGGGAAGTGTTTAAGAAGGCTGAAAGTTCATCGACTGCATCATCTCTTGTATTAGCTGGTTTGTCTCCCCAATCTGTCTCCTATTATCTGTCACTTGAGCCCGAAGCTCATTTCTCTCACTTCTTAATTCTTCAAGTTCATCTCTTCACACCCAATCAGATGATGAAGAACTTGAGCCACTATATTGTGGTCTTCTAGCCACTACGAGTGACTCAATTCCAAGACCATATATTTTATCTTTTTTCACTCTAGCCACATTATGCCACACTTCCAACTCATATAGGGGAGGAGTTCCTTGCTCTGATGCTCTTTAGGTCATTTCTTGCATTTCGTTTACAAATTTGGTCTATCAATATCAATATGAAACTAATTAATGCAAAAAGTTAAAGCAGCATATAAATCTAACATAATATAAGTTATGACATGAAGTATAAGAATAAACGTAGTTTTAATCACATGTTGAAAGCTACAAGCTTGTTTAATTTCGATTTAAGATAATAGCACAGTTAAAATATTCCTATTTGAAAATAGAATAGGGACTTTTGACATGCTGATGGTAATTAAAAGTTGCAAACCCAAGTGCAGGTTGTTTCAAGTAGTAAATTCTCGGGAGTTCGAGGTCGATTCACAGGGAATTGATGAAGAAAAATTATTTGAGGTAAGCAGAAGATTTGTCACAATACTAAAGGTGATAAAAGTTATTCACATATGAAAAAGATTTGCTCGGGTTAGGAGATCCGCTCTTGGTAATAAATTAAAGACAAGATTTTTTTTATAACTCAATTGAAATCACACATAATGGAGGTTCCAATTGGAAAATACAACATTCAAAGTTCAATTTAGATTATATACGTAATCATATTATGATTCCTTTAATTATCCACCAACACTTGTAAATGCTCTCAAGCATCCACTATGCCAACGTCTTATCTACAATGAATCAAGTTCTTCATTATACAAGAAGGGTTTCTAAATTGATTGGAAACAACATACAACACATATAATGATTACTCAAAAATATATCATTTAAGCATAATAAAGAAATTAATATAACCTTAACTTATTACCAAAAGCTTCACCTTTTCACCAAAGTACAATGAAAATTAGTTACTCATGAACAAGAAGAAAGAAAGAGATACGAAGAAAGAGATGGACATAACTTCAATTTAGAACAAAGAAAACTACAAGAGAAACAAATAACACAATAGCATAATCTAAGCTAAGCTCTTCCAAGTGATTAGTCAATGCTCTTTTTTATAGAGCTCAAGGAGTACAAGATGACAATGTAGTTGTTTGATAATGATAAGTAAATGCCAAAGTAGTTGCTTGATGATGATGAATGAGTGGAAATTATAGAGATTCTTGTTTCTGAAATGTTTCAATTCTGAGCTCATGGCATGCGTCAGAATCTGATCAAGTAGTCTTTATAAAAGTTCTAGAAAATTGTCTTAGCTTTCCAAAGCTGCCAGTTTCAGCTCATTTGACCACCTACAGCCCGAGATATAACCCAATTACTACACATAGGTCAAGCCCAACTATAGCTCATCTGTTCTAACTTCCAAGCCCAATATCACCTTCAAGACATCTGATCTGAATTTTGTGCTCTTCATGAAAGTTGTAGATTTCAGTCTTAAATTTCAAATGGCACCAGTTTCATTCCAAACTACCTCATATAGCCCAAGAGATAGCCCAATAAGTGCACAGAGGTCAAACTGTCAGGTTCAGAATTCTAGATTTTACTTCAACTTCAATTTGAGTTATCCAAACGTGTGTTCCAGATATTGAGGTCTCATGAAAGTTGTATAAAATTGTCTTAACTTTCCAACAAGACCAGAATCATATCCATCAGATATTTGTAACTCAAATTATAATCAGTTTACTGAAAAAGGTAAGTGAAAAGATTATAAAATAAATAAAATATATTGCTATCAATGTGTCTCTTGCTATCAAGTGAATAATTGTTAGAGAATTATCTTAACTTTCTAACAAGACCAGAATCACATTAATCAAATAATTGCAACTCAGATTGTAGCCAATTTACTTAAGAATGCAATCACCCAAATTAATGACAATTCAAGTAATAATTTCTTCAATGATCCAATTAAGCTCATTTTCATAAAATACGACAAAACCAACTTAATTAAGCCTAATTGAACCTTAAGAAGCCTAGTGAGAGGATTATAAAATGAATATAATATATTGTTATCAAATTCTCTCACACTAAACTTTTGCACTCTCGGATAAAACACACAAGAAAAAAAAATAAGAAACAAATAAAAATAACACAAACTCAAAAGCTAAAAACTCTAAAGGATTCAATGAATCAAGAAGAGCAACTAGACATTCAAGGGATCAAAACATTAATTAGATAACATTTCTTCACATCTTAAACCAACAAGCATGAAAACTTCAGTTGAAAAGAATGAATCAAGAATGATAGATCCTCATAGGTTTTTCTCTCAATCCTTCAAGCATTAAAAAGGTAGGTGTTTACGGGTGAATTCGGTATAAGACAAATTCCATCAAACAAATATATTTTATCAGTCGAATGTGGGTTCACGAGTTATGTGGTAATCTCGTTTGAAAAGAAGCTTTTAAGAATTTGATGAGTAATATGCATAATGTAAAGCGCAAAGAAACTTTAAAGTGCAGAGAAAGTAAATTGCAAGAAATGTAAAGTGCTGAAGATTAAAATGCAGAAAATAAAGGTGCAGAAAGTTTAAATGTAGGAAATGTAAAAGTGTAGTAAGTGTAAAGTACAGAAAATGTAAAATGCATGAATTTAAAGTGCAGAAAGAGTAAAGAAATTTAAAGGACAAGGCTTGAAAATAAAGAATTTAAAAAGTCATTGCATTAATGTAAATGACTGGAAATGAAAATGGAAGTCATACTTGAAGTCAAATCCGTTAATCTGCTTGAGTGAGATGTTAGGATTGTATATCCAGTAAAACCACCATTTTTACACCGTGAATACTAGTATTTATAGGCAAAAAACATAAAATAAATGACTCCTAAGAAACTGACCACATTCATGGCAGTTATGTCACGTTCCCACTAATATCTTAATTTTTGACAATAACCAACTCCTGTCAAATCCAGAATTGGTAACTTTTATTTTCGATGAAACCAACCCTTGGCCTTTTGAGAGTTGGCCACCACTTGATCCTCCATCTAGCTTTTGAGACCCTTATTTGTCGAATGTCTCAATGGTATCATTCGACTGAAAACATTATCTTCGTCGAATCATCCAACTTCGTCGAATATCACTTGTCCGCCGAGAACATCTTTGTCAAATTAGGACTTGTATTTTTTCACCCCCAACAGATGCCTCCCAAAATTTTTCTTTCGACGCTACTGGAAGAAAGATAAATTTTAATCTTATCTTCTAGTTCCAATCGACGTCAAGACCTTATCAAAAATCTTTTTCGAAATCAATTTTTATTTGATTTTCAAAAATCCAATAAAATCTTCTGTGGATTTTTTAAAAACCACAACTGCTACTTATCATTTCAAACATTAAATAGCCGTTTCTTCCTAATAAATAGGGATCATATTTATCCCTTTCTGAAAAAACAGCTTTTTTACGAATATCATGCGTCCTCTTACCTAATCTACTGTTCATCACTTCTTTAAATTTCACAGAAACATGCCACTTTTACTCCATCTTCTACTATTCATCATCCTCCACTTTATTTTCGCGCGTCTTTTCTATAAAAACTTCTTTCTCAACAATGGCTTCTCATTCTCAATCTGTTAATGAACCATCAGTAGATTTGGGCAGCCACGCCGTTGTTCAAGACCCAGTTCTAGAGAAATCTGAATTGTGGAATCTTTCCAAGGTAATCCTTCCTATCAACGACCTTTCACTTTCTTTAGATCCTCCTGCCACTTTCTTGGGCCCAGTTTTGCCCAAAGAACTTATTACCAAAGAAATTCAAAGCTTTTTCCCTTGCAAAAATCCAAAAGAAGAATGCACCTTGGCTTCTCTTCCTTCCATCCCCTTCAGTTATTTTAATAAATCTGAGAGGCTTTTTTGAACCCCACCTGGCCAAATCAATGAGTATCTTGATTGGCTTAATAAAGTTCAAGCCTCTAAAGACACTTCATGGAGGAAATCAAGTATTTTTGACTGCATCCAACTTTCACGTTACCCCATAAAAATGGATTCTTGTATGCTGGGTACGTGCTTCTTCTTTTGGAACAAAATCACCAATTCTTTTCGTTTCCCTTATGGCATGATGGGGCCTACGCTTTTCGACGTGGCTACCATAACTGGTCTTTGACCAGATGGGAAAGTTATAATTCTTATCATTCTACTTTTGAATAACATAGACGTTTATTCAAAAGCTCCAACTTCTTTTTCAAACTTTGTTAATTTCTATTCTTCATCAGACGACCCTGTGTTTGACGAAGAACATGTGACTTTTCTTCTTCTCTGGTTGTCGGCCTATGCTCTCTGTACTAAATCAGTTCAGGTGTCGAAATCCTATCTTTATCTTGCCAATCTTCGACATGAAGGTCAAGAATTGGCTTTCGGCCAGTTCCTTCTTGCCAATCTTTACTTCACAAATTGTCGGTTTATATGGCTTCAAATATTTGCCATTAATTGACTTAATTCTCAATCCAGAATTAACTTTGACAAGTGCATAAGCATTCCCCGAAAATACTTGAGTAATTTTAAATGGTCCTTCCCATTTTGGAGACCATTTTCTATATTCTCGACAACTCTTATCCATGAGTAAGATTACTTTCCAAACCAAGTCATTAATCTTAAAAGATTTATACTTAACTCGACTGTCGTAAAACTTCGCAATTCTTTCTTTTTATCGAATAAAGTTTTCTAAAGCAACTAATCTTTCATCACTTAATTCGTTTAATTCATCAAACATCAAGTCCCAATAATGTTCAATTGGTAACTTGTCTTGTTTCTGAATCTGAATTGATTGAAGATTAATCTCAACTGGTAACACTTCATCATGACCATAAACTAACTTATATGGTGAAGTGCCCGTCGATTCTCTTGGTGAATTTCTATATGCCCATAGAATTTGATTAAGAGTATTATGCCAATTTCTAGGCTGTCGACCAATATGCTTTTTAATCAAACTTATGATTATTTTATTCATGGCCTCTACTTGGCAATTTGCTTGAGCATAATATGGAGTCGATGTAATCATTTTAATTTTTCTAGAATTGGCATATTCGACAATTTTCTTTCCAATGAACACCGTTCCTTGGTCAGTTGTCAAAGTTTGTGGTATTCCAAACCTACAAACTATATTGTCTTCTATAAAATCAATTACTTCTTGTTGGGTAACTTCTTTTAAGGCTACAGCCTCAACCCATTTTGTAAAGTAATCAACTCCAACTAAAATATACTTGTGTCCTTTCGATGATGTAGGATGAATTTGGCCTATTATATCTAAAGTCCATCGTCTGAAAGGCCAAGGTTTTTAACAATAGAATGTAATTCACTAGCAGGAACATTCTGTATATGGCCATGTTTTTGACATTCTTCATAAGATTTGATAAACATTATACAATCCTTTACTAGCGTAGGCCAATAATACCTTTGTCGTCGAAGGACCCATTTCATTTTATCACCTGCTTGATGAGCTCCACAAATTCCTTCATGGACCTCTGCTAAGGCGATATAAGCCTCCGCTTCACCCAAGCAGACCTCTAAATTTCCATCGACAGAGTTTCTATACAAAGCCCCTCCTAATATTACAAATTTCGACACTTTATATTTGAGCTTCCTATCCACATTTTGACTTGGATTTTCCAAATAGCTTAATATTGGCTGTCTCCAGTCATTAACTGTCGAAATATCATTTTATAGTACATCTCTTTCTTCTAAGGGATATAAAAGTTCTCTAATCTCCATTAGATTTGTCAGGACTTTGGACGAAATTTTATACCCAGAGGCTATCTGTGCTAATTCATTAGCCTTTTCATTCAAATTTCTAGGGATATGTTCGACAATAACTTCGTCGAATCTCTTCATTAACTTACTCGTCACAACGCAATATTTGGTCAGATTATAACTGACACATTTATATTCTTGTGTGAGTTGCTTAATGACTAACTGTGAATCCCCAAAAATATGCATATTACATGCTTTCATTTCTATTAATATTTCTAACTTGACAATCAAGGCTTCATACTCAGCCTCATTGTTTGAACATGTATATTTAAGTTCAAACATGAATTTAGTTGGAGTACCTTGAGGAGAAACAATTAAAATTCCCACTCCAACTCCATTTTGATGCCTTGAGCCATCAAAATATAAGCGCCAAGGTTTTAAACCGACGAAATTTATATTATCAACATCCAAACATGGATGGTTAGCCAAAAAATCAGCAATTGCTTGGCCTTTGACAGCTTTCATTGGAACATATTGTAAAGAGAATTCTGACAAAGCAACGGTCCATTTACCAATACGTCCATTTAATATTGGTTTTGATAACATATACTTTATTACATCAGTTTTCGACATAACCAATACATTACAAGGCATCATATAATATTTAAGTTTAGTACATGAGAAGTATAATGCTAAACAAAGTTTATCTATTGCACTATATCTCCTTTCAGCATCATTTAAAACTCGACTAAGATAATATACAGCTCTCTCGACGCTATTCTCATCTTGAGCCAGCATACTACCTATAGTATCATTTGACGCTGATATGTACAATTTCAACAGTCTATGAGGCACTGAAGGCATCATGACCGGAGGGTTTGTCAAATATTGTTTAATTTGGTCGAATGCTTCTTGATGACAAGACTCCCATACAAAGTCTTGTTCAGCCTTCAACTTGATTAATGAGGTGAAAACTCTGGTTCTTCCCGACAAATTGGAAATGATTCTTCTTAAAAAGTTTACCTTTCCCAGGAAAGATTGTAATTCTTCCTCATTTGTCGGAGGTAAGGCTTCCAAAACTGCCTTGACTTTATTCTTGTCCTCCTTAATACCTTTTTTATGGACTAAAAAACCCAAGAATTTAGCAGCTGATACTCCAAAACCACATTTCTCTGGATTCATCTTGAGGCTGTGCTTTCTCATCCTGTCGAATGCCTGCCTCAAGTTTGTCAAGTGGCTCTCTTTTGTTTCTGACTTGACAATGACATCGTCGATATACACCTCCATAAATTTTCCAATAACGTCATGGAAGATTGTATTCATTGCTCTCTGAGAGGTGGCCCCTGCATTCTTTAAACCGAAAGGTATGACTATCCATTCATATGTCCCAATAGCTCCTGGACATTTGAAGGCAGTTTTCGACACGTCCTCCTCGGCTATAAAGATTTGATTATAACCTACATGGCCATCCATAAAACTTAACAATTCATGTCCAGATGCAGCATCAACTAACATGTCCGCAATTGGCATTAGATATTCATCTTTAGGTGTAGCAGTGTTTAGATTTCTAAAATCTACACATATTCTTAACTTGCCATTTTTCTTAATTACAAGAACAATATTAGAAAGCCATTCGACATACCTGGTTGTTCTGATGAACTTGGCTTTGAGCAATCTTTCGACCTCTTCCTTTATCTTCAAAACCACCTCAGGTGCAAATCTTCTATTAGCTTGCTTGACAGGTCTGCAACCTTCTCTCAATAGCAGTCTATGCTCGATAAGATCTCTACTCAAACCTGGCATTTCAACGTAATCCAACACAAAGCAATCTTTATATTCCCTAATTAATTCAACAAGATTTTCTTTGAACTCCTTTGGCAAAAATGAACTCACAAATATAGGCCTTTTGTCTGTTTCAGTGCCCAAGTTTATTTCTTCCAAAGGATCTTCCACCTCTACACCTTATTTTTCATCAAGTCCTTTCTCGAAACCCAAAGGACTGTCATCTATTATGCAATTTGATAATACACCTTCAGTGGTGTAAACAGCCCTATCGGCCAAATAAGCCGACAGTCGATCCAACTGATTAACACTCATGGCTAGTGCTTGGTCGATTCATTTCGGCCTTATTCATTAGTCGAATGCCAAACTGGTCCACTAGGCATGTTTTAAGTGCATCTTTGTCGATAACTCCATTATTTGTCGTGACTGGCTTGACATTTGGAGCATAGATTTTAAAATTGACATGAAGCTGTTGTAAATAGCAAGGGCTGTCATCTGCCTCTACTATTTCCACTTGATCATCTGCATTCCAAAGAATAAGTTTATGATGAACTGTCGATGGTATTGCTCTAACGGCATGTATCTAATCTCTCCCTAGTAAAAGATTATAACTGAATTTTGTTGGAATTACGACAAACAATGTTGACCTCTCAATGGATCCAACTTGTATATTCAACATCACTACTCTATCTGACGGAGAAGTTTTGCCACTAAAATCAGTAACAAACATGTTAGTTGCCATTAAATCAGACTCATTCTTCCCAAGTTTCTTTAACATTGCCTTTGGGATCAGATTGATAGCTGCCTCTCAGTCTATCAAAACTCTATTTGTCGGCTTGCCTTCTAACAAAGCCTTGATATGCAATGGGCGGAGATGAGTCTTTTGTTCCTCTGTTGGCTTTTCAAAATATATTGTATTGTTGAACACATTTAACATATTATCTTGACAGAAAAGCCAATGATTATCGAGGTCATCTAAGTCTTCTTCATTCTCTCCTATATATTCAATTTCGTGATACCCTTCGAATTCAACAGGTATAACTGAAATCAAGTTACATTCATTGACTTCAAGAATTCCTCTTCATCTGACTCTTCATGACTTTTATATCCACCAAGCTTGAGGTATTCTTCCAACGACAAACTACTATCCTTAGCCATTATGATGTCATCCAGATCCTTGTCCAGATTGAAATCCATGTCGATTCGTTCATTATCACCAAAGCCTAAAAGATCATCTGGATCAGTTAAGGCTTCAATAACTTCATCAATTGTCAAATCCATATCTACAACTTGGCAATTAGGCTTCGCCAAATTTTTTTTCCCCTTGATCATGTCGAGTATTTCCTGTTTCCACTCGACATCTTGGTCAGGATCTTTCAGAACTTTTAAGATTTCTTCTTTCGACCAATCTTCATCATCACTATTGCTTTTGTTCCCAGCTATTCCTCTTATCATTTTCTCAACTTTCGACCTAGCCATGTCCTTGCTTTAGTTAACTGCCAGATTATTTTCCTTTGCTTCTTTTCTGCTGCTATAAGTCCAATCGGCCATTTCTTTCTAATTTTATTTGAAGTAGGCCCTTGAACTTGTTTCCCTTTCTTTATCTTTGTAAGTTCTTCTTGTCGGAGATTGTTATTCCCATTCGACCATTTAACTGCACTTGTTGTCGGGTCAACTGAGATTGCCCCCCTTGTATCTGCATATTCTTTTTTGACAATACTTTTCCATTTCTTATCATCTTTATTTTCATCTAATGCTGGTTTAACCTCGACTACTAAACATCTCATTTCTGTAGGTTGTTCTTTAATAACTAATCCCTCAGCCAAACTCCTTCTCTTTTGGGCCTGTCTTAACCTCTGCAACATTTTTTTTCAACTCTTTGACATTGGTAAAGATTTTGATGGCCCTACTACATTCTGGCCAATCAAAACTTCATCTTGGTCAATTCTACCATGTTTGTAATCTTCATTCCAGAATGGTCAATTTTTCTGAAACCTATTTTTCTTGGCAGCCACGTTTCGTTGAAAATACGTGTAACTTGCCATTGCAGAATTTTTAACCCATCTGTCCACAGTAACATTGGTAGGTGGTACTCTGGTCCTAGTTAGTCCGATGCAACTCTTGGTAAATGCATTACTCTCCATAGATCCACCAGATGACTCAACCAACCAACCATTCATATTAGGCCTTGGCATATAGACTGGCTTAGGCTTTGGAGTATAAACTGGCTTAGGCTTTGGAGTATAAACTAGCTTTGGAGTATTGAAGGGCTTTTGTAGTTTCTAACTTTTTTGTCAAAAAACTTATTTTTACCTTGTAAATTACCCTGTTGCTCTTCAGCAGCTTTCTTTGCAGCCAATTCATCATACACTACATTGTATCTTGGACACAACCTTACTTTGCCTTTTTCTTTCTTCCTTTCCAAGAAATTTTTAAGAGATTCTCCTGATTTGGGATAAACGTCCATTGCATCTTCCATGTCAATGTCGAATCCCTGCAAATTTCTTATGTTGATCATTCCAACATTTAAAGGAACCTGTTGATCGACGTATGAAATCTCAGCCTGAAATGGATCTGTATTAACTTTTATATCCGCCTTAGGCTTGTCAGCAAACTTCAAATGCCCATCCATTAGTGCCTTCTGAATCAAATCTCTGAAACAAATACATTCGTTAATAACATGACCGAAATTGTTATAAAACTTACAATATTTTCGGTCTTTTATTTCATCATATTTTAATAACTTATGGCCTTCTGACAATTTAATCTGTTTATCTTTTAACAACAAATCAAAAATTTTGTCAGTTCTGGTTACGTCAAATGTATATGTTTTTCTATTGATATAACTCATTTTTTCCTTATTTCTTATAGGCTGGAGAGCCTGACACACATAAGGAGGACCATTCTGAAGTTTAGCAATGTTGATTTCAAATTTGTCATTGCTATCTTCAGTTTCATTGTCGGATTCATCTAATCTGACGAATGCTACTTTCTCCCTTTTAAGGAATCTCTTTTGTTTATGAACCTTTTTAGCTTTTAGTTATTCTATTTGCCTAACATTTTCACCTAGTTGGGCAAGATCAACTAAATGTTGGTTCACTAACTTTTTTCTTATGTAATAGTCTAAACCCCCTATAGCAATTTTCACTATTTCTGCTTTAGGTATATGAGTAAAACATCTACTCCTCATTTGTCAAAACCAAGACAGGTAATCTTCTATTGTTTCATTATACACTCTCTTAATATTGAAAAGATTTGTAAGTTCAACTTTCAAATCCCCTCTGAAGAATTGATCATGGAAACTTCTTTCTAATTAAGTCTAAGAATGTATCGAATTTGGTCTCAATGTCGAAAACCAAGAAAATGCATTTTTAGTAAGGGAACTTGGGAAAAATCTCATTTTGAGGCCTTCAATAGTAGCCAATTCTCCCATTTCTATTGTATACCATGTGATATGTTCGACAGTCGATTCTCTATTTTCACCAGTAAACTTTGAAAGTTTAGGAATTTTAATTCCTCTAGGCAATTCTGCTTGCTGTACCCATTTAGGAAACGCTGAAACAAAATAGGGTTAGTTGGCATATCCAACATTGAACCCAAATCTATTCAGCACCTGTTCCACTACTTGATTTACATTTTGCTCAATTACTTGGTGCTCCCTAAGATTTTGTCGAAGAAATCTCACGGCTGCATTATTTCTAGCCATTTGATCCTCATCACCTCGACGGAGCATATGGACATTCCCATATTCCAAGTGTGGCTGATCATTTTGCCTCGGTTGTTCTAGGTTTTGTTGATTTTGTCCCCCATTTTCCTGAGGTATAACCATTTCTCTGTTTACTCTAGGCTGGGTTCCTTGTACATTTTCATTGGCCAATCCACATATCCCAAAAGCTTGATTTAGCCTTGCCATTTGTTGGGCCAATACGCTGCAAGCATTATTTGTGTTTTTCATGATTGGTGTAATCACAACACCCATTTGCTGAGTGAACATATGCACCATTTCATGATTACTTTCATCCATTTGTTGTCGAAAACTGGCCAAAGAATTTGTAGTTGGCCCAGTTATATTCTGAGGAATATCTCTCGACATATTTGGAAATACAGGTCCCAAATTCAATCTCTCCTGTCGAAAAGGAGTTGGATTAGTTGAACTTGCAACTCCTGTTCCTTGACCATTAAAACTTGCTAAAGCCGAACTTTTTTGTGGTTGGCCTTGTAAGGCTACCGTTTGGCCTATAGTATTAGCCAAAGTAGAGCCAAGTCCTATTTGTGCCAACACAGGAGGGACATAATTTAGTAGCAAACCATATTGTGGTGCCAACCTTGAATTTGAGTTCATTACACTTTGATTACTTGGTTGATTAGGTGATGACTGAGTCACTCCAAGCACCACTTGTTCTAACACTGGGTTACTCCTGAGAGTACCAGTTGCTATTATATCAACCACAGGACCCGTACTAACAAAGTTAAAGGTGACGCAGAAACGACTATCGAAGGTGGCACACTAACTTCAACTGAAAGTGCATTCGACGCCTGATTATTTGCGTTACTCATAATTTGCGTATCTTGAGAAAGGCAAGAAAATACCAACTTTCCACTTCTTAAACGCATAAAACCATCTTCTTATGAAGAGGTTTGTGACACTACCGAGTTACTCTGAACTCGTTCCATTGGGCGTGCCAATTTGTTTACAGGTGAATTTGGTATAAGATAAATTCTAACAAACAAATATATTTTATCAGTCGAATGTGGGTTTACGAGTTATGTGGTAATCTCATTTGAAAAGAAGATTTTAAGAAATTGATGAGTAATGTGCAAAATGTAAAGTGCAAAGAAACTTTAAAGTGTAGAGAAAGTAAATTGCAAGAAATGTAAAGTGCTAAAGATTAAAATTCAGAAAATAAAGGTGCAGAAAGTTTAAATGCAGGAAATGTAAAAGTGCAATAAGTTTAAAGTACAAAAAACATAAAATGCATGAATTTAAAGTGCAGAAAGAGTAAGGAAATTTAAAGGACAAGGCTTGAAAATAAAGAATTTAAAAAGACATTGCATTAATGTAAATGGCTGGAAATGAAAATGGAAGTCATACTTGGAGTCAAATCTATTAATATGCTTGAGTGAGATGTTAGGATTGTATATCTAGTAAAACCACCCTTTTTACATCGTGAATACTAGTATTTATAGGCAAAAAACATAAAATAACTGACTTCTAAGAAACTGACCACGTTCATGGCAGTTATGCCACGTTCCCACTAATATCTTAATTTTCGACAATAACCAACTCCTGTCAAATCCAGAATTGGTAACTTTTATTTTCGACGAAACTAACCCTTGGCCTTTTGAGAGTTGGCCCCCACTTGATCCTCCATCTGGCTTTTGAGACCCTTATTTGTCGAATGTCTCCATGATATCATTCAACTAAAAACGTTATCTTCGTCGAATCATCCAACTTCGTCGAATATCACTTGTCCATCGAGAACATCTTTGTGAAATTAGGACTTGTATTTTTTCACCCCCAACAATAGGTATTTCACTTAATTCAACCCATGATAAATTGCACTACCATAATCTTGCTTTTCTTCTACTTCTCCACTACTCAGAACACATGCACACACAAATCATGAGGACTTTATTTAAGGTTGTAATGAGGTCAAAGTAAAAGAGGGTGGTAATATGGATTTGACAAGTTACAAATCAAAGAGAATAAAAGAGCGTGAGAGCTGAGTTCAATTAACAAGCATGAAAGTTCATCCCAACTCCACACCTAATACAAATTCCCTTTACATATTATTTTCCCTTGCCTTTTTGCCTTGTTGACCCTTCTTTACACTTTTTTTTTTAAATATACACATTTTTTAATTAGCCACTCTTTTCTTTTTCACCAACCATTTTGTATACACACCCCCACACTTGTTCAAGAACTCATCCAATGGCAAAGCTAATGTTCTTTTATTCCCCAAGGTCAAATAAGAATATGGTTTTTCATTTAAGGCACATAATGAGCTAGAAACAAAGAATGATCAAATAAGCTTAAAGGGGGCAAAGGAAAATATACAAGGTAAGCTATTTAGTTAAAGTAGCTATTTCAAGAAAAAAAAAGTCTCAATCATGTTTATATATGCATGTGAAAATGTAGCCTCAAACAGAATTAAAACAAGTTCTAGAGTAACAATTCCATGAGTGAAAATGACACAAGAAAGAAGAAAATGGTACAAATGTTCAATCCATTCATCAATAGGCTCAAAATTTCACAAGACATATTTCTATCATTCTCGATCTATCAATTCAACATTCATATCAAAGCATTTGATTTTTAAGAAAGAAAAAAATTTATGCTATGATTCAAGAATCTATTTGCTACTTCTAAAACAATTGCTTCCTCAACTAAGATGCGTCTCAAGAGTAAAATTATCTCTAGGGAAAAATTTACTCCTTACTTTGCCATCCTTAATTGGTTTTACTATGAGTAGGTTTCTAACAATCATATCAATAAACAATTACTTCCCCAATTAAGATGCGTCTCAAGAGTAAATTTACTCCTTACTATACTATCCTTAATTGGTTTAGTAAGTTGTTGACAATTATATTATACTTCCCTACTTTTTTTTTCAATTATCCTTCCTCCCAACTAGATCACAACATTGTCCGCAATGTTAAAAATAGATGAGTAAAACCAAAGGGAGATAGAAGATGTTACATGTTATGCCAATTATTAAAAAGAAAGACCTGACACAAATTTATACAGAAATAAAGTACGATAAATAAAACTAAATGTAAAACAAAATTAAAGATGAAGTGTTAGATCTGGCTTTCTTTTCATGTTGCTTCCTTCACTTCCTTCTGACCAATCTATTTGAGTTATTATTGGATCAGGTTCATAAACAAAAGCTTCTAATTTATCAATCAACTCATCAACAGTGGAAGCAGAGATAACAAGTTATCTTGCCGAAAGTGTGATAAATTTCTGTTCCACAACTTTGTCAAGAAAAAATAACAAAAGATCAAAGAAATTATTTACGTTAAACAAACCTATGAGTTTATAGTGGGTGTTCAGTTGGGCCAAAGAGACAATTTGAAAAATTTCTTTAAAAGTACAAATACTACCTGGTAAGACAATGAATGCATCAGAGTTGTGAAGCATTGTCTTCATTTGTACATGCATAGATGATATCTTAAGTTTCTCCCCAATTGTCTTTTCAGTGATATTCTTTTGAGTTAAAGGTCCAAGAATGACACCTAAAACCTAACTGCCTCCTATATAAGCAGCAAGTGATACAACCCATATTAACCCACGGTAACCTCCCTCATATACAACATGAATATTTCTCGCTACAAGTACTTGACCAAGAGTGCTTGCTGCATTTACAAACTCTAAACTCTTCCTATACATAGACTCACAAAATACGCATATATTTTTAAGGTTACAAACAGAAGGTCCCATAATTTCACCCTCCTTTTGAATGATTATGAGTTGGAGGAAAGTAGAAAAAATAGAGTGTTTAAATAAGAAAAGAATAGAAAAAGTAATGATAGCACCTATATGGATAGACTGACTGTTGTTAGAAAAGTTTGAAATTAAGAAACACAAAATCTTTTTTTTGTTATTTTTTTTATTTTTTTTAACTTCAAGAAAACCATCAGGATAAAGAAATCTAAAAACCCCTGAAGAACCCTGCTCAAAGGATCATCTGTCCAAAATCAAAATACAACAAAATCATACAAAGATAAAAGAAAAATAATAACAAATGATAACATACATTTATGTACAGTTCATGGCGTATCTTTATACTGTGCGTCATGAGTACAGTAGTGGCATATCTTTGAATTACGTGTCACCAGTGAAACATAAGAACTTCACAAGGATTGCTAAACTGACAAAAAGAACCTCTGAGTCCTTTCCGTCCTACTTACGGAATAACAACCCTCTATCTTCCTGCAAACCTAATTAAAGGCCTGTATTCTAAGAAGATGGTACCTGACCGTAACCAATCAGACCCCGCCATAGAGGCCTACTAATTAAAGTAAGTATACAACTCAGTTAACAGTTTTCGTTTACTGTAAAGACGAGACTCTTCTATATGTCCATCAGCGCTACAAAGCCTTCCAAGAAATGGGAATGTAGCACATGACTCTCTACAGAGCATAGCACATGAACCTTATTTACATACTGGCGTGTGAAGGTCTTTTCTTGAGTCTATGACAGGACAAACATCCACTCGGGGCTCCTAATCTAATTAAAGACCATGTACAACTGTAGTTTCGCCCTTTTTTTTCATCAAGTTGTTAGTAACCTGATGAAAGGTGAGTGTATACTCACTTGAGATTGGGATGGAGGTAGTATGCTCTTTCAGCTTTGTGCTAAAGCATCGTTGATCAGTATTAGACCCATTCAAGAGCAGTGCAATATAGGGCTCCCAAAAGGGACAAATGGCCATAATACGACTAGCTGCCTCACATGTGGGATACAATCTACCTACTTTGTCTTTCAATTAAGAAGGCTAGATCAGGATGCATGCATTTCCCTAATCATGTTTTGTGTTACCAAGGCCAAAGAAGAAGAAGAAGAAGAAGAAGAAGAAGAAGAAGAAGAAGAAGAAGAAGAAGAAGATATGTACATGTTGTGGATGTGGCTCACATCTGCCTCTGGTTTCACGTCTAGAAACGACTTAAACACCTTCTATGAGTCGAGGATAAGCTTTCCATCCAATTTTCTTATAAATTGATAAACAGGGTCTTTTAAAATCAGATTCCTAAGACTGTAATGATTTTGTTCCTCCTTGAAGAGATTCCACAAGTTAAGAATTTCACGATGCACATAATCATAAGAATGCATATCAAGAGTCAATAAGATATCATCTAATGACTCCTTGCTCAGTCCATTCTTAATGAAGAAAATTTTATCTTCTCTGTTTATGGAAACCATCCCCAAAGAATGACATCGCTTGTTACAATTCCATCGTGCACATTTGTGACAAACTTATAACTTTTTTTCTCTTCTCCTTTTAGAATACGAACTTCTACCAAGACCTGACATGTATAAGTCAAATGAAATTGAAGACTCACCTGCTAGTCGGATATTTGCTTCAATTATCCAGCGTACATCTTCTGACATACCCTTGTGCATTAACAATCTCAATCTTTCACATCTAGCTTTGCAAATTTTTGTTAAAGTATTTTGAAGAAGAGAAGGAAAATATTTTCTTAGGTTTGAAAGAATGACATCCATTTTAAAGGAGAAGGAATTAGTTATTTTGGAAAACTAAAAAAACAAACCGACTTGAGAGTTACGGAGTTTCATTATCTGCTATTTAATCGGGAACACAAAGAACTGAAAAACAAAATAAAGCCACAAAATTAGAGTAAATTTTTCTCATAACAAGGATCAGAAAGCTCAATAACTTGATTTTCCAGAAATGGTTTAAGTCTTTGTCCATTGACCTTAAACACATTACCATTCCTAGGATTCTTAATGTCTATGGCCCCATAAGGATACACATGTTTGACAATAAAATGACCAGTCCACCTAGATCTCAATTTTTCAGGGAATAAGTGAAGACGAGAATTATACAGCAGAACTTTTTGACCAATTTCAAAAGATTTTCTCAAAATTGATTTGTCATGAAAAGTTTTTGTTCTATCTTTATAAATTTTTGAGTTTTCATATGCATTATTTCTCAATTCCTCAAGTTCATTTATTTACAATTTGCATAACCTGCAAGCATCGTTAAGATTTAAATTGAAAGCTTTAATGTCCTAAAATGCTTTATGCTTTAGTTCTATAGGCAAGTGACAAAGTTTTTCATAGACTAATCGATAGGGTGACATAACTAAAGATGTTTTGAAAGCAGTACGGTAAGCCCAAAGTGCATCGTTTAGTCTTAAAGACTAATCTTTACGATTTGGGTTAACCGTTTTTTCTAAAATTTATTTAATTTCCCTATTTTCTAATTCTACTTGTCCACTTGTCTGAAGGTGATAAAGGGTGACAACTTTATGGGTACTAGCATATTTCTTCATTAAAGATTCAAATGATTTATTGCAAAAATGTGTTCCCCCATCACTGATGATAACTCAAGAGATTCCAAATCGACTCAAGACATTTTCTTTTAAAAATTTGAGAACGGGTTTATGATCATTGTGTTGACATGGAATCGCCTCAATCCATTTTGAGACATAATCAACTGCAACCAAAATATACATAAATCCAAATGAGGATGGAAATGGACCTATGAAATCAATGCCCCAACAATAAAAAAATTCAATGATAAGGATAGGGATCAGAGGCATCATATTTTTTTTAGAAAGGGAACCTAATTTCTGACAATTTTTATAACTTTTGCAAGAGGTGTAACTGTCCTTAAATAAAGTGAGCCAATAAAATCCACATTGTAAGATTTTCGCAGTTATTTTCATTGAAGAAAAATGACCTCCACATGCTTCTGAGTGACAAAATTTAATGACACTACCTACCTCACTATCGAGTATACATCTCCGAAAGATTTGATCAGGACAATATTTAAACAAATATGAGTCATGCCAATAAAAAATATTCACCTCAGTCAAATTTTTTTTCTGTCTTGGTGTGACTACTGAGGCGGCATCTTTCCTGTTATAATAAAATTGACTATGTTAGCAAACCAAGGCATGAAATTGACAAAAAATAAAAATTCATTAGGAAAAGAATCATTGATAGGTGTGCTATCAAAAGGTGAGTTTGTTATAAGTCTGAACAAATGATCTACAACAACATTTTTGGCTCATTTCTTATCTTTTATTATGATGTTGAATTCTTGAAGCAACAAGATCTATTGTATCAACCTAGGTTTGGTATCCTGCTTAGACATTAAATATCTAACAACAGCATTATCAGTGAAAACAATAGTAGAAGGACCAATTAAATGAGTTCGAAATTTGTCTAATGCAAAAATTATAGCAAATAGTTCTTTTTCAGTAGTGGTATAATTCATTTGTGTACTATTTAAAGTTCTACTTGCGTAACTAATCACATGAGGCTTACCTTCCTTTCTTTGACCTAAAATAGCGCCAACAACAAAATCACTTGCATCACACATTAATTCAAAAGGCAAAGACCGGTCAGGGGATTGCATGATAGGAGCAGATGTCAGAAGGCTGATTAATTTTTTAAAATATTTTTGACATTATTTAGTCCAATCAAATGGTGCATATTTTATCAAAAGATTACATAATGGTCTAGATATAACACTAAAGTCTTTAATGAATCTTCGATAGAATCCTACATGTCCTAAAAGGAACGAACTTCTTTGACTATTTTTGGGGAAGGCAAATGAGTAATTAATTCAACTTTGGCCTTATCAACTTTAATTCTTTCAGAAGATATCATATGACCTAACACGATTCCTGAGGTAACCATGTAATGACATTTTTTTCAATTTAAAACAAATCATTTTTCTTCGCATCTTTTAAGAACTTTATCCAAATTATCAAGATAATTTTCAAATGAATTTTCAAAAATTGTCAGGTCATCTATGAAAACCTCTAAATAACACTCAATCATGTCACTAAAAATACTTAACATGCATCTTTAAATAGTTTTTAGAGCAATACAAAGACCGAAAGACATTTTTCTATATGCAAAAGTGCTAAAGGGGCACGTAAAAATGATCTTTTCTTGATCATCTAATGCAATTGATATTTGATTATACCCCGAATAACCATCAAGAAAACAATAGTAGGGATGTCCTGCTGCTCTTTCCAGAATTTGATCAAGAAATGGCAAGGGGAAATCATCTTCCTAGTGGCTACATTCAATTTTCTAAAATCAATACACATACACCAACTGGATGAGAGTCGCGTAGGTATTAATTCCTTTTTTTCATTTTCAACCATTGTTATTCCAAATTTCTTAGGCACAACTTGTGTAGGACTTACCCACTAGCTATCGGAGATAGGGTAGATAATTCAAACATCAAGTAATTTAAGAACTTCAGTTCTAACTACCTCTTTCATGTGTGGATTTAGTCTTCTCTGAGGTTATTGTGATGTTTTAGCATTATCTCCTAAATGTATTCTATATGTACAAATTAATGAATTAATGTCTTTTATGTCTTTTAATGTCCATCCAATTGCACTTTTATGCCTTTTAAGTACTTCTATCAACATACATTCTTGTTCTTCAGTAAGGATTGATGAAATTACTACTAGAAAATTTTGTTTTTCTCCCAAAAATGTGTACTTCAACCCAGTAGGTAATAACTTTAGTTCTAGTGTGGGTACTTCTTCATGAGTATTATCATTCATAGGTTTTAACTCTTCAAATCTCGGCTTCCATCCCTTGTATTTCATTACCTGTGTACAATCAAGTAAAGAGCATATTTCAAAAATATCATCATCTACTTGCGTACCTAAATCAAATGAATTAATTAAACAAACTTCTAATGGGTCAAAAGAACTCCCTTTTAGAAAATGTTCATCTACAATAGCCTCAATCCCATTAGCTTCTTCATTTTCATCATGGACTTCAAGTGGTTGCTTATATATGTTGAAAACATTAAGCTCTAGTGTCATGTTTCCAAATGTTAGCTTCATCAGTCCATTTCTGCAATTTATCAAAACATTAGATGTTGCTAAAAATGAGCGACCTAAGACAACATAAATTGACTTGTAACTATTAACCATATGTTCAGTTTAACTCACCAAGGTTGAGTTGTTGATAAACTGAATATGGAAGCAAATTAACACTAGCACCAAGATCAAATAAAGCTTATTTAATTTTATGTTTTCCAATAACGCATGAAATCGTAGGACAACCAGGGTCATTATTTTTCAAAAACATTATTGCTTTGAATAATGGAACTTACCTGTTCAGTCAAAAATGCATTCTTTTTCACATTTAATTTTCTTTTAACAGTGCATAAGTCCTTCAAATATTTAGCATAAGAAGGAACTTATTTGATAGCATCTAACAACGGAATATTGACCTTCATTTGTTTAAAAATTTCAAAAATTTTAGTGTGGTAGTTCAATTTCCTTGAATTGCTTAATGCTTGAGGAAATAGGGGTGGAGGAGATGAGAGTTTGAAAACCAGTTTAAAAGAAGAGGTGAATGACTTTTTAAAATTGTTCATTGCAATTACTTGCTCATGCACAACTTCTTTAAAAATAGGAATATTTGGACATTCATTTGTCGAGTGTCCTAATTAATCACAAATGCCATAAATTTCTTCATTTTGCACATATTTTACTTCTTTTACTTTCCTTAATTCCATGGATTCAAAATTTTTAGCCAAACTGGCCTACCTCGCATTAAGATCTTCTTCTTGACTAAGATGATAATTTCCTTTACTAGCATTTGCAAGGTTAACTCTAATTGAATTTTCAGAAGGGTTAGTACTATGCCAAGATTGAGAATTTTCAGCCAAATGGTTTAAATAATCTAAAGCTTCTTCGGGTTCTTTATCAAGAAACTCGACATTGCATATTGTTTCCACAAATTGTTTAGTTTCAGGTTTAAACCTTCATAAAAGAAGCTTATAGTATAACACTCCAAAATTTAGCTATTGGACAGTAATGATAGAAATGTACTGTTTGTGATTTCTGTTTACTGTAAAATTATTTTGACTATTCCGTGACTATATTTGATCATTGTGTGTGATTTAATCCGAGTCAAGAAAATAATAATTTTCAGGCTGGGTAAAATCTTTACATATTTTAATTATTTCTGTTGATTCTTAACTTTTTTACTAATCTGATTTGATTTCCATAAATTTTATAATTATTATGATTTTTGTGAATTATTGTGAGATTTTATATTTTTTTAATTATTTTAATATTATTCTCGGGCTGTATGCGGGTCTGGAGCAGGTCCAAAAAAATAAAAAAAAATTCTATGGCCAAAAAATTTTGTACTGTTGAGACAAGGCCGGGGATCTTACTAAATCCGAAACTGCAAACAGTTTTTTAAATTTTTTTTATTGTGTTTTGTACTATTTTATTTATCGGGCAATAAAAATATAGTAAATTTTGTCTGTAGGGTAATAGCAGCTAGAAAAATATTATACTAGTTAGTCAGATTAAGTGGTTATGATAACTTTATGAAGGACCAATAGGAAGTAAGCTTAGTGATGAAAGCTTTGGATATCCACCATTGATTTAATTTATGGTGGAGACTGGTCTCACAAAGTGGCAAGGACTTTTTGTGACCCTTGGATAGTAAGTATGAAGAGAAGCTCTTGACCCTCCATTTTGAAGATGCATCTCATGGCTAAGGTTTCATGGAGGAGGGATCCAATGGTTCAAATTCAATCTTATCACTTGAAACTCCACCAAGATCAACCATTGATTCAATCAATGGCTCTTGTAACCTCAAAAAGTGGCTAGATGAATTTAGACACTCCTTTAGTGTTCAAGGGGGGGTCATGGTTTTGGAGGCTTAAAAAGCTATAGGAAGATTTTCTAGTTCATTTCTATCACTCATCTTCATCATTTCCTAAAGCCAAGCTTCACAAAATTTCTCTCTTCTTTTCTCTCAACACAACCTCACGACCAAGGCCCCTACACCATACCTTCACTCTCTAATAATTTCTATCAACCATATTTCTTCAATCCTTTCCTAAATACAAGACACTTTGTAGTTGGAGTCTTGACAAAAATCATTCATGTTCAAGGAGTTTTCCAAGACTCAAGTTTGAGGGTGTTAAGGTGGAGTTGTGGAAATTTCACTATTTATTTCATCTTTATGTTCTAGGCCATGTTTTGATCCATGGTCTTTCTTGTTCAAGCTCTAGATACTAATAAACTTGTGTTTATTTTATATGTAAGAAGCTTTTGGTGGTGAAGGACTTGTACAAGAAGCAAAGCAAGGAGCTTTGGAGGTTTCTCCAAGAGGTACGATGGAGATCTATCTCACCAACCAAGTATGGTGGTGAGAGATGAACTTGTATTTGATGGATGGTGAATCCATGTGAGGATTCATATCCATGGTTGAGTAAATTATTTATGTTCGTTTATGTGCTTTAAATTTATTTGTTTATGCTTTTATGCTTTACATGATTTTATTGTTTTCATGATATGCTTGATGTATGTTATAGTATAATATATGATTATATGTCATGATATATGTTGGAAAGGAAAATTATTTTGGGTTCCAATAGCCAAGGAGGCTCACGGCCTCAACACTTCAAATAGGTGTTTCCAAGTTAATATTTTCTTGAATGATAAAATTTGATGTTTAGAAGAGAAAGGAAAAGAAAAGATATTTTGGTTTCAAAGACCATATACCTCACGGCCATGGTGGCTTGAATGGTTATGTTTTGTGTGAAATATGATTTATGCATGGTAACTTAGTTGATTTGGTGCAAGGAATTTTATACAAGGACTTAAGAAATGAAAATGGAGACAAAATAATTTATTACTTGTAAAAGGGAGATTTCGTTTCACAAAGAAAAGAATGAGGTTGAAAGTGTTTGAACCTCAAAATATTTTATAAAGTGAATTAATTTTTAGATTAATCAAGTTATAATGAGAAATATATTGGTGATTTGAAATTTACTAACGTATAGCTCACTCTTTGGGTTTTGAAGCGCGTTAGGAAATTTTAAGTTAGAAATATTGATTTAAAATAATGAAAAGGTGATTTTGTAGAATATATTACGAAAAGGATTTCCTAAGTAAGAAAATGTGGGAAAATGAAGTAGAAGTCATGTTAATTTTTAGAAAGGTCAAAATGATGTTTAAAATATTGAGAAATATTTTATGCAGTTGAATAATGATGAAAAATGTGTTTCGCTACTTAAAAATGTGATTTTTAAGTTACGCGATTTCAAAAACGTTGAAAAATCGTTATGTGATTGAGAAAACATTGAAAAATCAATACACGATTTGAAAATGCGATCAAAATGTTGCGCAATTGTGAAAACACAATAAAATACTAACGCGATTGAAAATATAGTAAAATTACTATTGGGTCAATGTGTGGGACCCATTGATGTGAAATATGACTTTAGCCTGTGATTGGCTTGTATGCATTGAACATGCATTTGAAAAAGTCTGATAGACTATGTTAAGGCCGATGGCCTAAGAGAGAATTACACCTTGGTGTGGTGTGATATGCGTAGTGTAGGTCACTTGTTGACCTTGGGGGCGTCGAGGTGCGAGTTTTTCACAATGAGCAGTTGGTGGCTCTTCTGTATTGTGGATTGGATGGGTGCAACGTACCGATGATCCAGACCGAGATACAATTCTTAATCAAGATCTGGCGTAGACTGTCGTGTATAATGCTAGATGTGCAAAACTAATGAGAGTTGTAGCACGTGGTCTGAGGCAATTGTCGTACCGACAGATCTTCTAGATCAATCTCTCCGACTTGAGTTAGCTCCATGGAGTAGGAAATTGAGTCTATGTGCATATGCCTAATCTGAACATTTATATCCGTGTGATATTTTATTGTCAAATATTGATTGATGTTGATGCCATGATTATGATTATTATTTGATATATCTGTCTTATTGTCTATTATATCCGTATGACACTATTGTCATTTATATCTCTTTACTACCATGTTGGTACTGGTGTTGGTAATCTCACCTCTTTGTATGTTATTCTTGTATTGTAATTGTAATTGGTAAAGACGGTGACCAAGGGTTTGAGCAAGAAGGTGATGAGCTGAATCCTGCTGAGGAAGTTGAATTCTGAGTCAATGGCAACGCCAAGTTTTCTTGGGTATATGAGGCTACAATTTCAAGGAGGTTCGGAGGCTTGGCGTTTTCCATTTAGATAGAGAGTGTATTATCTACATGGGAGATCTTACCATTTCCCTAAGTATGGTGTATCATAGGAACCCTTATTTCAGTGTTAATATTTACGTACATTTAGAGTTTTTATTATCCATTAGGCAATATTAGAGAGCTTACTACCATACTCCTAGTGAGATTTGTAACACCCCAAATTTTCGTATCTCTTAAACAGTAATTTTGATAGTTAACAGAATTTTACTGTTTAGTAATTTCTGTGTACTGTAAAATTATTTTGTTTATTCCGTCAGCGTATTTGATCGTTTTGAGTGATTTACTCCGTGTCAGGAAAATAAAAATTTTTGGGCCGGAGAAAACTTTACGTAATTTAATTTTTACCGTTAGGTAATTATTTTACGTAATCTGATTTGATATTTGTGCGTTTTCTAATTTTTGTGATTTTTGTGGATGATTTTGAAATTTTTCCTGTCTGTGGGCCCCGCAAGGGGTATGTGAGCCCAAGTGGCTATACGTGGGCCCAGGTGGGTCCCACAAAGTGAAAAAATTTTCTACGCATAGAAAAATTTGAATTGTTTAAACGGAGACAGGGGATCTTACTAAACCTGAATCTGGAAATAGTTTTTAAAATTTTATTGTACTGTGTTTTGTACTGTATTTAATTATCGGATGATAAAAATACAGTAAAAATATTATTTGTAGGATACAAGAATAAATATTATACTGCGTAGTCAACAAAGAGAGCTTGACTTGATCTATACCCTTGGATGAGAATACTTAGTTTGAATATTAACCATTGATTTAATCAAAGGTTAAGAAACAAACTTAATAAAGAAGCCTTGGATAATAACCATTGATTTAATCAATGGTGTGAGAATAAGCTTAGTTAGAAAGGCTTTGATATCAACCATAGATGTAATCAAAGGTGTAGATTTGGTCATATAAAGTGACTATGACCATTTGTAACCATTGGATTTAGATTAAATCAAGGGTGGAGATTTAATCTTAAAAAGTAACAAAGACCATTTATGACCATTGGATGAAGAATTAATCAATGGTGGAAATTTGGTCTTCTAAAGTAGCAAAGACTAATTAGGACCCTTGGATTTAAAGTTTGAAGGAGTAATCTTAACCATTAATTTTGGAGACACATCTAAGGGTTAGAATTTAAAGGAGAAAAATCCAATGGCCTAGAATTAGTCTTCTAAAATTAAAAGTCTACCTAAATCCTAACCATTGAAGTAATCAATGGTTAGAGATGCTTCAAATAATGGATAGAAAAGATGACAACATGATTTAATGCATGCAAGGAGGGGGACGGTTTTGGCTTGTTAGAAGACAAAGAAAAAAAATTCAAATGCATTAATTTGGTGCTTTATGTCATTGTTAGAAGTCTTGATCAATGTTTCATGCATTATCACCTTTCTTTCAATTTTTCCATCACACTCCACGGCTATGCATCAATTTTGGAAGACACAAAATAATACTTGGTCATCTTCTAACCATAATTGAAGACTTTAGTCAATTATGCTACATGGTTGCCTTGTTTTCTTCCTTAGGAAATTTCTTGGAAGGGGACTAAAATTAATTCATTTCCTATCATTCTTTTCTCTCTTCACTCTACGACAATGCATAGGAGGAAGGGGCCAAAAAGCATTTCATTCATTTGCTATCATAATTCATCTTTGTTTCCTCCAAAAAGCCTAAGACTTCATTAAACATTTTCTCTCCATCCTCCTATGAGCTAGTTTCGGCCAAGCTCTCCAAGAAGCACCTTCCATCATTTTTAATTTCATCCAACCTTATTTCTTGAATCCTTACATCATTCTAAGAACATCTCTAGTTATGAGTTTTTCCAAAATCATTCATCTTGATCTTCAAATTCAAGCTTCAAGTTTCTATCAAAAATCAAAAATTCCATCTTTGTGCTTCAAGAGAAACCATTCGGTCAAGACCCCTAAAATCACCATCCAAGCTCTTTTAATTTCATCCAACCTTAGATCTTGAATCTCCATGATATTCTAAGCAACTTTCATGTTGAAGACTTCTTCTAAATCATTCATCTTCAAGGAGTTTCTTCAAGATCAAAGTTATTGGGTTTTTGAGGTGAAGTGTAAGGAAACTTCATTTTCTTCTCTCTTTTCATGATCTAAACCATGTTTGATCCATGGTTCCTCTTAATCAAGCTTGATATGTTAATTAACTTGTGTTTTGTTTTGTATTTGAGAAGCCCTTGGTGGTGAAGGACTTGGAAAAAAGAAACAAAATCAAGAAGCTTTGGAGGATCTTCAAGAGGTAAGAGGGAGATCCATCTCACCAACCAAGCATGGTGGTGAGAGATGGTATTTTATTTGATGGATGTGGAATCCATGTGAGGATTCATATCCATGGTCATGTAATTAATTTGTGGGTGTTTATGAGCTTTGATTAATTTTCTATGCTTGATATGCTTTGCATGATTTTATAGCTTTGATGATATGCTTGATATGCTATACATGCTTTTATGGCTTTGATGGTATGCTTATATTATTTATGATGAAATATATATGTATATTCCATGACTTGATGGTGGAAAGGAAATTGATTTTTGGCTCCAATAGCCAAGGAAGAGCTACGGTTTTGATGCCCTTGATTAGGGTTCATGTTGAAAATTTTCAAGAACAAAAGAATTGATTTTTGAGTACTTAGAACATGGTGGATTTCGAACAAGACACCTCAAAATAGGTGTTCACAAATTAATATTTTCATGAAAGATGAAAATGGATGATTTGAAGAGTATGGAAAATAAACAAAGGATTTGTTTTTCAAGAGAGCAAGAATATGATTTTTGGAGGAATTTTTATTGATTTATTTTGTGTAAAAAGATGCTAACTGTTTTTTTCTAAACATGAGTTTTGAATGAATCGGGTAAACGTTGATTTTAAGGATTTGCAAAGAAAGTGAAAAAGAATTTGTAAAGAAAGTAAAAATGAATTTGGACAAAGGGGTTTGGTTTTATAACCATTGGTATTTCGGTTTTGAAAACAAAATTTTAATGATTTTGTTTGTGTAAAACCATATCAATTTAAAAGGAAAAGTATTTGATGGCTTTAATGGTTTTGTTTGTGTAAAACTATATTGATTTAAAAGAAAAAAAATGTTTTGATGATTTTCGCTGTTGAAAGTACAGTATGATTACTGTTGAACCAGTGTCCATACACTGTTTGTGAGAAAATGACATATTTGTCTATGATTGGATTTGGTGCATTATACATGCATTGGAATGGTCCGATGAGGACTGGATATGGTTGATTGCCTAGGAGAAACACACCTCTTGAGTAGGTGCGATATGCGTAGTGTAGGTCACTTGTTGACCTTGGGGGCATCGGGGTGCGGGTTTCCTACACGGGTTGTTGGTCGCGCTTCTTCCCGTAGGTTAGACCGATGCAACACACCGATGATCCTGACCGAGACACTATTCTTAATCAAGATCTGATAAAGACTGTCGTGTATATGCTAGATGTGCAAAAATTGAAATGAGAATTAAAGCACGTGGTCTGAGGCACGAGGTACCGGCAGATCTTTTCGATCATTTCTCTGACCTGAGTTTAGCTCCATGGAGTAGGAAATCGAGTCTTGTGTACATGCATAATATGAACATTTATATCTGTGTGATATATTAATTGAGGAATATTGGCTATGACAACTGTTTTGAATACTTGGATTTATATATGTTTGGATGATGATAGTTGATTAATCTTGAATATATTATTGGAAGTTTAGTATGATATCCTTGTATGATATTGCTGTTTGTGTTATCTCTGTGCTGCCATGTTGGTATTGGTGTAGGTGATCTCACCTCTTTGTTATGTTGTTTTGCTATGTCTGTACTGTTAAAATCAAATAATAGAAGGATCGAGTTGTCTTAGACATAATGGGCGATGGATACTCAGAGATTGATGAAAACATTGAAGAGTGGCTGTCTCAAGTTCGAAGGTGTTCTGAGTAGACAAGGAGTAGAATTCTGATGCAACAAGCTAGATACAAGATAATGAATGAGTATGTTAAGTTTTATCATTTGTGTTATACCGTGCTATTTAGTAGGACCCGTCATGAGGTTTGCTACTGTTGAAAAAAAAAAGAGTCTGTTAATTTTATATTTCTCTTTAAATTGTGAAATATTAATTAATGTCAATGTTGTATATGAATCAGTTTAAATATATTTTCAGTAATACTTATGAATTACAGTAAGTTTATATTTCAGCAAGAAAGAATTTTTTTTTAAACCCACGTTTTTAACTCAAACCTTTTATGAAAATATTTTCAGATTATGAGTCGGAAGTCAGACATGTGATACCCTAGGGAGGGTGTTACAAGATTAGCATAGTATCATCTGCTCGGACACCTGTCCATAGGACTACGCGTCATGAAGGATTCCTATCTTCTGAGGAGTCTGAGGAGGATCCGTCTGAGGGTTCTGTTCCATAGACGTGTACTTGGGCCAGTATAATAGTTTTGATAATGTTTAATTACTTTTGAGAACTCTGTCTGTATATATTTAAATATGTCAGTACTACGATTATGTATATGATGTAAATTATTTGTGATACTATTTAGTATTTTATTTATATTCTACTAAATTTACCTTATCAATATCAAGAAATTTTATAACTCATATTTATTTTATACAATATTATTTTCTAACTTGGGGTAATTCGATAATAATAACATTATAATGTGATGCCCTACGGTGGGTGTTACATTTGTTGATATTAGAGCCCAAGTTAGAGTCTTTTAAGTTTATGGTTAGGTCAATCTTGTTTGTGTTGTGTGATTTTATATGCTTGGTTTCCGAAAGGGAACCATATTGTTTGAAGTGATTGTACTTGACTTTTGTCTTGTGTTGTTTAGTTTGATTTCGAGAATTGCGATGACTGGACGAGGAGGAGGACGTGTGAATACTAGAGCTGGATGCACAAATGTTGAAGATGACAATCAAGGCATGGTTGCAGCTGTAACAGCAATGCAAAGGATGGCAGATGTCATCGTCCAACAAAATCAGAGGGCAAACAAAGAAACTCTGAATTTGTCATAGCTTCGTAGGAATAATCCACCACAATTCAATAGTGAATTTAACCCAGAGAAAGCCAATCTTTGGATTAAAGAGCTAGAGAAAATATTCTATGGTATGGGTTGTACTGATGAGAGGAAAGTCACTTATGTGACCTTTGTACTGATTGGTGATGGTGAAGACTGGTGGGCAGGAGCCCGAAGGTTAATACAAGCTGAAGGGAGAGTTGTAACTTGGGAACTCTTCAAGTAAAGATTTCTGGGAAAGTATTTTCCTGCTAGTGTTAGGCATGCTAAGGAGATGGAATTCCTTAGTCTACAACAAGGAGAAATGTCAGTAAGTGAATATGCTGCAAAGTTCAAAAGCTTGTCTAAGTTTTCGAGATATTTTCAGATGCAAGCAGACGAAGAATGGAAGTGTAGGAAGTTTGAAGAGGGGATGAGACATGATATAAAATGGGCAGTGGTAACCTTGGAAATCGATCAGTTTGTAGCATTGTTAGACAAATGTCGTAAAGTTGACGAGATAGATCATCAACGTGATGTAAGGAACCAGAACTTTGGACCTACTTGGTTCCGAAAGGGAAAGGGTAGCGGTGGCAACCGTTATCAACATAAATCATATGCTAGACCATCGGGAGGTCAGACTCGACAGCAATCCTTTGGAGGAGTTTCTGAAGGTAACATGTTTAGTCAAGCGGGAACTTCCACTTCCAAATGTTTTAAGTGTAGAAAGGACCACATGACTAAGGAATGTCCACATAAAAGAGTCTTTTGCTTCAGATATGGAAAGCCTGGACATTTCTTAAAAGACTGTAATCAACTAAAGGTGGAACCCTCTGTGGGGAACGTCCACACTACTAGACCACAGACGAGTGGTGTGTATACTATGAGTGGGGAGGAAGCTGCGAAGGCAAAGGATCTAATTATGGAGGAGTTTGCAATAGAAGGTAATCCTTTAACTGTATTATATGATTCAGGAGCAACCACACTACATTACCTGTGATTGTATGGAGTGTTTAGGATTATCTATGACTACATTGCCTTATGACTTGAGTGTTGCTACTCCTACTAATAAGCCTGTGATTACTGCAAAAGTATGCTTGAATTGTCCTGTTTGTGTTAGGGATAAAATCTTTCATGTTGACTTGATATGTTTGCCTCTTTACAAGATTAATGTAATCATAGGAATGAATTGGTTGTCTTCTAACCATATTCTAACAGGCTGTTCCAATAAGACATTAGTTTTTCCCGAGGCTAAGGATTCTAGATTCTTAATGGCTAGTCAAGTCGAAGTTTGTTTGAAGGAAGGAGCTTAAGGATACTTATTGTTGTCTTCTTTGGAAGTACAAAGTGAAAAAGCTGTGAAAGATAATTTTGTAGTCAACGAATTTCTTGATGTTTTTTTCCTGAAGATATACTTAGACTACCACCAGCAAGAGAGGTTGAGTTTGCTATTGACTTGGTACCAGGACCTGGACCTATATCTATGGCACCTTACAGGATGTCGCCGGTAGAATTGGCAGAGCTTAAGAAACAACTGGAGGAATTGTTGGAGAAATAATTCGTGAGACCTAGTGTGTCACCATAGGGAGCTCCAATATTGTTGGTCAAGAAGAAGGATATGACTTCTCGTCTATGTGTAGACTATTGACAGTTAAACAAGATTATGATTAAGAATAAATATCCACTTCCAAGGATAGATGATCTGATGGATCAACTGCGGGGAGCTGTAATATTTTCCAAGATTGATTTATGTTCTGAATATCACCAGATTCGTGTGAAAGCGGAGGATATTCCCAAGACAGCATTCTGGACACGTTATGGGCATTATGAGTATCAAGTGATGTCGTTCAGGGTGACGAATGCACCTGCCATATTCATGCACTTCATGAATAGGATTTTTCATTCTTATTGGATAAGTTTGTCGTTGTCTTTATTGATGACATTCTAATCTACTCTCAAAATTAGGAGGAACATGCTGAACATCTCAGAGTGGTTATCCAGATTTTAAAGAAGAATAAATTATAAGCAAAGTTGTCCAAATGTGAATTTTGGTTGAGTAAAGTTCAGTTTTTGGGACATGTGATATCGGAGGAAGGAATTGAAGTAGATGCTTCAAAGGTAAAGACGATTCTTCAGTGGGAAAGGCTGAAGACTGTATCAGAGATATGTAGTTTCATGGGATTAGCCGGTTCTTATCGACGGTTTATTAAGGGGTTTTCTAAGATAGCAGGACCTCTTACCCAACTTACACAGAAGAATCAACCTTTCGTATGGACTGATGCATGCGAAGAAAGTTTTCAAGAGTTAAAAATATGATTGACTACTTCACTGGTATTGATTCTACCTGATTTGAATGAACCTTTTGAAGTATATTGTGATGCTTCATACCAAGGATTGAGCTGTGTACTTATGCAAAACCAGAAGGTTGTGGCATATGCTTCAAGACAGTTAAAGGTACACGAGAGGAATTATCCCACTCATGATTTGGAGTTGGCAGTAGTGGTGTTCATATTAAAAGCTTGGAGACATTTTCTCTACGGAGCAACGTTCATTATTTTTAGTGATCATAAAAGCTTGAAATATCTGTTTGACCAAAAAGAGTTGAACATGAGGCAGATGCGTTAGCTAGAATTTTTGAAGGACTATAATTTTCAATTACAGTATCATCTCAGGAAGGCAAATGTCGTAGCGGATGCTTTAAGTAGAAAAATGCTTAGTCCTTCTGTTATGATGATGAAGGAGAAGGAATTGATAGAAGAATTTTGGGATATGCGGTTATCTGTGAAGTTGACGCCGAGAAAGATGTATTTGAACATGATCACTATCTCAAATAGTTTAATAGATAAAATTTGAGAGGGACAAAACGATGACAAGTATTTACAAGAAGCAAAGGAAGTAAGGAACCAAGGCGTAGTGTTGGAATTCAAAGAAGGAACTGATAGAATTTTGAAGTTCAAAGGAAGGATTTGTGTGCCCAATGATCAATGACTTAGGAGATTGATTTTGGATGAAGCTCATAGGCATAAGCTGAGTATGCATCATGGAGCCACAAAAATGTATCAAGATTTGAAGTAGTTGTATTGGTGGCAAGGAATGAAGAAAGATGTCGCTGAATATGTATCATCCTGCTTAGTCTATCAGAAGGCTAAGGTTGAACGTCAAAGACCTTCTGGAATGTTACAACCTTTGTCTATTCTCGAATAGAAATGGGATGATATAGCAATAGACTTTGTGATTGGACTACCAAAGACTCGAAAAGGTCATGATTCTATTTGGGTAGTTTGTGACTGACTTACGAAGTCAGCGCACTTCTTGCTAATTAATATTAAGTACTCAATGGAGAGGTTGACCCAAGTGTACATCAGTGAAATCGTTAGACTTCATGGTGTGCCTTCCAATATTATTTAGGATCAAGATCTGAGATTCACGTCGAGATTTTAGCATAGTCTGCAAGAAGCGATAGGAACGAAGCTACGTCTACGTTCTGTTTACCATCCATAGATAGATGGTCAATCAGAAAGAATGATTTAGTCACTGGAAGATTTATTAAGGGCTTGTGTGCTAGAACAGTTTGAATGTTAGGATGAATTCTTACCATTGATAGAGTTCACCTATAACAATAGTTTTTATTCAAGCATAGGGATGGCACCCTATGAGGCATTGTATGGGAGACAACGTAGAACACCGTTGTGTTAGTATCAAGACAGTGAAAGTGTTATTTTAGACCTAGAGTTTGTACAACAAACTCCAGAAAAAATGAAGATGATTCAAGACAAGATGAGGATAACTCAGACTCGGCAAAAGAGTTATTCTGATAAAAGGAAGAGACCACTTGAGTTTGAAGAAGGTGACCATGTATTTTTGCGAGTGACACCTACGACCGGAGTTAGACGAGTGATTAAGTCAAGAAAGCTCACTCCAAAGTTTATCGGGTCGTATCAGATTTTACGTCGGATAGGTCTAGTAGCTTATCAAATTGCATTACCGCTTTTTCTATCGAATCTTCACAATGTACTTCATGTATCGTAATTGTTGAAGTACATTCCTGATCCCACTCATGTTATTGAACCAGACACAGTACAACTGAAGGAGAACTTAACCTATGAAACGTTTCCAGTCAAGATTGAGGATCGGAGGATAAAGCAACTCCGAGGTAAAGAGATTTCATTGGTTAAAATAGTTTGGAGTGATGTAAGTGGAGAAACAACGTGGGAGTTGGAGGATAAGATAAAAAAACAATATCCATATTTGTTTTGAGTATGTGTTTAAGTTTCGAGGACGAAACTTCTTTTTAGAGGGGGAGAGTTATAACACCCTAAAATTTAGCTATTGGACAGTAATGATAGAAATATATTGTTTAGTGATTTCTGTATACTGTAAAATTTTTTGACTATTCCATGACTATATTTGATCATTGTGTGTGATTTACTCCGAGTCAAGAAAATAATAATTTTCGGGCCGAGGAAAATCTTTACGTATTTTAATTATTTCTGTTGATTCTTAGCTATTTTTACTAATCTGATTTGATTTCTATGAATTTTATAATTTTTATGATTTTTTTGAATTATTGTGAGATTTTATATTTTTTGATTATTTTAATATTATTCTCGGGCCGTATGCGGGTGATAAACACATATTTTATTCATTAAGAAACCCTTATATTTAGTCATTTACACTCTCCATATTCCTAATTGATTGAGTTTGACATGATTTTGTGAGTTTGAGCTCAAATTGGTCCTAATTGAATATTTTCAGCATTATTGAGATTTTATACTGTTTCTGTATTTTGGTCATAACTTGAGTTCCTGAAATCTGAAAATCATGAATTTTATCTTGTAGGAAAGCTAAGAGGAAGCTCTACAACTTTGATGAAGAGCTCGAAGTCTGATTCAGATGTCTAAGGGACCTAAGTTGACATGGAAGTCAGAATACGGGTTCTGTCAGTAGAATCCGAACAGTGTGCACTCAAAAAGATCATATCTCAAGATGTAATAATGGAGATGGGCTGAAATTTTGACAGTGGATAGTCAAGATCCAAATAAACAACTTTCATGAAGAACACATTTTGAGAAAAAGAAGTCTAGTAGGGCATTTTGAGCTTGCAAGTCGGAACAGAGGTGCTGAAGTTGGGTTTGAGCAACCTACGGTATTTGGGACATATCTTGGGCTTAAGGAAGCCAAATTGGACAAACCAGCTATCCATTTCATAGCCAAGACAAGGATCTACAACTTTCATGAAGAACACGTTTCGTGATTCTGAAGTATAGTGGGTCGTTTTTGGCTTCCAAGTCAGATACGAAATTTTCGTCCTCAACCATCCACTCATCCATCCACTAATCCACTCATCCACTCATCCACTCATCCACTAACTCACCCATTCATCCACTCATACACTAATCCAACCACTTAACCACTCCACCCACTCATCCACTAATCCATCCACTCATCCATCCACTCACCCATTCATGTCCATAATTTCCCACTCACCAAAAGTCCTTTGGCATTTTTCACTAATTCAACCACTCAACCATTCCACTCACTCATCCACTAAACCAATCCACTAAACCAACCCACTAATCCATCCACTCAAACACTCCACTCACTCACCCACTCATCCACCCACTTCCCTTTGTCATTTTGTTACCTTAGACTTCTATAAAAGGCACCATTTATCATGAACAAGATGTATCTCTCCTTCATTTTCTCTCTTAGTTTCTTGTTTCTTCATAGTTTCTTCTTGTTTCTTCATAGTTTTTCTTGTGATTTCTTTCTAGCTATGTGTAACTAAACCTCCCTTGGTTAAGGTGGTGATGAAACCGCTAGTATTAATGTTGTGAACTTTGCATATTTGATTATTTCAACACAGTTATGTTTTTATTCATATATTTCTGAATCTATTGTTGGTATGAAGGTTTTTGTACTTGTTCCTACTTTTAAAGTAGTAGAACTAGGTTTATTATGCGCGGTTGCGGTAGTAGATCTAGTGGGATGTATGATGTTCATGTGGGTATAATTATCTTTGTGCTATTTGCCAGTTATAAAAGTGGTAGATCTGGGTTTATTATGCGCGGTTGCGGTATTAGATCTAGAGAAATATATGTTCTAAGTAATTTAATCCTGGTGTGTGATTAGACCTTAGTGTAATTGGTTTTCTAAATCTTAATGCAATTGTTGGATAGTTGTAAGAGCGGTTGCTTTATGACTAATCGTGATTAGGAGTTGATTTGAGCGGTTGCTAAATTGGCCAATACGTAAGGAAAACAGAGATTTACTCTCACAATTGCATAAAAACATAATTGAGCATGTTGGAATAAAAAGAATATGTGGATTTACATTATCATATAAATCTAGCGGTGGATTCAATCTCTTAACCAATTTTCTTATATTGTTGATTTCAGTTTGTTTATTGTTATCTTTGAAGTTTGTTCATTGTTCATCAAAACTCCAAAACCCCCTTTTTCTTGTTTATTGTTAATCGAGTCTAAATTGGGAATTGTTTAATAGTGTTAATTGAATTGGTTCTCTGGGATCGACCCTTACTAACTACAACTAGTTGTAAGGTTTTTATTTTCTGTGGGCCCGACAACTGATTTTTATCTTAATTTTAATCACTACATCCGCACGCACTGAATTTTAGCGCCGTTCTTGGGAACCAATTTTTTCAATTACACTATTAATTTATTTCCTATTTTTATTCTGTTTTTATTTTATTTTATTTTATTTTTAATCTTTCTTTCTCGAGTGTTTTGTAGGTGTTGATGTCCTTTGAAGGAGTAGACGAAGGATTGCTAAATTTGAGGAACTATATTGATCAACTCACTTCACATCCTCAATTTCCCTTCCATCCCGCTAACTTCCAACTCACACCTGCCGACATTGAAGTGCCCGTTACATTGATCTATCAAGTTCGTAGACATTTGAGCCATCCGAAATATCTGAAGAAGTGACAATGGCGTAAAAAACACTTTAAGGGCATTGGGTGCTCCAGATCTAGATCAACAACCTCTTTGCATAGACATTCTTGAAAATGAAGAGGCATTTGAATTGAAATTCGGTTTAATCCATCTCTTGCCATCTTTCAATGGATTACCCTGGAGAGGACCCCAACAAGCACTTGAAGGAAATCCATGTGGTATGTTCTAGCATGAAACCCGCAGAATTCATGTAGAGCAAGTCAAGTTGAGAGCTTTTCCATTCTCATTGAAAGACTCACTAAGGAGTGGCTTTACTACTTGCCACCCGGATCCATCCAATCATGGCGGGACATGGCCCGAACTTTCCTAGACAGATACTTCCACGCCTCAAAAGCCGCAACAATCGAAAAGAAATCATGGTATTCAACAAAGGCATGGGGAATCACTCCATGACTACTTGGGAGAGATTTAAGAAGCTATGTTTCACCGCCTCATCATCAAATAAGTGAGCAGACTTTTAATTCAAGATTTCTATGAAGGCTTACAAGTGATGGATCGCAACATGATTGATCTTTGCTAGCGGAGGAGCATTGATTGATAAAACTCCTCAAGAAGCTAGAAACTTGATCTCAAGAATGGCTGCCAATACTCAACAATTCTACTCTAGAAATGACACTAGAGTAAGAGCAGTGAAAGAAGTAGAGACAACCAAGATACAAAGAAAAATGACTCAATTGATCTGCTATGGTTCAAATGTTTAATGGATTCGGTAAAGCACCAGCTCATGCTTGTGGGATCTGTTGTTCATCCGGACATCCCACCGATATGTGTCCCACTCTCCAAGAAGACACAAATGAGGAGGTAAGAGCAAGTAGGGGATATCTTTGGACTTTCAAAAATTACAACCCCTACTCAAACACATATAATCCGGGTTGGAGGGATCATCCAAATTTCAGCTATGCAAAGCAACCTCAAAATCAACCTCCACTTATGGACCTCCAGGATTCCAACAAAGGCAAGTACCTTTCCCTCGAGACAAGAAGCAAGTTCAAGCTCCTAAGCAATCGAGCCTTCATTAGAGGAGCTAGTAAAACAAATGGCCACTAATAATTTGCGCTCCAACAAGAAACAAGGATCGCAATCAATAACTTGCAGAATCGGATAGGGCGCTTGTCCACAGAATTCAACAAGTTTCAAAGCCAAGCTTCAGGGAAACTACCCTCACAAATGCCAGTGAATCCGAGGGAAAATGCTAGTGTTTGTCACATTGAGAAGCGGAAAGACGATGGATGAGCCTACCTCTCTTCCACCAATCATTCAAGAGAAGGATGAACCACCCAAAGAAGCAAATGATAAGGGGCAAACTTCCAAAACCCCTAAGGTAAGTATTTCGAACCCCTTCCTAAATATGTCACTAAAGCTCCTTTTCCTAGTAGGTTAGTTAAAACCAAGAAAGAAGAAGCGAGAAAAAGAAATATTTGAGACTTTTAGGAAGGTAGAGGTTAATATCCCTTTGTTAGATGCCATTAAGCGTGTACCTAGATATGCAAAAATTTCTGAAAGAATTATGCACTAACAAGAGGAAGTTAAAAGGAAATGAAAAGGTCCAACTGGGAGAAAATGTTTCAAATTGTAATTAAAAAGAAACTCCCAACCAAATGTAAGGACCCAGCACATTCACCATTCCATGCACTATAGGTAACACAAGGTTTGAAAGGGCAATGCTTGATTTAGGTGCATCTATAAATGTCATGTCATATTCTATTTATGCATCTTTATACTTGGGTCCTTTGGAACCTACTTGGTGTTGTTATTCAATTGGCTGATAGATCTAATGCATACCCTAAGGGTGTGGTTGAAGATGTTTTGGTACAGGTGAATGAATTAGTGTTTCCTAAGACTTCTATGTTTTGGAAATGGAAAAGGATGAGTCTCCCAAATCTGCTCCTATCTTGCTAGGAAGACCATTTTTGAAGACCGCACGGACAAAAATTGATGTGCACTCGTGAATTCTAACAATAGAATTTGATGGGGAATTAATTAGATTCAATATTTTTGAAGCTATGAGATACCCAAGTGATGTGCACTCGCTTGTTTAATTGATTCTTTTGATCCTTTTGATTCTTTAATTTCTGCAGCTTTTGATACTTGACCATTTTGATGCTCTTGATACAATTCTAACTCATAGCTTAGATGTACGGGAGGAAAAGAAGAAGAGTGAAGAAGAGCCATGGAGTGAAGACATTGATGAAATTGTTGCCGCCTTACAAGAGCTCTCTTCCACTCCCGAGAAGAGCATGAGGTAACTTTTGTTGATTTACCCGTTACTACCGATATACCTCAACCTTCATTATGCAGCACTGAATTGGGCCGAAAGCACTACCCGATCATCTTAAATACATCTTCTTGGGGAGAAGGACACCCTTCCAAAGAATAATTGCAAAGTCACTCACCCAAGAGCAAGAAGAGAAACCGGTAGTGTTTTGCGAACATAAGACACCATTGGTTGGTCAATAGGCCGATATCAAGGGTATTAGTCCCTCCATTTGTATACACAGGATATTAATGGAGGAGGATACTAAAACTGTGAGAGACCCTCAGCGGAGATTGAATCCTCCCATGATGGAGGTTGTCAAAAAGGAGATACTGAAGCTCCTAAGTGTGGGGGTGATCTACCCCATTTCGACAAAGAAGTGGGTAAGCCCACCCGGTAGTGCCAAAGAAATGCGGAATTACTTGTGGTAAGAAATGCTGAAAATGAGCTTATTCCCACTAGGTTACGCTGACGGGTGGCGTGTTTGTATTGATTACGGGAAGTTGAATGCCGCCACGAGAAAAGACCACTTTCCTTTACCTTTCATTGATCAAATGTTAGAAAGATTAGTGGTCATTCTTATTATTGTTTTCTGGATGGTTTTTCGTGTTACAATCGATTGCCATAGCTCCGAAGACCAAGACAAGACTACATTCACTTGTCCATTTGGTACCTTTGCATATAGGCGAATGCCTTTTGGACTCGCAATGCACCAGGAACTTTCCAAAGATGCATGATGAGTATATTTTCTGATTACATTGAAAACATCATTGAGGTTTTTATGGATGACTTTAGTGTCTTTGGAAATGATTTTGAAAATTGTTTGGAACATTTAACTTTGGTGCTTAAAAGATGCATTGACACTAACCTGGTACTTGAATTGGGAAAAATGTCATTTCATGGTGAATGAAGGTATTGTGTTAGGTCATGTAATTTCGCTAGGGGAATTGAAGTAGATAAAGCTAAGGTAGAACTCATGCATTCTTTGCCACCACCCACTAGTGTGTGGGAGATTCGTTCTTTTATTGGTCATGCAGGTTTCTACCGGAGATTCATTAAAGACTTTTCTAAAGTCTCATTGCCCCTTTGCTATGAGACTTCTTCAAAAAGATGTTAATTTTAACTTTGATGAGAAATGTATGGAAGCTTTCAATAAACTCAAGAAGTTGTTAACTGCTATTGCGCCTATCATCGTGCCACCCAACCGGGAGTTACCTTTTGAACTAATGTGTGATGCCGTGACTTTGCAGTAGGAGGAGCTGTCTTGGGACAACGAGTTAATAGAGTTCCTTATGCCATTTACTATGCATCAAGGACTCTAAATGATGCTCAACTTAATTACTCAACCACGTAAAAGGAACTTCTAGTCAAGTTGTATTTGCTTTAGAAAAATTTAGATCATATCTAATTGGTTCTAAAGTGATTGTGTTTTCAGATCATGCACCTTGAAGTATCTTCTAACAAAGAAAGAAGCAAAGCCTAGATTGCTCGATGGATTTTATTGCTCCAGGAATTTGACTTGGAGATTAAAGACAAGAAAGGGAGCGAAAACTTGGTGGCCGATCACTTGAGTAGATTGGTAACGAAGAGGAAGAAATGCCTATCATGGAGACTTTTCCTGATGAATATTTGATGGTTGTCAACACCATAATCCCTTGGTATGCTTGACATTGTTAACTACCTGGTTACTAAGGACTTTCCGGAGGGTTTGAACAAGGCCCAAAGAGATAAATTAAGGAGTGATCAAATACTATATCCGGGATGACCCATACTTATGGAAGCATTGTGCGGAGATCAAGTCATTAGGAGGTGCATTCCCGATTCTCGAGACACACTCCATCCTCTTCTTTTGCCACACCTATGCATGTGGAGGACACTTTGGCGAGAAAAGGGACAGCCAATAAAGTGCTTGACAAAGGGTTTCTATTGGCCTTCAATTTTCAAAGACGCTTACAACTTCTGTAAGTCTTGTGACCGCTGTCAGAGAACAGGTAATATTGGTCCTCGTAATCAAATGCCTCAGACTCCGATCATTTTTGTGGAACTCTTTGATGTGTGGGGTATTGATTTCATGGGACCATTCCCTCCTTCATTTGGTTTCACATACATTCTTTTATCTGTTGATTATGTGTCTAAATGGGTGGAAGCAAAAGCCACTCGATCTGATGATTCTAAAACTGTTACAGATTTTGTTAAGTCACATATTTTCTCCAGGTTCGGGACCCCAAGGGCTATCATCAGTGACCAAGGGACCCATTTCTGCAACAAAACCTTTGATGCTCTATTGAAGAGATATGGAGTAATGCACAAAATTTCCACTCCTTACCATCCACAGACAAATGGGCAAACTGAAGTGTCCAACCGGGAGATTAAGTCAATCCTTGAAAAGACAGTGAATCCCTCAAGAAAGGATTGGAGCACTCGACTTGAAGATGCTTTATGGGCTTATAGGACTGCCTATAAGACTCCCATCGGCATGTCACCATTTCGGTTGGTGTATGGAAAGCCCTGTCATTTGCCCGTTGAGTTGCAACATCGATCTTACTGGGCCATTAAACAAGTTAATATGGAATTGGAAGGTGCTGGAAAGCAAAGGAAGTTCCGATTACAGAAATTAGAAGAACTAAGAAATGAGGCCTTTGAGAATGCCCCGATTTATAAGACTAAAGCTAAGGCATTCCACGACCAATTGATTTCCGTAGAAAGAAATTTCACAGAGGACAAAAAGTCCTGCTATTCCAATCAAGACTCAAATTATTTCCGGTAAACTGCGTTCTAAGTGGATTGGGCCGTTTGTGGTAACTAATGTTTTTCCTTTTGGTGCGGTTGAGATCGAGTGAAAATTCGGCAAAGCATTTAAGGTCAATGGTCATCGTCTCAAACCATATCATGAACTTCCTGACAGGGCAGAGATGGAAGTGATGAAACTCATCCTTCCACAATATGAGGAGCAGTGAAAGTATCATCATGTCGGGCTGAGGACAATAAACTAAGCGCTCATTGGGAGGCAACCCAACCAGATTTGCTCTCTTTATCCCTTTTTATCTTGTGTTTTCATTAGTTCCTTAGATTATGTTTTTATCTGTTTGTTGGTTGTAAGCATTTGAATCTCTAAAAAAAAAAAAAAAAAAAACAGTGTGCCCGACAATAAGGTAGGTAGTGCCATTAAATTTTGTCACTCGGAAGCATGTGAAGGTCACTTTTCTTCACACAACAACTGCGAAAATCTTGCAAGATGGATTTTATTGGCCTACTTTATTCAAGGTCTGTTACACCTTTTGCAAAAGTTGCGGAAATTGGTCAAAAAGGTTCTGCTTTGAGATTATCATCTGCACCTACTCCTTGAAAAATTGAGATCTAGGTGGCGCGGTTCTTTTAAGTCAAACACGTGTATCCTCTGGGGCCGTAAATATTGAGGATCCTAGGAATGGTAATGCGCGTAAAGTTAATGGACAAAGACTCAACCATTCCTGGAAAATCAAGTTCTTGAGTTCTTTGTGTTGCTTGGTTAAGTGGCGGATACGGTACTCGTGACTCTCAAGTCGGTTTATTTTTCGCTTTCCCAAAATAACCGAATCCTTCTTCTCCTTCAAAATGGATGTCATTCTTTCATACCGAGAAAACATTTTCCTTCTTTTCCTCAAAATGCTCGAGAAAAATCTACAAAGTTCGATGTGAAAGATTGAGACCGTTAATGCACAAAGGTATGCCGAAAGATGTACGTTGGATAATTGAAGCAAAGGTTCGATTAGCAGTGAGTCCTCAATTTCATTTGACTCATATATGCCCTGGTCTTGGAAGAAGTTCATATTCTAAAAGGAGAAGAGCAAAAAGGTTACAAGTTTGTTACAAATGTGGACGATGGAACTGTAACAAGCGATGTCATACTTTGGGGATGGTTTCCGCAAATAGAGAAGATAAAATTTTCTTCATTAAGAATGGACTGAGTAAGGAGTCATTAGATGATATCTTATCGACTCTTGAGACGCATTCTTGTGGATTGGTGCATCGTGAAATTCTTAAATTGTGGAATCTCTTCAAGGATGAAGAAAAACGCTACAGTCTTGGGAATCTGCTCTAAAAGACCCTGTTTGCCAGTTTGTAAGAAAATTGGATGGGAAGCCTATCCCCGACTCATAGAAGGCGTTTAAGTGTTTCTGGACGTAAAACCAGAGGAAGATGTGAGCCACAATCACAACAATCTGTACATATCATCATCATCATCATCATCATCTTCTTCTTCTTCTTCTTCTTCTTCATGTCATCTCTCAAAAACAAAAAAAAAAACAAAAACAAAAAAACAAAAAAACAAAAATTTATGTATACGTCTTAGGGTTGGCTTTGGTAACACACACCGTGAATGGGGAAATGCATGCATCCTGATCCAGCCTTCTTAATTGAAAAACAAAGAAGGTAGATTGTATCCCACATGTGAGGCAACCAGTCGTATTATGACCACTTGTCCCTTTTGGGAGCCCTATGTTGCGCCGGTCTTGAATGGGTCAAATACTGGTCAACAATGCTTTGGCACAAAGCCGAAAGAGCAGACTACCTCCATCCCAATCTTAAGTAAGTATACACTCATCTTTCATCAAGTTTTTCTAACAATTTAAAAAAAAAACAAAAAAAAAAAGAGGACGTGATGTCTCTCGCACTCATGACGCCAATGATATAAAGATACGCCATGGACACTTTGTACATACAGGTATGTCATCATTTTCTATTTCTTTTATCTTTGTATCATTTTGTTGTATTTTGATTTTTGTACAGACGATCCTTTGAGCAGGGTCCTTCAGGGGTTTCTAGACTTCTTTACCTTGATGGTTTTCTTGAAGTCAAAAAAAAAAAATTGTTGTTTTGTTTAGAAAGTATGATATGATTGTCCTGGACTTATTAAACCAATTAGTGATGGCAGAGTAAGGAGTAATTTTACTCTTGAGACGCATTTTAATTGGTGGCTGAGTAAGGAGTTTTTTTTTTTAGGTAGTAATTAATTAGTATTAAATTGTGGAAGTACTAACGTTTTCTTGTTTGATTTCTTTTCAGGGTGTGATGCGTAACTGATAGTGTGCTTCTTTTCTGCTTTGCGTTGATTCGCTTCTTATCAGGTTGTGTTGCTCTTTTCTATATCTCTCTTTCACATTGAGGACAATGTTTATATTAAGTGTGGGGGAGAGATTTTAGCATGTTTCTTTTGGTTGTTAAAAAAAAAAAGAAAAAAAAACACAAAAAAGGGGGTTCATTGCATGATTGAATAACTTTTCTCCCTTCTTGAACTGATATGCTTGGTGATGGATGATTAAATTGATAAATTGAGTTTGATGGATGCATACCTTGTGAGATTTTGAGCCTAATAGATGGATTCAACATTTATGCCATTCTCTTCTTTCTTGTGTGATTTTCACTCATGTTAATGACCACTCTAGAACTTACTTTGATTCTTTTTGAGGCTACATTTCACTTGCATGCATGAACATGATTGAGGCCCTCTTTCTTAATTAGCTAGTTTAACCAAATAGCCAACCTTGTTTTCAATATGATATCAAGCACTCTTTTGATTTCTTGAAAATTCTCTGATTCCTGCCAACCTTGTATATTTTCCTTTGCTTAACCCCTTTGAGCTTATTTGACCATTCCTTGTTTCTAGCTCATTATGTGCCTTAAATGAGAAATCGTGTTCTTACTTTACCTTAGGGAATAAAAGAACATTAGCTTGGTTAATGGATGAGTTTTTGAACAAGTGTGGGGGTGTGTGTACAAAATGGTTGTTGAAAAAGAAAAGAGTGCCCAAAAAGAAAAAAAAAAGAAAAAAAAAGAGAAAAAAAAAACCAAGTGTTTAAAAAAAGAAAAGGATTGGGAAATGAATATGTAAAGGGATATACACTAGAGTTGGGATGAGCTTTTATGCTTGTTATTTGAACTTAGCTCTCATTTGCTTTTATTCTCTTTGGTATTTATCTTCTCATATCCATTTTATCCTCTCCTGTTACCTTGACCTCACTACAACCTTGAATAAAGTCCTCATGATTTGTGTGTGCATGTGTTTTGAGTAGTGGAGAAGTAGAAGATAAGCAAGCTTATGGTAGTGCAATTTTCATGGGTTGAATTGAGTGAAATACCTACCTTTTAAACACTTGAGAGATTGAGAGGGGATCTTGTGAAGATCTATCATTCTCGATTCATGTTGAAGATACCTTGCTTGTTGGTTTGAGATGTGGAGAATTGTTAACTCATGAATGTTTTGATCCCTTGAACCTTTGGTTGTTCTTCTTGATTGTAAAATTTTGGTCTTGAGTTTTGCCCAGGAGTGCAAAAAGCTAAGTGTGGGGGAATTTGATAAACACATATTTTATTCATTAAGAAACCCTTATATTTAGTCATTTACACTCTCCATATTCTTAATTGATTGAGTTTGACATGATTTTGTGAGTTTGAGCTCAAATTGGTCCTAATTGAATATTTTCAGCATTATTGAGATTTTACACTGTTTCTGTATTTTGGTCATAACTTGAGTTCCTGAAATCTGAAAATCATGAATTTTATCTTGTAGGAAAGCTAAGAGGAAGCTCTACAACTTTGATGAAGAGCTTGAAGTCTGATTCAGATGTCTAAGGGACCTAAGTTGACATGGAAGTCAGAATACGGGTTCTGTCAGTAGAATCCAAACAGTGTGCACTCAAAAAAATCATATCTCAAGATGTAATAATGGAGATGGGCTGAAATTTTGACAGTGGATAGTCAAGATCCAAATAAACAACTTTCATGAAGAACACATTTTGAGAAAAAGAAGTCTAGTAGGTCATTTTGAGCTTGCAAGTCGGAACAGAGGTGCTGAAGTTGGGTTTGAGCAACCTACGGTATTTGGGACATATCTTGGGCTTAAGGTAGCCAAATTGGACAAACCAGCTATCCATTTCATAGCCAAGACAAGGATCTACAACTTTCATGAAGAACACTTTTCGTGATTCTGAAGTATAGTGGGTCGTTTTTGGCTTCCAAGTAAGATACGAAATTTTCGTCCTCAACCATCCACTCATCCATCCACTAATCCACTCATCCACTCATCCACTCATCCACTAACTCACCCATTCATCCACTCATACACTAATCCAACCACTTAACCACTCCACCCACTCATCCACTAATCCATCCACTCATCCATCCACTCACCCATTCATGTCCATAATTTCCCACTCACCAAAAGTCCTTTGGCATTTTTCACTAATTCAACCACTCAACCATTCCACTCACTCATCCACTAAACCAATCCACTAAACCAACCCACTAATCCATCCACTCAAACACTCCACTCACTCACCCACTCATCCACCCACTTCCCTTTGTCATTTTGTTACCTTAGACTTCTATAAAAGGCACCATTTATCATGAACAAGATGTATCTCTCCTTCATTTTCTCTCTTAGTTTCTTGTTTCTTCATAGTTTCTTCTTGTTTCTTCATAGTTTTTCTTGTGATTTCTTTCTAGCTATGTGTAACTAAACCTCCCTTGGTTAAGGGGGTGATGAAACCGCTAGTATTAATGTTGTAAACTTTGCATATTTGATTATTTCAACACGCTATGTTTTTATTCATATATTTCTCAATCTATTGTTGGTATGAAGGTTTTTGTACTTGTTCCTACTTTCAAAGTAGTAGATCTAGGTTTATTATGCGCGTGTTGCGTAGTAGATCTAGTGAGATGTATGATGTTCATGTGGGTATAATTATCTTTGTGCTATTTGCCGCTTATAAAAGTGGTAGATCTGGGTTTATTATGCGCGTGTTGCGGTATTAGATCTAGAGAAATATATGTTCTAAGTAATTTAATCCCGGTGTGTGATTAGACCTTAGTGTAATTGGTTTTCTAAATCTTAATGCAATTGTTGGATAGTTGTAAGAGCGGTTGCTTTATGACTAATTAGTGATTAGGAGTTGATTTGAGCGGTTGCTAAATTGGCCAACACGTAAGGAAAACAGAGATTTACTCTCACAATTGCATAAAAACATAATTGAGCATGTTGGAATAAAAGGATATGTGGATTTACATTATTATATAAATCTAGTGGTGGATTCAATCTCTTAACCAATTTTCTTATATTGTTGATTTTAGTTTGTTTATTGTTATCTTTGAAGTCGTTCATTGTTCATCAAAACTCCAAAACCCCCTTTTACTTGTTTATTGTTAATCGAGTCTAAATTGGGAATTGTTTAATAGTGTTAATTGAATTGGTTCTCTGTGGATCGACCCTTACTAACTACAACTAGTTGTAAGGTTTTTATTTTCTGGTGGGCCTGACAACTGATTTTTATCTTAATTTTAATCACTACATCCGCACGCATCAACGGGCCTAAGGCAGGTCCGAAAAAATAAAAAAAATTTCTATGACCAGAAAATTTTGTACTGTTGAGACGGGGCCAGGGGATCTTACTAAACCTAAAATCGGAAATAGTTTTTGAAATTTTCTTTTACTATGTTTTGTACTATTTTATTTATTGGACAAATAAATGCAGTAAATTTTGTCTGTAGGGTAATAGCAACTAGAAAAATATTATACTGGTTAGTCAAATTAAGTGGTTATGACAACTTTATGAAGGACCAATAGGAAGTAAGCTTAGTGATGAAGGCTTTGGATATCCACCATTGATTTAATCTATGGTAGAGACTGGTCTCACAAAGTGACAAGGACTTTTTGTGACCCTTGGATAGCAAGTATGAAGAGAAGCTCTTGACCCTCCATTTTGAAGATGCATCTCATGGCTAAGGTTTCATGGAGGAGGGATCCAATGGTTCAAATTCAATCTTATCACTTAAAACTCCACCAAGATCAACCATTGATTCAATCAATGGCTCTTGTAACCACAAAAAGTGGTTAGATGAATTTAGACACTCCTTTAGTGTTCAAGGGAGGGGGGGCTCACAGTTTTGGAGGCTTAAAAAGCTATAGGAAGATTTTCTAGTTCATTTCTATCACTCATCTTCATCATTTCCTAAAGCCAAGCATCACAAAATTTCTCTCTTCTTTACTCTCAACACAACCTCATGGCCAAGACCCCTACACCATACCTTCACTCTCTAATAATTGCTATCAACCTTATTTCTTCAATCCTTACCTAAATACAAGACACTTTGTTGTTAGAGTCTTGACAAAAATCATTCATCTTCAAGGAGTTTTCCAAGACTCAAGTTCTAGGGTGTTAAGGTGGAGTTATGAAAACTTCACTATTTATTTCATCTTCATGTTCTAGGCCATGTTTTGATCCATGGTCTTTCTTGTTCAAGCTCTAGATGCTAATAAACTTGTGTTTATTTTGTATTTAAGAAGCTCTTGATGGTGAAGGACTTGTACATGAAGCAAAGCAAGGAGCTTTGGAGGTTTCTCCAAGAGGTAAGAGGGAGATCTATCTCACCAACCAAGTATGGTGGTGAGAGATGAACTTGTATTTGATGGATGGTGAATCCATGTGAGGATTCATATCCATGGTTGAGTAAATTATTTATGTGTGTTTATGTGCTTTAAATTTATTTGTTTATGCTTTTATGCTTTACATGATTTTATTGTTTTCATGATATGCTTGATGTATGTTATAGTATAATATATGATTATATGTCATGATATATGTTGGAAAGGAAAATTATTTTGGGTTCCAATGGCTTAGGAGGCTCACGGCCTCAACACTTCAAATAGGTGTTTCCAAGTTAATATTTTCTTGAATGATAAAATTTGATGTTTAGAAGAGAAAGGAAAAGAAAAGATATTTTGGTTTCAAAGACCATATACCTCACGGCCATGGTGGCTTGAATGGTTATGTTTTGTGTGAAATATGATTTATGCATGGTAACTTAGTTGATTTGGTGCAAGGAATTTTATACAAGGACTTAAGAAATGAAAATGGAGACAAAATAATTTATTACTTGTAAAAGGGAGATTTCGTTTCACAAAGAAAAGAATGAGGTTGAAAGTGTTTGAACCTCAAAATATTTTATAAAGTGAATTAATTTTTAGATTAATCAAGTTATGATGAGAAATATATTGGTGATTTGAAATTTACTAACGTATAGCTCACTCTTTGGGTTTTAGAGCGCGTTAGGAAATTTTAACCTAAAAATATTGATTTAAAATAATGAAAAGGTGATTTTGTAGAATATATTGCGAAAAGGATTTCTTAAGTAAAAAAATGTGAAAAAATGAAGTAGAAGTCATGTTAATTTTTAGAAAGGCCAAAATGATGTTTAAAATATTGAGAAATATTTTACGCAGTTGAAAAATGATGAAAAATGTGTTTGGCTACTTAAAAATATGATTTTTAAGCTACGCGATTGGAAAACATTTGAATATTTTTATGCGATTGAAAAAACGTTAACAAATCAATACGCGATTTGAAAATGCGACAAAAATATTACGTGATTGTGAAAACGTAGTAAAATACTTACGCGATTGAAAATACAGTAAATTACTATTGGGTAAATGTGTAGGACCCATTGATGCGAAATATGACTTTTGCCTGTGATTGACTTGTATGCATTGAACATGCATTTGAAAAAGTTTGATGGACCATGTTAAGGCCGATGGCCTAGGAGAGAATTACACCTTGGTGTGGTGTGATATGCGTAGTGTAGGTCACTTGCTGACCTTGGGGGGGTCAGGGTGCGGGTTTTTCACAATGGGCAGTTGGTAGCTCTTCTATACCGTGGATCGAACCGATGCAATGGACCGACGATCCAGACCGAGACACTATTCTTAATCAAGATCTGGCATAGACTGTCGTGTATAATACTAGATGTGCAAAACTGATGACAGTTGTAGCACGTGGTTTGAGGCAATTGTGGTACCGACAGATCTTCTAGATCAATCTCTCCGACTTGAGTTAGCTCTATGGAGTAGGAAATTGAGTCTATGTGTATATGAATAATTTGAACAATTAAATCTGTGTGATATTTTATTGTCAAATATTGATTGATGTTGATGTCATGATTATGATTATTATTTGATATATTTGTCTTATTGTCTATTATATTCGTATGACACTATTGTCGTTTATATCTCTTTACTGCCATGTTGGTACTAGTGTTGGTAATCTCACTTCTTTGTATGTTGTTCTTGTATTGTAATTATAATTGGTAAAGATAGTGAACAAGGGTTTGTGCAAGAAGGTGAGGTTGATTTCTGCTAAGGAAGCTGAATTTTGAGTCAATGGCGACTCCAAGTTTTCTTGGGTATATGAGGCTACAATTTCAAGGAGGTTCGAAGGCTTGGCGTGTTCATTTAGATAGAGGGTGTATTATCTACATGGGAGATCTTACCATTTCCCTAAGTAGGGTGTATCATGGGAACCCTTATTTCAGTGTTAATATTTACGTACATTCAGAGTTTTCGTTATCCATTAGGAAGTATTGGGGAGCTTACTACCATACTCCTAGTGAGATTAGCATAGTGTCATCTGCTCGGACACCTGTCCGTAGGACTACGCATCATGCAGGATTCCTATCTTCTGAGGAATCTGAGGAGGATCCGTCTGAGGGTTCTGTTCCATAGACGTGTACTTGGGCCAGTATAATAGTTCTGACAATGTTTAACTACTTTTGAGAACTCTGTCTGTATATATTTAAATATTTCAGTACTGAGATTATGTATATGATGTAAATTATTTGTCATACTGTTTAGTATTTTATTTATATTTTGCTAAGTTTATCTTATTAATATCAAGAAATTTTACAACTCATATTTATATTATACAATATTATTTTATAACTTGGGTAATTCGGTAATAATAACATTAAAATGTGATACCTTACGGTGGGTGTTACATATAGTCTGCTATTTTTCAAAACCATGATGTGGCATGAATTTAACAAATCTTTAAAACGTTCCCAACATTGAAAATATGCTTCATTTGAATTTTAGAAAAAAAAATTAAATTTGTCTTTTCAAAGCATTGATTTTATGTGTTTAAATTTTTTTTAAAAAAAGTCACCTTGCATTTCTTACTATGTGCCAATTGATCTTGGTTTCAAAGCGTTAAGCCAAGTTTTTATTTTATCTTTCACAGAAAAAGGAAACAATTTAAGCTTAACAATATCTTCAGTGCAATTTTGATCATTAAAAACAATACAAACTTTCTCAAATTCTTTTAGATGTAAATATGGGCTTTTAGATTCTAAACCATAGAAATTAGGAAGTAAAGAGACCATACTCGGCTTAAATCTAAAATTGTTAGTAGTGAGTGAAAAGATAAAATATGATGGACTAGAATTTTGAGGTTGTTGCAAATATGCACGCATAGTTCGCAACGGTTGATTTTCATGTTCATCATATATACTTTCATTTTTAGCTCGTGGTTCTTTTTCAGCTGTTGTGTCAATTATGTTTGATTGTGATTCAAACAAATTAATATATAAAATATCAGGATTAATTTTAACCAAATGACCAAAATTTGAATCACAATACTAATTAAGTATAAATAAGTGACATAAAAAAATAACATACAAGTTAAAAGTCAGAAAACATAAATAAATAACATAAGTAAAAAAAAGTTAGATAACGTAAATAAATGACATAAATAGAGAAGTTAGTAAGTTAGTAAGTCGAGAAAATGTAAAAAAAAAACAGAAACAAAAAGCGTAAATAAATAAATAAAAATTAAAAAGCACAAATAAATGTCATAAATAAAAAGTTAGAATGTGTAAATAAATGACATAAATAAAGAAGTTAAAAAGTTAGAAAGTATAAATAAATGACATAAATAAAAAAAGTTAGATAGCATAAATAAATTAGTTAGAAAGCATAAATAAAAAGTTAGTAAACATAAATTAAAAAAAATAGTTAATAAGTTAGTAAGTAAGTAAATTAGTAAATTAAAAGAGTAAATGAAGAATATACCTGATGTTGAAGTTTACTTACAAAAAGAGAACCTTAATAAATTAAAACTTCAAATCAAGTCCCCGGCAACGGCGCCAAAAACATAATGGTAATTAAAAGTTGCAAACCCAATTGCAGATTATTTCAAGTAGTAAATTTTCGGGAGTCCAAGGTCAATCCACAGGGAATTGATGAAAAAAAATTATTTGAGGTTAGGAGAAGATTTGTCACAATACTAAAGGTGATAAAAGTTGTTCACAAATGAAAAGGATTTGCTTGGGTTAGGAGATCCATTCTTGGTAATAAATTAAAGACAATATTATTTCTTTTTATAACTCAATTGAAATCACACATAATGGAGGTTCCAATTAGAAAATACATCATTCAAAGTTCAATTTAGATTATATATGTAATTATATTATGGTTCCTTTAATTATCTACCAACACTTGTAAATGGTCTCAAGCATCCACTGTGCCAACGTCTTGTCTACAATGAATCAAGTTCTTCATTATACAAGAAGGGTTTCTAAATTGATTAGAAAAAACATACAACACATATAATGATCACTTAAAAATATATCATTTAAGCACAATAAGAAAATTAATCTAACCTCAACTTATTACCAAAAACTTCACCCTTTCACCCAAGCAAAATGAAAATTAGTTACTCATGAACAAGAAGAAAGAAAGAGATAAGAAGAAAGAGATGAATATAACTTCAATTTAGAACAAAGAAAATTACAACAAGATAAACAAATAACACAATAGCATAATCTAAGCTAAGCTCTTTCAAGTGATCAGTCAATGCTCCCTTTTATAAAGCTTAAGGAGTACAAGATGACAATGAAGTTGTTTGATGATGATAAGTAAATGTCAAAGTAGTTGCTTGATGATGATGAATGAGTTGAAATTATAGAGATTCTTGTCTCTGAAATGTTTCAGTTCTGAGCTCATGGCATTCGTCAGAATCTGATCAAATGATCTTCATGAAAGTTCTAGGAAATTGTCTTAACTTTCCAAAGCCACTAGTTTCAGCTCATTTGACCACCTACAACCTGAGATATGACCCAATTACTGCACATAGGTCAGGCCCAACTACAACTCCTCTTTTCTGACTTCCAAGCCCAATATCACCTTCAAGACATCCGATCTGAATTTTGTGTTCTTCATGAAAGTTGTAGATTTGAGTCTTAAATTTCAAATGGCACTGGTTTCATTCCAAAATACCTCTTATAGACCGAGAGATAGCCCATTAAGTGCACAGAGGTCAAACTGTCAGGTTTAGGATTCTAGATTTTGCTTCAACTCCAATTTGAGTTATCCAAACATGTGTTCCAGATCTTGAGGTCTTCATGAAAGTTGTAGAAAATTGTCTTCATGAAGACTAGAATCACATCCATCGGATATTTATAACTCAAATTATAGTCAATTTACTAAAACAGCCAAGTGAGAAGATTATAAAATGAATAAAATATATTGATGTCAATGTGGCTCTTATTATCAAGTGAATAGTTATTAGAGAATTATCTTAACTTTCCAACAAGACCAGAATTACATCAATTAGATAATTGCAACTCAAATTGTAGCTAATTTACTTACGAATGCAATCACCCAAATTAATGACAATTCAAGTAATAATTTCTTCAATGATCTAATTAAACTCAATTTCATAAAATACGACAAAACTAACTTAATTAAGCCTAATTGAACCTTAAGAAACCTAGGGAGAGGATTATAAAATGAATAAAATACATTGTTATCACATGTAATAAATAAATATCATAACAAGTCAAAAAATAGGTTAGCATAAGAATAAACATGGTTTCAATCACATGTTCAAAGTAGGTTCCTATGATTTATCACTAAAAAGGCAATCAATTGCAAGCACACACAAAAAAATTATGACCTATATTTAGAGTTCCCTTTAAACATCATGATAGCAACATGAATACAATTAATGAACATCATTATTTCAAATCCAAGAGTTCAAATTAGATAAAACAATTGCTTACAACTATATGCTCTGATCTCCTATCCACCCATGTGTGATCCTTACGTCGATATGTGTGCTGAAACAATGTTGGTGTTGATGGAACAACACTATTCGACTTAGTCTGCAGCAATTGTAACAAAACCATATTGGTAAATTTAACCATATTAGATAATTCGACAATAATGCAAGATAATAATTAGACAACTTCAGCAATAATGCAAGATAATAGTGAACTTAACCAGATTAGCTCTATGTTGAGATGAGGTAATAGAGCCATTGGTGTGATATGAAGCTCCATATCCTCCATAATCAGATGACCAATTGGCTTTTGCAATTGCACTTTTCTTCTTGAAAGCCCCACTTTCTCAATGTGTACACAATGTGTCCCATATCTTATCCCCAAGCCAACTTGGTCTCTCCATTTTCTTCCAAGCCTTTAACATAACATTCTTCAACAATGTTGGACCCCGTTTCTCAAAGTTTCTTCGAGTCCAATAATTATTTGGTGGAATGACAATATATTTCCTCTACAATAAATATGAGTAAGCAAATTGTTTATGACAAAAAAAAAGTCTATCAAATTTTAAATTATAGTAATAAAAATTTGAAAATTACCATAAACTATGCAAACCACATATCTCTTATGGTATCAATTATCCTTTCCCATGATGTCCATGGCTTTAAATAATGGCTCCTAAAGATATCACTGATGCCATTTGCCGCTAGGTGCGAAGGCAAAAATCTACAAACAATACATGTGTTTAGTTATAATATATCAAATATAGTAATGTAATATAAAAAATATTACTTACATATACCTATCTCGTTTTAGATATAAATTTTGTTTACTACCAGGCATTTGTGCATCTAATGCATCCTGATTATGACTTGATCCAAGTGCAAATCCTATATCTGTTGGAGGGATAGATGATCGAACATTGTGATGAGACTCCTCTATCAAAGGTACCACACGGTGACATGGTTGAGTAAGAGGTGGTGAAAGTGCACTTGGGATCGAATAAGTAAATGTAGGTAATGTGGGTGATAGAGTAGTAGCAAGAGATGGAGAACTAGCAGAGGTTAAAGGTGAGTGAGAAGTAGAATGTCGCACCGGTTGTCGCTTTTTTGGACAACCTTTAGAAACTTTTCCTTTACCTCGATCTCTCTCAAACATCTGCAATGAACACAAATGGAATGTAAATTAAAATGCTTATCAAATAAATAATAATTCATTTGTGCAAAATACAAAACACAATTAATTTACCTTTTGTTAACAAATGAAAAAAACAAACACTAATCATATCCATGATCATGATCATGATCATGATCATCATCATAGTCATCACCTTCATCACTATCATCGTCATCACAATCATCATCAAGCAATTCATATTGTTGAAGATCTTTATCTTCATTGTCATTTTCAGAATTATTGTCAAAATCAAATTCATCTTCCTTGCTATCCTCTCCTTCCTTACTTTCTACTCATCTTCCTCCTCATTCTTGCCGACATCAGCTTCTACCTCATGATTATCACCTTCTTCATCTCTTAAGTAATCAAGAGGGTCATCATTTGTTATAAAATTCAAATAGGTTGCAGCATCTTGATATGCAACCTCTAATGCATATATAGCATCAATAGTACCTCTTGGTTTGGTTTTAATGACAACCCACCAATTAGCCTTGTCTTTTATTTTTTTAGGTTAAGGTGCATAATACACTTGAACTACATTTTGAGCAAATATGAAGGGGTTATATTTTGGATACTGTCAAGTATGTCAAACCTCCACGATTCTATATTGTTTATGAACCTTTACACCACGATTAAGTACAACATCAAACCATTTACAATTAAACAACACTAACCGTTTCATTAGTTCTCCTGGGTATTCTTGTTCCACAATTTCTTTAATGATGTCATAATAATAATTTTCTTCTTCTACTTTGTCATTACCTTTAACGCACACCCCACAATTGATGGTTTTTTTACCGATACTCCAATCTTTTGTATGAAACTTATAACCATTGACAAAGTAGATAGGCTATATATGAATCTTTCTCTTAGGACCCCATGCTAAGTGGTGCAAAAATTGACTTTGTACCAAGTTATTTTTATTGTGAACCTACCAATGATAATAGTAAAATCAATATAAATTATAACATAACTATCAAGTATTTATATTATTAAAAAAAAGTGTTAAGACACTTACGTAACTTCGGAACCAAGTTGGAAATTCAAATGCAACCATACCATCAACATTAATGCAACTGATGTTTGGATTAACTGCTTTCAAATATTCCTCAAAAAATATAATAACATGCACAAGGTTACTTAATATGAACCAATTACATATACATACTAAAATGAACAATTCAAGAATGATTTAATTCACTTACCCAATATATGGTTGAACCTCTTCACAATTAAGTAGGATATGTAAATGTGCAGCAACTACTTCCTTATCCATTAAATATCTACTGTTACAAGTTCTAGCTGAGTGGCCAAAATGATTGAAAATTGATAAAGTGGGTTAAATTATCTCATCTAAACCTCTATCATCAATTCGACCAACTTTATTTCTCATTAATTGCTCATGAGATTCAAAATAGTAAGAACAAAAATGAGAAGTCTCTTGGCATAAATATGTCTCACATATGGACCTTTCCACATGTGATTTGTTTTTAACCATTCGTTTCAACCTATTCAAGTACCAAAAAGAAACATGATATCATTAATAACTAAACTTTGAAATAAAAAGATTACCATATTTAAAATACAATAACGTAGGTGATTATAGTAACACCCGTAAAAATATGATAGACTTGTATATAGTTATAGAGGTAGCTTAATACTTGATTATCATGTCTACTAAGTTTTGTGACTTTCTGAGCATGTTTAGGCACTTTGCTGTAACGCTTTATGTGAAAAATAACTATTTTTAGCTCTAGAAATGGCTTAAATTGTTTAATTAATAGAAATAAATGTGGAGATTTTATTTATAAGTCACACATGTGTGTTTTGAGCTACAGTTAAAATTTGAGGCTAATTGGAGTTGGTTTGACATTTTTAAGCATACTGCTTGTGTGTTTTAATACTAGATTGACCCCCAGCAGATGTGGAAAAATGTAAAATGGTGAAACAAGATTTTGATGAATCTTATGATTTATTTTAAACTTGTTGGAAATGAGAAAATTGGATTTGGAGAAATCTAAGCGTTTTTAGCATATCGGGAGATTTACAGCTTGGTCACTTAAGTGACCAAGCCTTTCACGTTTCCCTATCTGTAGCCTTGGCTATTTGAGGCTTCTAAAAAAGATATTTATCTCATTGTTCTCACCTTTTTTAATGGTGGAATAGCAAAAAAAAAGCAAAGGAAGAAGGGAAAGCAAAGGGGAAGCAACAACAACCAAAGAGAAGGGAGAGCTTAATGGTGGAGAGGAGCTGCTAAGTGACTTTGTTTCTAGTTATTAGAGGTAGGGCTAAATTTGTTTTACTTCTTAACTTCATCTTCTTCATTTGGTTTATGGGGACTTGATGGGGGATATGGTGTTTTCAAGTGTGAGAATTGTGTTTATGTTAGTGAATGCATGAATTTTGTTAGAAAGTTATAGAATATCATGTTTTTGGTGTGATGGAAGCAAGAAGTTAGATTTCCAGCCCTTGTACACCTTAAGTTCCATTTGAGATGAGATTTGGGGTTTTAGGTTTTGAGTTGGATGATTATCCATGATCCATGGTTTTGAGTGAAATTAAAGTGGAATAAGAATTGTTATGTGTAGTTGAACCTTGTGAAAGGTTATAAATCACTTGGATGTGAAGTTTGAGTGATTGGAGGAGGGCTAAGTTCCAATGGAACAATACTCGAATGTGTAGAATTTTATAGATTTCATTTTGGGCAACCATCACTTGAGCGCTGGGATTTGGGTGCCTGAGCGCCCACTATCCATAAGGGTATTGCGTGATGCAATGCACCTAGCACTTGGACGATGGGATTCAAGTGCCTAAGCTCGGGGTTAGTGCTTGAGCACCATGAAATGAGTGCTAAAGCGCTGAAGGAGGGGAAAATCTGGGCTAGTTTTGCTCAGTCAATGCTTGAGCACTGAATGTGTTAGCGCCTGAGCGCTCAATTCATGTTTCACTAAGAACCTTATTTTGTGGAATTAGAGTTTCTAATTAGTGTAGTTACTTCTTCTATACTTCTTAATGGGTTTTGAGACTCTATTAGGGGTATATTATAAAGTGAGAATGTTATAAGTCAAGAATGGTTGTTATGTTAACTATAAGAAATAAATGAGCAATATATATATATATATATATATATATAGTGTGTGTGTGTGTGTGTGTGTGTGTGTTTATATTTGTTTTGTGTATTGTGATCCTAGGGATTGATTTCCTTGTTGGTTTTTTAAGTTCAAGTAGTTGATGGATTTCACTACTTGGAATGTTACTTTTCTGGATGGACTTCCAGTGCTTGTCCAAGGTTATAGATGGGACTTCCATTACCCTATTAGGATACATACATTCATAACATTGCCATGGACTTGGTATCATACATTATTCATTTCATCTTTAAGTTATTGCATAGACATATTCACTAGACATAACTTGGCATAGTATAGTAATTGTATAGGCGATTGTCATCATTCATTAAAACTTCATGACATGCAATTGTATGGGCAGTTGTGTACTTCTGAGAGGGAAATGTTATGTGCTTTTGTGATTGAAGTGTTAACTCTATAAATGTGTAATATTTATGAATGTATAAGTTACTGGTTTTGGAATACTTCTATTGAGATGTGATTCCTCACCCCGATTGTGTTACCTTGTAAATCTAGGTACGAGTTCTTCTAAAAGAGAGAATAAGTGATCTGAAGATTAGTATAGTGTAATTTATATACTTTTTGAGATAAAGCTTGTATTTATTATACTCGAACTAGTGTGTAAAAGCTTATATGTTATAATATGCCTCCTGAGGCAATGACGTATATATATAACTTTTAGTTTAACGTGGCTCTCTATAAAAGTTTGCATGATTTTTTTTTTATGGATTAGAATTGTGGTTTAAGGTAAAAAGTGACATAGCCAGTATTGGATATCCTTGTATGTGTAAGATGTATCAACATACCAATTTGGGGATGTTACAATTACCTCTCAAATGGATACATCCATCGATATTGAACAGGGTCACCTACTCTTGCCTCATACGGCAGATGAACAGGTAAGTGCTCTATTGAGTTAAAGAATCTAGGTGGAAAGATTCATTCCAACTTATATGTTGTAATGACAATGTTTTGCTCCATTAGCAACAAATCAGATACATGTAACACTGTTGAGCATAAATCTCTGAAGAATTTACTTAACTCAGGTAAAGGCTTCCATACTAGATCTGACAATGCACTAAAAGCAATTCGTAGCAACCATTCCACAAACACATGACAATTATGGCTCTTCATCCTAAATAGCTTCCTCTCTCTCATGTTTTCACATTTACGCAGATTAAAGATATATCCATTAGGAATTTTGGTGTGTGAAATCCGCAAGTGTACGGTTTCGTCGTCAAGTAATAAAAAGATCGAATCCACAGGGACTGTGTTTATGAATACCAATTAAGTAATTAATTCAATTAAATTAAACAAGGGAATATAATTGTTGAGTGATAAGAATGTAGTAACTAAGTAATTAAATAAATAAATATTAAAATGCAAAAATTAAGAATAAAAACAACAAGTTGCTAAGAAAGATTTTCAAATTCAAGAAAGCTTCCAAGATTGGGATAACCACAATGATACAAGACAAATCTTAATTGATAACCTTTTTATTAAAATTGAAATTCAATTGAAGGTGAATTACCCTAAATTAGTTAATGTTCTTTCTCAAGAGACAAGAACCGTACCCAATTAAACCAATTCCTACTCTCGTGGTAATTGAATTTAAATTAAACTCATTACGTTTTATGGTAATTCATTAAATCCTCGAAATGTAACACCCCAACTTTTGGGTGAATGACCGTTGTGTCTTAATTTTACTGTTTCTTGATTTTCTGTATGAAATACAGATATATTTTACAGGCTATGATTTTATTTGGCCGTTTTGCGTAAATTGCTTCAAGACAGTAAAATAAAATTTTTGTCAAACTACTGTTTTAAATTTTTTTTTGTGAAATACAGATATATAATACTGTCTGTAATTTTATTTGAGCGTTTTGAGTGATTTGCTTTGTGATGGGAAAAAATAGAAAAATGACCATTACGTCCTGAATGTACTGTTTTCAATTTTTCTATACGATATAGTGTGCAATATTATTGTCTGTGATTTTGTTTGGACTTTTTGTACGATTTGCTTCGGGGCAGGAAAATAATAATTTTTCAGACCGGGAAAATCTTGTTTTAATTATTCGAGTCAGGGGATCTTACTAAACCCAATTCGAATGATATCATGTTGTGACTCTTTTAATTTTTAGATTTAATCACAAATAAAATAATTTTATATTATTATAATATTATTTTATTAGTCAGTACAAATAAGTGACAGCAGACCCGAAAATGTTTACGGGACCCACGTTTAGTCATCAAGTGCTTTACACGTGGACTAATGAGGAGCTGGTCAAAATTGGTGGTTGTGACTCATCGTAACGGGTCAATAGAAACTCGACACGTGGCGTGACACCTCAGCACCATGACTCAGCAGATTTCGGAAGGTTACGGAAGCGGTGACTCGCCCTGTGACTCACCGTAGTGAGTCACCTGTTCCAGAAGCTTCTATGATGACTCACCATGCTGACTCAACGCTGTGACTCATCATTGATGACTCATCTGATGACTCAGCGCTGTGACTCACCATTGATGATGCAGTTGATGACTCAGTCAATGACTCAGTACGCTGACTCATCTGCTCTAGAAAATATCTACGCTGACTCGCCATGCTGACTCACCCGTTCTAGACAGTTCCACGATGACTCATCATACTGACTCATTGTAATGAGTCACATGTTTTAGAAATTTCTCTCTGATGACTCGCTTTATGACTCATCAAGGGTAATTAGCAGAAAAAAAATGATCAATAATATTTATTACTCTGTTAATATAAGATAAAAAAAATCTATGTATCTTTTATTATCCATTAGACAATAAACACTGACTTTATAAACAGTAATTATTGTTCATTGGTTAAAGTATACTATAAAATATACCGTGTGCACCAATAGAAATTGGTCAACAAAAATAGCAACCAATAGGAATCAAGTTTGTAAATATTCAACCAATAGAAATTGGTCAAGAATAATAGCTTGACTCTTTAAGGACCAATAGAAAGCAAGCTATCATACAAATTTGGACTTCTTGAAATTTGTTGATTCTACGGTGAATGAGAAGAGTAATTACTCTAAATAGCCAATTCACTTTGTGAATTCACGTAGAAGACTTTGTGAAATGCATGTAAAAAGCCAAATTGAATAAAAGGAAGACTAGTCAATATTGATGGTTTTTCTTTGTTGAAGTCTACGGCCAAGCTAAATTTTGGAAGGCAAAATATTACCATTCAATTCTTACTATCTTACATTTAATTAACCAAGTAAGACAAAGTCAATTTTAGTGGCTTTTTTGCATGTGTTTCTACGGCAATTGCATGCTTTAGGAAGACAATTCCAACACTCCAATTCACTCTCACTCTCTATGCATTTACGGCAATGCATGATTTAGGGAGACAATTATTACATTTCATTTCATGCTTATTTCTATGCATTTACGACCATGCATTTGGTGGAACCAAAACCAAAAGTATTTCTCACCTTCTTTCAAAGTGATTCACGGCCATGTATAGTAAATAGGAGACTTTGTTTTCATTTAATCAAAGTCTTCACTTTTCTTCAAACTTGTCAAACAAGAAAAGCTCTCAAATTTTTCTTCTCTTTTTCTTCTCCAACCTCACGGCCTCCTCACCTTTTCCATCACTTACTCTTCTATAATTCTAAACTACCTTATTTCTTACTTCCTTACTTCATTTCAAGACACTGTAGTTGAAACCTAAGCTTAAATCATCCTTTTTCAATCTTGTTCTTCAAAGCTTAAGTTTGGAGCCTTAAAGGTAGGGTTCTTTAATCTTCATGTTTCTATCCATTTCAAAGTTCTAATCATGATTTTAATCCATGATTATTTTAGTTTAGAGCCTTAGGTATTAATATTGCATGTTTTCTTTGTTTTTCAAGAAGCTCTTGGTGGAGAAAATTTACTTGAAGGAGACATACAAGGAACTTTGGAGGTTCTTCAAGAGGTAAGAGGGAGATTACCCTCATCAACCATGTGTTGGTGGTGAGGAATGTATGTGTTTGTAGTGAAGAATCCATAAGGATTCATTCACTTGATTGTTTATTGTTTTTCCTAATTGTGATTGATTATGTGTGCAAGCATGTCTAATAGCTTTGATATGTTGTATGTGTTTTATGATTGCTTTAATATATGGTATGTGTTCATAGATGCATAATAAATATTGTAGCATGTAAATAACATACAAGGATTTGCATGAGTGTTTCAAAGAACACAAATCCAAGCTCACGGCCTCAAGGCAAAGAGAAGAACCAAAATGTTCTCATCAATTTTCTAAAAGTGGAATTTAATTAACCTAGGAAAATTGACAAATTAGAAATTGGTTTAAAGTAAGAAAGATGAATTTAAAGATCAAATGGCAATTATGTATATTTCGGCCAACATGCCTAAGTTGAATGTTTTGATTTCTAAAACCATTTTCTAAAACAATGATTTACTGAATTTAGGTAATACAATAAATTTGACATGGAATTAGAAGATGAAAAATAATTTAAAGATCAAATACAAAGACTTTGTTAAATTTGGCCAACATGCCACATACTTTTGATCCAAATTTATTTTCTAACTATTGACTAGATAATGTAATAATAATAAATTAGACCAAGAGTTTATAAGAGATTAAATGTATGAAAATAATTAGGAATGAATTATAAAGCATAGAATGATTTTCGGCCAAAATGCCAAATTTAAATGTGTTTTGATTTATAGAATTGTTTTCAACTAATGTTAAGTAATAAATGGCAAAAGGATTTTATTACAATAAGTTTTGAAGAAATAAATTGATTAGAATTAAGTTTAAGAAGCTAAAATTGATAATTTTACTGTTAGAAGAAAAATACAGTAGCTTTTGTAAAATTTCTAACATATAGCTCATAATATATTTTGAAGCATGTTAGTGATTTTCATAAAGTTAAATTATACGGTTAAAAATTAAGTAAACAGAAATTTTTATAGAAAAGTTAGGAAACCATTATTATAAGTTTTCTAAAACATAATACTGTCAATTTTTATTAAAAATGGACAAATAAGATAGAAAAGATGTCTAAAAGACAGTATGCAGTATGAAAAATATTCTACGTAGTTTAAATGTACTAAATATTAGTTTTGTTTATTTTAAATAGTGATTTTTAAGGAATTCGGACAAGAAAATGATTAAAAAATCTTACGCAATTGAGAAAACGTATTAAAAACTCTACGCGATTTTAAAAATAGTAAAATATATTTATGTGATTTAAAAACGTTTATAAAGACGATGAGATTGTGAAAATGCGATAAAATTTCTACGCGATTGACCGAAACTATATATTTTATACTATTGAGAGTATTCTGTATATTTTCGCTGTCGGGCTATGAGGTGAACCCGTACAGGCTTTGAAACAGTATTTGTCTGGTGGGACTTACTGTATATTTTTGCCATTAAGGGCAAGCCATGAGGGCATATATTTATATATATATATATATATATATATACCTTTGAGGGTATTTTGAGAATCTATATTTCTGGACATCCATTGAGTTGATGCCAATTTTGGTGGATTGATTGACGAGGTGAATCACATCGTATTGTCGGTGTGATAAAGGTAGTGTGGTTCGATTTTGAATGAACTTGGAGACGTTAGTGTGCATAATTCCATATGTGGACAGTTGGTTGCTCTTCTGGGCCGTGGTAACTGGTAACACACTAATGGACTCGACACACACTATACTTAATCGAGATCTTGTAAAGTCTAATAGTACATTGCCTATAGTGACGCAATGTTAGACAACGTGCTACACCACGCCATGTGACTGTGGGCTACAGACGCAACGTGTGACTGCGGAATAGTTTGGTTGGGCAGCCGTGGTACTAATAGATTTTGCAGATCATTCTCTCTCTGATGTCTGTGTTTTTAGCTCCATGGAGTAGGATTGTGTCATATTGCACATGCATCTATGTTGTTATTTATTATGTTATTTATTATTTCTTTATCTGTGATCTTTTATCTGTGATATTATATGTTTATATGTTGTATTTTGTCTCGTACATTATTATCTTTTATCCGTGATATTATATGTTGTTATTGCATTTAATAGTTATTTTATATTGTTATGATTTACTTGTTATGGCATTTTATATTGTATGAATGGTTATATCTATCCTGGTAATGTTATTGTAGTTTATTTTATTATGATATATGCTTATTTGATTTATTTATAAATTGATAACATAATTGTACTTGTGATATCTGTGTGTATGGAATGACTTTGTCATTCGTATAATTCTTTGCTACCGTACTGGTATTGGTAAAAGGGGATCTCACCTCTTTACTGTATTGCATGTTGTGTTTGTATTGTTAAATTCGTATAGTAGACAAAGGAAGTTTCTTAAACCTATTGGAGGCTATGTTCTGAAGATGGTGACGGCGTCAAGGTGTAATCTTCCAGACTTCAACAGGATGCAGTTTGGTGGAGAAATGGAACATGTAGGTTGGGTTTTCTCGTTAGTGTTGTTACCGTGCTATTAGTAGTACCCGTCTTTGGGTTTGCTATGTTTCTCTGAGTCTGTAAATGTTATGTTTTAAATTGTTGTTGAATATTTTGTGGAATATATAATATGTGTATTAATTAATTCAATCTAATTTCTGTTTTACTTATAATTTTTGGTAAGTTTATATTTTCGCGAAAAGAAATTTTCAAATTCATCCTTTAGAATTCAAAGCTTTTATAAAATGATTTTATTTGGTTTTATGTTTTATTTAAAAATATGACGCCCTACGGAGGGTGTTACACGAAAGGCTAAACCTACTCTCGTGATTTAGACCTTAAGTTTAATTCTTATGGTTCCAACACTTAGGTTCACCTCTTAGTACGTCCCTAAATGTCTATGAGATGCAAATATGTGGTCAGCAAATTCACATGAATAAGCGCAATAAGGATTGAATCAAAAAATATTCAAGATTAATAAAATGGGTAAACAAAGTTAATTAACCATCATCAATGTATCAAAGGGCATTGTCCAATCCTAAAAACAAAAGAAACTACTCAGACATGGAGAAGAAGAAACAAGAAATCAAATTCAAGAACATCCAAACCCGTAATCAAAGAGAGAAAAGAGGAGAAAGATAAAGATCAAGAGCCTCCTAATGTGCCTCCTTCCTGTTGGGAATTTGCGGATCAAAAGTCTCGCAGCGGAATAACAGAATTCCCTCACAGGATCCATGCGAAAAATCCATAATCCGAGTTTTTAAATTTTTACCTCTTGAAGCGTGATAGACACAAGCGAGGTGAATCACCAACACCGTAATAGCGACGATGTTTCTGCGGTATCCATACGAACAGACTTGCAAAAGGAGTCACGCCTCTGTTTTCATAGTGCTAGCTGCGAAGAGAGGAGAAGAAGACCTTACTATCTCTCACTCACTTTCTGTAGGTGCGGCTAGGTTTGTGATGTAACCTAGTAGCAGCCCCCTTAGCAGTACTATTTATAACAGTGGCTGCCTTAAGTGAGTGTGAGCAGTAGCAAGGTAAGTGGTGCAACCCTAAACCCATCTGTCATGAGTTAGGCCCACAGTTGAATCCGAGTCCAACTTGGATTCTGATTACTCCAATTTAGTCTGTTCTAAGTGTGTGACCCTACAGGTTCTCATGACGTTGGTAGTAATATTAAAATCTCATTTTAATATTACAAATAGTGAGCGGTATCTAGCAACACATTACTGCTACCCAAAGTAATGAGAATGTCAGTGATTTGACATAACCTATCTGTGACCAATGTTTCCGTGTAGTTTAGTCCCTTTGTTCAGATATCCAGATTGAACACAAGGCATAGAACGTGTCACCCTTGTTTAGTTCAATCTTCAGTTTCCTGATTCCCGAGTAGACATAGTAATAACAAATAAGATCAATATCTCATATTGACTCATTTGAGCATGGCCATGCATTTCGTAGTCTCACTCAATCAGGGGGCCCGAAGATATCGCTCCTGTTATGTAGGAGGGACAAATCCCATCTAGGTCACTCACATCCCTCCACATGTATTGCAGCATGTCTAATAACCAACGTTATAATCATCTTGTTACAAATGACGTTTGATGGCATTAAAACACACAACTCCTCATATAGGAATCGTAGTGATTTCAGGTCAAAGGACCACATACACCATTATCACTATGAGAATCGCTTGACACTCACGTAACGATCCACGTAGCGTTCTCATGGCGGTCTGTCCAATACATCATTACTCTAATATGTATCCATGTGTAGACTTGATATCTCATATCCATGACCCGTGAGATATGGTCATCGGGCCTACGCACATACTAGCCTCAATGTATTATTGTTGTCCTAATTAACAATAATACTTGACTAGGGACATTTAAGAATAGTATTTTATCCAATAGGATCTCACGATCAAGTCATCCACTTGATGTCCTATGGTATCAAACTTACTATTCTAAGGACTTTATTATGTCTACCAAAAAGAACACAATAAATGAAATGCCTCATATAAAATAACATAATATAATGTATGTAAATACAAACAAAATGTATTGGCCACTAGGGCATACACCAACACTTCCAAACCAAATTGGAACCTTCATTTTATATTCAGAACATCTATAAATACCCTAGGGGTTTTCTTTGGTCTCAACCCATAAAAAAAAATAAAAACAAAACTTAAAAATCTGTCTCATACTACGATCCACGGCCGTGGATCATTCCATGTGCTAGTCATGGATCTTGTTGTTTGAGTTCCACAGCCGTGGATCATTCCACGACCTCTAGAAATTTTCTTTTGCTTCTTCACGCAGCTGCTCGATCCATGGTCATGGGGAATTCTACGGGCAGGCCGTGGAACTCTCTGGAGTGAGCTTTTTGCCCCAATTTGCTATCCGAAAAGCTCCAACTTCAATCATGCAAGCTTTCCATCCATTTTAAGACCAATTCAGCACCAATCCTACACAACAACACAAAAAACACCACAGTTATCCGAACTAAGGAGAAAAATAAATAAAAAGGAAAACTAAAATGCCTAAAAATACATGCAAAACAAGAACAAAATATGATATTATTTCACACACATCAAATCCCCCCAAGCTTAAGATTTTGCTTGTCCCCAAGCAATAACTAATGTCAAACCAAGAAGTGGGATCAAAAGACAATAATGAATTAGGAACCCGAGAAAACATCCAACCAAACAATAGGCAAAGGCAAACCAAGAATTAGAGAGGTAATCAAAATCAAGTCCAATTAGAGGCTAAGTTCTCAGAAATCATGCATCCTCACTGAATTAGGTTCACTCTACTAACCACACTCAAAGTGTTTAAAGGTGAAGACAATACGCTTAAGATTCCTCAAAGAAACAGCACTTCCGTAAGCTTGATAAGAAACCAAATGTCCACTAATAATTAGCATGCATGCAAGAATCAAAAGGTCTTTCAAGGGTTGTAATGGGGCCACAGGAATGATGTTAGGTAGGGTAGAGAAAAGAAGGTATGCACAAGGAGCTAACAAAATTTTCAATAAGCACAAGAAACCCAATAGAAATAAATGGAGCAAAGGCATTTTTCAATCAATAACTTCATATCTCCAAGCATTTTCTTCCTTTCTTTTCCTTCTTTTCAAGCTTTCATCTTATACTTTTATTTTATTTTATTTTCCCTTTCCCCTTAAATTTTTTTTTAACATAGGGGAGAGACTTCATTTCCAAAACATATGATTCCCAATACAACATTCAAACCCAATTTGCTCCATTCAATATTCTAAATTATCACCGACAATGTATCATCATAGGCATCAAGAAAAATAATTATGCAATGGGCTCAAAATGGGCAACTAGTGGATGAAAGTGTAACAATTACTTTAGAAGGCCATAAAAATACCTAAGATGCCTTAATCACATTCAAGCATGCAAACAAAAATTTCGCCTTAAAATGGTTTCAAATCAAGTTTTAGAGCACAAAATCAATAAGGAATCATCACTCAACACAAAGAATGGGAGCAAAAATTATATAGTACATAATTCCCATACAGGCTCAAAACTCACATTTAGAGGTTCAAAAATTAATGAAAAGCACAAATTCAAAGAACATATACTAATTATCAACTATCAAGAAATCACCTCCAATATCATTTAAAACAATGCCTGTTGCCTACCGCAAGAATCAACAAATTGGGTTCCAAATCAATACCATCTCAAAATCCTCAAAATAGAGGGGCACAAAGTTCAACTAAAAAGCCGAGAGATATGATGGTGTGAAAATGCAATAAGAAGATGCAATGCAATAGGAGACGTGAAAAAGCATGAGACTAATGATCTATAATGAAAATGAAAATGAAAATATCCCCCCAAGCTTAGAACTTACATTGTCCCAAATGTAAAAATCGATAATTAGAGAAGGGATAAAAGAAAAGGACTCACGGCGGTGGTGGGAAAGGGAGGCGTGTAGCCATGAACTCAAACATCTGGTCTAAAACTGCACAAGAAAAATAAATCAAAAACTGAAAAACAAAATAAAAGAATAAAATATGAAATAAAGAAAAACTAAAGGAAATAGAAGAAAAATCTTTTTGACGACAGCTATATACATTCCCCTACAAAGGCTCCAAACTTAGGGAGGTACCTAAGCCGACTCAACATTAGCTAACTATGAAACAAAAACAGCAAAGTGTTAATCAATAAAAATAAGAAAATAAATAAAAAAAGAGAAAATTTTAGGTTGCCTCCCAAGAAGTGCTCAGTTATAGTCATTAGCTTAACTATGAGCTGGTTCTATGCTCAGGTGATGTCAATGGAGTGGTACTCAGTCCCTATTCCTTCTTTATAGTGTTGCACTCTCTGGCCATTTATCATAAATATCTTATGGCCTTCTGTCATCACCTCAATCGCACCGTAGGATAAGACTCGAACAATCTCATATGGTCCTGACTATTTTGACCATAACTTACTAGGACTGAAATGTAGAAGCGAGTTATCAACAAGAACTTTATCCTCTAGTTTAAGCGCACGCTGCGTGATACACTTGTCATTCTGCTTCTTTGGTCTCTTCTTGCAAGGCTTGGCATTCTCGAACTTGGTAGCAGTCTTGGGCAAGGTCTCCTCTAACATAGCATCAGTCACAGATTCCTGCATATCTGAAAGCACAACACTATCCACAACATCAGTAGCATCTATGCAGTTACATGAATTAAAGGAATTAGGATTTTTTTCAGAATTGAAAACATTAAAAACTACTTCCTCATTGTTTAATCACAAAGTCAATTTCCTTTTGTGGACATCAATAATTGCCCTTCCAGTGGTGAGGAATGATCGGCCAAGTATGATTGGCATTTTAGCATCTGCTTCTATGTCAAGCACAACAAAATTAACAGGTATGAAAAACTTACCCACTCTAATAGGAACATCCTCCAAGATGCCTACGGGGTATTTGACAGATCGATCCGCCAATTGAAGGGAGATAGTTATGGGTTTCAGTTCACCCACTTCCAATTTCTTGCGCACATAAGGGACATAAGACTAACACTAGCTCCCAAATCACACAAAGCTTTATCAAAACTAGTGTTACCAATCAAACAAGGAATAGAGAAGCTACCTAGATCTTTTAGCTTGGGAGGCAATTTATTTTGAATTAAAGCACTACACTCCTTAGTTAAAGCTATTGTCTCATATTCCTCAAGCTTTCTCTTATTAGACAAAATGTCGTTAAGAAATTTTGCATAGGTAGGCATTTGTTGCAACACCTCAGTAAAGGGTACATTAATGTACAATTTCTTAAGGACCTCTAGGAACTTCCCAAATTGTCTATCTAGCTTGGCCTTAGCCAATCTTTGAGGGAAGGGCACTGGGGGTTAGTATGGTTCAGGGGGTACATACTTAGACATCTTCTCATTAGTTTCCTCTTCCTCTAAGGGTTGTGCCTTAGTGTCTTTTTCCTCATTCTCTTTATCTTTGTCACTCTCCCTCTTACCCTTGGGATCCTCTAATTTCTTACCATTTCTCAAACTCACAGCATTACAGTGTTCATTAACTGGATTTATTTTAGGTTGACCAGGGAACTTACCCTGTTGCCTATGTGAAGTGGCTGCTTGTTGGGTAATCTAAGTTTTCAACATCTTATTATGAATGGTCAAATTGTCAACCTTAGCTGACAATTCTCTAATGGCCTCAGTCACAACTTGCCCATGTTGCCTAAACTCCTCATTTTGCTTAGATTGACTCGCAACAAAGTTCTCAAGAAGAGACTCAAGTCTAGATTTTTGTACTTGTTGGAATCTAGAAGAGGGTTTAGCACCACCTTGCCCAGCTTGGTATTGACTATTCGATAGGAGAAGTTAGGACATGACATCCAACCGGGGTTGTAAGTTTGAGAATATAGATCATTCCTCCCCTTTTGGTTGAAGTCATGAAAATTATGGCATGATTCCACTTGTTCCACTGGTGCGCCTTGTGAGGAGCCAATTCCAACTTAGCAATCGGCACCCACGTGTCCTTATGCTCCACAAATCTCACAAAAATTGTTAGAAGCATCTATGGCATTAACATGAGCTTTTTCAAGCATGTCAAAACGTTTATTCAAAGAATCAAATTTTGACATAATTAAATCAACCTCGTCTAACTCAAACTTACCTCCTGAGAGTTTTCTCAGGTTATTACCTCTTTCATTTGCCCATTGGTGATGATTTGTGGCAACACTCTTAATGATCTCATAAGCTTCTGTCAGTCTTCTGTTCATCAAAGCTCCATCAGCTACGGAGTCTAGAGATACCTTCGAAGAATATTCTAGCCCATTATAGAAGGTGTGGATGATCAACCATTTTTCTAACCCATGATGTGGGCAGGCTTCCAGCAAAGCCTTATATCTATCCCAAGCTTCTGACAATGACTCTCCATCTTTCTGAATGAAGCTTGTGATTTGGGTCCAAAGATGAGCAGTCTTGGAAGATGGAAAGAATTTGTCCAAGAAAGCTTGCTCCAATTGGTCCCAAGTAGTGATTGTTTCAGCTGGAACAAACTTCAACCAAGCTCTAGCTCTATCTCTTAGTGATAATGGAAATAGGTGAAGGCGAATAGCATCAACAGAGGCACCTTCAATCTTGAGGGTCTCACAGAACTCCAAGAACATATCCACATGATCATTCAGGTTCTCTGATGGCAATCCTCCAAACTAGTTCTGCCTTATCATAGAGAGTAGGGCAGGTGGTATGGTGAACTGTCTAGCTTCAATGGCTGGCAGCGCACTTCCAGATCACAAACCCCGAGCATTTAGGATTGCATACTTTTTTAACGGTTTATTGTCCACAGGTTCAGCCATGGTAGGTGTTAGTTCAAGTATTTCTCTCGCTCTTTGCCTTTGTTGTCTTCTCCTTCTACGAAAAGTTCTTCCAATTTCAGGATCTGCTTCTTCAAATGTCCCCGAACGTCTAGTACTTCGCATAAACAAGAGAAATTACCTACAGAGAGTCAAAGAGAAAACAAGAAAGTAGTAAAAAAGTTTAAAATAATCAAATTAAAAATTAAACTGATATTCAAGAAAAACACAGTCCCCGGCTATGGCGTCAAAAACTTGGTATGTGAAATCCGTAAGTGTACGGTTTCGTCGTCAAGTAGTAAAAAGATTGAATCCACAGGGACTGTAGTTATGAATACCAATTAAGTAATTAATTCAATTAAATTAAATAAGTGAATATAATTGTTGAGTGATAAGAACATAGTAACCAAGCAATTAAATAAATAAATATTAAAATGCAAAAATGAAGAACAAAAACAACAAGTTGCTAAGAAAGATTTTCAAATTCAAGAAAGCTTCCAGGATTGGGATAACCACAATGATACAAGACAAATCTTAATTGATAACCTTTTTATTAAAATTGAAATTCAATTGAAGGTGAATTACCCTAAATTAGTTAATGTTCTTTCTCAAGAGACAAGAACCGTGCCCAATTAAACCAATTCATACTCTCATGGTAATTGAATTTAAATTAAACCCATTACGTTTTATAGTAATTCATTAAATCCTCGAAAGGCTAAACCTACTCTCGTGATTTAGACCTTAAGTTCAATTCTTATGGTTCCAATATAACATCCCGAAAAATGATAATTTTAGGATAAATAATTATTTAACAATATTTGGGATTTTTGAGAATTTTTCCAGAGTTTTCTGAGAACGCGAAATATTTTAATATTAATCTTCGTTTTGCATGCACATTGGGCAGAATTGGGAAAACGACTGTAACGTTTCAAAAGTTGAAAAATTTTATGACAAATATTCATTTTTCAAAATTTATGATTTTTGAGAATTTTCTAGAATTTTTTCGGAAACGTCGAATATTTTAATATATTTCTCGTTTTACGTGCACACTGAGCAGAGCCAAAAAAACGAAATATTTTTCCTGAGAACCTTGAACTATGAAAACGTCGACTGAGGATCTTACTAAACCCGAGGCCGGACGCAGTTTACAAGGTTTCACGTTTTTCAAAAAATTTAACAGACGAAATAATAAAATGCCGTGTAAATTTCATCTGTCAGATAAATTAATACTGACTTCTGTCGACTGCAACTATTATTCACTGGATAATAGCATGCATTAAAAATCTTATCACCTTATCCAAATGCAATCTACTTTATGTCAAATTAAATCTACTTTAATTCAAATATAATGCTATTTTAATCAAGCTTCTAGAAGCTTTGACCCAAAATGACCTAACTACCCACTCTAATAGCATGGAAATGACACAACACTCCCTCCCACACTCTCATAGGGCTACGGTTGGCAGCCTATTTGGAGCCAAATTTAGTCAAGCTTCTACTACACACTTAACTCTCAAACCCTATTTCACTTTACTTATTCACTTCTCTCTCTTCACTTCATCTTCTTCATCTTTTTCTCCTCCTTCTCTCTACTTCCACCATGACTACGAAAATTGCAACCCTTTCTCCTCCATTTTTTCATCTTTTCTCCTCTCCATGCTCATTTCTACACTTGCCTTCACTTCCTCTACCTTCTTTGTGTAGAAAGCTTCTTCATTTTCCACCTTTACCTTCATTTTCTCTCCACCTCTTCTCTTCTTCCTCCTCTCTTGAATCCGAAATTTCTAGCCACCACCACCATTATTTCTCTTCACTTTTTTCTCCATAAACACCATTTCTAGACTTCTCTCAACCTCCTCTACATTTTCTCTTTATAAAATCTCTTCAAAAATCCAACTTTTCTACCCCTCCTTCTCCAAATCCGAAAATCACTCTTCCATGGGTGACCAAGCATTTTGATTTTTCTCTTCACTAAACATTTTTATATACTCTCCTTCACCTTCCCTACAAGTTTCATTTAGAAAGGTTGTCCAAAAATCCAACCTTGTCTCCATTGTCCTCCAAGGTAAAGATTCTTGATTTCTCTCCTATTTCCTCTCATTTTCGTTTTTCTTGGTTACTATGTGACCAAGGGCTTCTCTTTTTTAGCATTGATGTGTGATTTGAGTGATTTTGAACACTCTAGGGTTCTTGGGTGAGTGGAATCCGAAAATCACCAAAAAGAAATCTCAAGGAGTTCAAGCTTGAGGCTTTAGGTAAAGTTTTTCACTTTCTTCACATTCACTTCTCAATTTCGTTTTCCTTGGTCACATAGGTGACCAAGGATCATTCTTTTCAATCCTTAGTTTGTAAATATGAGAATTTGATGACTTTATGGTTCTCTTAAAGGTGGAATCCGAAATTGCAAAATCAAGGAACCAAGGAGTTTGTTTTCTTGAATTGTCTCCTCTAGGTAAGAGGGAGATAACTAACTTCAACCACTTATGGTGGTGAGAAACTTTTGTATGTATATTGATGGAGAATTCCATCCTTGTATGCTTACTTGAATTATAAAAATTTGTATGATATAGTGTTCTTGAATTTGATTAATGCTTGAATTGTGTTCTTGAATATGTTTGATGTGTTAAATATGCTTGATCAAGTAAAGGTTGTTAAATGGAAAATGTGGAGTTTCCTACCTTGACTTGATGCCACGGTTTTGAGATGATTCTTGATTGATAAATTTGTTTTGTACATAATAAAAGGAAGCTATGAAATTGAATGTTAAATGATGATAAATAAAACTTATGAATATGAAATTCCAAGGGTTTACTACCCCACATAAAGCCACGGTTTTGGTCTTGATAAAGAGGCAATGGGATTAAGTTTGATGAACTAAAGGTAAGTGAACTAGTATTAAGAAAACTTATGCATAAAAGTGGAAAGAAAGAAATTGGACATTGGACACCTATGAAGCCACGGTTTTGGCATTGAACCTTAGGCAATTGGATTGATCTTAATGAACTAAAATTTAAGTGAATTGATAATGATGACCTAGTACATAAAAAGGAAAGAAAAAGTGAAACTTAGAGGACTTATGAAACCACGGTTTGGACCTTGGAAATTTGGGAATTGAATTGATCTTGTGAGGAATAGAATTTAAGTGATTAAGTATCAAGTAACTAATGCCTAATGTGGTGAAGAATTGAAACTTTGATGACAAATAATGGCCACAGTTTTGGCTTAAAATCATAAGGAATTGAAATGACTTTGATAAATCAAAAATTAAGTAAATTGAGATTAAGAAGTTAATACATAAAATAGAAAGAAATTGGATCTTTGAGGACTTGAAGGGCGACGGTTTTGACCTATGATAATGAGAGTTTGGATTGAGTTAGTAAGCAATAAAGCTTGTGTAATTGAACACTAAAGGATTTATAATCATAGTGGAGTTTATTATGAAAAACTTAAAGTTTAAATGATGCCTTTGTGCATCTTTAGAGATTAGGAGTTTAAAGACATGAAAAATCCCTAATGTGAATATGATGATAATTGATAAACCATGAATACCTAATAATGTTGAGGAATTGGATTGATCCCATGTAAAATAAAAACTAAGTAATTAGTATCAAGAGACTAGAGCATAATGCGAGAAGGAATTTAGAACCTTGAGGACTTGTGAGGCCACAATTTTAAGGGTTAGTTAACCTAAGTATTTTCATAATTGATCAAGACTTAAGTTCTTGAAAATGTTAAACCCTTAATGGGAAATGGTGATAATGATAAACCATAAAATATATTGATATTGAGATTTGACTCTATGTATTGTGGTCCCTATGAAGGGTTATGTACTTGTTGATTTAATTCTCGATGAGATATGCCATGTTGATACTGAGAATGACTATATACCGTTGTGGTAGTGTATATGATGAATGCATCATTGATAAGCATACATGATTAGACATTGAGTCGTCATGCATATGTATACCTAAGAGTTGAATAACACTTATGTGCGGGTGCGAATAGACTAGCGTAGGTGCCATATGTTGTTGGCCTTGGGGGGCGTCAGGGTGCGGGTTCCTCACATGGATAGTTTAGAGCTCCTCTGTGCCGTGGGGTAAATCGATGCAAACACACCGACGATTCGGACCGAGACGCTGTCCTATGTCACGATCAACTATTGAGGTGCCACGTATAAGCCATGATGCGCAAATATTTTTATGAGATGAAGCACATTATTTTAAGGCTAACGATATACTGGCATTACTCCTTGATCATTCACTCTGAAGAGGTTAATGTTTAGCTCCATGGAGTAGAATTTGGTACCATAATGCATTGTGCATCGTTCATTGTCAGTCTCATAAGTTGTTAAGCATGAACATCTGTTAAAGTATCTGTTTTACTTCTGTAAATGATTATCTGACCATTGTGCTAATTTCTGGAAATCTTATCGTGATTGGTTTGATATTGTTAAATCTTGCTATTGCCTGCTGCTGTTCTGCTTTTACTATAAATATCATTGTTATTATTGATTCTTATTATTACTTATGACTGAACTGCTTTTATTATAAATTCCGTTGTTGCTGTTGATAAATGTATGAACTGTATTACTTTGTGGGCGCTTTGCGATGTGCTGTTTTCTCACTGTCGTAGCGGTAATGAAAGATGGGTGTCTCACCTCTTTCCTGTATTTTTGTAATTCTATTTTATATTTATATCTGATAAAGGATCGTGAGGAAGATGAAGAGGGACCACACCTTGGTTGATTAGATTAGGCGTCTGGACAAGATTTCTTCGGCTACGTACGAGTGCAGCTGCGTGGAGGCATTGATGCCTGAATTGTTGACTGGGACTCCGAGCATCGTATATGTATATGGGGTTGCGGCTTTGTCTGCTAGTAGTACCTACCCCAGGGTTACTACTTTTCTCCTTTAGTGATTTAGTTTCCGATGCATTTTATTTGACTCTGTAATTACTATAATCTATGTTATTAATGATATGTGTTAGTTGACTATAAAATATATATAAGGAATATGATTTTATTTTGGTGGTTGTGTATAAAATGATATTGTATTCGGATATGGGTCAATATATTTATAACTCATTCGAGGCTCGTACTTTCTACTCATGCATAAACATAAATGCAAAAAAAAAAAAAAAAACTTGTGAATTTTGAAATTTATGTTATCATGACTATGACACACCTGAAATTAGTAACTGTGGTGTAATGACGATTGCACTGCAGTTGTTATATTTAGGTGCGTTACATCCAACACTTAGGTTCACCTCTCAGTACATCCCTAAATGTCTATGAGATACAAATATGTGGCCAACAAATTCACATGAATAAGCGCAATAAAGATTGAATCAAATAATATTCAAGATTAATAAAAGGGGTAAACAAAGTCAATTAATCATCATCAATGTATCAAAGGGCATTCATTGCTCAATCTTAGAAACAAACGAAACTACTCAGACATGGAGAAGAAGAAACAAGCAATCAAATTCAAGAACATCCAAACTCATAATCAACGAGAGAAGAGAGGAGAAAGATGAAGATAAATAGCCTCCCAATGTGTCTCCTTCCAAACCAAATTGGAACCCTCATATTGTATTTAGAACATCTATAAATACCCTAGGTGTTTTCTTTGGTCTCAACCCATAAAAAGAAATAAAAACAAAACATAAAAATTTGTCTCGTACTGCGATCCACGGCTGTAGATCATTCCACAGGCTAGCTGTGGATCTTGCTGTTTGAGTTCCACAGCCAGGCCGTGGAACTCTCTGGAAATTTTCTTTTGCTTCTTCATAGAGCTGCTCGATCAATGGCCATGGGGAATTCTATAGGCAGGCCGTGGAACTCTCTAGAGTAAGCTTTTGGACCTAATTTGCTATCTGAAAAGCTCCAACTTCAATCGTGCAAGCTTTCTGTAACACCCTCCCTAGGGTATCACATGTCTGACTCCCGACTCAAAATCTGAAAAGAAGTTCGCACAAAGTTTGAGTTATAAAAGATGGGTTTTAAAATTTCTTTCTTGCTGAAACATAAACTTACTGAAATTCATAAGTATTACTGAAAATATATTTAGTATACAATATTGACACCACTTAATATTTAACAATTTAAAGAGAAATATAAAACTAATAGACTCTCTTTTTAACAGTAGCAAACCCTATGGCGGGTCCTACTTAATAGCACGATACAACACTAACGAGAAAACTTAACATACTTATTTCTTCTCTTGTATCAACTTGATACATCAGAACTCTACTCCTTGTCTACCCGGCACATCTTCGAACTTGAGACAGCCACTTTTCAATGTTTTCATCAATCTCTGAGTATCTATCGTCAGTTTCTTCTCAGAAACTCGTTCCATCTATTATATCATTGTTTCACAACACAAACCCAACCAAAACATAAAATAAAGAGGTGAGATCACCTACACCAATACCACCATGGCAACACAGAGATAACACAAACAATAATATTATACAGGGATATCATACCAGACTTCCAATAATATATTCAATATTAATCAACTATCATCATCCAATTATATATCAATCCAAGTATTCAAAATAGTTGTCATAGCCAATATTCCTCAATTAATATATCATACAGATATAAATGTTCAAATTCATGCATGTGGACATAGACTCAGTTTTTCAAAAACAACTCCATGGAAGTTTTCACAATTTCGAGAAGAATGCTCTAGTTAATTGCCCAGTGTAACACCCCAAAATTTCTTATCTCTTAAACAGTAACTTTGACAGTTAACATAATTTCATTGTTTAGTGATTTCTGTGTGTTGTAAAATTATTTTGAATATTCCATCAGTATATTTGATCGTTTTGAGTGATTTACTCTGTGTCAAGAAAATAAAAAATTTTAGGCCGGGAAAAACTTTACGTAATTTAATTTTTACCATTAGGTCTTAATTATTTTACGTAATCTGATTTGATATTTGTGAATTTTTTAATTTTTATAATTTTGTGGATGATTATGAAATTTTTTTCTGTTTGTGGGCACAGGGGGTGTATGTGGGCCCAGGTGGCCATACATGGGCCTATGTGGGTCCCGCAAAGTGAAAATTTTTCTATGCATAGAAAAATTTGTACTGTTTAGACAGAGACAGGGGATCTTACTAAACCTGAATCCAGAAATAATTTTTTGAAATTTTCTTTTACTGTGTTTTGTACTGTATTTAATTTATCTGACGATAAAAAATATAATAAATATAATTTTATGGGGTTTTAGCATATAAAAACAAATATTATACTGCTTAAGTCAACATTGGTGGTTTGGATATCCACCATTAATTTAATCAATGATGGAGATTTAATCTAAACAAGCTTAATAAGGAAGGCTTTGATATCAACCGTCTATTTAATCAATGGTGTAGAATTGGTCATATAAAGTGGCTATGACCATTTGTAACCATTGGATATGGATTTAATTAATGGTAGATATTTGGTCTCAAAAAGTGACAAAGACCATTTATGACCATTGGATGAAGAATTAATCAAGGGTGGAGATTTGGTCTTGTAAAGTAACAAGGACCATTTATGACCATTGGATGTAAATTTAATCAATGGTGGAGATTTGGTCTTAAAAAGTAGCAAAGACTAATTATGACCCTTGGATTAAAAGTAAGAAGGAGTAATCTTGACCCTTCATTTTGGAGACACATCTAATGGCTAGAATTTAAAGGAGAAAGATCCAATGGCCTAGATTAAGTCTTCTAATCAAAAGTCTACCTTAATCCTAACCATTGATCTAATCAATGGTCTAGAATGCTCTAGATGGTGGCTAATTATGATGACAAATAATTGAATGCATTATGAAGAGGGGGGACGATTTTTGGTGGCTTAAGAGAGTAGCAAAGTGGAAGACCACCATTATTACTCATTCTTGGTCTTTCTTTGTCAATTTCAAGAAGCTAACACTTCAAAAATTTCTCTCCATTTCTCTTCTCCTCCATGTTTCGGCTAAGCACCCAAGAATACCTTCCATCACTCTTTATTTTCATACAACCTTATTTCTTGAATCCTTACCTTATTCTAAACAACTTTCATGTTGGAGACTTTCTCTAAATCATTCATCTTCATGGACTTTCTTCAAGATCCATGTTATGGAGTATTTATGGTGAAGTGTAAGGAAACTTCATTTCTTCTCTCGTTTTCATGATCTAAACCATGTTTGATCCATGGTTCCTCTTAATCAAGCTTAGTATACTAATTTCTATGTATTTTGTTTTCTATTTAAGAAGCCCTTGGTGGTGAAGGACTTGGAAAAAGAAACAAACCAAGGAGCTTTTGAGGATCTTCAAGAGGTAAGAGAGAGATCCACCTCACCAACCAAGTATGGTGGTGAGAGATGGTATTATATTTGGTGGATGGTGAATCCATGTGAGGATTCACATCTATGGTCTTCTAATTTATTTGTGGGTGTTTATGTGTTTTAATTATTTGCCTATGCTTGATATACTATGCATGATTTTATGCCTTTGATGGTATGCTTATATTATGCATGATGAGTATATGACATGATTATAGTATTTATGATGAAATATGTATGTGTATGCCATGATGTGTTGATGGAAAGGAAATCAATTTTTGGCTCCAATAGCCAAGGAAGGGCTACGGTTTTGATGCCCATAATTAGAGTTTCATGTTGAAAATTTTCAAGAACAAGGAAATTGATTTGTTTAATGAAAATTATGAAGTGGAGAAAAATAAATTTTCTTGGTTCTAAAGGCTATGGAATTTTCGGCCAAGACATCTCAACATAGGTGTTTATAACTTAATATTTTTATGAAAAAATAAAATTGGATTGATTTGAAAAGCATGGAAAATGAACAAAGGATATGTTTTTCAAAAGAACAAGAACACATTTTTTTAAAGGGATTTTATTGATTTATTTTGTGTAAAAAGTTTCTAAGTGTTTATTAAACTTGATTTCGAAAAATGAAACGGGCAACGTGGATTTTAAGGATTTGGAAAAAAAGTGAAAAAGGATTTGCAAAGAAAGTGAAAAAGAATTTGCAAAGAAAAATGAAAAAGGATTTGCAAACAAAGTGAAAAAGGATTTGTCAAGAAAGTAAAAATGAATTTGAACAAATGGGTTTAGTTTTTATGACCATCGGTATTTCAGTTTTGAAAACAAAGATTTTAATGGTTTTGTTTGTGTAAAACCATATCAATTTAGAAGGAAAAATATTTGATGGCTCAAATGGCCAAATACCTTACGGTTTTTGAAAAGCTTGTTCTGCCTCAATTTTATAAAACAAAGTGTTTTTACCGAAAGATTTGATAGTTTTCAATGACCATGTCCACGGTTTTTGTGGATGCCTTGATTTTATGAAAATGATTTTCATACAAGGATTTGGAAAGGGAATTAGAGCATTTTATCACTTGAGAGAATAGAAATTTTCGTAACGAAAAACAAAGAGAGGTTGAAAATGTTTGAATTTCAATTTATTTTGAAGAAGACTGATTTTGGAAATGATTTAGAAAAAATGGGGAATATAATGGTGTTATGAAAATTTACTAACGTACAACTTATTCTCGAGTTTTGAAATACGTTAGAAAATGTTAAGTTTTGAAATGTTGATATATATCATTGGAAAAGTGATTTTTGTGGATTATATTTTAGAAAAGGATTTCTTGAGTAAAGAAATGTGGAAAAAGATTTTTCTTAAGTAAGAAAATGTGAAAAATGAAATACAAGGTCATATTATTTTGAGAAAGGTTGAAAAGGAATTTTTGAAGGTTAAGAAATATTTTCTGTAATGAAATGGTGATGAAAAATGTTTTACGAAGCTACGTAATTTGAAAAAAAATGTGTTGAAAATGATATTGATTTATTTAAGTCCAAAATAATGTTTAGAATATTGAGGAATATTCTACGTGATTGGAAAATGTTGAAAAAATTTTATGTATCTTAAAAACAATTTGAAAAATGTTTAAATATTTCTACGCGATTTGAAAAGCGTTTAAATATTTTATGCGACTGAAATATTGTTGAAAAATCATTACGTGATTTGAATAATGAGAGAATATTTTTACGTGATTTTGAAAATGGCGGAAAACTACTATGAGATTTAGAAAGTGTTTTAAATATTTTGAGAATGATGGAAAATGATTTACGCGACTTAAAAGAATGATTTTTAAGTTACACGATTTTGAAAATGGTGAAAAATCATTATGCGATTTGAGAAACGTATATTTTTATGCGATTGAGAAAAATGTTGAAAAATTAAATACGTGATTTAAAAGTGCAACAGAAGAGTTGCGAATTTTGAAAACGTGAATGTAAATGTTACAAAATTTTGTAAACGTAACAGTAATGTTACGGTATTGTGAAAATGTAATAAAAACGTTTTGGAATTTTAAAAACGTAACAAAAGTGTTACGGTATTGTGAAAATGTAAAAGAAGTGTTATGGTATTGTGATAATATAACAAAAACCTTTTTGAATTGTGAAAATGTAATAGAAATGTTACACGATTGTGAAAATATGGCAAAAGTATTTTATGACTATAAAAACATGATAATATGATGATTACTACCAAAATAGTGTATGAACACTGTGTGAGAAAATGACGAGTTTTGCCTACGATTGGCTTTTGATGCATTTGATATGCATTGGAAAGAGATGCATGTATTTGGTATTTGGGGCACTTTACGTATTGGAAAAATATGCGTTGAAGCATATGATTTAAATTGAACAAATGAAATTGAAAAGTATGGCCCTTGTGGTTGGACTTGCACTGAGATATTAGTGCATTGTATAAAATATATTTTTAAAAAATTATGAGTTAAACCTGTGATTGGTATCCTATCTATGATTTGGTATTTGGTGCATTATACTTGCATTGGAATGGTCCGATGGACTGGATAAGGCTAATTGCCTAGGAGAAACGTACATTTCTTGAGTGGGTGCGATATGCGTAGTGTAGGTCACTCGTTGACCTTGGGGGCATCGGGTTGCGGGTTGCCTATAGTGGGCAGTGAGTCACTCTACTGTAACCGAGGGTTAGACCGACGCGACACACCGATGATCCTGACCGAGACACTATTCTTATTCAAGATCTAATAAAGACTGTCGTGTATATGCTAGACGTGTAAAAATCAAAATGAGGATTATAGCACGTGGTCTGAGGTATGTGGTATCGACAGATCTTTTCAATCATTTCTCCGACCTGAGTTTAGATCCATGGAGTAGGAAATCGAGTCTTGTGCACATGCATAATCTAAACATTTATATCTGTGTGATATATTAATTGAGGAATATTGGCTATGACAATTGTTTTAAATACTTGGATGATGATGATGATAATGCTGAGGGTATTATCGTAATTGTTGTTTATGATAATTGAACTGATAAATGATTGGATGATGATAGTTGATTAATGTTGATGGCATGATCATAATTGTGGTATGATCTATCTGTATGATATGCTGCTTGTGTTATCTCTGTGCTGCCATATTGGTATTGGTGTAGGTGATCTCACCTCTTTGTTTTATGTTTTGGCTGAGTTTGTGTTGTGAAATAAATACGTAATAGATAGAATGAGTTTTTCGAGAAGAAACTGATGGTAGATACTCAGAGATTGATGAAAACATTGAAAAGTGGTTGTCTCAAATTCGAAGATATGTCGGATAGACAAGGAGTAGAGTTCCGATGCATCAAGTTGGATACAAGAGAAGGAACGAGTATGTTAAGATTTAACGTTAGTGTTATACCATGCTATTAAGTAGAACCTGTCATAGGATTACTACTGTTAGAAAAAAAAAGTCTGTAAGTTTTATATTTCTTGAATAATTGTTAAATATTAAGTGGTATTTGTTATATGAGTTTAAATCAATTTAAATATATTTTTCAGTATTACTTATAAATTTCAGTAAGTTTATGTTTCAGTAAGAAAGAAATTTTAAAACTCATCTTTTATAACTCAAACTTTGTGCGAACTTCTTTTTTATTATGATTCAGGAGTCAGACATGTGATACCCTAGGGAGGGTGTTACACTTAGCCTATGCCCACAGACAATCTCCCAGTCGTTGAAAAGAATCGTGTTCTTGTCGGGTATCGTCAATGCGTTGCAACGGACTGCATCGCCAAGTGGCATATGGTCCAGCCTTAGCCCACAGACAGATATCCACTGGTCGACTGCCGCGCCTTGACGCCCCCAAGATCCATCATAGATCTCACTATCAATTCTCATTCCCTCTTCAACCACAAGGGCCAAAATAGCTTATTAGTTATACTTTATACAATGCACGAATATATCAGTGCAAGTCCAACCACAAGGGCCAAATTCTTTTCAATTTCATTTGTTCAATGTAATCATATGCCTCAACGCATATTTTTCCAATGCATGTATAATGCACTAATGCCAATCACAGGCATATCTTTCCAATGCATGTAAAATGCACCAAATGCCAATCATAGGCAAAACTTGTCATTTTCACAAACAGTGTATGGACACTGGTTCAATAGTATTCATACTGTATTTTCAACAGCAAAAATCATATTATCACATTTTCATCGTTATAAAACACTTTCGTCGTATTTTCACAAAATTGCGCAACATTTTCGTTACGTTTTCACAATTCCAAAACATTTTAGTTATATTTTCATAATACCTTAACACTTCTGTTACATTTTCATAATACAGTAACATTTCTGTTACGTTTTCAAAATATCGCAACTCTTCTGTTGCACTTTTAAACCACGTACTAATTTTTCAACATTATCCTCAATCGCGCAAAAATATACGTTTTTCAAATCACATAGTATTTTTTTCACTGTTTCAAAATCGCGTATCTTAAAAATCATTCTTTTAAGTCGCGTAAATCATTTTCCATCATTCTCAAAATATTTAAAACACTTTCCAAATCACATAACGATTTTTCATCATTTTCACAATCACGTAAAAATATTCTATCACTTTTCAATCACGTAGTAATTTTTCAACAATAGTTCAAATCATGTAATTCAAATCGCGTAGAAATATTTCAACGTATTTCAAATCGCGTAGAAATATTTTACTGTATTTCAAATCATTTTTAAGATACGTAAAATATTTTTCAACATTTTACAATCACGTAAAATATTCCTCAATATTCCAAACATTATTTTGGACTTAAATAAATCAATATTATTTTCAACACATTTTTCAAATTGCGTAAAAATATTTTACTTGCATTATTATCTTCTATTTATTATTTTTATCTATTATCTTTTATTTGTTATTTCTTTTATCTGTTATCTTTTATCTGTGATATTTTTATTTGTGATCTTTCATATCTGATATTAATTGTTTATATGTTGTATTTTGTCTGTGCATTATTGTATTTTTGTTCTGCTATGAGCTGTTGTTATTGAATTTAATCTTTATTTTTATTGTACTGTTATGATATTTTATATGGTATGAATTGTTATATCTATCCTGATCCTGATAATGTTATTACTGTTTATTTTATTAGGTTATATGCATATTAGAAATATTTGTAAATTGATAACATGACTATAATTGTGATTATCTGTGTGTATGGAATGACTTTGTCATTCGAATCATTCTTTACTACCGTACTGGTATTGGTAGAAGGGGATCTCACCTCTTTCCCGTGTGTTGTTTGTTTGGGTTGTATTATTTGAATTCGTATAGTAGGCGAGTAAACCTATTGGAGGCCATATTCTCAGATGGTGACAAATAAAAGAGTAAACTTCAAACTTCAACAAGATGCGCAATGAAGAAACAGACTATGTAGGTTGAATTTTTTTTTGTTAGTGTTGTTACCGTGCTATTAGTAGTAACCGTCTTTGGGTTTGCTACTTTTTCTTCTCTGAAATCAGTAAATATTACGTTTTAACTTATATGAAATGATTGGTGATGTGTATGTTAATGTTAAATTAAATTTCTATTTTACTTAAAATTTCCGGTAAGTTTGTATTTCCGTGACAAGTAATTTTAAAATTCATATTTTGGAACTCAAAGCTTTTATAAAATAATTTTAATTAGTTTTAAGATTTATTTATTTATTTAAAATGTGACGCCCTACGGAGGGTGTTACATTAGTTAGGTATCGAGCACGGTTAGAGTCTTTTTGGGGTTTGTGGTTGGGTTTGTCTTGTTTTTGTTGTGTGACTCTCTGTGCTTGGACTCCGAAAGGAGACAATGTTTCTTTGGAATGGTTACTTTGGTATCCATTGTACTATGATTCGTCCGTCTTTGAAAGAAGGTAATGATTCATGGTAAACGTGCACGTGAGGAAGCAGGACATGATAGCGGTGATATGACTGCAACTATGAAAGCAAGGTAAAGAATAATTGAAGCAACAGTACAATATGACTTGAGGATTACTCAGCAGCGAGGAACGATAGCCGAGGATTAGAAGCAGACCAAGTCGAAATAAATCTTAGAATACGCAATTTCGTAACGTTAGACCGTATTAGTTCTGAAAGAGGCGAAGTCGTAAGGCCAAGCAAGTCCAGTGGAAAAACGTATTCGTGATCATCGGGAAGTCAACAACAACAACAATCTTGCGGAGGAAAAGCTAGCGGTAGCAAGTTTGGTTAGACTGTGACATCTGCACCAACGTGTTGAAAGTGTGAGGAAGATCATCTAACGAGGAGTTGTGCAATCAAAGGAAAATCATCTGTTTTCAAGTGTAGGATGCTCGGACGTTTTGCTGAACAGTGTATCCTGCTAAAAACGAAGTCATCTGTTAGTAACGTACGTGCTTCGACATCTTAAGTAGAGTGGAACATCGATTCTTCAAGTGGAGCAAAAGCATCTTAGGTTGCGGACCTAAACAAAGGAGATTGTGTCACAAAAAGGTGATTCTTTAACTATACTGTATAATTCCGAGAGTAGCCTATTTCTCTATGGCATATATTGTGTGAGTCAATTAGAATTATTTGTGTCTTCATTATTCTTTTGGCCTGATTGTTTCTACTTCTGTTATTAGAACATGTAGTTGAGAATTTGAGTTGCTTAAACCATCCTAAGTCTATTAAATAATTGAATCTTTTCTGTTGATTCAATTTGTATGCTTCGTTCTCAAAACGGATGCAATTTAAAAATATGGATTGGGTATTTTTCCAACCATCCATACTCTGTTAGACTTATCAGTTGAATTGTTCAAGTTAAAAAGCTTACTTTTAAATTCATCGTACCATATCAATTTCTCTATTGGATATGTTCGGTGGTATGGATGATTCTATCATCTTTTATTTCTATGTCTTTACGACATCTTTCATATACCGCAATTGCAAAAAATGTACTTTTAGTCTAACTCATTCTTTTATGATTAATTGACTATTTGGGTTGATTAGAGCTATCAATACCTTTGTTACCTTTTGATTTATCTATTTCTGCTTTTATTACCAAATCCATTGTTATTATCCAGTTCCTTAAACAATCTTTTCTGTTAATTTAAACTGTCTACCTCTTTCGTGAGATAGATGTGATCTTATATATAGATTGGTTATCTTTAATCATATCCTATAGATTGTTTCAGTAAAACTTTGGTGTCCCAGGAATCTTATTCTTAAAATCAGGCAATGTCAAATTCTTTGTTGGACAAGTCTGATAACAATTCAGATAGTTTCTCTACTTTTTTCTTCTAAATTTTTTTTAATGTCCTTTTGTGTATTGCAATTGTAAAGAAAGGATATTCTTAGTCAAAATCATGTTATAGTATCATATACAGTATTGTTGAAAAAAAAGAGAGAACTTGAATTGTGAGGCACTTCTTGTTAAAGGCAAAGGTAGGAGAGTGAAGCGGTACAAAAATAGGGATAATTTCAAATAGTACTGATCAGAGTGACGCAACGGAAGCGTAGTGGATAGTATCTTTCATCTTTACTTAGACAGAATTGTCATTATCTTTATTAACGACATTCTGATCTATTCTCGAAATCATGAAGAATCACACTAAAATGCTAATCTGGAGTGGCGTAAACGGATGTGCAACGTGGAAACTAAAAGACAAGACGGAGGGACTGTTCAGAGACTACTACGAATTTCGGGGACGAAATTCCTTTTTGGTGGGGAGTGTTGTAACATCCCAACTTTTGGGTAAAAGACCATTGTGTCCCTATTTTATCTGTTTCTTGTTTTTCGTATGAAATACGAAAAAAATAATCTTGTTTGTTATTTTATTTGGTAGTTTTACATAATTTGTTTCGATACAAGAAAATAAAATTTTTATCAAATTACTGTTTTAAATTTTTCTCAGTATCAAAAACGGATGTATAATCTTGTCTGTATTTTATATAATCGTTTTACGTATTTTTCTTCAAGACAGAGAAATAAAAAATTTTCTCGAGCTATTGTTTTAATTTTTCTGAAAGATATACAGCTATATAATACTGCTGGATATTTTATTTGAACGTTTTGGACGATTACCTACGTTGTGGAAAAAAATGAAAAAATGACCGTTACGTCCCGAACGTATTGTTTTTGCTGTTTTTGCTGTTTTTAATTGTTTTCTACATGATACAGTGCTCAATATTACTGTCTGTAATTTTATATGGACTTTTTGTGTGATTTGCTCCGGTAGGAAAATAATATTTTTCCTGACCGGAAAAATCTGTTTTTAATTATTCGGAGGCGGGAATCTTACTAAACCCTATTCTCAATGAGCTTAAAATTAATCTTTTAATTTTTAGGATTTAATCACAAATAAAATAATTTTATATTATTATAATATTATTTTATTAGTCAGTATAAATAAGTGACTGACGGACCCGGAAATATTTTGCGGGATCCACGTTTAGTCATCGAGTGCTGTACACGTGGACCAATGAGGAGCTGGTCAAAATTGGTGGCTATGACTCATCGCAACGGGCCAATAGGACGATGACATGTGGCGTGACACCTCAGCATCATGACTCAGCAGCTTCTAGAAGGTTCCAGAAGTGCTGACTCGGCCTGTGACTCACCGCAGTGACTCGCCAGTTCCAGAAGCTTCTCTGATGACTCAGCGCTATGACTCACCATTTATGATGCACCAATGATGCAATAGTGATGCAATCAGTGACTCGAATCTTCGACTCGCCATCTTGACTCACCTGTTTTGGAAAATATCTATCTTGACTCATCTCGCTAGAAAATATCTACGCCGACTCGCCATGCTTGACTCACCCGTTCTAGAAAATTCCACGATGACTCATCATACTTGACTCATCGTAGTGAGTCACATATTCTAGAAATTTCTCTGTGATGACTCGCTTTATGACTCATCAAGGGTAATCAAGAAGAAAAAAATAATCAATAATAATTTCTCGCTCTGTTAGTATAAAATAAAAATCATGTGTATTTTATTATCCATTGGATAATAGATACTTGACTTTTAAATAATAAATATTATTCATTGGTTAAAGTATGCTATAAAATATAATGTGCACCAATAGGAAATTGGTCAACAAAAAATAAGCAACCAATAAGAATCAAGTTAGCAAATAATTAACCAATAGAAATTGGTCAAAATTAATGGCTTGAATTTTAAGAACCAATAGAAAGCAAACTTTTAAACAAATATTGGACTTCTTGAATTTGTGTGAAGCTACGGTGGAAGAGAAGAGAATTGCTCTAATTATTCAATTCACTTTGTGAATTCACGTAGAAGGCTTATTAAAATGCATGAAGAATGCCAAATTTAATAAAAGAAAGACTAGTCAAATTTAGTGGCTTTTCTTTGTTGTTTCTACGGCAATTGCAAATTTTTGCAAAGCCAATATCACATTTCTATCTTTCCTATCTTTCAACTAGTTAACCAAGTCAACATTGGTGGCTTCTCTTTGATTTCATTCTACGGCAAAGCCATTTTGTGTGAAGCTAGTATTTCCATTCAATTCTTCCTATCTTACATTTAATTACCCAAGTATAACAAAGTCAATTTTGGTGGCTTCTCTTCACTTGTATCTACGGCAATTGCATGCTTTGGGAAAGCAAATATTGCATTTCAATTCATTCTTCTCTTCATGCTTCTACGGCAATGCCTAATAAAGGGTGATAAGTGTAGTTTCAATTTTATAAAGTTAGTCAATTTTGGTGGCTCTCTTGTTTAGTTTCTACGGCAATTGAATGCCTTTAGGAAGACAATTCCAATACTCCAATTCACATTTACTCTCCATGCATTTACAACCATGCATTTGGAGGAAGCAAAACCAAATATCATTCTCACCTACTCTCAAGGTCATTCACGGCCAAAGCTTAGAAAATCCAAAGGAGATTTGTTTTTGTTTCTCCAAGTCTTCATCTTTCTCCAAAGCTATCAAGCAAAACTCTCAAATATTCTTCCTTCTTTTCTCTCTTTGTGTTCATGGCCAAAGCTCCCAAATGGAGACAATCTTCATCAATTTATTTCATTTGTTCTCTTCTATATCTTTTTCTTCAAAGAACCAAGATCAAGCAACCAAATTTCTTTCCTTTTTTTCTCTTCCTCTTGAATTCGGCCAATCACCAAAAATCCTCTTCCAAGCTTCTAAAAATTTAAATGACCATAGATCTTGAATCTCCATACCATTCTAAGGAACTTTCATGTTGGAAGTTTTTCCTAAATCATCCATTTTCACCCTTGTTCTTCAAGTTCAAGGTGTAGGGTTTTAAGGTGAAGTTTATGAAATCTTCACTATTAATTTTATTCTTTCCTTTTAAACCATATTTTGATTCATGGTTTTCCTTACTCAAGCCTTAGATATTAATATTGTATGTTTTCTTTGATTTTTCAAGTAGCTCTTGGTGGAGAGGAATTGCTTGAAGGAGACATACAATGGCTTGGAGGTTTCTACAAGAGGTAAGAGGGAGATTACCCTCATCAACCAAGTGTTGGTGGTGAGGAATATATGTGGTTGTGCTTGTAGAATCCATAAGGATTCGGTGGTGTGCTTGTTTTGATGTGTTAATTATTTGTGTGTTTGTTATTTGTGTGTTTGATAATTTGGTGCTTACTAGTAGGTTGTTGTGTATTTGTTAGTAGTCTTCTTATGTGATATTTGTAATAATTGCATGTCTACAAGCTTTAATTTGCATGTCTACAAGCTTTGATAATATGACATGTGTTAGAAATGCATGATAATATATAGGATGCAAATAATATGTCAAGGATTGTATGAGTGTTCCAAAGAACACATTAACAAGACTCACGGCCATGATCCAAATGGGGAACCAAAATGTTCTCTTAATTTTCTTAAAAGGTGACCTAATTAACCTAAGAGAATTGGTGAGATATCCATTTGTTTAGATTAAGAAAAATGAATTTGGAAATTAAATGGCATAACCTTACATTTTCATCCAACATGTCTAACTTCAACACTTTGATTCCTAAAACTATTTTCTAGGGTAAGGATTAAATCAATGTAGACAATACAAGAGATTAAACATGTATTTAAAAGGTGAAAAATAATTTGGAAATCAAATGCAAAGTTTTTATCAAATTCGGCCAACATGCCAAATTATACATTCATGATTTCTAAAAATTAATTCCAAGCTATTTTCAATCAAGAAGAAGCAATACAAGTTAAAGTAAATTTTCTACAATGAGTTTTAAAGAAATAAAATAGTTAGAATTAAGTTTAAGAGGTTAATACTAATGGTTTTTACTGTAAGAAGAAAACAGTAGCTTTATAAAATTTCTAACGTATAGCTCATCGTGTGTTTTGAAGCACGTTAGGAATTTTCAAAAGTATAATTATTTGGTATTAATAAAAATGAAAAGGACTTTTAAATAGTAAATTTAGGAAACCATTATTATAATTTATTAAACAAAATACTGTCAATTTTTAGTAAAAACGGATAAATAAGATAGAAAAGATGTCCAAAAGACAAGATATCGCTATGAAAAATATTCTACGTAATTTGAAAGTACTAAATATTATTTCTGTCTGTTTTAAATAGTTATTTAAGGAAGTTGGACAAGAAAACGATTTAAAAATCCTACGCGATTGAGAAAACGTATTAAAAATGCTACGCGATTTTAAAAACAGAAAAATATCTTTACGCGATTTTTAAACGTTTGTAAAAACGACGGAATTATGAAAATGCGATAAAATTTCTACGCGATTGACCGTTACTATCTTTATACTGTCGGGAAAATATGAACCCGTACAGATTATTTTTGAAAATCTATATGCTGTCGAGAAAATGTCAACCCGTACAGGCTTTTTGAAAATCTATTTGCTGTCGGAAAAATGTGAACCCGTACAGGCTTTTGAAAATTTATATGCTGTCGGGAAAATGTGAACCCGTAAAATGTGAACCCGTACAGGCTTTTGAGACTATATCTGCTGTCGGGAAAATGTGAACCCGTACAGGCTTTCCATCTATCTGTTATGTGTGCCATGTATTTGGTGGATTGGTTGACGAGACGAATCACATCGTGTTGTCGATGCGATAAACGTAGTGTGGTTCATTGTTCTAATGAACTTGGAGACTTTAGTGTACGGGATCCCACATGTGACGATTGGTAGCTCTATTGGGCCGTGGTAAACCGATAGCACACTATGGTACTCGACATACACTATATTTAATCAAGATTTGTGAAATCTAGTAGTACATTTGCCTGTAGTGCCACAACGTGAGACCGTGAACTACACCACGCCTGGATTGATGGATTCCTGTGTCGTGGGGCTATAGACGCAACGTGTGACAGCGCAATAGTTGGTGGGGCAGCCGTGGTACTATTAGATTTTGCGAGTCATTCCTCTCTCTGATACTTGTGTTTTCTTTAGCTCCATGGAGTAGGATTGTGTTTTATTGTATATGTTGATATGTGGTGCATTATTATCTTCTATTTATTATTTTTATCTATTATCTTTTATTTGTTATTTCTTTTATCTCATTATCTTTTATCCGTGATATTTTTATTTGTGATCTTTCATATCGATATTAATTGTTTATATGTTGTATTTTGTCTGTGCATTATTGTATTTTTGTTCTGCTATGAGCTGTTGTTATTGAATTTAATCTTTATTTTTATTGTACTGTTATGATATTTTATATGGTATGAATTGTTATGTCTATCCTGATCCTGATAATGTTATTACTGTTTATTTTATTAGGTTATATGCATATTAGCAATATTTGTAAATTGATAACATGACTATAATTGTGATTATCTGTGTGTATGGAATGACTTTGTCATTCGAATCATTCTTTACTACCGTACTAGTATTGGTGGAAGGGGATCTCACCTCTTTCCTGTGTTGTTTGTTTGGGTTGTATTATTTGAATTCGTATAGTAGGCGGAGTAAACCTATTGGAGGCCATATTCTGAAGATGGTGACAGCGTCGAAGAGTAAACTTCAAACTTCAACAAGATGCAGTTGGTGAAGAAACAGACTATGTAGGTTGAATTTTTTTTTGTTAGTGTTGTTACCGTGCTATTAGTAGTAACCGTCTTTGGGTTTGCTACTGTTTCTCTGAGTCTGTAAATATTACGTTTTAACTTATATGAAATGATTGGTGATGTGTATGTTAATCTGTTAAATTAAATTTCTATTTTACTTAAAATTTCCGGTAAGTTTGTATTTCCGCGACAAGTAATTTTAAAATTCATATTTTGGAACTCAAAGCTTTTATAAAATAATTTTAATTAGTTTTAAGATTTATTTATTTATTTAAAATGTGACGCCCTATGGAGGGTGTTACACAAGACCCTCTAAAAATTATGTATGGTCGTGGAACTCCAAATAAAAAGACTAACTAAGTTTTGCTTTTCAAAGTCTTTTGGTTTAACTTATTTGTTTCCTATTGATTCAAGACAAGTCAAGCCACAAAGATTGACCAATTTTGTATAGTTTTCTTCAATTATTGATAAATGAATGACCAAGTATTATTTGAATGTAAATTTTGTCTTCTAATTTTGATGCATGGTCGTATAGTGAAGAGAGAAAAGAATGAATTATTTGAGCAAATAATTGGTACTATATTATTTGATAGAAAAAGTGATGAAGTGATATAGCAAATACATAAAATGGTTTTGGCCCCCTTTTTCCTTGCATGGCCGTAGCCTTGCTTAGAAAGTGAAGAGAGAATTTTTTTTTTTTTAAGTGATAGTCAAGTTACTAGAATAATTGAAAGAAAAGGTGATAATGCATGAAATAATTTTGGCCCCCCTCCAAGAAATTTCCTAAGGATGCAAACAAAGCAATAAAGGAACATAATTGACTAAAGTAAAGCATAATTGACTAAAGCAACTAATAATACATTGACACTTTTCCTTTAGCTTCATAAGAAGCATAAAACCGTCCCCCCTCCATTTTGCATGCAATAATGTTGTCATCTTTTTCAAGCCACCATTTAGAGCATTTTAGACCATTGATTAATTCAATGGTTAGGATTTAGGTAGACTTTTGATTTAGAAGACTTAATCTAGGCCATTAGATTTTTCCTTCTTGAAATCTAAGCCATTAGATGTATCTCCAAAATGAAGGGTCAATATTACTCCTTCTAATCCAAGGGTTATAATTAGTCAAAGTCATTTTTGATGACTAAATCTCTACCATTAATTAAATCCAAATCCAATGGTCATAATTGATCCATCTCCTTCGTTGATTAAATCCAAATCCAACGGTCACAAATGGTCCTAGCCACTTTGTAAGACCAAATCTCCTCCCTTGATCAATTCTAAATCCAATGGTTATAAATGGTCATAGCCATTTTATTGAACTTATCCTACATCGTTGATTAAATCGACGGTTGATATCAAAGCCTTCCTAACTAAGCTTATTCTCACACCATTGATTAAATCAATGGTGATTATCCAATGCTTCTTTATTAAGTTTGTTTCTTAATCGTTGATTAAATCAATGGTTAATATTCAAACTAAGTATTCTCATCCAATGGTACAAATCAAGTCAAGCTTTCTTTGTTGACTATGCAGCATAATTTTTTTTATTTTTATCTGCTATAACCCTACAAATAATATATTTACTGTATTTTTATCACCTAATAATTAAATACAGTACAAAATACAGTAAAAAAAATTTCAAAAACTGTTTCCGGATTCAGGTTTAGTAAGATCCCCTGTCTCTGACTAAACAGTACAAATTTTTCTATGCGTAGAAGAATTTTTACTTTGCGGGACCTACCTGGGCCCACATACACCCCCTGAGCCCACAAGCAGTAAAAAAAATTTTCATAATCATCCACAAAAATCACAAATATTAGAAAACGCACAAATATTAAATCAGATTACGTAAAATAATTAAAACCTAACGATAAAAATTAAATTACGTAAAGTTTTCCCCGGCTCGAAAATTTTTATTTTCCTGACACAGAGTAAATCACTCAAAATGATCAAATACGCTGACGAAATAATCAAAATAATTTTTCAGTATCCATAAATCACTAAACAGTGAAATTCTGTTAACTGTCAATATTACTGTCGAAAACTTAGGAAATTTGGGGTGTTATACTTTACATCTATTTCAAAACCAATTCAGCATCAATCCTACACAATAACACCAAAAACACCGCAGTTATCTGAACTAAGGGAAAAAATAAATAAAAAGGGTAACTAAAATGCCTAAAAATACATGCAAAATAAGAACAAAATATGATATTATTTCACACACATCACATTTTTAATTCACTAACTCATTTACATACAACCTTTTTTTGCTCCATGGACAACACAAATTTTGCTTTAGGATTCAAAATTTTTCCATTAGGCAATTCTTGCAACAGTAGTTCCTTTCGCCTACAATACTCTTTCATATCCATTCTAGCTTTAACATTGTCTTTGGTTTTGTCTTTAATATTCATCACTATATTAAAGACATTATCAAACACATTTTTCTCAATATGCATCACATCAAGATTTTGTATGATCATATTAGTTTCCCAATATGGTAACTCCCAGAAAATACTTTGCTTTATCCAATTATGAGTAACCCCGAACCCAACACATGTACATGGACCCACCTCAGTTACTTTTGGAACATCACAAACATCTTCTCATACCTTGGCCCCAGACAATCGAGGTGAAGGTACAGATTTCTCTTATTTATTTTTATAAAATGCATCCTTATTTCTATGATATGCATGATCCATAGGCATAAATTGATGATGACGATCAAACTAAGAACATTTGTCACCATGTTTCAAAGTGAAAGCCTTTATTCGATTCAAACAATATGGACATGCTAATCTCCCTTCTGTACTCCAACCCAACAACATGTCATACGCAGGAAAGTCATTTATTGTCCACATTAATACAGCGTTCATTACGAAATTTTCTTTTTTTGAAATATCATAAGTTAGGACACCTTGTTCCCATAACAATTTCAACTTATCTATCAAAGGTTGCAAATACACATCTATTTTACTTTTCAGATTGTGTGCCCTAGGAATAATCAAAGTCAAGAACATATATGAAGTTGTCGTGCATAGTTCTGGAGAAAGATTTTACGGAGTGACAATTACAGGAAAACAAGAGTAAGGAATAACTAACTAACTATATGGAGTAAAACCATCAGCACTTAAGCCTAATCTAACATTTCTTGGTTCAGTTTTAAATTCAGGATATGTTTCATCAAAATGTTCCAATCTTCTCTATCTGATGGATGACATAACACTCCTGATTCTCGTCTATTTTCATAATGTCATCTTATGTGTGGAGCAGAACTCATTGAAGCATATAATCTCTTCAACCTAAGAATGAGAGGTAAATAAATCAACCTCTTTATATCGATCTCCTTGGTTTTTCCCTTACCAATCCCTTTTATTTTATATCGAGCCACACCACAAAATGTGCATTTTGTAACTCCCTCTTCATTGAACAACATACAACCATTCATGTAACAATCAATTCTCCTTGCAGTAAGAACTAGTTTGGAAACTATTTTTTTCGCCTTATAAAAAAATTTTGGGATGAGATTTTCAGGAGGATGTGTCATTTTTATAAGTGCTACTGTTTGATTAAAAGATCGTTGGGAAATGTTTCCCTCCTATTTGATATTCAATAATTCAATAGCAACAAATAATTTTGTTTCATCTTCACATCCCGACCACAAAGGCTTTTGGGCCGCATGAAGCATATCATAAAATTTTTGAGCATCTTTATTTGGAGGCTTCTCTAAGGGTTGATTGTAATGGAACCCAAACTCTGGACCAATTACGTCATAAACCATGGCCTCAAATCTATTTAAATGGTCATTATTACCCATTTGTGTAGTGGTAGAGGTGCTTGGATGACTATTAAAAGCTCCAATCAAAGTCGGATCAATTTCTCCATGACTTGTCCAATCCCAATAATCATATTTAAACCTCTTTTGATAAAGATGAACTTTAACATCCTCAGGTGTCAAGTACTTCAGGTTTTTGCACTTAGAATAAGGGCATCTAATATTTCTATTTGATAAATGTGCTTATTGAAATGCAAAGGAAACAAATTGTTCTACCCCCTCTACAAACATATTAGCAAGTCCCTTTCTACCCGGCAAAAGCCTATTATACATCCAACAATGATATTGACGAGTGTCCATAGTCTGTAATATAATCAAAATAAAATATTAAAACTACAAGTGGAATTTAGTCTAACCACAAGTAACAAATTTCTAAAACTAATCTAAAAATTAGACATTAGTTCATTACTTTTAAACAAAAATTATATAAATTTAAGATATAACAAATGGGTGAGATTTATGAGTTAAATTAAAATAAAGGAATTAACAAGAGTGAAATTACTTACTGAATTTTTTTTTTAACTAGTACATTATCTACTAATAAGATTTAACATGAATTAATTGCAAGATCATTACAACTTACAATCCTATAAACTAGTACATGAACTTAGGATTAATTTTAGAGACCAATTACTTTGTTTAAACCTTAAACTCATGACCACAAAGCAATGCACAATAAACCGAAAAGCCATTTGACTCCACCCCTATGATTTTGTTTCATTTTGATGGAAAAAAATGCTAATTTAAGAGGGAAAACAATGATATAAAGATTAAAACAAATAACACATACGATTAAAATTAAAACAATGTGCAGAACTCCTCAAATAAGATTAAAACAAATAACACATACATGACAGAAACTCATTAACTAGAAATGTGAAATTATCACTTAACATATCATGTATACAAGCCAACTCAAATTCAAAAAAATAAATTTCCAACATAGTATAGGACCTAAAAATGTGTGAATCACGTATAAGTGGGTTAGTGTTAAAAATAAGACAAATCACATAGTGAGAAATGAAATGAGAAAAAATTAAAAGTGAAGCTCAAACCTCTGACTTCAAGCACGAAGAGGCAACGCGAGGGAGTGGAGGAGCAGATGAAGTAGGTGCACTCTGTAGGTAATACAAAACATAACGTCAAGCATTTGTTCTTGTTAATCAATATAATGTATATATGTGTGTGTGTGTGTGTGTGTGTGCGTGCGTGCGTGTGTGTGTACAACTGTGCATGGAGAGAGTGAGAGAGATGTGCCCCCACTTGCAAGTTAGTCTTTAATTTAAATTATTCAAACTCGCTTCAAGTTAGTCTTTTGCTATTTTTGATAGGGTCCAAAATGAAACAAGTTTGAATAATTCAGGGACTGAATCAATAATTTAAATCTGGGACAAAATACCATTTTCTCAAATCAAACATATAGTAACTCTAAGACAATGAGTAATAAACATCTCTTCAAGATCAAGCATAAATTTAGATTAGTTACAAGTTAGAGACCCAAAAAAAAAGATTTTTAATGATTTTACACATATCATACTTAGATTTTTTCCAACAATAATTTCTTAGTTAAATTTGTCTTGATATCCAAGGATCCCGTGCATTTTGAAATCCCATATTTTCCCAAACAATAAAGAGATACGATAATTGATGGTGATAGGTTTGCATCAAAATGCATACATATTGTTTTGTTGCCCTCCTCCCCAACAAAAATAAAACTTGGATTTATGATTGCTTTAGTAAGTTTCTTTCCATGAACAAGGAGGAGATTGAAAAAACAAAAGTCCATGAAATTTGAATAGATAATAAAGAACATATATCTTACCAAAGGAATGCCTTTAATCGATCTTTCTTCCAAATTACCTTGATAGGTCGGCCAGCAGCGGTTCGAGCGGCTATTCGCGGTGCTGGATCAATGGATCTGACTCCGGTTGGAGCAAATCTATGGGTTAGACAGTTTCAGGCTTGAGCGGTGGTCTGGTTCAAGCGGCAGTCTGGCTCACGGCATCGCTGGTGCTGGTCTGGCTAAAGCGCCAACTATTCGGGAGTGGCGACAGATCTGGTGCTGGTCTAGTTCGAGCGTCGGTTGTTCGGGAGCGGCGACAGATCTGGTGCGTGGTCCATGGAGCTTGGATGGTGGACCAGTGTAAGGGGAATGGGGTTGTATGCTGATAAGGGGGCAGCATGCAGGTACATGGAGCTTGGGGTTGATTGAAAAAAATTGGGAAAGAGGGAGGGGTCGTACTCTGATGAGGGGAGGGAGAATTTTTTTTTAAAGACCGAAAATTCGGTCTCTAATTATTTATTTTTTGTAATTTTTTTATTTAGAGACCAAAATATTGATCTCTAACCCTTTTTTTTTTTTTTTTAGAGACTGAATTTGTGATCTCTACCTATATATATATATTTTTTGTAAATTTTTTTTAAAGACCAAAATATCAGTCTCTAACAATAAAATACATTTTTTTTTTAAATTTCGTTTATAACATAATTTTGGTCTCTAATTCAGTCTATACAAAATTTAAAGACTGATTTAGAAACCAATTTTATTTCGATAGCAAATTTGTTTTTTTAAACCGATCTCTATTTCAGTCTCTATAGATGTTGAAATAAATCAATCTCTAAATCGGTCACTAAAACTCAAATTTCTAGTAGTGGAAGATGTGACAACAACAAGAAGAAAAGCAGTGAGCTTTAGAGCAATAATTTTTTGTGTTTTGAAGAGGTTACTTTTATGATGAAGAGAAAGCTCAAGATAAAAAGAGCAAAGAAGCAAGGTGGAGGATGAAAAGTCTACTTTCACCGTCCACCTTTCTTCCTTGCTCTATTCATCTTAGGCCTTTATTCCAATAGAAAAGTTACTTCCTAAAAACACAATAATTTATTGGTTTGAAACTCATTACTTTTCTTCTTGTTCTTGTCAAATGTTCATTCATAATCCTTTATCATTTCTTGTATATACAACTGTTTTCACTACTCTAGTTTTCTATCATATCTGTTATCACTCATTCACTCACTCAGCAATTGAGAAGGAAGTATAGAACTTTGATGAGGAGAAAAATATTCACACTGATAGAAGTGCACACACATATTATTACTCAATGTATTAACTATTTATACACTATGAGAATAAGTCCCACATAGGCTAGTTATTACTTGCTCTATTCTGTTACACAATACAGCTAACAAACAATCACTTATTGTTAACTAACTAACTAATATTACACCTAAATTAACTAACTCTCAACACACCCCCTTAATTCAGGTTAACTAGGAAAACAACAGCTAGCTTACTCCTCAATTCCTTGAACTTGTTTGCCTTCAATGGTTTAGTTAGAATATCAGCAACTTACACGTCTGTTCTGCAGTATTCCAAATTCAATCTTCCTTTATTCACCTTGTCTCTAAGGAAATGAAATTTGGTTTCAATGTGTTTGCTTCTCCCATGTGCAATTGGATGCTTGGCTAAGTTGATTGTCGACTTGTTGTCAACAAGTAGTTTAATAACTCCTGATTTCTTCACTCTCACCTCCTATAGCAATGTATCAAGCCATAATGCTTGACAAGCACTCATAGAAGCAGCAATATACTCTGCCTCACATGAGGATAAAGCCACCATAGATTCTTTCTTTGAGCTCCAAGAAATTGGTGCCTTCCCATACATAAAAGCAAAGCCTACTATGCTTTTGCAATCATTTTTATCACCACACCAATCTAAATTAGTATAACCAAGCACTTCAACTTTTGTTTCATCACTGTCATCACTCCTATTAGGAAATAGAATTCCATAATCTAAAGTTCCCTTCACATATCACAATATTCTCTTAGCTGCCAACAGATGAGGGATTCTTGGTCTATCCATGAATCTACTAATCAAACCAACACTAAAAGTTAGATAAGGTCTGGTATTGCACAAATATCTAAGGGATCCAACAACCTGTCTGAAGTAAGTGGCATCAACAAGTTCTTCACTCCCTTCTTTTTCGAGTATTAAACTAATTTCAGCTGGTGTAGCTGCTAAATTACAGTGGAACATATTAAATCTCCTCAACAAGTCTTCTACATACTTACTTTGATGCATAAAAATTCCACTCTTTGTTCTTTTGAATTCAATTACGAGAAAATAGGATAGATGACCCAAATCAGTCATCTCAAATTCATTCATCATCTTCTCTTTGAATGTTGCAATCTCAACTTCATTACTGCCTGTTACAAGTAGATCATCTACATAGAGGCATACAATTAGTAAGTCTGCATTAGTGGCAGTTTTCACATACACCCCATGTTCAGATGTGCATTTAATAAATCCAATCTGAATCAAAAAGTTATTTATTCTTTTGTTCCAAGCCTATGGGGCTTATTTCAAGCCATACAAAGCTTTCTTTAATTTGTACACTTTTGCTTCCTGTCTAGCTGCTAGAAAACTAGGAGGTTGAGTAACATAAACTTCCTCATCAAGTGATCCATTCAAAAATGCAGATTTCACATCCATTTGGTACATTGATCAACCTCTCAAACTTGTAAAGACAATAATCATTCTGATTGTTTCTATTCTTGCAACAGGTGCAAAAACATCACCATAATCTACTCCAGCTTTCTGTAGAAACCCCTTGGCCACGAATCTAGCTTTATACTTGTTCACATCACCATTTGGATTCATCTTCACTTTGTAAACCCATTTTACTACTATGAAATTTTTTTTAGGTGGCAAGGGAACAAGTTCCCATGTTTGATTCTTTTCTATGGACTTTAGTTCTTCTTCCATAGCACAAATCCACCTTGGATCTTGCATTGCTTCATCAAAACTGACTGGTTCAGTCTTAGGAAATAAAGCAAAATGCACTAATTCACCCTCTGAGTTTATTGCAGAATCTGACATTATCTCATAATCATGCAGTCTTTGTGGAGCTTGTCTAACCCTCTAAGATCTCCTTACTTCAGTGGCTACTATTGTAATGACTTTATCTGCATCAGTATTGTTAAGATCAACTAACATTCTGGTTGATCTCTTCACAGTGTCTGTGTCCCAGTTCCAGCTCTTAAACTCATCAACCACAACATCCCTGCTTATCACAATTTGCTTGTTCCTAGGATTGTACAACTTGTAACCACTAGTGGAGTGATATCCTAAGAGTACCATCTGTTCTCCCTTGTCATCTAGCTTTTTTTCTAAGCTGATCAGACACATGTCTAAAGCATATTGAGCCAAAGACTCGAAAATGAGTCACATCTGGTCTGCTACCTGTCCATGCTTCTTCTGGAGTCATACCAATCAACTTCTTAGTAGGACTCCTATTTAATATGTAGGCAGCTGTAGAAACTGTTTCACCCCACAAGTAATTAGGCAGTCTCTTGCTTTTCAGCATACTCTTCACCATGTTCATGATGGTTCTGTTTTTCCTCTCTGCAGTACCATTATGTTGGGGAGTATAAGGAGGTGTCACTTCGTGCACAATACCTTCTGCATCACAAAACTTCTGAAATTCATCTGAGATATATTCGCCCCCTCTATCTGTTCTTAACACTTTTAAGTGATGACCACTTTGATTTTCAGTCAAGGTTTTAAATTTCTTAAACATCTCAAACACCTCATTTTTCCTTTTAATCATATAAATCCACACTCTCCTAGTGAAACCATTAATGAAAGACACGAAATACATGTTTCCTCCAAGAAACTCAGTTTGAAAAGGTCCACACACATCTGATTATACCACCTCAAGCTTGTCTTTAGATTTGATTGGAATTTGCTGCTTAAACACATTTCTTGGTTCTTTTCCCTCTAAGCACTCCTCACAAATTTCATTTGGCATCTAAACCTATGGAAGTCCATGCACCATGTTGAGTTTGTTTAAAAGATTTAGATCCCTGAAATTCAGATGTCCAAATCTATAATGCCAAAACCACTCTTCTCTACTAACTGCTGAGGCTAAACATTTATGCTCCAACACTTGAATTCCAACCTTAAAGGTTCTATTCTTGGACAAGGGAGCATTTAGAATCAATCTCTTGTTATTATCATACACTTTCAGCACATTGTCTTCCATTATCATCACATAACCTTTCTCCAATAACTGACCAAGACTGAGAAGATTACTCTTCATACCAGGCACAAACAACACATCAGAAATAAATGATTGCTTGCCATCTTTTCTTTTGATCAAAACCTTACCAACTCCTTCTGCATTGAGGGTACTATTATCAACAAACTTGACCTTACTCTTCACTGATTCATCAAGATTCACGAACCAATCCCTGCGGCCTATCATATGAGTTAAGCAACCAATGTCCAAGTACCAGGAATTTGCACTGCTCCCATCATCCTTTGTGATCACCATCAATAGAACTTGATCTGAATCTTCTTCTTTCTGAGCTAGTTGAGCTTCATCACCACAAGGCTCCCTTCTGATGTTGGTGTAGCACTCATCAGCAAAGTGCCCTCACTTTTGACATTTGTAACAATGAATGTTGCTTTTATCAAATTTCTGTCTGCCTCCCCTACCTCGAGAGCCACCAGCACCTCCTCTCTTCTGATTGTTGTCACCATACCTCTTATCAAATTGCCACCTACTAGTGTCATGACTCTGATAGCTCCTCCCTCTGTTATTCTTCCATTTCCCCTTCCCTTTCTTATTTTTACTACACTCACTTGCATTCTTTGAATTAGACTAAGCTTGTAAAGCTTGTTCTGATGCCTTTTCTGTACTTCTTTCACTCAATCTTTGTTCATGAGCCTCAAGTGACCTTCGTAGCTCTTCAACTCTCAAGACTTCAAGATCTTTTGATTCTTCTATGGCTACAACAATGTGGTCAAATCTTGGTGACACAGTTCTCAAGATCTTTTCAACAATCATCTGATCAGTGAATTTTTCACCACAGCCCTTCATCAAGTTGGTCAATGACAGCACCCGTGTAAAGTAATTGGCCACCTCTTCATTGTTCTCCATTTGTAGCAACTCATATTGTCTTCAAAGGGTTTGAAGCCTCACTTTCTTTAGCTTGTCAGCCCCTGCATACGCCTTGTCAAGGATCTCCCAGGCTTCCTTTGCTATTGAAGCAGTGGAAATCCTCTCAAAATTCGTTGCATCTACACATTGATGGAGAATAAATTGTGCTTTGCAATCTTTTTTTTTAGCTTCTTTGTAAGTTGCCTTCTGTGCGTCAGTGGAACCTTCACTCAACTCCTCAAATCCAAATTTCACAGTCTCCTACCCATCTTGGAAACTGAAGATCACTCTCATCTGGATACACCATTTGTCATAGTTTTTCCCATCAAGAATGGAAAGATTCATAAGAAAATGACCATTCGAAGAGATCATGATGGCAACAAGAAAGCAGGAAGAAACACAGGTTCCCTTTGAATGAACGAACCTTGCTATTGATACCAATTTGTTGGAACTAAATCACTCACGAAGCAATTGAGAAGGAAGTATAGAACTTTGATGAGGAGAAAAATATTCACACTGATAGAAATGCACACACATATTATTACTCAATGTATTAACTATTTATACACTATGAGAAAAAGTCTCACATAGGCTAATTATTACTTGTTCTATTCTGTTACACAATACAGCTAACAAACAATCACTTATTACTAACTAACTAATTAATATTACACCTGAATTAACTAACTCTCAACAATATCATCTATTTGCAAACTTTTATCTTTACAGTTATTGTCATCACTATTAGTAAACACAAAATGATAATCACATAATCATATTTAGAATTATTTTCAGCCATTGGAGGTTCTTCCTCACTCTCACTCTCCATTCAAATATTATATTTACTGATGGATTACCGATAGAAATTCCTTCAGTAGTGCATCAACGAAAATTCCTTCGATATCGACGAAAAATGTGTCGGTAAAATCTATTGGATTTTTTTTTTTTTTGCATCCCCACGTTGTTGCCAAAGGAAAAGTTTTATATATATATATATATATATATATATATATATATATATATATATATATATTTTTAGCTTTCTAATAATAAATTTTACTTCAATTCATTTTATTATAATTTCTGGTAATGTTTTTACCTTCTAATGATATATATATAAAATTTTAAATATTATAGAATAATAATATTTCTAAAAAGTTTTTTTAGAAATATTATTATTCTATAATATTTAAAATTTTAATATATATATCATTAGAAGGTAAAAACATTACCAGAAATTATAATAAAATGAATTGAAATAAAATTTATTATTAGAAAGCTAAATTGATTAATTAAATATTGTTAAATAACTTTTTATTTAAAAGCTTATATTGTTCTATAATATATATTATTTAAATGTTCTAATCTTTAAATCATATGGTCATGAAAACTTTTCTTTAAAACATAATATTACCTACATTCACTTAGTGGAAACTTTACAAGAACAAATAATAAAATTAGTTGAAGATAATAAGGAATAGGAAAATGATGGTTCTATACCTTTAAAATAAGTGTAAGTATTATATATATTTTTTTAAATGTGCATATTTGAGAGAAAAAAATTATTAAAAAAAATAAATATGATAAATAATATTAAATAAAGTATAAAATAAAATATATATTATTTATGATAAAAATATCAGAATTGTAAAAATTATATTGATGCCATAATAGAAGTAACACTAGAATTGTGATGATTACTTAAAGAGGCTTTTTACATTTTTATTGTTAGCTAGGCTAAGATATATCTGCCAAGAGACTTTGTCACTATTATAAGTAAAGATTTGCTATATGTATACTCAAAGGATAATAGATAGGACTATAGGAGATATTTTAAGTTGCGAATATATGCTCAAAGGATAATAGATTGGACTATAAGAAATATTTTAAAATTTTCTAATCCACGTAGCTATTAACAGCCTTATAGGAGAACGTGAATTTTATAGATGGAGACTTTAGACAAATAAAACAACTTCAATTTTAATTCATTTTTTAATGAAAAATTTATGTATTTTATGTGCTACATTTCTTTATGTTTAAGTTTATTATTTTTGTTTTCATATAAAAAAAGTTTATTATTTTTATTATTATATTTTAAATTTTTATTGGTATAAATTCTCCAGTAGTATCACAGGTCAGGTCTAGTATACTACTAATTTTTCCCATGAAAATTTGGAGTTGGACACATTAATGTTTCAATTTGAAACAATGAGGAGCATAGGATATTTTATAAACTGGATATTATTTAGATTGAAATAAATTCGTTTTTGTGTTCAAGAAAAACTGTTTCCTATTAGTTTTATATTATGTATTATTGTTCTAAAATTCTCAATCTTACTATATCAATATTAATAATAAATAAAGGTAATTAAATTTAACATGAAATTATTCAAATTTGTATATTTTTAAATTATTGTGTTAATCATTTGATAAAATTTACACTAACTATAGTTGAATAATAAATTTAACCTCACAAGCTCTAGGTATATAAATTTATCTAACTTTTCCCAAAAGCTTTTCATTGAATACTGTTTAATTTTGGAATTGAAATAATAATATAAAAATTTTATACCCACATAAATTTAAATTAAATGCAAATTTTGAATTAAAAAAAGAACTTTATAAATCACATCACTCATTTCTAATTTCCACAGATATCCCGAGAAATGCAGACCTTTGACTCTTTCTTCGGGAAAGTTTTCCCATGTAAATGGCTTCCTAAACAAGTCAACCTTATCCGCTACTTGTGTTTCCAAATTCTTGGTCAAGTTAACTCAACTTGATCCTTACAACCTGGACCCATGCTAAATGAAGAATCAAAAGTAATTGACTAATGAACAAATTCAAGCCCATAGTTATTCTTTTATTGAAAATCATCCTCATATATAATGATAATATTAACAACTAGCAAAAGATGATCGTATTAGAGCTTTACTTTCAACGTGGTAAAATTTAAGCACTAAAGAACAAAAACCAACTCAACACATGGCAATATTATTGAACAAAGAGATAGAAGGTAAAGGGTTGGGGGATTTGTATATGCCTGTGGTATGCTGTATGCACAGTAAGAACAGCTAAGAAGGTGTGCTATGAAATGGAATACATGTAGATCTATAAGGCAGTCTCTGTAATTGGAGGACCCATATACTCAATCCCATCCATTTGAGAGTTTTCTGGCATTTCAATTTCTTCCAACCATCCGTAACTACCATTTTCTTCTTTCACCTCTGCAATCTCTCCATCTGCAGGATTAAAAATCACATGGTAAGAGACTCAACAAAAATGTAATAGGTGAGCTAAATTATTATTTCTAATTTAGACCAATTGGAGCCAATCAAGAGCTGCCACCTCATTTGGCTCATATTTAAATGATTAAAAAATAATTAAATGGGACCAATTAAACCTAATATTGTCCGTTTGTGAACATAACTAGGCACATTTGTTTTTCAAATTCAATATTGAGCCACGAGGTAACAGCTTTTTGATTGCCTCATTTGATCAAACTTGACCAGCAATAGAAACATTCGGCCCGGTTTGGTTTTTTAAAACAAAAGTTACCTGTTAGGGAAAACAAGAGACATACTATAATCACAAGACTTGTAAGTTCCAACCCATAAACTATATAAATATGTGTGTCTTGGTGACAATTCCTTACAGAAAAATAATATCTACACCACTTTTTACACCAGTTAAAAATGTATTGTGATTAATAACGTGTATTAGTTAGTTAACGGGTATTAGTCATGATATGATAATCAACTAATATTCGTTAACTAACTAATCACATTATTAACCACGAATTTGTACAATTTTTTTTTTGTTACAATGTAAAAAGTGGTGTAGAATAATAGTGTGAGAAAATTGGAACTTTTCCTTATATAATAGTTGTCTACAATGAAAGTGTTGCTTACAAGGAAAAGCTGTATAGGGGTGATCTCTGTAGTAAGAGCAATCCCTGCCATCTTTCTTGGAATAAGGAGGCCCAAGGACATCAAGCACAGCACATGGAGTTATGGCTGTGAATTCATGGATGTTGCCTCCTGTTTTTGGATACAGCACTGAAGTATCACAAGGTGCTGTGAAGACATCATCAGCTTTTAACTTTGCCAATCTCACTGCTAAAAACAGTAAGAATGTGGGTTAAATTTCAAAAACTAAAATATCCCATGAATTTAAGATCATTTAATTTGGTGATACTGAGAGAGATGTGAATTAATACACACATTGAGATGGTTGCTGCAACAAATTGTGAGAGACCTCAGGATCAACCCAATCATAAGACTTAATGTGCATTTGTCCAAGTAGAAGCTTACTGAAAACAGTCATTCCCGGGTGGTTATGGAGGGGAATGACTCCCTTTGCAGGTAGGAAAAAGATCCAGAGCTGCATGTACAAATCAAAAGTAGCCTTAAATTAAGCACATCTAGCTAGCAAAGGCATTGGTGAACAATGACTAAAATTAGAACTTGCAATACTTACCGAGAAATTATCACAGTTGTATATGGTTGTGCACGTGACCCTTGGGTTCTCTTTGACAATATTTTCAGGCTTGAAAAACTGCAGATCTTTACTTAACCCAACATCTTCTGGCTTCATGTTATCTGGTTATTAAAGCATCAGACAACACTTCAGATAAGACAATCAGGAATTAAGAATCTGAATTCAGAAAGAGAATAAAATACCAATGCACATTACGTATATACTAGTAGACATAGAGTCACATCACATTATATCTGTGTGAGGTGGTAGAATGAATGTAGTTGTACAAAAAATGAGATGAGATCAATTGTAATCAGACATGTGCATATATAAGATGATGTGTGTGTAAGTGTGTGCATTTAGTATTATTCAATAGAATATAACTTGCACATTAATTCGTGCATGGGATGCACTTCTCTAAACAAGATTAAACTGGTCTATTATTTATTTACAAAACAAAAAATGGTATATTGTTCTCAAATTTTCGTATACTCTTAAACAATGAATGCACTTTGAAATGTTTCTTTTCTCTATCTTGTGTTGAAACTTGAAACTTGGAATTTAATTTTATTATTGAAAGGGAACGAGAGAATGAAAGTATCAATCAGTCAATAACTCAGCCTAAGAGATGGCCCTATAATGATTTGAATACTATATATCCGTAATAGAACAAAATATGACGTTATATGAGAATGGATCATCACATATGATTTTTCACATAACTTTGTCATCGGGAGGAAAAAGATAGATACGATAAGATTTTATTAGTTGGCGAAACCTTGTAAAATTTCATTTATAAATCTTTTTATTCAGCATAGCCTTATCATATGAAAAACTACGTGAAAGGATCCATTCACGACGTTATATTATCAACTCCTCCAATTTGAAAAAGAAACCAAATGGACAGAAATAAAATTTCAAAAATGAATAAAAAAACACTGCGGCGGAAAGAAAATGAATTGAACCCTTAATGTGGTGCAAAAGCTAAAATGACAGCACCACCTCCCCAGCGATATGAATGGGCACACCCATTTCATATCAAGATTACAGTTTGGTTGGGGGGTTTCTAGTTTGTAATTTTGGGTAATTCTTGGAATTATGCGTCAAAATGCACAGCCACAACATGCAATGGAATTCAATCATCTCCAATTCCAAGCATATTCTAAATTTGTGACTCAAAACTTGGCAACATATCATTAAATAGAAATTATATGATTATCAAGGGATATTATTACACATTTTCTTATCCAATCGAGAAATTTTTAGATGATATAAAACGAGAAATCTTCTGTTATTGACCTGTGCCACATATTCAGAGTTTTTTTTCTTGTTCTGAGAGCCAATAAGAATCTCTTTATCCAAGCAAGCACATCAATTTTAGACTAAAAATTCAGAGGGAAAAAAAAATCATACCAAGAATGTGGCACAGTTTCTGAACATCTTGTGGTGAAGGAACAGAACCAGGGCCTTTGAACATTTCTCTGCATGAGACAAATAGCTCCTGAAGTGCAATTGAGACCTTAGACACCGGCTTTTTAACCCTGCGGCAAGGCTTCCTCTTCTTGGCAATGTCCCTTTTCGCATAATCAACCTTGTTAACATGTCCAACTCTGTCTCCAACCTTCTCCACCAAACCAGCCTCCATTTCCACCGAGACACCAATAATATCCTCCTTCATAGTGAACCCCCCCAAATCTTCAATGTGATTACTGAATATGCTTTTGTCCTTTAACACAGTCACTTTTACACCAACAAGATCAGAAGGTTATATAGCCCCCTAGACCACCATATCCTTGAATATTGGACTACTAACTTTAATTCTGCTTTAACTTTTGATAATAACACATACAAGAACCAATTAAAAAAGTTCATACTAGGATTCCAGAAAATTGTCAAAAAGGAAACTTTCACAGAGGGTAGTTTTTACTTTTTTACTTTGTTCTTATTGAGCTGGGTAGATTGACTGCAAATGAAATAGTTATGGTTGACTCAAAATGGAAGATGATCTATGATATTTGCAGTAACAGTGCAAAAGAGGCAAGAAAATGTACATTACAGGATGAGATTTATGGGGATATTAGGGACCATTGGGAGAAAGTTGGGGGTTATATTTATATATATTTATTTGAAGTGAGAGAGAGATATAAAAGGGAGAAAACCATGGGCCACTTGATAGCGCCTTTGGTTGACAAATGACCACCGTTATTGGAAATCCTAAGCAAACATAAGGAGAAAAAAAATAAAAATAAAAAACAAAGGAAAAGCAGTATTTGGATCCACTTTCCGCCCCCATAGATTGTATGGAAACTGGCGGTTAGAGCGACCCTTGTTTTGGCTATAGATGGCAAGCCAATGTTTAATTACCGAAAAAGCCATTTGGTTGGCTTTGGTACTGTACTGGTGTTGTGCGAAATAGTATGGTGGGGTGGAAACTTGTTTTTATTCACAGTTGGGGGTTTCTACAGGGGAGAATGAGAAAATCAACGTGCTTATGAACTATAATAAAGGGAGATTATTGAATAAAGAAATAATGGGGGACTGATCTATTTGTAGTCAAAGTTACCTTAGATCTACCATCACAAAATAATAATAATGATAATATAGCTTAATTAGATCTATCATCAAATTCTGTGTGCATTAAAGGGAATGAATCAATGTATTGTGTAATGTGCATGGACAAAATAAGTGTTTTGGGACTGTGAATAGAAGTCACGAGTGTCACCAGTTGTCACAATAACTTTGTTCACATTTTAGAGACTAGAAAAAAATTTATGTTAAGAGAGCCAAGCTTGCTTCTTCTCTCCAGAGATTGACACTTGTCTACATATTCTTTCGTTTTACCATTCGGATGGAACATTGTAAAGTTTGTATGAGTTGTACATATATATATTTTTAAAATTTAAATTATTGTAATTGTTAATAGTTCAATCGTTAATCAAGACGTTATATGTCATATCTGTGATTACTTTCCCAAAAAAAAATTCTTCAAGACACGCTTTTTCTTTATGTTTATCCATTGATATGGAACTCATAATATCTTCCACAGTAACTGCTTATGCAATTTACCTACATACATATATTATTTTATTTTAGTGTATTTGTCCAATTTAGAAGATAAATACCAATGCATTTCGGTAAAATTCGTATATTTTTTTAGGTTAAAAAATTTATAATATTCGTGAATGTTTGAAGAAAGTGTATACTTTCTTAAAATTTAAATATATATATATATATATATATATATATATATATATATATATAATGTTAGAATTTTTTATAAAATAACATAAATTATATTATAATTTTATAAAATTCAGATTAATTAAATGTCAAAATTATTAGAACATTTTATTTAATTTCAATTGTGATTAGTATTATTATTATGCTTATTGTTATTAAAGCATTACTCATATATAAGTTTTGTTTATAAGTCTCGTATATGAGTTTGTCATAGTGGGTAAGTCTATCTCATTTTAGTTATTTTATATATACAAGGAAAGGTCCATATTCTGAGTCACTCTAATGCATACAGTTTTTCTATTGATACTGACGTATGAGCGACTACTGTGAAATAAGAGCAATATATCTTCTTCATGGAAATTAGTTTTAAAGGTTTCAACCATGACATTCTCATCATCACCTTTTCAAAATAACCATATAACTCATTATATATTTTTATATGTCATAAATTTTGGGATTAATAGATCCGAAAAGTTTAGCAATTGCTATCAGAGTAATTTTAATCTTAATTATGGCTATTAATTTTTTGGTTTACCAAAAGTCATATGAGGTTTAAAATTGAAAAAACTTGAAATCCTAACGTATATGATATTTAATTCAAAAAAAAATTTGGATCAATTTCGAAAATCAAATTAGGCTTTTGTAGCTCGTATTATCCTGAGTCAAAACATATATATATTACATTATAATATTGTGAATTCACAAAGAATTTTACTCAAATCCGTGGAATCCTAAAACATTCAAATTTTATGATTCATTTTTTTTTTTGGATGACCAATTTGAGAAATTGATTTAGGGTTATTGAAGATCACTAAATTTCATTTTAATAGACACAAGAATCGTGTCAAATGGTTAACAAATCACTGAGTATTTCTCATTTTTCATCTCGCAGACATGGCCTCATTTTGATCTAGAAAACTCAGTTTTTGTGTTATTTCTTTCTTGAAATTAACTTAGGGGAATTATAGATCCCGTTTTTCTAATTCAAAAGAGCTATGAATTGCATGAAATGACTGAGAATTGAAGGAGAAATTACGTGTGACCCGTTCCACCATGAACTGAGTCATGTGACTTGTTTAACTGGGAAACGAGTGAAGTCTTCCTCCCACGCCTAGTCACACCCCAGGCGCGTGGGGGGCGCATGATGCCCTAAAAAAACCTATTTGTAAATTTTTTTTGTACACTCCACGTGCCTGATATTATTTTTGGGGTATTTCTATTTATTTTTTAATGCCTAAATTTCATTTATTCCAAATTTTCTAGAGTTTAAAATTGCTAAAAATATATAGTACTCGCCTCTTCTACTTTTGAAAATTTTTATGTGTTATTGTGGTGTTTTTAGGCATGATATATATTGTGTATTCTCAAAGTTAATGTTGTTTGGTCACTGAAATATTTTTTGGTGTTATTTTATACTTAAATTAATATGTAATGTTTTGAAAACTATTTATTTTGTTGTTATTTATGCAATTTGATTCTGAGAGTTACTGTTTAAAGTAATGTGATACTATTTTGGAGCATTTTGCATGATTGTGAGCTCACCTTTGTGAGACCAATTTTGTTAAAGTGTAATTTTGTTGATATTTTGTCAATAATGTTGCATTGGGGATTGTGTTGATGATGTACTTACCTTATCGATTTGTCCTTATTAATATAATTCCTGATGATTTATTAAAGACATTAAGGTTGTGCCTTTAGAGTTCTTCATATCCTCTCGGTACTAGCTTTTGGGACATAATTTTGTTGTCTGTGAGAGTCTACTCATGTATTGTAATTTGAGACCCTTAGGCGAGATTACAATTGCATAGAAAAATTTCATTATGGTTATTTACTCAAATAATGTACATGTTGATATGCTTGACAAAATCTCCATTTAATGTATCATTCTTTAAGTTTTATCAATGCAAATAAATGCTTTGACGAAATTAAATGGGACTAATTATGAGGACTGTGTGGATTATGAGAAATTGTTCTTTATTGTCTCTAATGTTGATACTGCTCTCACTGAGGATAAACCTCAGAGGCCCACAAATGCATCTTCTACTGTAGATAAGAAGAAGCATGAAAAGTGGGTTCAATATAATAAAGTATGTTTGATGACCATGAAGTATAGCATGAATAAGACCATTAAAGAGAGTATTCATAAAACAAATAATGTTAACAAGTTTCTCAAGTCTGTTGGTGAGGAATTCAAGAAATTTGATAAAAATGAAAAAATCTATTACTTCTCTTTGTTGACAAAGATTACATATGATGGTGTGAGTAGTGTTCGTGAACACATCTTGAAGCAAGTGAACTGGTACAAGAAGTGGAGATCCATGAAAGTGGAGATCCATGAAAGTGGAGTTGGGAGAAGACTTCCTGGTTTGACAGGTGTTTGACTCTCTTTTGTCTAGTTTTGATGTTTTGAGGACTACTTATAACGTTCAAAATGAGAAATAGACCATTAATGAGCTTATATTTGTTCTTACTTAAGAGGAGCAGACCATGAAAAAGGAAAAGGTCCATAGTGTTCAATTTGCGTCTCATAAGAATGGTGACAAGAAGAAGAAATTTGCTAAAGGAAAGAACAGTAAACCCCAGTTTAAGAAAAAAGGGAATGATAAGCTTAGATATCCTTCTAGGCCACCTTCTGGTCCTAGTGAGTCTTCTAGTGTTAAATCCAAATATCGATTTAATGGAAATTATAAGTTCTGTGATATATATGGACATAAGCAGTCTGATTGTTTGAAGTTTAAGAGCTGGCTTGAGAAAAAGAAAGGTAAACCCTTGGTTCTAGTGTGTTTTGAATCAAATTTAGTTGATATTCTTTCAAATACCTAGTGGTTAGATACTGGCGCAACTATTCATATTACAAACTCATTGTAGGAATTCAGAAGCAGGAGGAGACCAAGTGAAGGGTAGTTGATGATCACAGTAAGAAATAGAACTAAAGCCAAAGTATAACATATAAGAGTGGTTTCTTTAAAGTTATGTACTAGACATGTTTTAGTTTAGAAAGATATAGTTTATGTGTCTTTTATGAGGAGAAATTTGGTTTCAGTTTCAGTTTTGGATAGTTGTGACTACTCTTTCAATTTTAGTAATGAAAAGGTTTCTTTATATTATGATTCTACTTTTGTTGGTTCTATAGTCTTGTCTAATGGTCTATACATGTTGAATGTTGATTCATTTTCTGTTAATCAATGGCATTTGGATATCAATAATATTGTTAGGAACAAGCGCAGTAGAGGTGCTAAAAACTCTTCTATGTTGTGACACAAACATTTAGGACACATCTCTAGGGAGAGAATGGAGATGTTAATTAAGGATAATATTCTTCATAATTTGAACTTCTCTGATTTTGACACTTGTGCTGATTGTATAAAAGAGAAACTTACAATTAGATCCAGAAAAAATGAGGTTACCAGGAGTGAAGGAATACTACAATTAATTCATACAAATATTTGTACGTCCATTACTCCTACTGCTATAGGCAGTTTTAGGTGCTTTATTACCTTTATTGATAACTTCTCTAGATATAGGTGGATGTGAGAAATCTGATTCTTTAGATACTTTTAAAGCATTCAAAGCCACTATTGAATTGAAATTTGTAAGCAGATTAAATGTATGAGATATGATAAGGGTGGTGAGTACTATGATAAATATGATGAAACTAGTAAAAATCCTAGGCTTTTTGCTAGGTTCATACAAGATTGTGGTATTAAGACATAGTACATCGTGTCTGGCACTTCGCAACAAAATAAAGTTATAAAAAGATGAAATCGTACTCTTATAAATATAGTGAGATGTATGCTTAGTCATTCTATTCTTCCATAATTCTTGTGGAGAGATGCCTTAAAGACTGTTGATTATATATTGAATCATGTATCAAGTAAATCTGTGCCCAAAACTCCATATGAGCTTATGTCAGGCAAACAGTCTACTTTTAGACATTTCTGTGTTTGGGATTGTAAGATAGAGGTGAGGCCGTATAACCCACATTTAAAGAAGCTTGATCCCAAAACCATTAGTAGTTTCTTCATTAGTTATTGTATTGACTCAAGGGGTTCTAGATTCTATTGTCCTTTTCATACTATTAGAGTTATTGAATCCAATAGAATTGTCTATTTTGAAGGGCACTTAGAGCATGACAGAACTCAAGAGCCACATATTGTTGATTTTGGAGAGGAGCATGTTGTCGTTCTTATTCAAGTTATTCCCTTTCTAGGGATAGTATCATCTCCTTTGGTCCATGATGATGATCTTGTTGATCATGTTGATGTCCCTCAACAAGTAAAAAATGATGTACATAATCCATATGTTGTTGTGACTCCACTGAGAAGATCTGAGTGGGTTCCTATATCCACTGAGTCTACTAGATTTAGGAATTATGTTGTGTAACTGTAAGAGTATGAGTTTAATTCAGTTGAAGATTTTGATCCTATTTCTTTTCAAGAGGCCATAGTTAGTCCTGATAATGTACAATGGCTAATGGCTATAAAGGATGAGTTGGCTTCTATGAGAAAGAATAATGTTTGGGAATTAGTGGAGTTGCCTATTGGTTGTAAAACTATTGGTTTCAAATGGGTCTTTAAGACCAAACGTGATGCTAGCGGTAAAATTGAGAGATATAAGGTTAAACTTATTGCTAAGGGATATAACTAGATGGAAGACATTGATTATAAGGAGACTTTCTCACTGCTCTCCACTAAAGACTTTTTTTGTGATGTGATGGTCTTGGTTGCTCATTTTGATTTGGAGCTTCATCAAATGGATCTTAAGATCACATTCCTAAATGGTTATTTATATAAGGATGTGTATATGGATCAATATAATGGTTTTATTGAAGATGGTAAATACCACATAGTATGCATGTTGAAAAGATCCATTTATGGATTGAAACAGGCTTCCAGGCAATGGTACTTGAAATTTGATTATATTGTTGGCTCTCTTGGCTTTAAATAAAATATTGTTGACTAATGCATTTATCTAAAGTTTAGTGGGAGCAAATTCATTATTCTTATTTTATATGTTGATGATATATTTTTGGCTAGTAATGATGTTGATTTTTTGAATGAGACTAAATAAATGTTAATAGTGCACTTTAATATGAAAGATCTTGGTGATGTCTCTTTTGTACTAGGCATTAAGATTCACCGTGACAGATCTCGTGGTATTCTTGGCTTGTCTCATAAAGCTTATGTTGAAAGAATTCTAAATAGATTTGATTTGAAATATTGTAATTGATAAGAATGTATTTTATGCATTTTATAATCCTCTCACTAGGCTTCTTAAGGTTCATTTTAGCTTAATTAAGTTGATTTTGTCACATTTTATGAAATTAAGTTTAATTGGATCATTAAAGAAATTATTGCTTGAATTATCATTAATTTAGGTAATTACATTCTTAAGTAAAGTGGCCACAACTTGATTTGCAATTATCTGATTAATGAGATTTTGGTCTTGTTGAAAAGTTAAGATAATTCTCTAATAACTATTTACTTGATAACAAGAGTCACATTGATAGCAATATATTTCATTCATTGTTTAACCTTCTCACTCGGCTTTTTCAGTAAATTAGCTATAATTTGAGTTACAAATATCCGATGGATATGATTTTGGTCTTATTTTTAATTTAAGATAAATTTCTACAACTTTCATGAAGGCTTCAAGACTAGAAACACATGTTTGGATAACTCAAATTGGAATTGAAGCAAAATCTAACGTTTTGAACTTGATAGTTTGACATTTATGCACTCATTAGGCTATATCTCGGGCTATAGGAGTTTAGCAATTCTGAAATTTTGACAGTGGAAGATTAAGACCCATATCTACAACTTTCATGAAGAACACAAAAGCTAATTCGGATTCTTTGAAGGTGATATTGGGCTTGGAAGTCAGAATAGAGGTGCTGGATTTGAGCCTGACCCATGAGCAGTAATTGGGTCATATCTCAGGCTGTGGTTATTAGATTTGGTTAAACTTGGTGTCTCTGGAAAGTTGAGATAATTTCCTAGAACTTTCATGAAGACCACTTGGCTCAATTCTGATGCATGCCATGAGCTAAGAGCATAGACATTTTGGAGCCAAGAAAATCCATAATTTTAGCTCATTCATCATCTATTTTGATTTTACTTCTTATCATTAAACAACTCCATTATCTTCTTGCACTCCTTGAACTCTATAAAAGGAGGCAAAGGCTGAACATTTAAGGGTGTTAGTTAGCTTAGAGTTTAGCTTATGTTATTGTATTATTAGTTTTCCTTTGTGTAGTTTTCTATTGTTCTTAATTGAAGTTATGTTCATCATCATCTTCTTCTCTCTTTCTTTCATCTTGTCTATGAGTAACTAAATCTTCATCTTGCTTGGGTGAAAAGGTGAAGCTCTTGGTAATAAGTTAAGGTTAGATTAATTTCTTTCTTGTCTTTAAATGATATATTTTTATGCGATTTTTATATGAGTTGTATGTTGTTTGCAATTAATTTAGAAACTCTTCTTGTATAATGAATATCTTGATCTATTGTAGACAATAGGATTGGCACAGTGGATGCTTTTGACAATTTAAAAGTATTGGTAGATAATTATTAGAACCATTATATGATTACATGATTGAACTTTGAATGTTAAATCTTCCGATTGGAATCTTCATTATGCATGATTTCAATTGAGTTATAAAACGAAATAATCTTGTTTTTAATTTATTACCAAGAGTGGATCTCCTAATCTAAGCAAATCTTTTTCATCTATGAACAACTTATATCATTTTTAGTATTGTGACAAATCTTCTCCGTACCTCAAATAATTTTCTCTTCATCAATTCCCTGTGGATCGACCTCGGACTCCCGAGAATTTACTACTTGAAACAACATGTACTTGGATTTAAAACTTTTAATTTTCCCATCAGTAATCCTTATGTTGCACCTATTTAAAAGGATGAAAGAGTCTCTGATACACATTGCCCTCAAAATGATAAAGATGTTGCTAAAATGGAGAATGTCTCATATGCTTCCGCTGTTGACAGCCTTATGTATGTTTAAGTTTGTACATATCTTAATATTGCTTTCGTTGTTAATGTACTTGAGAGATACTTGAGCAAACCTGGTATGGCTCATTAACAGGTTGCAAAACGAGTTATGAGGTACTTATAGGGTACCAAAGATTATATATGCTCACCTATAACAGATCGAATCACTTCGAAGTGATAGGCTATTATGATTCTGATTATGGTGGTTGTCAAGATGACCACAAGTCCACACAGGGTATATCTTTATATTGGCAGGATGAGTTATTTCTTACAAAAGTATTAAACAGACACTTACAACTACTTCCACTATAGAGACAGAGTATATAACTTGTTATGAGGCTATACGTCAAGTGGTATGATTGAATAATTTGATTACTGAATTTCATATTGTGGAGAGTATTTTCAGGCCTCTTACTATCCATTGTGACAACTCTGTCATAGTATGTTTCTCTCAAATCAATAAAAACTCTAAGTGCTCGAAGTATTTTGACACAAAATGCATGTTTGTCAGAGAGAAAATTCAAGAGTTTTAGACTTGTGTCAAGCATATTCTTACAAAACTTATGGTTACAGACCCTCTAACCAAATGTTTAACTATTAAAGTTTTTATTAATCATGTAACCTATATGAGTAAAATGAGGTCTTTTGATGTTTTGGGTTAGTGGAAGTATATTATGTGATTCTATTGTGACTTCATTTTATTATTATATCTTGAGACCTTAAACAATTATTATTATTATTATTATTATTTGTGCAATTTTGTTTATTTGTATTATGACATGTTGTGAAGATATTATGGACCCAGTCTCATTTTGTTATTGTGCTGAGATATTTGTTAAATCTTGAAAAGCATCTTGGGATGATGCTTTGGCCCTTTTGTTTAGGAAATGCACCTTGATCATATATTGACATGCAATTTTGATGTGTTTCATCGGGATATAAGTATCTTGCATGTACGATATTAGTACTCCTTCAAGTATGATTTTTTGCATTGTTAAAATTATTGTAGTCTCATTTTGGACTAGTTGTTGAGAGTGTTGGCTTAATTTTGACATCATGGTGTGGCCACATATTATTTGATTAATATAGTGAATTGTTTTCTTATTGAAATAATGTAATATGACTTATGTCGTCCAACTAGGAGAATGTTAAAATTTTTTATGGACTAGCATAAATCATATTATAATTTTATAAAACCAAAATTAATTAGATGTCAAAATTATTAGAGCATTTCATTTAGCCTAAATTGTAATTAGTATTGTTATTGGACTTATTGTTGTTAAAGCACTGCTCATATATGAATTTTGTTTATGGGCCTCGTATATAGGTTTGTCATAGTGGATATGTTTAACTCATTTTAGTTATTCTATATATACAGGGAGATGCTCCTATTCCTAGCTACTCTAGTGTGTACAGTTATCTCATTGATACTAACGTGTGAGAGACTGCTGTGGGATAGGAATAATATCACTTCCTCATCGAGATTGGTTTTAAAGGTTTCGACCATGACATCCTCATCGGCACCTTTTCAAGGTAACCCTATAACTCATTATATGTTTTGATATGTCATAAATTTTGAAATTAATAGATCCGAGAAGTTTAGCATATAAAATATAAAACTTTAAAGCTAATACACTAAATTGATTAAAATAGAATTAAATAAAAAAAATAAAAAAAAGCATGGGTTTAGTTGATTAATTAAGCTTCATGTGGACATATTTTATTGTATAGGAGTTCAAAATTTACTAAAAACACTTTGTAATCAAAATAAACAGACTTTGTGGTGTTTAATGGGTGTGTGTGTGAGGAGGGGGTGTGATACTTATTTAGAAGGGGAGCAAGGTAATTTGGTTGAAGGCTTTCTTTTATATTCATAGTTTTTTTCATGATTTATCGTGGTAAGTTGTAACAGAGATAGACATGGAAAGGCAAGCACTTGGAGTATGAGAAGACACTAACACAAAGCTTAACTTGTAACTTGTTTTTCTGTTAATTGAGACTTGACAAGTCATTACCGATTCATGATGCTTAAATTTAGTGCTCTTTACTATTGCATCCTTCAACCATATTGTATCATATCTGTTTTGGATCGAGTTTCGAATTAGTGGTTTAGGAGCAATCCGGCTCACAAAAATTGAATCCCAGATATTTATGTGCGCTATTAGATAAGTAAATCTACTATGAGGAGTAAATCTCTTATAGAATCCATCAAAGATAAGGAGATCAATTATATCCGTCACAAATAGAGGAATCAACTATAAGATATAACAATTTTATTGAATTCTTATCATAATTAATAACATTTAATATATATTTAACTATGATTCTTATCTACCAAGACGCTTCTATAAATACCACATAAGGTAGCAAAGATATGCATCTAATTCTAAATACTACCTACCTTCTACACAATCTAACTTGAGTGTCGGAATGCCTTTTCTAAGTACCCACCCCTTGTACCACTGTCATAACCACTGTGCATCAAAGGAAACCATCTACATCAACCTTATTCAGGTGATTCTCTAAAACTGATTCAAAACATTGGCACCGTATGTGAGAAATGATAAATCCAATTCCTATTACCACTATCATGGTTACTATAAGGCGAAATCACGTCTCTACCACTTAAAATCAATTTTCTTCTAGCTACCGTCTGGCATCCACTCCCATTCATGAGCCAATCCAAAATTCACTTGCAGCTTGGAACCCAAGAAGGAAGGGATAGAGACTTCCCATAGTGCCAAAATCTCTCTCCTTCGCCATGGCAAGTTCCAGTAAGGTAATAACTCTGTCTGCAATAAGTACCTTCTGGAGATACCAGATAGCGGGTATCAGTGCTATAACGCTTAGGAGTATGGGTGGATAATGATAAAGTTTGGTCCCACTAGGGCGAATATGATCTCCCAGAGCTATCTAGAAAAGAACTCATCTTTGTTGTCAAACTTTAGGACAAACATATTTATAACCTGGAGAGAGCTGTCAACTAAGAGAAAGAAGGCAAAAATCAAATTCCTAATAGGAATCAAGAAAATCAAAGGGACCCAGCCCGTGATGGGGTACGTCATCCGAAGTATTCAAGGCTCAAGAACACTGTCAAAGAGCTGAAATCCCAGTTTGGGGAAACAAAGAACAAGATCATAGATTAAGGAATTCAGTTAAACAAAACCAACTTTTCTTCGACAAACTGATGGCCTTTGAGATTCATAGGCATTTCAAATATCCAACAAATATTGAAGCCTATGATGGGACCACAAACCCTCAAGAACACTTAGATGCTTATGTTTCTGCTCTCCTATTTGTTGGAGGAGATGATCAGCTCATGTGCCACACTTTTCCTCTTTCTTTGAAAAAAACTACCCTAAGATGTTTCACCACTTTAACTTCTAACTCTGTTATTAACTAGGGAGACTTGTCCTCGAGATTTTGCTGTACTTCACCACTAGTAAGGCGCGACCGAAATCCATTTCATGTCTTTCTCATACTAAACAAGGAAAGAAGGAATCTCTTGGAGACTTTATATCCTGGTTCAATAAAGAAATAGTAAATATTTGTGACTTGAATGAAAGACTCTGAATACATTACATGAGGAAATGACTCTACCCTAGGCCACTATCTTTTTCTCTTGCCAAAAAGGAACCCAAGACTATAAATGAATGCCATGTTAGAGCTGATAAATACATCAATACGGAAGATGTTTTCTAAGCTATGAAGCATCTAGAGAAAGAAGAAGATGTTAAACCCAAGTCTGTACAATCCTTCTAATAAGGCCAGAACTTGAGGCCATCTTTGATGAAAAGTATGAGAGTTACACCTCCCTCAACACACCTCAAACTCAAATTTTCCAGAGGTGATGAATACAAAGTTTAGGGATGTGCAAAGACCTTCCCCTTGAGAAAACATGTACAGAAGGATAAAATTAAACATTGTGCATTTCACGAAGGTCATGGGTATAATACTGAAGACTACATCAACCTTCAAGATGCTATTGAATCTTTGATCTGAGATGGCTGACTAGGTCGTTATGTACATCAATCTCAAAATAATAATAAAAAAGAAAAACAGAATTACAGGAAATGGAGCTACAACCCTCAGAGAAGCCCATCTCCACTATACCAAAGAAGACACTCACCTACGAGGAATGAAAATTCTGGCTCAAGCCCATCCCGAGGTAATGCCCAGAACCAAGAAAGGGTATAATCCCAAGATAATCCCAATCTAGACAATGACCACCTCCATGCGGAAGTAACCCAGACAATCAACACCATTTTGGGGGACTTCGCTGATGGTGGTGAATTAGGAAATGCAAGGAAAAAAACACTACGAGCTATATTAAGTGTAGCATCTCTCTCAGGAACTAAGTCAGATAATGGAGCAAGAAAGACCTCGCTGATTTTATTTACTAATGAGGATTACAGATGCACTATCCTAGATCACAATTATCCCATGGTGATCTTAGAAATAATAACTAATGTTGAAGTCCATCATATATTTTTTGACTAAGAGAGCTCGACTGACATTATGTTCCTAGATCTATTTAGAAAGTTGGGACTATCAAAGAAAGACTTGATCCCATATACCAAAGAGTTGATCGGATTCACTGGAGACAAGATCACCTCGGTGGAATAGATCGAGACTTATTTGACTTTTAGGAAGGATTCTCTTTTCAAGACACTTAAGGTCAAATTTCTCATGGTTAATTGCCCTTTGGCTTATTATAATGTCATACTGGGCCGCCCCTTGCTCAATGCTTATTGTTGGTGTATGCCGTAGAGGCCAATTTATTTTGATCGTATTAGCTTACATTGTATTATGTTATTTATTTAATATATATGAGGTATTTATTTATTGTGTCTTATTTATGATAAACATAATAAAGTCCTTAGAATAGTAAGTTTTATGCCATAGGACATCAAGTGGATAACTTGATCGTGAGATCCTATTGGATACAAATAGAATATTATTCTTAAATGTCCCTAGTTAAGTATTATTATTAATCATAACGACAATAATGCATTGAGACTAGTATGTGTGTAGACCGATGACCACATCTCACGGGTCATGGATATGAGATATTGAGTCTTCACATGGATACATGTTAGAGTAATAATGTATTGGATTGACCCGCCATGAGAATGCTACATAGATCATTATGTAAGTGTCATAAGCAATTCTCATAGTGATAATGGTGTATGTGGTCTCTTGACCTGAAATCACTACAATTCCTACATGAGGAGTTGTATGTTTTAATGTCATCAAACGTCATCTGTAACAAGGTGATTATAAAGTTGGTTATTAGATATACCGCAAATCGTGTGGAGGGATGTGAGTGACCTAAATGAGATTTGTCCATCCTATATAACATGAGTTGTAACACCCCAACTTTTGGATGAATTACTGTTTTGTCTTGATTGTACTGTTTTATGTTTTTCTGTATGTTATAAATTTTATTTGACTCTTTCGTGTTCCCAGTGAGATTAGCATAGTGTCAACAGCGCGGACCCCTCTCCGTAGAGCTGTGAGACATCCTGGATTCCTGTCACCTGAAATTTCATCTGAGAGTGATCCTTCAGAGGGTTAGGGATCTATGATGTGCACTTGGGCACTTTATGATGTTGTACTGTATAACAACTCTTTACTGCTTTATTTAAATATTTTGTAATTGTAAATTATTTGCATAACTTAAAATAAAATTATATGTATATTATGTGTGCGATAACAATTTGTTTTATTTCATGTTCCGTATTATTTTAGTTAAGGTTATTATGTATAAAAAGAAAAATTTTATAACTCATATTAATTATTTATCAAATGTTTTATAACTTGGGTAATATTTTATTTATTTTTATTTAATTGCATCATAAATGTGGCATCCCCACAAGGGTGTTACATGAGTGATATCTTTGGACTCCTTGATTGAGTGAGACTACGAAATGCATGACCATACTCAAATGAATCAATATGAGATATTGATCTAATTTGTTATTATTACGTCTACTCGAGAATCAGGAAACAGAAGATTGAACTATACAATGGTGACACGTTCCATGCCTTGTATTCAATCTAGATATATGGACAAAAGGACTAAACTGCATAGTAACATTGATCACAGAAAGGCTTTGTCAAATCACAGACATTCTCATTATTTGGGTAGCAGGGATGTGTTGTTAGATATCACTCACTGCTTGTAATATTAAAATAAGATTTTAATATTACTGCCAACATCATGAGAACCTATAGGGTTGCACACATATAACAGACTAAATTGGAGCAATTAGAATTCAAGTTGAACTAGGATTCAATCGTGGGCAGGACTCATAACAGATGAGTCTAGGGTTGCACAACTTACCTTGTTGTTGCTCTCACTTGCATAAGGCAGCAGCTATTATAAATATCACCGCTAAGGGGCTGTCAAGGCATGCATTACAAACCCTACCCACACTTGATAGAAACAGTGAGTGAGAGAGTGGCAGGTTTCTCTTCTCTTTGTAGCTAGCACTATGCTAGAGACGTGGGACTCCTCTTTGCGGACGTTGGATGTTCGTGAGTCTGTTCGTGTAGATACCACAGAGACATCGTTACTGTTACGGTGTTGGTGATTCATGATGCTTATTTTATCACGCGTCAAGAGGTAAACTCTTTTAAAACTCGAATTATGGTCTATTTCACATGGATCCTTTGTGGGAATTTTTGCTTTTTCACTACGTGATGTATCCACAATTCTCAACATTTGGGGCTGTCATCTCTACACCCCACTTGGCTATGAAGTTTCTTGACTAGCATGATAGGGTCATTACGGTTAAAGGAGACCAGGCTACAACAAGGAAGTGTTATAAAGAAAGCTTGAATATTGCCAAGAAGCCACAGACTATGGACCAGCATAACAACCTAGTTCCAGTCATTACAGACCACATCAATATCTTCCTGATTGAGCTAGATGTTCATGAAGAGATCCATGATACGCACTCTTAACTTAATGGAGAACTTTAGTCATTTCAACTCAATGCCACTCGAACCAGGTAACAAAGATTGGAGGGCATTTGTGCCCAGAAGAGAGATCCCTGTTAATTGAATTTCTTGAGAAAAATAATGATCTATTCACCTTTATGTCGGTGGATATGTTGGGACTAGATCACGAATTTATTTTCCACTGACTTTCCATCATGAAGGATGCGAAGATAATGGCACAACAAAAGAGGAAAGTCAGAACTAAAAGACAAGAGGTAATTTAGAAGTAGGTAAAAGAACTCCTAGATGCTGGATTTATCAGAGAAGTTTCTTATACCACCTAACTCTCTAACGTGATCCTAGTTAAAAAGTCTAATGGGAAGTGAGGCATATGCATCAATTATACATACTTGAACAAAGTTTATCCAAAAGACCCTTATCCACTTCCTAACATAGATAAATTGGTGGATAATTCATTCAGATTTCAGGTTCTCTTGTTCATGGACGCTTATTCCAGATATAATCAGATTCCTATGAACCAAGAAGACAAAGACAATATTGCGTTTATAACCAAAATGGGAAGTTATTATTACCGTGTTTGGATTGAAAAATACAGGAGCAACTTACTGATGAATGATGAATAAAGTCTTCGAAAAATAAATTGGTAAGATTCTAAAAGTTTATATAGATGACATACTAGTCAAGACAATGGAGACCGATGACTATATGAAAGATTTGGAAGAGGTATTCGCCCAAATATGGAAGCACAACATAAGGTCAAATGCAAAAAAAGTGTGCTTTTGGTATAGACCAGTAAATTTCTAAGATTTTTATTGTCAAATCGAGGTATTGAAGCCAACCCAGAGAAATGTCAGGCAATCATCAACATACACAACCCGCAGTCTATGAAAGAGGTATAACAATTGACAGGATGAATAGCGGCCCTCACTCGCTTTCTAGCCAAGGCGGCTCAAAATTAACTTCCCTTCTTCAAAACCTTAAGAAAAAAGGAAGAAATTTTGTGTGAACCCCAAAGTGTGAGGCTACCTTTCAAGAATTAAAGAAAATGCTATCCACAACTCTAATTCTGATGAAACCAGATTCAAATGAAGTACTATATGCCTACCTTTCAGTCAGTAATGAAGTAATCAGTTCAATCTTGATATAAGAAACCAAGAAAGGGCAAAGTCCATTTTATTTTGCCAGTAAGGTCCTACAAGGGCCCAAACTATGTTATCAAAAGATTGAGAATTTAGCTTTACGTTGCTAATTATTGCAAGAAGGTTACAATAATATTTTTAGTGTCAACCTATGATAGTGAGGATAGATCAATCGATCCGGCAAGTGCTACATAAGTTGGATCTCATTGGGAGAATGATTACTTGGTCAGTGAAGCTCTCTGAATTCGGTATCATTTATGAACTAAGACAAGTCATAAAGGCCCAAGTCTTGTATGATTTTTTGGTTGAGCTTACACTGGATTCCAGACATCCTAGAATGAATTCCTAGACCATCTACATTGATGGATTTTATAATCCCCAAAGGGAATGGTGTCAGAGTAATGTTAGAAAATGAAGCCGAACTTGTATTAGAACATTCTTTGAGGTTTAAGTTTTCGACTTCAAATAACCAAGCTAAATATGAAACATGCTTTGCAGGCATCAACATGGCAAAAGAGATAGGGGCTACAGATATAATTCTATGTAGCGATTCGTAGCTGGCGACATCCTAAAGGTGATTACCAGGATAAAAAGCCCTTATTGTAGAAATATTTAGCCAAAGTAAAGAAGTTAATTGAAAATCTTGATAGTGTTAATGTAGAACATATTCCAAGAGAGCAGAATTCCAGAGCTGACATCCTGTCAAAGCTTGCCAACACCAGTATACCTTACTCACTCATAGTATTACAGACAATGAAGTCCTTCTACTAGAAGATGATGAAACCTGGATGACGCTCATAGTTTCTTACCTCTGCAATAACTTATTACCTGAAGACTAGAAAGAAACCCAAAAAATAGTATGGACAACAGCTTGGTATACAATCCTTGATAATCATTTGTACCATTATGAGTTTTCTTCTCCCTTCCTTAAGTGCCTTGTTCCTAAGGAAGTGGAATACGTCTTGGTCGAGATCCATGAAAAGAGTTCTGGCCATCACCTCGGCGGAAAGTCCCTAGCATAGAAAGTGCTAAGAGCTAGATACTATTGGCCTAGTGTAGAAGTTGATAGCATGGAACATGTTCAGAAATATGATCAATGTCAAGGGTTCTCGAATATCTATGTTGCCCCACCAAAAGAATTATCTACGATGTCTGTCCCTTGGTTTTTTTTACCAATAAGAGATGGATATCCTAGGTCCTTTCCCCCAAGCACTAAGGCATATCAAGTACTTAGTAATGACTATTGATTATTTTACTAAGTGGATTGAGGCTGAACTATTATCCAGCATCACCTCAACTAGGATACTAAAATTTACTTAGAAGAATATTATCAACAAGTTTGGTATCTCGGAGTCTATCGTCACGGATAACGGAACCCAATTTACTAATCAAAAGTTCAAGGATCTCTTAACCAGTCTTAAGATCAAATAACATTTCATCTCGGTGGAACACCCAAAGACCTATAGGTAAGTTGAAGCCGCCAACTGGGTCATACTTTGAGCAATAAAAAAAAAGCTCGATGATGCTAAGGGGAATTGAGTGGAATAGCTTGATCATGTCTTATGCGTATATTGGACCACACCTCATTCCTTCACAAGAAAGGCTTCCTTTAAATTGACCTATAGTTGTGAGACTATGATCTTAGTAGAAATAGGAGAATCAAATTAGAGGAGACACAACTTTTCAGAGGAGGCCAACTCGAACCTCATTCGTCATGACTTAGACTTGCTGGAAAAACAATGTCGCGTTGCTCAAGTTCGTGAAGTTGTCCTTAAACAGAGGATTACAACACGATATAATTCTAAAGTAACACCATGAAGATTTATTCTTAGTAACCTTGTACTTCGTAAGGAGGATATCAGAGGTCAAAATATGAAAGATGTAAAGTTAGCTCTTAATTGGGAATGACCATACAAGATTGTGTCCAAAACAAACACATGAGCTTATACTCTAGAAATCCTCTTTGGAAAAACTATTAATAAATTTTGAAATGCTGATAAACTAAGGAAATATTATAATTCGATGTTTTTAATTATTATTTTTATCGTGTAAGTAATGAGTTCCAACATGAATAAACCAATTATTATTTCTCCAACACTTGGTTATTTTATTCATCTATAATTATTACAACCCACAAGGTGATTGTACCTTGGAGTAGTCAGAGGAATACAAGGTCCAATTATGATAAGATATTTCGATGATTGAATGAAGGTCAAAAAGGAGAATCCACTTAATCAATTTTCAAGTTCAAGAAGTGAATTCAAGGATTTTAACTCGTACCCTAATGAGTCTGACCTTAACCCATAAGCCTAAAAAAGGTTTAATGAGGTTAAGAGTAACTGATCGTTGCTCATGATAAGGCAATACCATTTGTCGTGGACACCACTCCAAAAGGCTTCTGTGTCAAAATCGTACTTCATAACTTCACATTTAGAAATTTGACTAATTAAGTGTCAAGAATGCTAACAAAAATAGAGAAACATAATTGATAAATAAACCGAATGGACTCCAGAAAGGGAACCACTGAGATCGAGCATTGGATCGATATTGGTTGGGAAAAACACGAGTGTTCGCTAAGTGTAAAAGACAAACACCGAGATCGAGCATTGGACATATCTCGATCGAATAAAAGCAAGAATATACATTAAGTATAAATGAAGACTCCGATATCGAGCATTAGACTTATCTCAATTATAAGAAAAAAGGCAACATGAATATGAAAAAAAATATTCTAAGTATAAAATATATAACGCTCGAAGCCTGGTACTTGTCCATTTACATATAAAATAAAACCCCACGCAGGGGGCAAAATAAAGTGACAGAATAAAGATCAAGCATCTTGGGTAGGCTCTTCTTAATTGATGACTTCCACCTTAGTCTCCTCTACTGGGCCATCCTCAGAGCTCTCTTCCTCATTTTCCTTGTCGTTTTCCACAGTCGTAAGAACCTGATTCAATGAATGGTGGTGGGGATGGCATCCACAATGCATCCATCACGAACCACCTTCCTTGATCTAGTCCTTTCAAGGACAAGATCCAGATTCAACAAGTGTAGTTGAGAAAGCATGTTTGAGAAAGATTCATCCACCAAATTGGCTCATTCGTCTTCAATATATAAAATATCACTTTTAAGCTTAGCCTCGGATTGCTTGAGAATCTTATTCTCAGTTCAGAGAACGATCAGGGTGGATTTAGTAGAAGTCATTTGACCTTTTATATTGTTTTCTTGAGCAACTGCCTTCGCAAGCTTGACCTGGAGCCCGGTCACCTCAGTCTTACGCAGCTCGAGCTCCTTGCCAACTTGAGCCATCTACCCATCTTTTTATGCAACGACTAGCTCAAGCCCTCTCTTTTCACCTTAGAGGGTATCCAATTTCTTTTCCAACTCTAGAGTCTAACAAACATACTCGAAAGCAAATTCCAAAAAGTGGTGGACCAAGGCGTTGCGCAGAGCCCTTACTTGAGCTTCTCATATTATCTCTATCAAATCCTGCTCAATAAGGACATCCTGGTTTGTTGGGGTCTGCAAGGTATTATTAATAATCCAACTGGGCTCAACTCCTCTACCCCAAATTGACTGCCCAACGAATCGAAGAGGGGCACCCTTCGGGATCTCAAATTCTCGGCTTAAAGATAAATCCACCAGAGCAGCTTCAGTCATCGGCCTCTTGCCACATAACTCTCATATGTATTTTATCTAGTTATATTTCACTTAATGATCATGCAATGAGATATGTGTAGCATTCTTTATATAATATATCCAATAATACTTTATATGAGTTATAATGAATTAATATTAGATTTAGCTCTATTTAAATGAAAATATGTAAAGTATTCTTTGTTGCATCTTACATAGAGCATATCTATTAATAATTGATAAATATCTTATTTGGATATGTCTATGAAAGTCTTATATGCATGTTAGACTAATTAGAGTTGTACATTTATGAATCATGCATATGAAGATATTGAATTATGAATTTGGACTAACTATGTTTGTTTAAGTGAGCAATACTTTGTAGGATAATCTAAGTACCAAGAGTGAGCATTGCAATAAGAAAGTAAAATATCTTAATTATGCTCAACTCAAGGAGAATGTGAATGTCTATTCCATGAAGGTTTTGATAACAACAAATTCATGTCAAAGACCAAGTCCAAAGGAAGATTAAATGGTATAACTTATAGGACTTAAGGTCTTTATGTAAGAAGCCTTATGAATATCTCAAATATATTTTTCAAAGCTTTGCAAATGGTTTTCACATGCTTAAATGCCCAACAAACTATTTTTGGAATGCTAGTCTTGGTGGTAGTTCAAACCTTTAAAAAATAGTCAAGTTTGTGTTTTGCAAAATTGATATTTGGTTACTCTTTTGATCATAACTTTCAAAATACTTTGAGTTTTGTATGAAACTTGTTTAATATGAAAATAGAATCAAATATCTTTCCAATGAGTGGTCATTTACTTTAAATAGATAAGAAATGAAGAAGTTATGACCATTTGCTTTAAACTATGAAATATAGTCAAGTTTGAGTTTTGAAAAGCTAATCTTTGGTCACTCTTTTGATCATAACTTTTAAAATATTTTGAGTTTTGATATAAAACTTATTTCATTTGAAAATAGACCCAAAGATCTTTTCAATGACTGGTCATTTTCTTTAATCTGATAAGAAATGAAGAAGTTATGACCATTTAAAATTAATTTTCGAAACCAGAGTGGTTTATTCAAATAAGAGATGTGTTATTCGAATAAAATACCCAGAAAACATTCCATAATGTATTTTTAGTGATTATTCGAATAACCAAAGTGTTATTCGAATAACCAAAGTGTTATTCGAATAACACGTTCCAGAAAACATTTCTTGGTGTGCAATAAGTGGATTTGTTCAAATAACAAAAGTGTTATTCGAATAACACGACCCTGGAACACACAACAACTATTTTCTTGGCATTAAATGCTGCCATTAATTGTACCCAATGGCTCCTTTGATCAAATACTCTATAAATACATGTCTTGGGTCATCTTTAATGGCTAACCAACAACTTAAACCATATTTCTATTGCTCTAATCCAAGAATCAATCTTTCAATCCATTTGTGCTCTATTTTTGTAAATATTTGAGATATCCTTGAAGAGCATTATAGAGCTTCAACTTGTGTAATCTACTTTAGTGAGAGTTTATCATTTAATCTACATTTGATTTGTTTAATCTACATTTGATTTGTTGTAAAAAGGGTGAGATATCCTTCAAAGGTTGCAAAGGGTGAGGTATCCCTTGAAGTTGAGGCTCAAGCACAAAGGATGAGGTATCCAAAGGTGTGTTGAGTGCTCTAGTTTGTAAAGGTTTCAAGCACATGTTCAAGCTTGAAGTGATAGTGGAAAATCTCGAGTGGTTTACTTGAGGACTAGACGTAGGCCACAAATGGTTGGTGGCCGAACTAGGATAAATATTGTGTTTGCTTCTCTCAATTCTATCTCTTTTACATTTGTGCTTTAATTATATATGCTTGAGTTGAATTTTGATATCTAGCTCATTTGTTTGATTTATCCTATAGCCTAAGTGGTATTTGAGAAATCTTTAATAGTTGTACCTTTTTCGCTGCATGTGTTGATTGAAAATATTAAAATGCATAATTTCTCAAAGTTATTTTAAAAATTTATAATCACTCAATTCACCCCCTCTTGGGTGATGGTTGTCATGACTAACAAAAATAATTGTGGTTAGCCATCTGGGGTAACAAAAAAAGGCGTTACCCCCAGAGCTCCTTCCACCCTGAAGAAATCATTTTTAAAATTCTTAAAGAATTCTTGATACAGCTTGAACACCTTATGTCATGCTTGCGCCCGTAAAGTGACCCATCCTTTTTGGAAGTTATTCCTAGAGGACAAAAATCGGGTGTAAAGAAAGAAAAACGACTTTACAAAGTATGACAATCCGAAGGTTCTACAGATGAGCTCAAAAGTTCAAATGAAAACCTCATGCATTTGGGTGTAGTTGGGTATGAGCCACGCGTAAGTGATAGATGAATCCAATTTCAAACTCTGAGAACGGAAGTTGGACACTGATGCGAGTGAACAAAAGCTTCATACATATACATAAAATGGTCACATTCCATTCTTGTCTGACAAACCCTCTCTTAGTCATAGTCAGTCGGAGCTCAGACAATGTACTCTCTGTCTCTTAACCTATCCCTAGTTAAATGTAAATATTCATATTTGGAAAAGGCATCCTTCTAGCTCTCCACGCTAGAAGGAGTGCCTAATACTTCTTAGTCTACCTATTGGTAAAGACTAGCATTTTGGGGAAGATAAACTCTCTAGCCTCTAATGTAGACGCTCTCTGATGTCCTATTTCTGAGCAAATAACTTCACCTATAGAGGCTGCACTCATGTCAGAATCAGAAGAGATTTCATTTAAACTATCTAACTTTATCATGAGCTTGGAGAGCGGATATGTAGGGTTTTGTTTCGCAAGTTCTCTTGCACAATCTGCTCTCAGTAGTGCCTCCAGGTTGTCCATCTCAGTTATCGGCCTCAAAATACTACCAGAACCTCGACAGTGTTGAGGGTGTCTTCGCCATGCCTGAGACAGAGGAGATGACAGAGCACTCAAAAATTCTAAGGAACTGCTCTCTTTGTCATTGTTTCGAGATATTTTCTCTCTCATAATGAAAGTTTTAGAAGAAAAAGAGAGTGGAAAGTAGAAATAACTTGAAGAAGAGTTTAGAGAAGGTTTGAAAAGAGGTTGGAACCATGAAAAACCACCGTCAAGCTTCACTGGAAATCACCTATGTTGGTCGAAGAAGAAGGCAGAAATGGAAAATGAAGGAGAAAGGTGGAGGGGGGTTTCCCCTCACTCCTATTTATAGGCTCAAATAAATCTCTTCCAACCATTGCCATTAAGGGGTAAAATTGGAAGTTCGCTTAAGATTTGAAGTAGTAATCATGGCGGTACGAAACCTAAACGATGACTTTCAATATCTTTTGGACACGTGGTGAATTGTACTTGACAAAACAGTTGAGAGGACAACACTGAGAGTTGAAGCGACATATGATGTTGCAATGAGATATTCAAACTGGATCACAGATTTATGTTATGATATAATGATATGTTTGAAATATGAATCTCGGTTCGAGATCAAATTACTTTCAAAATCAAATAGGCCTCACAAATAAAATCTGTATGGGGGCAACCTATTATGAATCCCAAATGACGGTGTATTGACTTTATGCAAAGTGATTCATTTTGGATCCCGACCTTATTCATTAACACTAGGGCATTATACCATATATCAAGGACATCAACCCTTTGGTAAAAACATTATGAGATTTAATATTTATATCATGACTTAGATCCCTTTATCCCATACGTGTCATTTGTTCCTGTTGAACTCGGATATATTGACACTCTGCTGTAACATCTAAGCACTATGCTGATGACAACTATTTTGGATCGGATTCCAAGTTAGCGGTTTAGGAGCAACCTGACCCACCAGAATTAGATCCTAGATATTTATGCATGTTATTAGATAAGTAAATATACCTATTTATGATGAATAAATCTCTCATAGAATCTCTCAAAGATAAGGAGATCAATTATATCTATCATAAATAGATGAATAAGTTATAAGAGATAACAATCTCATTAGATTCTTATCCTAATTAACAACATTTAATACATATTTAACTATGATTCTTATTTGTCAGGATACTTTTATAAATACGATATAAGGTAGTAAATATATGCATCTAATTCTAAATATTACCCACATTATGCACGGTCTAATTTAAACGTTTGAGTATCTTTTGTATATACTCACATTTTACACAACCGTCACAATTACTATGGATCAGAAGAAACTATTTGCATCAACTTTATTCAAATGATTCTCTAAAACTCATTCAAAACATTATCCTTGATGTAAAAGTAAAATTCTGTCCAAAACATGAGCCTATCGTTCAACATTTTTCATATTTATATACAGTCGCGTAAAATTTATATCTATTTTTTAAGAAATATAGATATTTGACTTAATCATATAAGTTAACATTGACATATGCTGTAAAAACACTATTGATTTTTTTGGGTACATAATTCTAAGTATTTAGAAACAGAGTTCAGTTTTAATCATGATTAGTATTATATTTTTAAAAATAAAACTGTTTTAACAAAAAAAATTAAGGAGTTTAATTTTAATTCATTGTTAATGTAAAATTCTTTTTATATTAGTATCTAATTATGCATTAATATATTATTGAAAGAATCTAGTTTTTTAAATAATTATTTATATAGTCAAACTCTAATTGATACATATTTTTTTGGTACATAGTTAAACTTATTTAATGATATAAAAACAAATAATTAAATGATTGTATTTATAAATTAATAAATCAAAATCATTAAAAAATAAAAAGTGATTCAAACTAGTCTTATCTTTATTTTAAGGATTTTGATAATGAGTGTCCTTAAAATATTGTTTAAAAAATAAAAAATAAAAGGTATTAAGTAAAAATTTAAGTATTTAATACCTTAAAAACTCAAAAACCATTTATTACTTTCTTTTTAAATATGTAAATTCATTCAATTGAATCAAATTAACGTTTCCTTTTTTCTAAATAAACAGTTAAATGTTCCTTAAAGCATTCATTTTCAACACCCTTGTTGTTGTTGTTTTTTTTTTTAATTCAATACCCTTATTTTAATGAGACGAACACAAACATGCAAATCATTGTTTAATAAATATGTTATGGTTTAACATAAATGGTATTCATTTTATCGTGTAGATAGAAAAACTAACGCAATATTTGAGAAGTTTAAAGAAGATGAATGAAGTAATTTATAATAAAATAAAATGAAAATATAAATAATAAAATAAAATATTTAATGAATTTAATAAAAAAAAAGTGAATTATTTAAGTTATTTTTTCTTTGATCTTTAAATTAAATGAACAAAAATTAAAAGATTTGAATGACAAAAAAAAAAATACTTTTTAATCTTCCTTTTATCATTTCATTACCTCTTTTAAAATAATTTTTAAACATATTTTTATTAAATTTTATCATTTTATTTCATGTATTTTCCTCTATTGTCTTCCTCTCAAGTGTGACATAAAAAGACAAATGTGGGCAGTTTAGGCAATTGAACCACCGTTTCATAGCATTAGGCCATTAGCAAGTGGTGGCAAGATGTCTTTCACGTGGTAGGCACGTGGAGACCCTTTTCGGCCATAGGAACACACCATGATGCCACGCCACGGCACGTGTTCATAAAGGTTTTCGGCTTTTCGCTTTTACAGTTTCGTGCGCTCCCTCGCAAAACCTGCTGCGCATGCTGCCTCCTTTTCGTTAGAACTATAATTAGATTGATGGCGTGTGCAATGCTTAGACTTCTTTATTAAGTAATGTATTCGTTAAATTTTTATAATAATAAAATTATTCATATATATAATTGAATATTTTTATTCAATATTTTTTATTTATTATCAATATTAATATATGTAAGTCGAGATATTTTAAAAAGTAATTCATTATATATTATGTATATATTTAATGTATTAAAAGCAAATATATTATAATATAATATATTAATATAATTCTTTTGTAATATAATTATCTTTTATTATTCTTCCTCTTATGACTTTTTTTCTTAATCTATTTATGACCTGAAAGTGATTAGAAAAAAATTAAAAATGATTAATATATCATCTTCAATTTAAAGAAAATATTAAAAAATAAAAGGAAAAAAAAAGAGAGAAAAACGTTTCAATGGTGAAAAAAAAAATCATCTTTAAAATTCTTATAAAAGAAGGAGAAAAAGATATAAAATTTGGGTATGAAAAAATAAAAGGTCGGCAGATATTTCAGAATAATCATTTAAAATTTAAAAATGAGAGTATTTGATTAATAACAAACAAAACCTTCATAAAAATAGTTAAAATTGGAGGGAAAATAATTTATCAATGATTGCCACGTATCATTACCAACACTTGTCTGGACTATTTTTTATATAATATATATAGATTTGCGCTTATTATTATAGGAGAGTTAGTCAATAATGTAGTATTTGAATTTTTATAATTAAATAATAGTTTTTTTTAGTTTCTTAGAATATTTTTTTATTAGATAAGTGAAAGATTAATCTTTTAAAATACGATCAAATACTTGAATAGAGATCTTTCTCAATAATATAATTTCAATACACATATATCTTAAAATCAAATTCAATACTACATGTTTAATGGTTTCGAATTTCTTCCACTCGAACTAACATATATTAGTAAATAATTACAAGTTTAATCCTTATCACTCATTTTTCTAATAAAAATTTCATATTTCAAACTCAAAATACTCTTATATAATTTTTTTTTACCTAAAAAGACTCTTATATAATTAAAGAAGCATGTTAGATATAGAATTATTTATAAGCCTTTTTCTAAGCTTTTAAAAGAGTTATTCGTTGAAAATCTCAACACATTGACCGCATACTTCCTCCAAATTTACATTACACAAACAATATAACAGTTATAACATCACATTAAACTTAATTGAAGTATTGAACTCACTTTTTTTAAGACTCAGTCATTTTACTGGAAGAAATCTTTAAATAGCAACTATTTATTATATTTACCCCATTTAATAGTTGACATATATAAATATATGTTTTAAAGATATGTGCATCTTAATATAGTTTATACAAACGTAATATCTTCCACAATCTTATATATTTTTCCACAATTTTATATATAGGGATAAAATAATAAATATACTACCCTACTTTGTAGACATTTTCACACTCTCCCTCCCATACATGTATACCTTTATCCTTATGCTACTTTTTGTTTGTTTTTTCATTCATCACAAGACTGCATATAAAATTAAATATAAGATTAAAATTATATAAACAAATTATAGTGTTAATTTATGATATAATTATATAAATAAAAAGTAAAAAATGCAGGTGGACAGACATTTCAACCCATTAGTATTAAATAAAGTACTTATAATTGATACTGCTTCCTTAAAAATTTCTCTTTCACGAATAATATAAGTTTATATATATAATTATAATATTTTTGTAAAATATAAAATAAATTTATAAGTAAATTAAAAAAATTAAATATATAAAAATTAAACAAATAACAAAATTATTATCAGAATTATCACCCTAGTAACGTAGCATCCCATGCAAGTGGGGTTTGCAACAGTGCCCTTATTATTATCTTCGTGAGTTTCCTCTGTCAATTTTATTTTAATTATTAACATTCAATGACAGAGCAGAACTCAGAAGATTTTTGTTTATTTTATTTATTTTTTGTCCTTGTTCATACCATGAAAAGAAGACCTGATCAAACTCAATTTATACACGGTTGGTGACTGAAAATAAACAGGAACTGATAACGTTATATAATATTTGTCCTGTCTAAGAATCGAGCGACGTGACAACTGAAGACCAGAGGCATTCAAAATCAAAATGTGTACAAATTACTACTAGAATTAAGGATGGTAAGGGGTTTGCACCAAAAAAAAAAAAAAAGGATGGTAAGGGGCAAGTTGTTTTGATGCGTTCAAAATCCATTTACGTAGAAGGCCATTGTTATGTACACCTGATTAAATTATGGTATATCATATATTATTGATATTATTTGTTATTATAAGTTATATAGTTTTTTTATAAGTTGTATTTTTTTTTCGATTATTACTGTTTATCCAGAATCACGGTTTATTATTGACTTGTAATGTTATTTTTTTTAAATTATATAATTATGTAAATATTATTAATTAAAATTATATTAATTTTTATATTTTTTTATAAATAATTATATATATTAAAAATTTTATAATATATATAAATATTATTAATTAAAATTTATAAGATTTTTAGTATATACAATTGTTTATTAAAAAATAAAAGTTGATATAATTTTTATTAGTATTATTTTAACTGATTTTATTTATACAATTATGTAACTTAAAAAATAAATAATATAATCTTAAAAAAAAGTGATAGAAATTGCTGATGGTCGGCAAACTGCGATAGTGGTGGGCAGCCACCAATGACAAAGTGGGCAGAAAAATCATAAAAAAAATAAAATTAAAAAAATATAAAACCAAAAAACTATATATATAAAACCAAAAAAAAAAAATTTTGTTTAACAAATTTTTTGTACTTGATTGAAACCATTAATTATTTTATAACTAAATCAATAACTTAAATCAAATAATATATAATATACCTCTCTTTAAAGAATACACCTGAGAATTGGGCTTAAGAAGAAACCATAGATTCAACTCAAAGGGTTTTGGCTGAAATAAAAATTAAAAAGAAAAAGTAAGAGAAACAGTAACGAGAGCAAGTAAGAAAATAAAAACCAACTATTCCGTTAACTACTTTAACAACATTGGGTTTTGTTATCAATGATATTAAAGACAAATATCTAAGAGTTATAGATATAAAATTGTTATAAAATATTTATTATGTAAAAATTAATATATATTATTTTTCTTTATATCTCATTAAGATGATACTTGTAATTCTATGTAATTTTAATTTTATAAATAGAAGATGTAAGATATTTGAGTAAGATACACAAAAATAAAGAAAATTTATTCTTTCTTCTTTAGTTTCTTTTTTATTTATTGAGATCTTTATGTTTTGTTATGTTAGCGAATAAATATTCTAGATCAATTAACCAAAGCAATTTGACTAGTTCACCAATTTCTTGATTCTCCTATAAATGAATGACTAATGTTGAGGAAGAGATTCTATCCTTCGACTATAAGTTCTCAAGATGACTAAAGAAAGCTCTTGGTTGGATGGAGACACATAATTAACTGTCAAATACTAGGCTAAAATAAATGACGAAATTCATATAAAAATATAAAGGCAATAATAGAAATAAGGTGGAAAATGTAAAAAAAAAGCAATAAACACTTGCTCAAGCTCGAAATGAGGAAAGTTAAATTGTACTGATTGAATAATTTGTGTTGATTGTGTTGTGTATGTTCAATTACAACTCTCCACTATTTATAGATCAAAATTTACCTGTTAATGGCCTAAGCACACTATCAACCATGTTTCTTTCCATAAACCCATGTTCTGACAAGTAGCTAATAGTATACCTATCCACTGATGTTCTCTCGGTTAAGGTAATGTCAAGATCCAATGAATGTTTCAACTGAAAAGATACCCACTAACTAAATTTTAGGGATTACAGGGAAAATGGGCCATTACCAATCCCTTAACATTTATTTGCTCTCAACAATTTTAACATTCAACTCTTGAGTTAGCAATCATTCCTATCTTTAAGGGATTGTGTTAACCTTCAACAAATCTTAAATTATTTTGCTTAAAAGGTCATTTCTAGTAATTTTCTAAGCCCAATAAACCTGGCCCAATTATAGGTAACCTAATCATGCGCTAATGTCCTTGTTTAGCCGAATCCTTCTTCGCTTCTTCCATTCACTATCAACTATTTCTTCATCGATTGACGTATGTCCCAGCTACATCTTGCATCAGCTAATCAGTTACATAAGCTAATTCCCACATCTACTAACTCCAGTCAAAGTCACTTATTTTTTGTGTTAACACTTTGCCCCTTACATCTTTCAACTGATGAGCTGATGACAAAGAAGATGAAAGGATGCACTTGATTTTCAAATTCTGGCACTTGCTAGGGTTCCATGTGTTATCAATTTTTCAGGATGGCAGTTATAATTTAAAAGGTTGTTGCAACTGATAAATGATAATGGCTATTTGCTAGTTGTCTTATCTATCAATTCAATTTTTGAATCCGAAAATCTCCTTTAAAACTCCATTTGCTATAGCCATCCAACACATCATCATCTTCCTTAACCTCTCCTTCTATGAACTCATAAAATTTTTCAAAAACCTTAGGAAGCATGTCAGATGCCTCGATTCACAAACCAAAGCTACTCTCTTGGCAGCGACGATAAGATGTCAACAATTCTTCATCTTGCTTGGCCCTTTCTAAATCAAGCGATTCTACACATAAACTTTCAGCTTTCAAAAGTTCTAACTTAATCTCCAACATTTCTGAGCAAAATATTTTCGCCTTAGGTCCCATTACCATAGAACCAAGTGAACGAAAACTGATGCTAGAATACTTTCTTTTTCTAGGAAAATTTGCCCCTTTAATCACCTGCGAATGGTTCTACTTGGGTTCCTGCTAGACTAATTTCAGAGCTTGGCTAAGAACTTCCCAGGATTATCTCGACTAGTTAGAATGTATGGAGAAGGAAAAAGTGGTTAAATGGTGCAAATGTGGTATTTATGAAATGATCATGCTTTCTCGGTATGAAACCCTAATGGACATCAAGCTTCTCTTTGCTTTTCTTGGATTTTGGTCAACGGTTATTAACAGTTTCATCTTCATGTTTGCCACTCTCACCCCCACTATGCTAGATGTCTCAGCAATCCTAGGTTTGCCGGTCGAATACGATGTTGTTTCTACCATGTACTCACTTTATGAAGGGAATTCCAAGATTGTTTTTTTTCCAAACAGAGCTCCTCCCACACCAACTTCATTTCAGCTACCAGGAATAATAAGAAGCCGATTAAAGATAAAGAGCACCACACTTTCCTTCTCTATTGGTTCTATAAGTATTTTATTTGCTCCAATTCTATTGATGTGGTTGTTGGATTCGCTCCAATGATTGATGTTATTGCTTTTGGTCGAAGCCTTGCTTTACCCCCCCTTTTCTTTCTTTATTGTACAGAATCTTATTTAACATGATCAATCAGTTGAGGAAGGGTGAAAAGATAAACACCGTAGCTGGCCCTATATGGTTCCGGGTCTTTTGCATTCGCCATTACTTTCGTAAGTTCATTCAAGAATCCTTCTCAGTTATTATGATGCCTAAGAATCCTGCTGTTTATGGAGAAATCCTTCAGCTGATTTCGGCTACTAGGAAAAAAATCTTTGAGATTTGTAACCTGTTGTTCAACATCAAATTTTGCAATCCCCTACACATGTTCCTATATTTGCAATGTAACTGTAGCCCTACTTGGACAAGGATTGACCCACTAGCTGATCATACTCCTTAGCCGATCATACTCCTTAGCCTTTATCTGAACTAGTTCTCGGCTTGAGCAATGTTCAAATGGCCAGAGATATGCTCTATGGTGTTAAGCCTGCTTCTTGCAATAAGAACACTTCTTCAGAGCCTTACAATCCCCAAGCCAGACAATTCGGCCTTGTGCAAGGGATTCTCTGCCCCTTCGACTCTTTTAAACTAGTTGTTTGATCATCCTTCCTTAACATAGGTCTAAGTAAAGAACTTGAAGCAGTCCAATCATAATAAACTGAACGGGTTCCAATACTTCAAGTTTTTTAATCATTCGAGCGAATCGATTTAGTTTTTTGATTAGTGGACCGCTGTCTTCCACACCTTGTATCCTGATCTTTCTTCCAACTACCTGGGAAAGTTAATTAACCAAGATTCTAAACCTTTGGCTAATGCAAAAAAGAAGAAAGCTTCAAAAGCTTCAGCTGTAAAAGCTCCAAGTAAAACTACCTCAGCTTTGGCTAAAGGTACACTTCTAACTTTTCCTAGATCTTTCCTTTTGTTACTTATATTATTATAACATTTTCCTACTTATTCTGGGAAAAGCTGTCGTAGCCATTATTGATGTGGAAACCTTCCAACCACCCCCTAGAGGAATTTCTACTGGTTCTATTCATCGGATGACTCGCCAAGCAACTTCCCCCATTATGCTTGTTCCCCCTTCGGTCCCTGTCACCATAACCTCTGTTTCTATTGGAAAATCCAAAGTTAAGAAATGACTAGCCGGGACTGTTGTTTCTTCAAATGTAATTTCAAACCTTCATAACATTTTCAATATTCTTAAAACTCGACAAAGAGTTCCTTTGCTACATTTCCTTTCTTTCACGAAAAAAGCAAAAATCCAAGCAACTCCTCAAACTCTTACCCCTATTTCAGCACTAATCTCAGCAGAAGCAAACTCAACTACTACGCTAAAAATCTTGGACGAAGTGCTCAATCAATACTTAAAATCTCCTTTTCAAGCCCGCCAGTTGGGGAAAACTCTCCCTTATCCATGCAACTGGACTTCATCAATAATCAGATGCAGAAAGGATTTCCAACTGATTCTCAGGTGCTTTCCACCTTAAACCTCTTCCTGGCCAAAATTGCCAAATCGACTGACCTCACTCTCCTTGCCATTCTGAAAGCCGCATACAACGAGATAGCATTGTTGCTAGCCGATATCTCTTTCAATCATCAAATGTTCAAGTTCAGAAGGGACTCAAGTCAAAGGGATTTGGATCGAATAACAACACTACAAGCTCAAAAATCCACTTATCAGACTCAATATGACGCAATGGAGAAAGAGAGGCAGGATAATTTGATGGAATAGAATCGACTGAATGCCTACTTGGAAGAGCTTAACAAGGAGTTGAATCGAATCAAATCTGAAATAATTATTCTTCATCTTGAGTTGAACTTAGTAATGGCTAACATAACAACAGGAACAAATGCCAGGATCAAGTTGTACACCAAGTTAACCAGCCTAGATACTGAAATCAGTCTTCTATTGTAGTAGAAAAATATCTTAGAACGAGACCTGGTAGCTGGCGAAACTAGGTTGGCTAAGATCGTGAAATCCTGGGGTGAACTCAATAAATTGTTAGCCGAGGCAAAAAAGAATATTCCTAAGTCAAACCCATAAATGGCCTTATCTTCTCCCAGCCAAGTAACAACTTCTATTTCTACTCAATCAGCTATTGCAATAGAGACCTTTCTTCTTGCCAAAACTGAAGGCTCAAAGGATCCTCCCACTGAACCTTGAAAGAAGTCTGTCAATGCTTAGTTTCATTTTATTTTCTTAGCTTAGCAGACCTCCCTTTGGTAGTGAACCTTTTGAGCCATATAGGCTTTTATTTTGACTTTTTGAAGCTAAGTGGCTGGCTTGTAGCTACTACTATCATTTCAAATTATAATCTAATTGCACCATTTCTCATATTAATGGATAGTAGGGTTTTAAGTATTTTCCATTAATACTTCTGGATAGCTCTTCACCTTGCATGTTAATTAGCCGATAAGCACCATCCGAAATAACGTGACTAATAATAAAAGGCCCCTCCCAATTTGGAAACCATTTACCAAATTTAGGGTCTTTAGTCCCAATCAGTAAAATGGTCTTCCAAACTAAATCTCCATTGGCAAACCTTTAGGTCTTTACCTTTTTTGTTGTAACTGTTGGCCACTTTTTCCTTGCTTACCTGAATGTTATCCAAAGCCATCAATCTGTCCTTATCGACGGAATCAAGTTGTATATACATAGCTTATAAATATTCTTTGGCTTCCAAATTATTTTTCTTTGCAAGTCTGAGTGACTTCATAGTAATTTCTAAAGGTTCTCTGTATCCTGACCAAAGGTTAGCCGATAGGGAGCTAGGCCAGTAGTTGTACATTTAGAGTTCCTATAGGCCCATAGTACCTTGACTAAAGTTTTATGCCATTTCTTTGGTTTATCCTCAATAGCCTTCTTGATTAAGTCAATTAAAATTTTATTGGTTGCTTCAGTCTGCCCATTGGCTTGATCATAATATAATGTTGAATGTATCATCTTAATTCCAAATTCTTAAGCAAATGCCACCACTTTATCTCTAGTAAAGATTGTTCCTTGATTGGCTATGATAGTATGAGGAATTCAAAACCTATAAGTAATTTAATTCTGAATGAATTTAATCACATTAGCCTATGACACACTCACCATAGGGACCTCAACCCATTTAGTGAAGTAGTCAGTAGCAACGATGATGAATGTATGCCTTTTTGAGGATGACAAATATATTTTGTTTATCAGATCCATTGTTCAACCTCTAAAGGGCCAAGGCTTAACAATTGGATGAAGTTCATCGATAGGTACTTGATTTGAGTGCCGAGCTCAACCAAATAACGAAATTCTAGTTCTACCGATAACTTGTAGCACAAGGTAGCAAACTGAGTCGTCTCTTGAAGATCTAGGTACCAATTAAACCAAATCAAGGTCAAACAGGGGAGATTGTGTATGCAGAATATAAACGTAATAATTAAATGTAAGAAAAATCAAATTACAAAGCAACCAATCCAAGAAACCGTCAAAAACCTAGTTGGCTTATCATCGATCACTAAACATGCATCTAGACTGAATTAATTTATTAATCTGTGATTGACCAAAATATTTGCATCAAACATATTGAATCAACACTAGATAATCACCTAGAATTTAACTAACAAACGATTTATAAACATGCGATCGTTTTATTCATGCAACCTATGTTAGTTAAACAACTGGAATTCAATTAAGCTAGATTAACAAATTTGCCAACCTTACTGTCTTCAATTCGTGTGACTAAACAATAATTAATCAATCACAATTTAATAATAAATATCAATTAGAATTAAGGATCTAATCGGATCACATCACACAACAAAGATCTCTAATCATGCAATTCGAAATCAAATCAAGAGAAGAAGAAGATAATTAATTCAATTCAAAATCGAAATTAGGTACAAAATCTCAAAGCTAAACCAGAATTTCCTCAAGATTCTTGGATTGATCTCAAATGTTTAGCTCAACATGGCTGCCGCACACGGTTTTCAAAAGAAATGAGAAAACTCTAAGTAGAAGAATCAAGTAGTAAGGCTTACGACTACTATTTATCTCAGGTTCTCTCTTTATACAAAAATAACTAACTTAAAAATTAAGAATCTTAATTTTTCCCTAAGTTAAAGTTAATTCTCAGTCTTTTAGTTTTCCTTGGCCACCAAAATCACTTAATTTGGGTTTAAGATGAGAGAGTTATACCCAAATCACTCTTAACAGGTCTTTAACCTTTTATTTTAGATGATTTAACTTTGTTTGAGATATTTTTCTTTATTCTATAATTGCACAATATTGATGATTATTGATCTTTAATTATTATTTAATTTAATTTTTATTGATTATCTTGTAGTCAATTAGTAAATTTAAATTGATATATTTTAAATCACATGTCTAATTATTGTAGTCTTAGGTGTAAGTTGTGCAATAATATTCATTGCTTTTGTGATCTAAGAATTAAATAGTTTATAATATATTAAATAATTTATGTCATAATTTGAATAGGTCATGCTATTTTAGATGAATTATATCATTAATTAGGTTTCAATAATCTTTAGTAATGATCAAAGCTTGTGGCCGTAGACACTCCATAAAATAAGATTAATTCTTAGTTAAGTTACATTCATCGTTGCATGGTCAGTGGTGGATTCGAATCCTAGAGTTGTTCTTTAATTGCTCCTGCATTTTAATTTGAGTCGTTTTATTTAGATTTATTATTTAATTTTAGTTTTAGTTTAGCATGTAATTTATATTCTCAATTTAATTAAATAAAATAAAATATATTTTCTTTTTCTTTTTACTTGATTTAGGTAGATATTAGATTTTAGTTAACTCTATAACTCCTTGTGGGTACGATACCCTTATATTTGTTAAATATTACATTAATCTTGTGTATTTGCAAGTAAAAGGTAATTTTATTACTTGAAAATTCTCTATCAAGTTTTTTGCACCATTGTCGGGGAGTTGATTTTGTGATTGCTTTAATTTAATTTTTTCTTATTTTAATTTTTGGCTTAGGATTTATTTATTTAATTTTCTGTTTTTATTTTATTTTATTTGTTTGGTTTTAGTGTTCTTATTTTTTATTTTTATTATTTTCAGTTTTTGTTGACAAGGTTGGAGAAGGCCAAGTCTACTTGAACTTGTGACTTTATGTGCTTTTGTTCCAACTCTTACTCTTATTAGTTTGATATTCTGTCCGAGTCAGATTTGGTAGGCGTTCATTATCATTAAATTTAAAAAAGTACAACTCAGAGATAGAACGTATACTTAGAACACTTAGAACACAAAACCAAACTACACTCATTGATACTAATATATGACAAATAATAACCAAGCACTGAAGAAGTATTTTACTTCAAATGCATATGATTCTCCTACATGTGCTCGTTTGTTTGAGATTAGGGCTAACCACTTTGAAATTAAGCCTAGTGTAATTCAAATGTTACCAACATTTTATGGACTTGAATCTGAAAATCCTTATAAGCACTTAGATGCTTTCTTATAGGTATGTTCTACATTCAAAATCCCTAATGTTATTAATGATGCAATTTGTCTCTGCCTTTTCCCTTTTTTTCTTTAAAGGACAAGGCTAAAGATTAGTTTTCTACATATGATAATATTGTCACTTGGAATAGATTATCTGGAGAATTTTTGAAGAAATATTTCTTAATCGGTAAATTGATTGCAATGAGACGTGTCATCACTACTTTTTCTCAAGTTAATAATGAACAATTTCATGAGAGTTGGGAAAGATTTAAGGATATTTTACGCTATTGTCCACATCATGACGTTCCTACATGACAACAAGTGCAAAACTTTTATTTTGGATTGAATGAACGCAACCAACAGATGGTTAACGCGTCGTGTGAGGGTATTTTCTTACACAAAACCCCATATGAGGCATGAGAATTATTTGAGCACTTAAGTGAGAATTCATAATTACATGCCTCATCCTCACAGCCAGATATATCAAGGCAATTATGGAATAAATGGAGAATTTATAAGATTTCATACACATATGATTTGACAATTAAGGTGGAATCTTTGTCTAAGAAAATGGACCAAGTAGATGCATTATCTAGGAAGATGGATCGATTGATATCTTTGAGTCAAAAACATGTTAATTCTTCTAAAGTGCATAATGTGTGTACCGTTTGTTCTAACCCTTCTTATACTTCATATGATTATCTTGTTGTCTTACAAATTTTTGAATTTTCACTAGAGCAAGCTAATGTAGCACAATGATTTCCTCTACAAAACAACTCATATTCTAAAATTTATAATTTTGGTTGAAGGAATCATCCTAACTTTTCTTAGAAGCAACAAGGTGTTGAAGCACAACAAGGGCAACGACCTAATCAAGCGGGTCAAACTGGTATAACACCACCATCTGACTTTCAACCACAAAGGTATGCACCCAATCCACCTCAAGCATCTAGCAGTAGTTCCAACTTGGAGGACAAAATAGATAAGGTATTATCTTGTGTGACAAACTTAGACTCTAGGATGCAATTCATGGAATCTAAAATGCCACTTTTAGACTCTTACACTTAATCTATAGCAAAATTAGAAACTCAAATTAGATAGTTAGTCATTGCTATAGGAAATAGAAAGGAGAGTAAACTTCTAAGTCATTCCATAAGGAACCCGAGAGGTCAAACTCATGAGCAAGTTAAGGCTGTAATGATTCTTAAGAATGAGAAAAAGATGAAAAATAAGGTAAATAACAGGAGAGTGCATGATACTAGGGAAATGGAGAACCATGAAGAAGATATAGATTAAAATCCTTCCCATTCTCCTAAAGCTTCTAATTCTATACATTCGATTCCATATGAGTCAAAGGTTCCTTATCCTAAAGCCTTAGAAGCACATTCACATTTTAAGAAAGATAAACAGAGGGAGGATATTCTTGAGACCTTTAAGCAAGTAAAAATCAATCTTCTTCTTTTGGATGTTATTCAACAAATTTCTGCTTATGCCAAGTTTCTTAAGGACAAATGTACATTTAAAAGAAAATATAAAACACACATGACTAAGAAGGTTCGCTTAAGTGAACAAGTAAGCTCAATTTTGTATTTTAACACACCACCTAAGTTGAAAGATCCTGTTGTTCCTACTATTTCTTGTTATATTGGTGATCATAGGATTCATAAAACACTCTCGGATCTAGGTTCTAGTGTTAATCTGATGTCATATTTTATTTATGAAGAGTTAGACTTGGGTGAGTTGTAGCCATTAAATTGTTCTCTACAATTAGCTAATAGGTCAGTTAAGATCCCTAGAAGAAGAGTTGATGATGTCTTAGTGAAAATTGATAAGAGATTCTTTCTTGTTGATTCCATAGTGCTTGATATAGAACCCTCCCACTCATCAAAAAATGAAATTCTTATAATTTTGGGAAGGCCTTTCTTAGTCACTGTTGATGCTAACATTAGTTGTAGGTCTGAGTTAATGGATGTTTCAGTAATAAACATGAGAATTAAACTTAATATCTTCTAACCTACTAACTAGCATGTTGTGGAAGATGAATCTGGGTGTGCCTTTGTAGATATGATTGATGAGAGAGCTAAAGAGACTATGCTGCTTATTTTGTCTAAAGGACCTTTAGAGAGTATACCTTCACGTAGTGATTTGGAGAATTTTTACTCGAGAAGTGATGTAGTTTGGGTTAATGAAATCTTTGGTTGTTTTTCATCTCTTGAAGCTACCCCGTGGGTAGTGAGGTATGAACATTTACCTCTTTGAGTTGATTTAGATTTAATAGCTCTAGTTGCAGGTAAAATTTTCTTTTACTCTTTAGATAATTTTATTTTATATTTGAGTTGGCTTTAATGTCTCATAGAGTTTGAAACCTTTGTATGAGGATATAAATAGTGTAAAAAAAATAAAAATAAAAAAGTCTTAGATTGTTTTGGTTTTTACTTCTTTATTTATCTCATTTTATTTGTTTTTGTTATTTTTATTGTTAATTTTAGGTGCTACTAATTTGTTTTGGAAAAGATATTGTGATTTTTTAGATTTTTTTATGGAGCTGACTTATGTTTTTCTCTTTGCCTGACATTGTATCACTTTTCATTAGCTTGTGTTGTTCTTTTCTTTAATCTCTTTATTTCTTTATCTTTCACACAAAGGACAATGTGTGATTTAGGTGTGGGGGTGCGGAAAAGAATTTTTGAAAACAAATTTTTGAGAAAATTTTGACTTTTTTTTAGAGATTTGATCGTCTAGTTGTGCATGATTATCCTATTTGCATATAAATTAAAGTTCGTGCAGCCTATATGCATTTAAGGATAATTTTTGGTCTTAATAAGTTGGTAGTCAAAGCTTATGCGATCATATTCCAATTCACCTTGAACTATATGCATGAGATGGATTCTCATATATTTTTGCTACTTGAGTTGTGTGTAGATAAAAGTCTTTTTTTCTTTGTCAATTACTTGGTGAAATGCCTTAAAAAAAATTGTCTCCTTCTTGCAAATGAAGAAAAAAAAATTGAAATTGGAATATGTTGAATACTTCTAAGGCTCTACGTACTAATGTTCAAGTTATTTTTTAATTTCTATATATTATGCTTATACCTGGATATGTACTTGTGGTGCTTCTATGCCATTGGTTGACTTGAGTTAGTTGATTTGAGGGTTGCCTTATCACCTAATAGCCTTGGCCCAACTAGAACAAGAGTCATTGATTGAATACTTGCTACATTAGTCACTTATGGGATAGAGTATTAAGACTCGTGTTTTTAAAAGAAAAAAAAAAATTGAAAGTGTTATGTTGTGAATGAGGTTGGTTATAATTTAATGGCATGAAATTGAGTTAATTGATGAATAAGATTGATTCTTAGTGTTACTTTTGTTGTCATTAGAAGTGTGATGAAGTCTTATGCCATTGTTTTTGTTGATGCGAAGATAATGCTTAAATTGCTTAAGTTTTGATTCTTAACCCATGAGACTGAAGTTGCCAAAAAATATGTAATGGTGTTAATATTAAATTTTGAGTAAAAATGATTCAAGATAAATTTGTGCACGAAATTCATTCTTTTCTCTTTAATGCATTAGTACTTGAGTGTAATTTTCTTTGCTTGGGGACTAACAAAGTTTTGGAGTTGGAGTATTGATAATAACTTAACAATATGTATTTTTAATATTAAAATTAGGCTTTATTATATTTCGATGCAAGTAATTTTGATGATTTTAATGATTTTATAACATTATTGATTTATTTATTTAAAGAAATTATTAATTTTATTATTGTGATAATTATAGGAAATTTGTTTAAAAGAGTATTGAACAATGATAGTGATAAAGAATGATAAACTTTAGTTTAACGGTGAATTCTAATGTACACCCTCTAAAAGAGGGTGTATGGTACACTTTATTAATCTTAACCATTGATAGTGTTAAAAAACACATCAATGGTCAAGATTAATAACTTGTAACTTATGTTTTTTTTTTCGTTTTAAGTTTTTTTTTATTACTGTCATGTTGCCTCCGGTGACCACTGCCGGCGATTGTCTGGCGACCGTCCAGCCAACTCTGGCGACTTTATCTTCCACCTTCACCATCTTCATCCATCACCACCAACAACCTATAACAACTACCCATCTTCAACCTCCATCACCACCATTAACAACCACCGACCACCATCTTCAACTCACTTCCATCACCAACCTCACCCAAGCCTCCACCATTCATCAACCCAAGCCTCCACCTCCATAACCACCCACAAACTTCAACTCACCTCCATCACCACCATTAACAACCACTTACCACCTCGCAGAGCAGAACCCGCGTAGCAACCCAAATCTGCCACCAGATCTGAGCCCGCGCCGTCGACTAACCCAGCAGCCCAGGTAACGTCGCCGTCATCGCATCCGCCTCAAGCCGCCGTCGATCCCGCTCCACCATCGAACCAAAGTCGCATCCGCCGCTAAGAGCCACCGCTGCTCCGATCCGAGCCTCCGCCAGTCGTGACTTGCGTCACCTGATCCGAGTCGAGCTCACTAGATCTCGCGCCCAGCATCGTCGAACCAGGCCACTGACCAGCCATTGTGGCCAATACCCATCAAATCCGGAGCTTGCCGTCACCGCACCACGCCCGTCCAGCCAAGCTACCCCGTCGAATCCGTCAAGCCACACCGTAGTCGCACCGGAACCCAGCCGCAGCTGACCCAACGCCTTCGCCACTGTCCGATAACAGTCCGACCACCGTTCGGTGGTGATGCTATGTAAAAAAAATAACAAAATAAAAAAAACTAAGAAATAAAAAAAAACTTGCTAAAAAAACAAAACCTACAATAGCAAGTAAAATTAAAGATGTACGGTACATAGAAAGATGAGAGGGTGCACCATAACACCTGCCTAGTTTAACACCAAACTTGCTCAAAACCTCCAAAGGATCAAAAAATACCAAGCTGTCAAAATTAGCCCCGAAAGAAATCTACACCACTGCACTTCCTTAAATGTTTGCTTGTGATACACAGAAAAAGAAAAATATAATCATATATTATTTTTAATAGTGTATATATTATTTATATTTTTTAAAAGATATGTTATTTAATAAAAAAAATAATAAAATATATATATAATAATAAAAAAATATAAAAAGTAATAAAAAATAAATAAACATGTAAGAGTTGCATGAGAAATAATGTCAAGAATGCCTTCAAATTACGGCTGGAAGATCGTGAATTGGTTTGAAATGGCGTAAAATGGAAAATGGGTGCTATTCGGTAATTAATCATATGGCTATTTCTTATATGGGCCACGAGTAACATATAAAGTGAGCAAATGGCAGCTAAAATAAGACTTGGGCCCACGGTACTTGAACAGTAACCTAACTTAAGTTGGTGTGTTACAGAAGCATATTGATAAATAAAGTTAAAAAGAGGTTTTTGAGGGGGAAGAAATTGCAGCAGTGCCGCATTGAAAGAAAGGAGAACGCGCACGTGGCACGAGGGAGGGAAATAGAGGAAACAGTGCAGCAGGCACAAACGCAGTTCGAGGAAAAATATTTTATTTTATAATTTTTTCTTCTCTTTTTATGTTTGATATTTTTATCATGGATAATTAATTTTATTTTTTTAAGAATAAGATAAAACTTTAACTTTTTATTTTAGATGATTTAATTTTGAAATATATTTTTTTATTCTATAATTATATAATATTAATGATTATTGATATTTAATTGTTATTTAATTTAATTTTTATTGATTATCTTATAGTTAATTAATAAATTTAAATTGATATATTTTAATTACATATCTAATTCTTGTAGTTTTAGATGTGAGTTGTGCAATAATATTTATTATTTTTGTGATCTAAGAATTGAATAATTTATGTTATATTAAATGGTTTATGTCATAATTTGAATAAGTCATATTATTTTAGATGAATTATGTTATTAATTAAATTTCAATAATCTTTAGTAGTGATCAAAGCTTGTAGTCATAGATACTCTATAGAATAAGATTAATTTTCATTCAAGTTAAATTCATTGTTACATGATTAGTAGTGAATTTGAAGTTTTATAATTGTTCTTTAACTGTTCTTGCATTTTAATTTGAGTCGTTTTATTTAAATTTATTATTTAATTTTAGTTTTAGTTTAACACGTAATTTATATTCTCAATTTAATTAAATAAAGTAAAAATATATTTTCTTTTTCTTTTTACTTGATTTCGGTAGATATTAAATTTTAATTAATTGTGTCATTCGCTGTGAGTACAACACCATTATATTTGCGAAATATTACATTGATCTTGTGCATTTACAAATAATGAGTAATTTTATTACTTGAAAATTCTACACTCACAATAAAAGAAATATAAGGTCATTTTATTTTGAGATAATTCAGCTTTCCAACCAATCTCCTATATCTGCTAAGATCAACTAACGACTCCCCCTGATTTGGTAGAAGCTTAACATTGGGATCTATCAAGGTGTCAATAGGTCTAGCAATTAGCATACTAGTCTCCTTAAGTATATCAAATGTATATTTTGGCTAGTAGATAGTAATGCCATCTTTAGAATAAGCAACTTCAATTCCCAAGATGTATCAAAATTTTCCTAAGTCCTTTGTCTTAAAGTGACAAAAGAGAAATTATTTAAGTTGTTGAATGTCATGGTGATCACTACTTGTAATAACAATATCATCATCAACATACACAAGAAAATATATACATCCTTGAGAGGTATGCCAGTAGAACACTGAGTAATCTACGTCAGAGCGAGACATGTCAAACTATTACACAACAATGTTAAAACCACCAAAATAGGCTTGGGGAGATTGTTTAATACCATATAGGGATCTTTGCAAATGACATACTAGTCCAAAACTCTCCTCCTGAGCAACAAGGCTTAATGGTTGCTCCATGTATGCTTCTTGCGATTAACCATGAAGAAAGACATTTTTTATATTTAATTGGTGAAAAAGCCAAGAACATATGATAGTTATAGATAAAAGGAAAAGAATAGCAGTTATTTTGGCTACATGAGAGAATGTATTGTGAATACTTATTTCATGAAGGTTTTGATGATAACAAAGCAATGAGCAAGAGCAAAACCAAGTCCAAGGGAAGCTTTAAGGCAATAGATTTATAGGACTTAGGCTCTTGAATGTAAGAGTGATCTTTAAAATCTCATTAAGCTTAAATTGGTTTTCAAAAGTCCACTTTAGAATCCTTAAGTTAGTGGTGTTGTTTTTGAAAGTTCTGAGTTGTTTTGCACATAATCATGTTTTGATTTTGAGTTAAGAAAATCTTATTTGAATATTTGAAAAACCTAAGTTTTGATTGTTTGTAATCTATTATGACTATTGGTAATCCATTGCAACGCTTGATCTTGCTCAAAAATATGTTTTAAGTATGTTTGTAATCGATTACATGTTGTTGTAACCCATTACAAAGCTTATGTCAAGTCTGTAATCCATTACGAGCCTTTTATAATCCATTGCAAAGCTTCTAAGAAGGTGTAATTGATTTCAATGGTTCTAAACTTGTTTTTTTATTCAAGTTAGAAGCTTTATAATTGATTACAAGACCTAGAAATAGCCCAGTAATCGATTACAATGACTCTAAAGTTATTTTTTATTCAAGTTCTTGTTTAACCCAGAAACAAGTTTTAAAGTTATGTCATCGATTACAATATTGATATAATCGATTACCATATTAATGTGATTGATTATCAATGTACTCAAACAACATAACGACTAGTTTTTACAACATTTAATGCACCACCAACCATATCTAATGTCTTAATTTCTTAATTAGGTTATAAATACAAGGCTTAGGACACTTAGTGCTAACTTTTGAACACCCAACAACTCATTGCCAAGCATTAAACTGTGAATTAATTCTTTTCACTCATATTGCTATATTTTCCAAGCTTATTTGAGATATCATTAAGAGCCTATTAGTGCTTCAACTTGTATAATATGCTATTTGAGAGAGTGTCTTCATTTATACCATTGTGTAAACACTTATAAGGGTGGAGGATCCTTGTAGAAGACAAAGAGGCTTCTACACAAAAATGTGGATAATTCTAGAGGTGTGAGAAAAGCTCAAAGATTGTAAGGGTTTTTCAAGCACATATTGAAGCTTGAAGAATAGTGGAGACTCCTGGGTGGATGATCATAGGAATTGGACGTAGATTACAAAGGTGGTTTAACCAATATAAATATTGTTTGCATTCTTTTCAACCTTTATCTCTGTACATTTAATCTTATTTATTTTCTCTTGCATACTTGTTGCTTCATCTTTTACTTATTTTCTTTTTCTTTGAAAACTTGTGTGAGAGTCCTTGTTGTCACCAATCTACTCACCTTATAAGGAAATAACTTAAACAAAAATTAAAAAAAAAGAACGTATTTTTTAAAAGTTTTAAAAAATTCAATTCACATCCTCTTGAGTTTTGAAGCCACTTGGTAGCAAGTGGTATTAGAGCTTAACTATTATTTAAAGAGTTTAACAACTTCAAGAGGAAAGATGACTTCTTTTCAAATTGTTTTATATGAAGATGCCCCGATCAATAGGCCTCTTGCTTTTAGTGGCATTGGATATACTTATTGGAATGAAAAAATGAAATTTTTTATTGAAACTAATGATCTTAATGTTTAGGGTGCTGTTCAAAATGGTTTTTTTTTTTCTTATCGAAATTATTAAAGGTAGAAAGGTGACAAAGTCAAGGGCTAAATGGAATGATGAGGACAAAAAGAAAGTTCAATATTATGTTAAGACTAAGAACATCATCACTAGTGCTCTAGGGTATGATGAATACTTTTGAGTTTCTAATTGAAAAACTACACAAGAAATATGAGATTCTCTTCAAGATGAGGGAACTAGTGAGGTGAAGAGAGTAAGAATTAATATTCACACATGAATATGAGTTATTAAGAATGAATCAAGAAAAAAGTATACAAGATATGTAAAAGAGGTTTATTCATATTGTTAATCATCTTGCCTCATTAGGGAAAACCTTTTTAGTGAAGACTTGATTAACAAAGTGTTGAGATGTTTGAGTAAGAAATGGCAGCCCAAGGTGATCGCTATAGTTGAATCAAGAAATCTTATCACCATGACTCTTCCTACACTCTTTGGAAAGCTTTAAGAACATGAGATTGAACTATTAGGGTTTCACCAAAATGAGGATGCAAATAAGCTAGAGGACTTAGAGATGAATGAAGAGACTTTTAACCTTCTTTTTTGAAAAATTGGAAAATTAATAAAGAAAAAAAATGAAAGGAGACCACCTTTCCCTCCCAAAAAGAACTATGTGAAGGTGAAAACTCAACTCTTACTCCTCCGACTTGATTTAAATGTGGGAAGCCGGGATATAAGAAGATGGATTGTCCCCTAAATCAAAAGAAGGGAGAGAAGTTTGAGAGGATACCAAGTAAGGAGAAGAAAGGAAGAATAACATATATTGCATTGGAAGACAATGACATGGACTCTTAGGATGAATCAGATGATGAAGTACCCAACCATTGTCTTATGGCCAATGATGATTTGGAGGTAGAGTCTTAACCTTTTTTTGAGGAATTGCAAGATGTCTTTGACGAATTTTATAAAGAATCCTTGAGACTTGCAAAAATGGTTTCATCTTCAAAGAAAACAATTTCCTCTCTTGAAAATTAAATTTCTTCTTTAAACAAAGAATTAGAGGAATTGAAATTGGAAAATGAGACTCTTAGATTAATTGAGGCAAATTCCTTATGCTCTACTTTCTCTACTCAAAAGAATGCTCATTCTTCATCTTCTTCATGTCATTCATGCATATCTTTGGAAAAAGAAGTTGAAGATTTGAAACGCACCCTTGAGATAACTTGAAAATCTTGCTTAGAAAACAAAGATGTGTGTTTGATAAAGACGAATTGGGTTACAATCCTAAGAAGCAACAAAATTTTTATAAGAACCTATTTGTTTCCTCAAAGTATGTCAAGTAGTCATTTTATTACATGCTTTCATTGTGCAAAAAAAGGGCATAGTGCATCAACATATAGCATTAGGAAGAACACATATGTTGGTCAACAAAAGATATGAGTTCCAAAGGGCTTTTTGCCCAAGACTAACATACAAGGACCTAAAATGATTTGGGTAACTAAGACCAAAACTTGAACATGTTTTTGTAGGTGTGCTTGAAGGTCAAAAGTTCAAATTAGTACCTTGATAGTAGTTGCTCCAAGTACATAACTAGTAATGGATCCAAGTTTTCCTTCCCCACTCCTAAAAAGTATAAACATGTTATATATGAAGACAATAATAGAGGAAGAATCCTTAGAAATGAAAAAGTTAGTAAAACCCCTTCTACCTTAATTGATAATGTTTGTATGTAGAAAGGCTCAAACATAATTTGCTTAGCATAAGCCAATTATGTGACAAAGAAAATAGAGTGATCTTTGACTCTAATTGTTGTATAATTGAAGATAAGGACGACAAGCAAGTTAAGTTTGTTAGTCATAGAGTTGATAATACCTACATGATTAGCTTAGATGATATAACCTCTTAAGATGCTAGATATTTTATAAGTAAGGAAAGTGATTCATAGTTTTGGTATAGAAGAATTACCCACATTCACATGGATCATCTAAACAAATTGGTTTCAAAGTTTCTAGTAATTGGATTATCTAAGCTCAATTTTGAAAAAGATAAATTTTGTGATGCTTGTCAAAAGAAAAAAAAAGTAAAGGTCTCTTTCAAAGCTAAAAATGTTACTTTTGCCTCTAGACCTTTACAACTTTTGTACATAGATCTTTTTGGACCCTCAAAAACCATGAGTTTTGGTGAGAATTACCATGTATTTGTGATTGTGGATGATTATTCTAGATACACATGAACACAATTCCTCTCTTACAAGAATGATGCTTTTAATTCTTTTAGAAAACTTAACAAAGTTATTCAAAATGAGAAGAATTGTAGCATTGCATCCATTAGAAGTTATCACAGTAGAGAATTTGAAAATCAAGAATTTGAAATATTTTGTAATAAAAATGACATTGAGCGTAATTTTTTAGCATTTAGAACTCCATAACAAAATGGAGTATTTGGAAGAAAAAATAAATCTTAAGAAGAAATAGTTAGAACTATACTCAATAAATTAGACTTTCCTAAGTATTTTGGGCGAATGCGGTGAGTACCATTGTTATATAATGAATAAGGCCCTAATAAGGCCAATTTTAAAGAAAACTCATATGAACTATGTTAACCATGACAACTATCACTCAAGAGGGGGTGACTTTGGTGATTACAAATTTTTAAAATAATATTAAGAAATTAAGTATCTTGATGCACTCAATCAAAAAATGCAGCAGAATATGTATAACAAAGGTACAACTATTATAGATCACTCAAATAAAACTTAGATTGGAAGAGAAATCAAGCAAACAAGCTAAATATAAAGTTATTAACTCCAAAACACCAATTTGAAAAGATACATAATAGATAGTTATGGTGGAGCAAATATGAAAATTAAAGAGCATAAGAAAGAGATAATCAAACTCAAGAATTTATCCTGATTCAGCTACCAACCACTTGTGACTTACATCCAATCTCTAAGTTTAACTTGAGATTTTCTTTACTATTTCTTAACCTTCACAGGTGCTAAGAAAACCTTTGTACAAACAAGAGCACTCCTTACACCTTGAGATCCTTCACCATTGTGCTAGAGCCTCCAACTCTTCAAGCTTCACACATGCTCAAAAAACCATTACTAATTTTGAGTACTTACTACACTTTTGGAATCACTCCAAGGGAAACCTTACCCTTAAACTCACTTGAGGGACCGTTCACCTCTAGAAGTGATTACAATGAAGATTACAATATAAACTCTCTCAAATAGTGGATATACAACTTAAAGAACTAATAAAATAGAGATATTTTATCAATAAAGAGCTCAAAATATGATTTTGATGATTCAAAAAATAAAACAAGTATTCCAGAGTTTTTAGAGATATAAATGCTTTAATCTTCATTTATATATATAGCCCAATTGAAAATTTAGTCATAGTTGGTGTTTAGAAATGCTTTCTTACGAAAACTAGTTGTTTATAGTTGTTAATAGCACATTCTAATGTGTGGTAATCGATTATAATGCATTGGTAATCGATTACAAACATTTTTTTATTGTTAGTAATCGATTACAAGCTTTTTTGGGCGTCTAAGAACAATGTAATCGATTACAATGACATCGTAATTGATTACAGTCATTCTGATATTTGAAAAATGACTTTAAACACCCATAACTTATTCATTTATCATCCGTTTTAAGCAAATGACCACTCATTATAAAGATTTTTGAGTCTATTTTCATATGAAAGACAAAAAAATAAAGTATTTTGAAAGTTATGATTAAAAAAGTAACTAAATGTCAGTTTTTCAAAACTCAAATTTGGTTATTTTTCATAATTTTGAACTACTACCATGACTAGATTTTCAAAACATGTTTGTTGGGCACTTTAACATTTAAGAACCATTTGTAAAGATTTTAAAGCATATTTGAACTCTTTTCTTGTAAAACCTCTATCTTTACATAGGAGAAAACTTAAAAAGAAAATCTACCAAATCTAGTCCTTAGACTTCTTGATGTAATCCAAGCTTCCAAAATACTTCTTCTCCTCTTATCTTGAAAATGCTTGCATAATCTCATCATTCTCAATCTTCTTGAGTTGAGCATAATTGAGATCTTTTACTTTTTTGTTGCAATGCTCACTCTTGGTACTTGGACTATCCTATAAAGGATTGTTCACTTATGCTTTGTTTGGATAAAGAGAGAAAATGAGAAGAGAGAAAATGGTAAGAGAGAAAATGAGAAGAGAGAAAATGGTAAGAGAGAAAATGAGAAGAGAGAAAATGGTAAGAGAGAAAATGAGAAGAGAGAAAATGATAAGAAAAATAGTGAGAAATTTTAGTTGTTTGGATGAAGAGAAAATGAGAAGAAAGAAAACACAAAAAATATTAAAAAATATTTTATGTTAAACAAAAAAAAAAATTATACACCTCCACCTCTACCCCTACCCCTACCCCCACCCCCCCCCCCCCACCCCCCGCCACCTCGGGATCTGCGTCGCCAACCCCACCCCCTTGCCGCGTCCGCGTCCCCACCCTCACCCCCTGCCGGTTGAGTCCCCACCCCACCCAACTCCTTTGCCGTAGAGTCCCCACCCCACCCCACCACCTATTGCGTCCCCAACCCCCTCTGCGTCCTTGTAGAGTCCCCACCCCCACCCCTTACTCCTTCTTCGTCCCTCGCCGGAGCCTCTCCCGCTCTGTCCTGTGGTTTATTGCCGGCGAATCCTTTAGCAACGTCCACGAGGCCTGCAACCGTGCACAACCTCATCGATCGCCTGCAATCGCGCGCCGCTCAACCCAGATCTACCGCGCGGATCCAAGCTGCCGTTCGTGCTCAGATCCGGTCAGCCGCATGTCGCCCACCAACCTAGCGAACACAGCCACCCAACTGCTGCCCGTCGCGCCGCACAAACAAGAACCCAGGAAGAAGGAGGAGGGGTCAGATGCATATTCTGATATTAATTTAGGGTATAATGGTAACTTCATGTACTACCACACATTCTCTCCCATTTTCTGCCCATCTAAGGAGAGAAAAAAAAAACATGTGGGTCCCACAGGTTTTTTTTTGTCTTCTCCATTTTCTCTGCTGAGCCAAATAAGAGAAAATAGAATATTCTTCTCCTTTTCTCTCCTCTCATTTTCTCTTAAAACAAACATAGCATTAAAAAAATATAGTTAGTTCAAATTCATAATTCAATATCTTCCTGTGCATGATTCATAAATGTATAACTTTAATTAGTCCAACATGCATATAAGACTTTCATAGATATATCCAAATAAGACATTTATTGTAACACCCTAAACTTCCTACATATAAGACAGTAATTTTGACAGTTAACAGAATTCTACTATTTAGTAATTTCTGTGTACTGTAAAATTATTTTGAGTATTCCGTCAGTATATTTGACCGTTTTGTGTGATTTACTCCGTGTTAGGAAAATATAATTTTCGAGCCAGGAAAAATTTTACGTAATTTGATTATTACTGAAAAGTTTTAATTATTTTACGTAATTTGATTTGATATTTGTGCATTTTCTAATTTTTGTGATTTTGTGTGTGATTATGAAATTTTTATATTGCTCTGATAATTTTAGCGTTATCCGTGGGCCATCAGTGGGCCCAAGGAGGTTATATGTGGGCCCTGCATGGGTCCAAAAAGGTAAAAAATTTTCTGTAGTCAGGAAAATTTGTACTGTTGAGACGGAGACAGGGGATCTTACAAAACCTGAATCCGGAAACAGTTTTATAAAATTTCTTTTACTGTATTTTGTACTGTATTTAATTATTCGGTGAAAAAAAATACAATAAAAATATTATTCAAAGGATAATAGCAGATACAAAAATAAATATTGTACTGCGAACTCAATATTAGTGGCTTGGATATCCACCATAGATGTAATCACCGGTGGAGACTTAATCTTGATTTAATCAATGGTTAAGATTTAGTCTTATAAAGTGGTTAGGACCATTTATAGCCCTTGGATGTAAAGTTTGAAGGAGCAATCTTGACCCTTCATTTTGGAGACACATCTAATGGCTAGGATTTCAAGGAGGAAAGATTCAATGGCCTAAATTAAGTCTTCTGTCTAAGCCTAAACCTAGAAGCTACATTAAATCCTAACCATTGATCTAATCAATGGTTAAGATTGCCTAAAATGGTGGCTAGGAGATTTGTTACATTTTGAAGAGTGCATGGAAGGGGGGGACGGTTTGGTGTTGCATTTAGGAGCTAAAGTAACATTTGAAGACCATAATTGATCACTTTTGGTCATTATTGAATCATTCTTCATCATTCCTAAAGCAAGACTTAGAAAAAAAATTTCTCTCCATTTCTCTCCAAGCTTAGTTTTGGCCAAGCACTCCGAAATAGCCTTCCATCACTTTTTAATTTCAAACAACCATATTTCTTGAATCTACACCTAATTCTAAGACACTTTGTAGTTTACACCAAGTCCTAAATCTTTCATCTTCAAGGAGTTTTTCCAAGAGCAAGTTCTAGGGTTCTTAAGGTGAAGTTATGGAAAACTTCATTTCTTCCCTTCTTTTTCATGTTCTAAACCATGTTTGATCCATGGTTCCTCTTAATCAAGCTTAATATACTAATTTGCTTGTTTTTGTTTTATGTTCAAGAGACTTTTGTTGGTGGAGATCTTGTTCTAAATACAAAATAAGGAGCTTTTTGTGGATCTTCTAGAGGTAAGAGGGAGATCCATCTCACCAACCAAGTATGGTAGTAAGAGATGGTTTATTAATTTGATGGATGGTGAATCCATGTGAGGATTCATATCCATGGTCATGTAATAATTTGTATGTGTTTATGTGCTTTGATTATTTGCTTATATTTGATATGATTTGCATGATTTTGCATGATTTTAGTGCTCATATGGTATGCTTATAATATGCATGATGAAAACATGTTGAATATATGATGATGGATATATGTTGAAACAAGCAATTTTGGCTCCAAAGGCCAAAGGGGAGGCTACAGTTTTGAGCTCCCAAAATTAGGGTTCAAGTTGAAATTTTTCAAGAACAAGGGAATTAATTTTTGGTCCTTAAACTAAGGTGATTTTCGGCTAAGACACCTCAAATTAGGTGTTCACAAATTTATATTTTCTTGAATGATAAAATTAAATGATTAGAGAAGTAAGGAAATTAAACAAAGGGTTTGATATTCAAGACACAATGTACACGGTTTTGGAGAGGCATTTTTATTAATTTATTTTGTGTAAAAACATGAATGGAACTTAGATGATTTAGAAGGAAAAATATTTTGATGGTTTCAATGGCCATGTCCACGGTTTTCAAGGCTTGTAATGCCTTGATTTTTATAAACAAATTGATTTTCCAAGTGAAGATATAACTTCATTTAATATAAGAAATTTGGAAAGGGAATCATAGTGTTTTAACACTTGAAAAACAGAATTTTCATTTGTGAATGGAAAAGAGAGGTTGAAAGTGTTTGAACCTCAATTTATTTTAAAGTTGATTGATTTTTAGAATTGATTTGGAATTATAAAGAATACGTTGGTAACTTGGGATTTTCTAACTTATAACTCATTCTTTGGGTTTTTGAGAGCATTAGTAAATTTTAAAGTTAGAAACATTAATTTAATTCCATGAAATGGTGAATTTATGGAATAAATTGTGAAAAGAATTTTCTTGACTAAGAAAATATAAAAAATAATGTGAGAAGTCATATTATTTTGAAAAATGTTGAAATTGAATTTTTAAACATTGAGAAATATTTTACGTAGTTGAAAAATGGTGAAAATGATTTATGTAACTTAAAAACGTGATTTTTAAGCTACATGATTTGAAAAATATTTAAATATTTCCACGCAATTTGAAAAATATTGAAATATTTCTACGCAATTTGGATAGCGTTTAAATATTTTTATACGTTTAAGATATTGTTGAAAAATCGCTACGCGATTTAAAAATGGTGGAATATTTTTACGTGATTGATGAAAATATTGAAAAATCACTACGTGATTGAAAAATGATGAAATATTTTTACGTAATTTGAGAAAACAATGAAAAATCGCTACGCGATTTAAAAACACAACAGAAAACGTTGCGCAATTGTGAAAACGCGACAAATGTGTTTCGTGACTATAAAAATGCAATAATATGATTTTCGCGTTTAAAAATATAGTAGAATTACTGTTGAACCAGTGGATGGACACTGTGTTTGAATTTTACCTGTGATTGGTATTGGTGCATTTTATATGCATGAATTGGTGTATAGACACTGTATATGAAATTTGCCTATGTTTGGCATTAGTACATTGAACATGGATTGGAAGGGTCCGGTGGACTGTATGAGGCTATTTGCCTAGGAGAGACGTGCTCCTCTTGAGTGGGTACGATATGCGTAGTGTAAGTCACTTGTTGACCTTGGGGGCATCGGGATGCGGGTTGTTTACATGGGTGGTTGGTAGCTCTTCTTCCTGTATGTTTGACCGATGCAACACACCGATGATCCTGACCGAGACACTATTCTTAATCAAGATCTAGTAAAGACTTTCGTGTATATGCTAGATATACAAACACATATGAGAAATGTGGTACTTGGTCTGAGGCATGTTGGTACAGACAGATTTTTTTGATCGACTTCTCCGAACTGAGTATTAGCTCCATGGAGTAGGAAATCGAGTCTATGTGCGCATGCATTGAATATGAGCATTTATATCTGTATGAGATATTAATTGAGGAATATTGATCGTGACAATTGTTCTGTTAAGAAATACTTGGATGATGATAATGATAATAATGTGATGACATTATTGTGATTATTGTGTAATGATAATAATGTTAATGGTATGATAGTAATTATTATTTATTATAACTGTTATGCTAAATAATGTTGATGGCATGATTGTAATTTTGGTATGTTGTATGTATGATCTATGTGCTACCATATTGGTAATGGCGTAGGTGATCTCACCTCTTTCTATATTATTTTGTACTGTATTTATATTTGTAAAGATGTTGAGCAAGACACTGAACTAGAAGGTGAAGAAGAGCAGGCTCCAGTGGAGAAAGCTGAGTTTTGATCGGATGGCATCCCGATCAAGTTTCTTTGGTTACGTGAGATTGCAGTTCCACGGTGGAGCTGGAGCGTGGAGGATTAGTCCCAATGAGAGGGGATTAATTTATGAGGGACACCTGATAGTAAACTTTAGCAAGATATTTCATGGGGATCAGTTTTTCTCTGTAACTATATTTGTGCATGTGGAATTTCCACTGCCTATCAGGCGGTATTGGGATACTAGAAACTATGTCCCAACGGAAATCAACATAGTCTCGTCAGCCCGGATACCTGTTCATAGGGCTACGCGTCAAATCGGATTCCTACCTGCTGAGGAATCTGAGGAGGACCCATCTAAGGGTTTTGCTGCTTAGTTAGACTTGGGCGAGTCTAAACTATGTTACAAACTATGTATGTATATATTTAAGTGTGTTATCTAGTTTTAGAAAAATAGTCTGTATATAAATAAATCTTGACAGTACCTTTATAATGTAAATTATGTAAATTATGTGTGAGGATGTATAATATTTTTAATTTCTGCTAAGTTTATTTTATTGTTATCAAAGAAGAAAGAAAAAATTTTACAACTCATATTTTGATTATAACATCACAGTGTTTGACCTTGGGGGTATTTCGGTAATAAGTAATATAAATGTGGCACCCTATGGTGGGTGTTACATTTGTTGGTATCAGAGCTCAAGTTAGAGTCTTTTGGGTTTGTGGTTAGGTCTGTCTTGTTTATGTTGTGTGATTCTCTGTTATTGTTTCTGAAAAGAAACAATATTGTTTGAAGATTGACCTTGATTTTTTTGTGTTGTTCAGTTTGAGGAAAGAAAAGTAATGGCTGGAAGAGGACGAGGACGTGTCAATACTAGAACAGGAATGAAAGATGCTGGTAATGACACCCAGAACATAGCTGTAGCTGTAGCAGCGATGCAACGAATGGCTGATGTTGTTGCACAGCAAAATCAAAGGGCAACGGAGGATGCTCACAGTTTGTTTGAATTCCGTAAGAATAATCCACCGAAGTTTCGGGGAGAATTTGACCCGGAGAAAGCTGAATTGTGGATCCAGGAATTAGAGAAAATATTTAAATGGTTAGGTCTTCACTTGTTTATGTTGTGTGATTCTCTCGAAGGTATGGGTTGTACTGATGAACGCAAGCTGACTTTTGCGACTTTTATGTTAGTCGGAGATGGTGAAAACTGGTGGGCAGGAGCCCGAAGATTGTTAGAGGCTAAAGGAAGAGTTGTGACATGACAGCTCTTTAGTCAGAAGTTTTTGGGAAAGTATTTTCCAGCAAGTGCGCGTCATGCTAAGGAGATGGAATTTCTTAGTCTGAGGCAAGGACTGATGACTGTTGGTGAGTATGCAACAAAGTTCGAGAGCTTATCTAAGTTTCCGAGGTATTTCCAGATACATCCAGATGAGGATTGGAAGTGTAGGAAATTTGAGGAAGGATTGAAGCTTGACATTAAGCGAGCTGTACCAACCCTGGGAATTGAGCGGTTTCCAGAATTATTGGACAAGTGCCGTAAGGTTGAGGAGATTGATCAACAACGTGCGGCGAGAAATAAGAACTTTGGACCTACAAGGTTCCAGAAAGGAAAGAGTAGCGGAGGAAACTGTTTTCAGCAGAAACCATATGCGAAACTGGCAGGAAATCAAAACTGATAGCAATTTGTTAAGGGAAGTTCTGGTGGCAATAAGGCAAGTCAAGCTGGGACTCCTACGTATAACTGTTTCAAGTGTGGGAAGAATCATCTAACCAAGGATTGTCATCATAAAGGAATTGTTTGTTTTAGATATAGGAAACCTGGACATTTATCCAGGGATTATGATCAGATTAAGAAGGAACCTTCCGTGGGAAATGTTCAAACTGCAAGGCCACAGGCAGGTGGTCGAGTGTATACTATGAGCGGAGAAGAAGCCGCGAAATCTGAGGATTTAATCATGGAGGAGTGTGCTATTAAAGGTAAACCTTTAACTGTACTCTATGATTCAGGAGCAACACATTCTTTTATTGCATGTGATTGTGTGGAGCGTTTGGGATTGACTGTGACTACATTGCCATATGATTTGAGTGTTGCTACTCCTATTGATAAGCCTGTGATAACTACAAAAGTATGTTTGAATTGCCCTGTATGTGTTAGGGATAGAATCTTTCATGTAGATTTGATTTGTTTGCCTCTTTCCAAGATTAATGTAATCTTAGGAATGGATTGGTTATCTTCTAACCATATCCTAATTGATTGTTCGAATAAGACGTTAGTATTTCCTGAGGCTAAAGATCCTAGATTCCTAACGGCAACTCAAGTAGAAGCTTGTTTGAAGGAAGGAGATCATGGGTATCTATTGTTGTCTTCTTTGGAGGTTCAATGTGAAGATGTCTTGAAGGATATTTTCGTGGTTAATGAATTTCCTGAAGTATTTCCTGAAGATATACCTGGACTACCGCCAGAAAGGGAAATTGAGTTTACTATTGATTTAGTACCTGGAGCTGGACCTATATCTATTGCGCCCTATCGAATCTCGCCAGTAGAGTTGGAAGAGCTTAAGAAACAGTTGGAGGATTTATTGGAGAAGCAATTCGTGAGACCTAGTGTGTCACCATAGGGAGCTCCAATATTGTTGGTTAAAAAGAAAGATGGGACTTCACATTTATATATAGACTACCGACAATTGAACAAGATTACGATTAAGAATAAATATCCACTTCCAAGGATAGATGATCTGATGGATCAATTACGAGGAGCCGCAATATTTTCCAAGATTGATTTACGATCTGGGTACCACCAGATTCGTGTGAAAGTGTAAGATATTCCTAAAACTGCATTTCAGACTCGTTATGGGTATTATGAATATCTAGTGATGCCGTTTGGTGTGACTAATGCACCTGCCATATTCATGGACCTTATGAACAGAATTTTTCATTCATACTTGGATAAATTTGTTATTGTCTTTATAGATGACATTTTGATTTATTCTCGAAGTCAGGAGGAACATGCTGAACATCTCAGAGTAGTTCTCTAGATTTTGAAGGAGAATAAGTTGTATGCTAAGTTGTCCAAATGTGAATTTTGGTTGAGCAAAGTTCAATTTTTGGGACACGTTATATCTAAGGAAGGAATTGAAGTTAATGCTTCAAAGGTGGAAACAGTTTTGGAATGGGAAAGACCAATGACTGTAACAGAAATTCATAGTTTTGTCGGATTAGCTAGTTATTATAGACGGTTCATTGAGGGGTTTTCAAAGATTGCAGGACCTCTTACCCAACTTACACGGAAGAATCAACCGTTCGTGTGGACTGATACATGCGAAGAACATTTTCAAGAGTTGAAAAGACGATTGACTACTTCACCGGTATTGATTCTACCTGACTCGAACGAACCTTTTGATGTATATTGTGATGCTTCGTACCAAGGTTTGGGTTGTGTACTTATGCAGAACTGTAAGGTGGTGGCTTATGCTTCAAGGCAGTTGAAAAATCATGAAAGGAATTATCCGACTCATGACTTGGAGTTGGCAGCTGTGGTGTTTGCGTTGAAAGTGTGGAGACATTTTCTCTACGGAGCAACGTTCACTGTTTTTAGAGATCATAAAAGTTTGAAGTACTTGTTTGACTAAAAAGAGTTGAACATGAGACAAAGGCGTTGGCTAGAGTTTTTGAAGGATTATGACTTCCAGTTACAGTATCATCTCGAAAAGGCGAATGTTGTAGCGGATGCGTTGAGCAGGAAAATGCTTAGTGCTTCTATTATGATGATCAAGGAGAAGGAACTAATAGAGGAATTTCGGGATATGCGTTTATCTGTGAAATTAATGTCAGGAAAGATGCGTTTAAACATGATCACCATTTCAAATGATTTGATGGATAGAATACGAGAAGGACAAAACAATGACCAGTATTTTCAAGAAGCAAAAGAAGCAAAGAGCCAAGGTGCAAAGATGGAATTTAGCGAAGGTGCTAATGGAATTTTAAAATTTCAAGGAAGAGTTTGTGTGCTTAATGATCCAGATCTTAGGAGATTAATTTTGGATGAAGCTCACAGGAGTAAGTTGAGTATGCATCCAGGATCCACAAAGATGTACCAGGATTTAAAACAATTATATTGGTGGCAAGGAGTGAAAAAGGATGTCGCTGAGTATGTATCATCCTGTTTAGTTTGTCAAAAGGCTAAGGTGGAACATCAAAGACCTTCGGGAATGTTGCAACCTTTACCTATTCCTGAGTGGAAATGGGATGACATAGCAATAGATTTTGTGACAGGACTACCAAAAACTCAAAAAAGTCATGATTCTATTTGGGTAATTGTTGATCAGCTTACAAAGTCGGTGCACCTTTTACCGATTAATATTAAGTACTCAATGGAAAAGTTAGCCCAAGTGTACATCAATGATTGTTAGACTTCACGGTGTACCATCCAGTATTATTTCGGATCGAGATCCGAGGTTTACGTCGAGATTTTGGAATAGTTTGCAAGAAGCGATGAGAACAAAGCTAAGTTTGAGTTCTGCTTATCATCCACAGACTTTTGAGAGCATGTGTTCTAGAACAAAGTGGAGGTTGGAATGAGTTCTTACCATTGATAGAGTTCACATACAACAACAATTTTCATTCGAGCATAGGGATGGCACCCTATGAGGCATTGTATGGGAGACAATGCAGAACACCATTGTGTTGGTATCAGGACGGTGAAAGTGTTGTATTAGGACCAAAGATTGTTCAATAGACAACTGAGAAAGTGAAGATGATACAAGACAAGATGAGAATGACTCAAACTCGGTAAAAGAGCTATGCTGATAAAAGGAGAAAATCGCTCGAGTTTGAATAAGGTGACCATGTATTTCTGCGAGTGACACCTATGACTGGAGTTGGACGAGTTCTTAACTCCAAGAAGCTCACTCCAAAGTTTATTGTACCATATCAGATTTTACGTCGAGTAGGTCCGGTAGCTTATCATATTGCATTACCACCATTGTTATCGAATCTTCACAATGTATTTCACGTATCACAATTACGAAAATATATTTCTGATCCTACTCATGTTATCGAGCCAGACACAGTATAATTGAAGGAAAACTTAACCTATGAAACGTTTCCAGTCAAGATTGAGGATCGAAGGGCGAAGCAACTTTGAGGTAAGGAAATTTCATTGGTTAAAATTGTTTGGAACGATGTAAGCGGAGAAGCTACATGGGAACTAGAAGAAAAGATAAAGGAACAATATCCGTATTTATTCTGAGGGTGTGAAGTCAAGTTTATCAAGTTTCGATGATGAAACTTCTTTTTAGAAGGGGAGTATTGTAACACCCTCAGCTCCCTAAATATAATACAGTAATTTTGACAGTTAACAAAATTCTACTGTTTAGCGATTTCTGTGTACTGCAAAATTCTTTGGAATATTCCCTCAGTATATTTGACCGTTTTGTGTGATTTACTCCGTGTCAGGAAAATAATAATTTTCGGGCTGGGGAAAATTTTACGTAATTTAATTATTACTGAAAAATCTTAATTATTTTACATAATCTGATTTAATATTTGCGCATTTTCTAATTTTTGTGATTTTGTGTGTGATTATGAAATTTTTATATTACTCTGATAATTTTAGTGTTATTCGTGGGCCATCTGTGGGCCCAGGGAGGTTATATGTGGGCCCCGCATGGGTCCAAAAAGGTAAAAAAATTTGTAGTCAGGAAAATTTGTACTGTTGAGACGGAGACAGGGGATCTTACTAAACTTGAATCCGAAAATAGTTTTAAAAAATTTCTTTTACTGTGTTTTGTACTGTATTTAATTATCGGGTGAAAAAAATACAGTAAAAATATTATTCGAAGGACAATAGCAGATACAAAAATAAATATTGTACTGCGAAGTCAATATTAGTGGCTTGGATATCCACCATAGATGTAATCAACGGTGGAGACTTGATCTTGATTTAATCAACGGTTGAGATTTAGTCTTATAAAGTGGCTAGGACCATTTATAGCCCTTGGATGTAAAGTTTGAAGGAGCAATCTTGATCATTCATTTTGGAGACACATCTAATGGCTAGGATTTCAAGGAGGAAAGATCCAATGGCCTAAATTAAGTCTTCTATCTAAGCCTAAACCTAGAAGCTACATTAAATCCTAACCATTGATCTAATTGACGAGCGCCGAACTCAGTCAAAAATATAACCGAAGTTATTACCTAAACTTGTAGTATAGTGAACAACACCGGATCGTCTCCTCAAGGATCGTAGATGCAATTTGATCAAATCAAGTGAAAGTTAGAAAAAAAGGGGGGTTTTGATGGTTCAAGGATCGCAGCGACAGATTTAAAGAGAAATAACAATTAAAAAACAAATAATTAAAATCTATCCGAGATTGGGTGGATTCAATCATAGACCTTTCAACAAACACCTGAAATACATTTGAATGGTTAACTTGGATCTAACCGAGATCTCTGCATCAGATCCAGAATTCATACTAGATAATCATCCAGAATTCAATTGACAAGTGATAAACACAAATCTGCAATCGCACCATTCATGTAAATATATGTCAATTTAAGCACCGAATTCAATTAACCTAGGCACAAATCAATAACCTAACCTCTTCAATTATGTGATTAGTTTAGATCAATCAGTTCTAAGTTTCATCACAAATCTCAATCTTCAGTTCATCACAATACTTAATCTTAAACCAAGATCAAATCAGATCAAACATAAACAGAATCACCATTCATGCATTCAAGATCAAGAGAACAGAAGAAGAAGAGAAGAGGAATTCAAATATAAATCAAATACATTACATAACCAAGGTCTCAAGAATCCAAGCCACAATCTCTTCAAGAGTCCCGAATTGACTAGAAGTGACTTATCTCTCCATTACAATAAAGGAAAAATATACAAGAACTATGAGAAGCTATTTCTAACACCAAGTGTGTGTTCTGTTTAGAGCTCTCCACATGCTTCCTTTTATAGAGGATTCAGAGTAGTAGTAGATGGGTAGATGAGATTAGTAGGTGGAATTAGTAGGTGAGATTGGTAGGTGAGTTTGGTAGGTGAGCTTGGTAGGTGAGCTTGGTAGGTGAGCTTCCTTGTCTCCGAAAGTATTCATTGCTGAACTCATTGATTTCGTCATTTCTGAGCCAAGTGGTCTTCATGAAAGTTCTAAGAAATTGTCTAAGCTTTCCAATGGCTCTGGAAGCACCCAAAAATTCGTCCTACAGCCCAAGATATGACCCAATTACTACAGACTGTTCAGGACCAGTTTCAGCACCTCTGTTTTGACTTTCAGACCCAATATCTCCATCAAGGAGCCCGAATCAAGTTTTGTGCTTGACATGAAAGTTGTACATATGGGTCTTAACTTTCATATTACAAATTTTCAGCCCATTTTATATGCCCAAACTCGAATTATATTCTGATTACTACACACTGTTCGGGTTCCCGTCACAAATCCCGTATTCTGATTTCCATGCCCAATTAGCTCTACTAGATGTCTGAAATTGACTTTGAGCTCTTCATCAAAGTTGTAGAGCTCTCTCTTATCTTTCCTACAAGGTAAAAGTCATAATTATTAGACATTTATAACTCAAGATATGGCTAAAATACAGAAACAGTGTAAGACCCAAATAATGCTGAAAAAATCAATTAAGTCCGATTCGAGTTCAAACTTACAAAACATAATCAAATTTAGTCAATTAAGTACATGAAGAGTGTAAATGACTAATAATGAGGGTTTCTTAATGAATAAAATATGTGATTATCAAATTCCCCCATACTTAGCTTTTTGCACTCCTGGGCAAAACATATAAAACTAAAGTTAGAAGACAAAGACAAACGACACAAACTTAAAAGCTAAAAACTCTAAAGGACTCAATGAAGCAAGAAGAGTAACAAGAAATTCAAGGGATCAAAGCATAAATGAGGTAACATTTCTTCACATCTTAAACCAACAAGTAAGGAAACTTCCGTTGAAAAGAATGAATTAAGAATGATAGATCTTCACAAGATTCCCTCTTAATCTCTCAAGTGTTTAAAAGATAGGTATTTCACTCAATTCAACCCATGAAAATTGCACTACCATAAGCTTGCTTATCTTCTACTTCTCCACTACTCAAAACACATGCACACACAAATCATGAGGACTTTATTCAAGGTTGTAGTGAGGTCAAGGAAACAGAAGAGGATAAAATGGATATGAGAAGACAAATACCAAAGAGAATAAAAGCAAATGAGAGCTGAGTTCAAATAACAAGCATAAAAGTTCATCCCAACTCTAATGTATATCCCTTTACATATTCATTTCCCAATCTTTTTCTTTTTTTTTTTTTTTAATTTTTTTTATTTTTTATTTTATATATATATATATATATATATATATATATATATATATATATATATATTTTTTTGGGCACTCTTTCCTTTTTCAACAACCATTTTGTACACACACCCCCACACTTGTTCAAAAACTCATCCATTAACCAGGCTAATGTTCTTTTATTTCCTAAGGTAAAGTAAGAACACGATTTTTCATTTAAGGCACATAATGAGCTAGAAACAAGGAATGGTCAAATAAGCTCAACGGGGTTAAGCAAAGGAAAATATACAAGGTTGGCAGGAATCGAGAATTTTCAAGAAGTCAAAAGAGTGCTTGATATCATATTGAAAGCAAGGTTGGCTATTTGGTTAAACTAGCTAATTAAGAAAGAGGGCCTCAATCATGTTCATGCATGCAAGTGAAATGTAGCCTCAAAAAGAATCAAAGCAAGTTCTAGAGTGGTCATTAACATGAGTGAAAATCACACAAGAAAGAAGAGAATGGCATAAATGTTGAATCCATCCATTAGGCTCAAAATCTCACAAGGTATGCATCCATCAAACTCAATTCATCAATTCAATCATCCATCACCAAGCATATCAGTTCAAGAAGGGAGAAAAGTTATTCAATCATGCAATGAACCCTTTTTTTTTAACAAAAAAGAAACATGCTAAAATCTCTCCCCCACACTTAATATAGACATTGTCCTCAATGTGAAAGTGATAAATAAAATGGAAAGAAAAGAGCAACACAACCTGATGAGGGGCGAGATAATGGCAAGCAAAAAAGATGTGTAAGAATCAAAGCTGCAACGTAACACGAAAACTCACAAAACAATTGAGTAAAATGTAAAACCAAAATAATATGACTGGAATAATATAAAATTAAAGAGGAAATGCGGGTCTTTTAGAGTCGATTCCCAAGATCAGTAACACTTCTTCATCTCTCAAGAGATTCCACAATTAAGAAGTTCATGATGTACCAGGCCACAAGAATGCGTCTCAAGAGTCAATAAGGTATAACTTACTGACTCCTTACTCAGCCATTTAAAGTGAAGTATGTTTTTATCTTCTCAGATTGCGAAAACCATCCCCAAAGATCTTGAAAACAAATCTAGTTGGGTTGCCTCCCAATAGGCGCTTGTTTAACGTCATTAGCTCGATGTTGGAACACTTCTTAGTGATCTTTATAATGTGGATGGTAAAAGCCCATCACTTTCACTTCCACATTTTTCGGCTTGAGATGGTGTCCATTAGTCTTATTAAGTGAGGTTGGTGAAAAGACTCCACCAGGATCCCATTGGTTGAAACGTGATGACCAAGTTATAGTTGACACAACATGATAGCTTCCACTACGGTCCCATTGGTTGAAGTGCAACGACCAAGTGAAGCTTGAAGCATGAGAGTTCATATTGGGGCCCCATTGGTCTTCCTTGACTTCACCAATGGCATGCAATACGTGTAATTTTGCAATCCTGCTTTCATTGATAATGCTGGACCATGACCTAAAAACAAAATCCACTTCAGTAGTTACTAGCATCTGCTGACTTTCCTCTTTCTTTGAAAATTCCTCAGTGGCCTTCAACTCCACCTCCTTATATGTTCCAGATTCTGCAACTACATTGTTGATAGACCCTTCTATATCATTAGATCCTGCGTAAACAGAATCATTAGTTTTCAAATATGCAGAAATTTCAGCACACACAACACATTTTATATCACCATCATGATCAAAGACATGAGTTGCAATTGATAGAATCATCAAAACCAATTAAATCAGGAAATTCAGCACACAACTCATCATGAGTTTCCTCAACTAAGTCTACATGTAAATCAATATGACAATTAGAATGCAGAGAGTTGGGAATTGTTTGGGGAAAGAGTTGGCCTGACTCTTGACATCCCAGTTCATTAACAGTGGTTGTCAACTGGTCAATTTGGGTTGTTAAATCCTGAATAGTGGCAGTGAAATTCTGCTAGAACTCAATTTGGGTTTTCATCAAGTCCTCCCATGAAAGCTCAAGTTTTGTGATTGATGGACTTGTTATCTGCTGGAATGGCTGCTCATATTGAAATGATTGTTGCTGTAGTGATGCCGTATTGCCATATTCCAGATCCGGATAGTATTCCCAGCTAGGGTTGTATGTGTTGAAGAAGGGGTCATAACTTTGTTGCTGCTGCTGGAACTGTGGTTCATCAGAAAAATAACCAGTTGCTGCAACAAATTGATCTGGAAAAACAGAACTACCATACTGAAGTGTAGGGCATGCATATGTGGGGTGAGATGAACAAAAACAAATGTTACACACAAGTGTAGCTTCCTGCACAGGTGATTGTTGTCTCACTACTATATGTCTTACCAAAGAAGTCAATTCCTCAAGTTTTGACTCCATTATGCATGGTCCATTGTATCCTTAAAATGCAACAGAATGCAACAAAATGATAATGAAAGAAAAAGAAAAAGAAAGAGTTAGATGATAACTTAAAAAGATCATATCACACTTACGGATCCCGAATCGCAAGCCAAAATTTTGACGAGCGCCGAACTCAATCAAAATTATAACCGAAGTTATTACCTAAACTTGTAGTATAGTGAACAACACCAGATCGTCTCCTCAAGGATCGTAGATGCAATTTAATCAAATCAAGTGAAAGTTAGAAAAAAAGGGGGGTTTTGATGGTTCAAGGATCGCAGTGATGATTTAAAGAGAAATAACAATTAAAAGAACAAATCAATTCAAAATCTATCCGAGATTGGGTGGATTCAATCATAGACCTTTCAACAAACACCTGAAATACATTTGAATGGTTAACTTGGATCTAACCGAGATCTCTCGCATCGATCCGAGAATTCATACTAGATAATCGTCCAGAATTCAATTGACAAGTGATAAACACAAATCTGCAATCGCACCATTCATGTAAATATATGTCAATTTAAGTACCGAATTCAATTAACCTAGGCACAAATCAGTAACCTAACCTCTTCAATTACATGATTAGTTTAGATCAATCAGTTCTAAGTTTCATCACAAATCTCAATCTTCAGTTCATCACAATACTTAATCTTAAACCAAGATCAAATCAGATCAAACATAAACAGAATCACCATTCATGCATTCAAGATCAAGAGAACAGAAGAAGAAGAGAAGAGGAATTCAAATATAAATCAAATACATTACATAACCAAGGTCTCAAGAATCCAAGCCACAATCTCTTTAAGAGTCCCGAATTGACTAGAAGTGACTTAGCTCTCCATTACAATAAAGGAAAAATATACAAGAACTATGAGAAGCTATTTCTAACACCAAGTGTGTGTTCTGTTTAGAGCTCTCCACATGCTTCCTTTTATAGAGGATTCAGAGTAGTAGTAGATGGGTAGATGAGATTAGTAGGTGGAATTAGTAGGTGAGATTGGTAGGTGAGTTTGGTAGGTGAGCTTGGTGGGTGAGCTTGGTAGGTGAGCTTCCTTGTCTCCGAAAGTATTCATTGCTGAACTCATTGATTTCGTCATTTCTGAGCCAAGTGGTCTTCATGAAAGTTCTAAGAAATTGTCTAAGCTTTCCAATGGCTCTGAAAGCACCCAAAAATTCGTCCTACAGCCCATGATATGACCCAATTACTACAGACTGTTCAGGACCAGTTTCAGCACCTCTGTTTTGACTTTCAGACCCAATATCTCCATCAAGGAGCCCGAATCAAGTTTTGTGCTTGACATGAAAGTTGTACATATGGGTCTTAACTTTCATATTACAAATTTTCAGCCCATTTTATATGCCCAAACTCGAATTATATTCTGATTACTACACACTGTTCGGGTTCCAGTCACAAATCCCGTATTCTGATTTCCATGCCCAATTAGCTCTACTAGATGTCTGAAATTGACTTTGAGCTCTTCATCAAAGTTGTAGAGCTCTCTCTTATCTTTCCTACAAGGTAAAAGTCATAATTATTAGACATTTAGAACTCAAGATATGGCTAAAATACAGAAACAGTGTAAGACCCAAATAATGCTGAAAAAATCAATTAAGTCCGATTCGAGTTCAAACTTACAAAACATAATCAAATTTAGTCAATTAAGTACATGAAGAGTGTAAATGACTAATAATGAGGGTTTCTTAATGAATAAAATATGTGATTATCAAATTCCCCCATACTTAGCTTTTTGCACTCCTGGGCAAAACATATAAAACTAAAGTTAGAAGACAAAGACAAACGACACAAACTTAAAAGCTAAAAACTCTAAAGGACTCAATGAAGCAAGAAGAGTAACAAGAAATTCAAGGGATCAAAGCATAAATGAGGTAACATTTCTTCACATCTTAAACCAACAAGCAAGGAAACTTCCGTTGAAAAGAATGAATTAAGAATGATAGATCTTCACAAGATTCCCTCTCAATCTCTCAAGTGTTTAGAAGGTAGGTATTTCACTCAATTCAACCCATGAAAATTGCACTACCATAAGCTTGCTTATCTTCTACTTCTCCACTACTCAAAACACATGCACACACAAATCATGAGGACTTTATTCAAGGTTGTAGTGAGGTCAAGGAAACAGAAGAGGATAAAATGGATATGAGAAGATAAATACCAAAGAGAATAAAAGCAAATGAGAGCTGAGTTCAAATAACAAGCATAAAAGTTCATCCCAACTCTAATGTATATCCCTTTACATATTCATTTCCCAATCTTTTTCTTTTTTTTTTTTTTTTTTTTTTTTTTTTTTTTTTTTTTTTTTTTTATTTTTTTTATATATATATATATATTTTTTTTTTGGGCACTCTTTCCTTTTTCAACAACCATTTTGTACACACACCCCCACACTTGTTCAAAAACTCATCCATTAACCAGGCTAATGTTCTTTTATTCCCTAAGGTAAAGTAAGAACACGATTTTTCATTTAAGGCACATAATGAGCTAGAAACAAGGAATGGTCAAATAAGCTCAACGGGGTTAAGCAAAGGAAAATATACAAGGTTGGCAGGAATCAGAGAATTTTCAAGAAGTCAAAAGAGTGCTTGATATCATATTGAAAGCAAGGTTGGCTATTTGGTTAAACTAGCTAATTAAGAAAGAGGGCCTCAATCATGTTCATGCATGCAAGTGAAATGTAGCCTCAAAAAGAATCAAAGCAAGTTCTAGAGTGGTCATTAACATGAGTGAAAATCACACAAGAAAGAAGAGAATGGCATATATGTTGAATCCATCCATTAGGCTCAAAATCTCACAAGGTATGCATCCATCAAACTCAATTCATCAATTCAATCATCCACCACCAAGCATATCAGTTCAAGAAGGGAGAAAAGTTATTCAATCATGCAATGAACCCTTTTTTTTTTTAACAAAAAAGAAACATGCTAAAATCTCTCCCCCACACTTAATATAGACATTGTCCTCAATGTGAAAGTGATAAATAAAATGGAAAGAAAAGAGCAACACAACCTGATGAGGGCCGAGATAATGGCAAGCAGAAAAGATGTGTAAGAATCAAAGCTGCAACAGAACCTGAAAACTCACAAAACAATTGAGTAAAATGTAAAACCAAAATAACATGACTGGAATAATATAAAATTAAAGAGGAAATGCGGGTCTTTTAGAGTCAGATTCCCAAGACTGTAACACTTCTGTTCATCTCTGAAGAGATTCCACAATTAAGAAGTTCATGATGTACCAGGCCACAAGAATGCGTCTCAAGAGTCAATAAGGTATAACTTACTGACTCCTTACTCAGCCATTTAAAGTGAAGTATGTTTTTATCTTCTCAGATTGCGAAAACCATCCCCAAAGATCTTGAAAACAAATCTAGTTGGGTTGCCTCCCAATAGGCGCTTGTTTAACGTCATTAGCTCGATGTTGGAACACTTCTTAGTGATCTTTATAATGTGGATGGTAAAAGCCCATCACTTTCACTTCCACATTTTTCGGCTTGAGATGGTGTCCATTGGTCTTATTAAGTGAGGTTGGTGAAAAGACTCCACCAGGATCCCATTGGTTGAAACGTGATGACCAAGTTATGGTTGACACAACATGATAGCTTCCACTACGGTCCCATTGGTTGAAGTGCAACGACCAAGTGAAGCTTGAAGCATGAGAGTTCATATTGGGGCCCCATTGGTCTTCCTTGACTTCACCAATGACATGCAATACGTGTAATTTTGCAATCCTGCTTTCATTGATAATGCTGGACCATGACCTAAAAACAAAATCCACTTCAGTAGTTACTAGCATCTGCTGACTTTCCTCTTTCTTTGAAAATTCCTCAGTGGCCTTCAACTCCACCTCCTTATATGTTCCAGATTCTGCAACTACATTGTTGATAGACCCTTCTATATCATTAGATCCTGCGTAAACAGAATCATTAGTTTTCAAATATGCAGAAATTTCAGCACACACAACACATTTTATATCACCATCATGATCAGTACATGAGTTGCAATTGATAGAATCATCAAAACCAATTAAATCAGGAAATTCAGCACACAACTCATCATGAGTTTCCTCAACTAAGTCTACATGTAAATCAATATGACAATTAGAATGTAGGGAGTTGGGAATTGTTTGGGGAAAGAGTTGGCCTGACTCTTGACATCCCAGTTCATTAACAGTGGTTGTCAACTGGTCAATTTGGGTTGTTAAATCCTGAATAGTGGCAGTGAAATTCTGCTGGAACTCAATTTGGGTTTTCATCAAGTCCTCCCATGAAAGCTCAAGTTTTGTGATTGATGGACTTATTATCTGCTGGAATGGCTGCTCATATTGAAATGATTGTTGCTGTAGTGATGCCGTATTGCCATATTCCAGATCCGGATAGTATTCCCAGCTAGGGTTGTATGTGTTGAAGAAGGGGTCATAACTTTGTTGTTCTTCTTTGGAACTGTGGTTCATCGGAAAATAACCGATTCTTTGCAACAAATTGATCTGGAAAAACAGAACTACCATACTTGAAGTGTAGGGCATGCATATGTGGGGTGAGATGAACAAAAACAAATGTTACACACAAGTGTAGCTTCTGCACAGTGATTGTTGTCTCACTACTATATGTCTTACCAAAGAAGTCAATTCCTCAAGTTTTGACTCCATTATGCATGGTCCATTGTATCCTTAAAATGCAACAGAATGCAACAAAATGATAATGAAAGAAAAAGAAAAAGAAAGAGTTAGATGATAACTTAAAAAGATCATATCACACTTACGGATCCCCGGCAACGGCGCCAAAATTTTGACGAGCGCCGAACTCAGTCAAAATTATAACCGAAGTTATTACCTAAACTTGTAGTATAGTGAACAACACCAGATCGTCTCCTCAAGGATCGTAGATGCAATTTGATCAAATCAAGTGAAAGTTAGAAAAAAAAAAGGGGGTTTTGATGGTTCAAGGATCGCAGTGACAGGATTTAAAGAGAAATAACAATTAAAAGAACAAATCAATTCAAAATCTATCCGAGATTGGGTGGATTCAATCATAGACCTTTCAACAAACACCTGAAATACATTTGAATGGTTAACTTGGATCTAACCGAGATCTCTGCATCAGATCCAGAATTCATACTAGATAATCGTCTAGAATTCAAGTGACAAGTGATAAACACAAATCTGCAATCGCACCATTCATGTAAATATATGTCAATTTAAGCACCGAATTCAATTAACCTAGGCACAAATCAGTAACCTAACCTCTTCAATTACGTGATTAGTTTAGATCAATCAGTTCTAAGTTTCATCACAAATCTCAATCTTCGAGTTCATCACAATACTTAATCTTAAACAAAGATCAATCAGATCAAACATAAACAGAATCACCATTCATGCATTCAAGATCAAGAGAACGAAGAAGAAGAGAAGAGGAATTCAAATATAAATCAAATACATTACATAACCAAGGTCTCAAGAATCCAAGCCACAATCTCTTCAAGAGTCCCGAATTGACTAGAAGTGACTTAGCTCTCCATTACAATAAAGGAAAAATATACAAGAACTATGAGAAGCTATTTCTAACACCAAGTGTGTGTTCTGTTTAGAGCTCTCCACATGCTTCCTTTTATAGAGGATTCAGAGTAGTAGTAGATGGGTAGATGAGATTAGTAGGTGGAATTAGTAGGTGAGATTGGTAGGTGAGTTTGGTAGGTGAGTTTGGTAGGTGAGCTTGGTAGGTGAGCTTCCTTGTCTCCGAAAGTATTCATTGCTGAACTCATTGATTTCGTCAGTTCTGAGCCAAGTGGTCTTCATGAAAGTTCTAAGAAATTATCTAAGCTTTCCAATGGCTCTGGAAGCACCCAAAAATTCGTCCTACAGCCCAAGATATGACCCAATTACTACAGACTGTTCAGGACCAGTTTCAGCACCTCTGTTTTGACTTTCAGACCCAATATCTCCATCAAGGAGCCCGAATCAAGTTTTGTGCTTGACATGAAAGTTGTACATATGGGTCTTAACTTTCATATTACAAATTTTCAGCCCATTTTATATGCCCAAACTCGAATTATATTCTGATTACTACACACTGTTCGGGTTCCAGTCACAAATCCCGTATTCTGATTTCCATGCCCAATTAGCTCTACTAGATGTCTGAAATTGACTTTGAGCTCTTCATCAAAGTTGTAGAGCTCTCTCTTATCTTTCCTACAAGGTAAAAGTCATAATTATCAGACATTTAGAACTCAAGATATGGCTAAAATACAGAAACAGTGTAAGACCCAAATAATGCTGAAAAAATCAATTAAGTCCGATTCGAGTTCAAACTTACAAAACATAATCAAATTTAGTCAATTAAGTACATGAAGAGTGTAAATGACTAATAATGAGGGTTTCTTAATGAATAAAATATGTGATTATCACTAATCAATGGTTAAGATTGCCTAAAATGGTGGCTAGGAGATTTGTTGCATTTTGAAGAGTGCATGGAAGGGGGGACGGTTTGGTGCTGCATTTAGGAGCTAAAGTAACAATTGAAGACCATAATTGATCACCTTTGGTCATTATTGAATCATTCTTCATTTTTCCTAAAGCAAGACTTAGAAAAAAGTTTTCTCTCCAAGCTTAGTTTCGGCCAAGCACTCCAAAATAACCTTCCATCACTTTTTAATTTCAAACAACCATATTTCTTGAATCTACACCTAATTCTAAGACACTTTGTAGTTTACACCAAGTCCTAAATCTTTCATCTTCAAAGAGTTTTTCTAAGAGCAAGTTCTAGGGTTCTTAAGGTGAAGTTATGGAAAACTTCATTTCTTCTCTTCTTTTTCATGTTCTAAACCATGTTTGATCCATGGTTCCTCTTAATCAAGCTTAATATACTAATTTGTTTGTGTTTGTTTTATGTTCAAGAGACTTTTGTTGGTGGAGATCTTGTTCTAAATACAAAGCAAGGAGCTTTTTGTGGATCTTCAAGAGGTAAGAGGGAGATCCATCTCACCAACCAAGTATGGTGGTGAGAGATGGTTTATTAATTTGATGGATGGTGAATCCGTGTGAGGATTCATATCCATGGTCATGTAATAATTTGTATATGTTTATGTGCTTTGATTATTTGCTTATGTTTGATATGATTTGCATGATTTTGCATGATTTTAGTGCTTATATGGTATGCTTATAATATGCATGATGAAAACATGTTGAATATATTATGATAGATATATGTTGAAACAAGCAATTTTGGCTCCAAAGGCTAAAGGGGAGGCTACAGTTTTGAGCTCCCAAAATTAGGGTTCAAGTTGAAATTTTTCAAGAACAAAGGGAATTAATTTTTGGTCACTAAACTAAGGTGATTTTCGGCCAAGACACCTCAAATTAGGTGTTTACAAATTTATATTTTCTTGAATGATAAAATTGAATGATTAGAGAAGCAAGGAAATTAAACAAAGGGTTTGGTTTTCAAGACACAATGTACGCGGTTTTGGAGAGGCATTTTTATTAATTTATTTTGTGTAAAAACATGAATGGAACTTAGATGATTTAGAAGGAAAAATATTTTGATGGTTTCAATGGCCATGTCCACGGTTTTCAAGGCTTGTAATGCCTTGATTTTTATAAACAAATTGATTTTTCAAGTGAAGATATAACTTGATTTAATATAAGAAATTTGGAAAGGGAATCAGAGTGTTTTTACACTTGAAAAACGGAATTTTCATTTGTGAATGGAAAAGAGAGGTTGAAAGTGTTTGAACCTCAATTTATTTTAAAGTTGATTGATTTTTAGAATTGATTTGGAATTATAAAGAATATGTTGGTAACTTGATATTTTCTAACTTATAACTCATTCTTTGGGTTTTTGAGAGCATTAGTAAATTCTAAAGTTAGAAACATTAATTTAATTCCATGAAATGGTGAATTTATGGAATAAATTGCGAAAAGGATTTTCTTGACTAAGAAAATGTGAAAAATATTGTGAGAAGTCATATTATTTTGAAAAAGGTTGAAATTGAATTTTTAAACGTTGAGAAATATTTTACGTAGTTGAAAAATGATTTACGTAACTTAAAAATGTAATTTTTAAGCTACGCGATTTGAAAAACGTTTAAATATTTCTACGCAATTTGGATAGCTTTTAAATATTTTTATACATTTGAGATATTGTTGAAAAATCGCTACGCAATTTAAAAATGGTGGAATATTTTTACGTGATTGATGAAAATATTGAAAAATCACTATGTGATTAAAAAATGATGGAATATTTTTACGTAATTTGAGAAAACAATGGAAAATCGCTACGCGATTTAAAAACGCAACAGAAAACGTTGTGCGATTGTGAAAACGCAGCAAATGTGTTTCGTGACTATGAAAATGCGATAATATGATTTTTGCGATTAAAAATATAGTAGAATTACTGTTGAACCAGTGGATGAACACTGTGCATGAATTTTGCCTATGATTGACATTGGTGCATTTTATATGCATGAACTGGTGTATGGACACTGTATATGAAATTTGGCTATGTTTGGCAGTGGTGCATTGAACATGTATTGGATAGACTGTATGAGGCTATTTGCCTAAGAGAGACGTACACCTCTTGAGTGGGTGCGATATGCGTAGTGTAAGTCACTTGTTGACCTTAGGGGCATCGGGCTGTGTGTTGCTTACATGGGTGATTGGTAGCTCTTCTTCCCGTAAGTTTGACCGATGCAACACACTGATGATCCTGACTGAGACACTATTCTTAATCAAGATCTAGTAAAGACTGTCGTGTATATGCTAGATGTGCAAACACATATGAGAAATGTGGCACTTGGTCTGAGGCATGTTGGTACAGACAGATTTTTCTGATTGACTTCTCCGAACTGAGTATTAGCTCCATGGAGTAGGAAATCGAGTCTATGTGCGCATGCATTGAATATGAGCATTTATATCTGTATGAGATATTAATTGAGGAATATTGGCCATGACAATTGTTCTGTTGAGAAATACTTGGATGATGATAATGATAATAATGTGATGACATTATTGTGATTATTGTGTAATGATAATAATGTTAATGGCATGATGGTAATTATTATTTATTATAACTGTTATGCTAAATAATGTTGATGACATGATTATAATTTTGGTATGTTGTATGTATTATCTCTGTGCTTCCATATTGGTAATGGCGTAGTGTGAATGCATGTGTCTCGAAGCATGTCAAATGGTTTTTGATGATAACAAAGTCAAAGATGAAGACCAAAGAGCAAATGAGAAAGCCAAGTATCAAAGGAAGAAATCAAGAGGCTTAGATATAGGCATAAGTACATCAATGTTAAATGCTCCAAAGATATCTCAAATGGTTTTTCAAAAATGATTTTAATCAATATGGGTTTCAAAGATAAATTCCTAAAAAGAGAACTTCTTTTATCCTGGATCATGCCAAACAATGCTACATTTTGTTTAATCCATGTTTTCTAAAGCTTAGGAATGATATAAAACAGTTTTAAGGCTTGAAAAATGAGTTTAAGGTATAGTGTAATCGATTACGAGTTTAGTAATCGATTACAAGCTAAACAAAGCCTTGTAATTGATTACATCAATATTGTAATCGATTACGTAAAGTCGAGAGAACGTGTAATCGATTACACCAAGTCATGTAATCGATTACCATGTTCCCGAAAGCCAAGAACACGACCAAAGGAGCATGTAATCGATTACATCAATATTGTAATCGATTACCATGAAGTCAGAGGGCGTGTAATCGATTACACAGGTCATGTAATCGATTACCACAAGCCCAGAAAGCCAAGAACACGTTGTATTTTCTATGTAATCGATTACCAAAGGCTTGTAATCGATTACCAAGGTTCTGACATGCCCAACGACTATATTGAATGCATTTAATGCTTGGCTTTAACCACCCCCAACGGCTCTTTTAATGAATGGGCTTTAAATACAATGGCTGGGACATCATTAAGGGTCGTTCTTGAACCTAAAAACATGATAGCAACACATCATACGAGAATCAAACTCTGAAATCTTTCTTGCTCTTTTTTTGTCCAATCTTTGAGATATCCTTGTGAGCATTATTAGAACTTCAATTTGTATCATCTACTCTAGTGAGAACTTCTCAAATTCAATCTAAATTGCTGTATAAGATAGAGGGTGAGGAATCCCTCAATTTGTAAAGGGTGAGGCATCCCTTTGTTTGAAGAGACTCAAGCTCAAGGGTGAGGCATCCCAAGGAGTTGAGGGCTCAAGTTTGTAAAGGTATTCAAGCACCTATTGAAGCTTGAAGATATAGTGGAAAATCTCAAGTTGTTGCTTGGGGACTGGACGTAGATCACAAGTGGATTGGTGATCGAACCAGGATAAACGATTGAGTTTGTTTTCTCTAAACCCTTCTCTTTATATTTGTGCATTGCTTGTACTCTTACTTGATTACTTCTCTCTTGGTTGGTTATTAAGCAATATACATTGTTCTTATCAATTCATTCATTTCAATTAGTCAATAGCTTCAACGAAAATCAATAGTCAAGTGTTTTGCGAAAGAATTGCGAACTTGTTTTACAAACTCAATTCACCCCCCTCTTGAGTATTGAAGCCACTTGGTAACAAGTGGTATCAGAGCTAGACTCTTGTATAAAGAGCTTAGCGCTTCAAGAGTAAAGATGGCTTCAAATGGTTTTTCTAATGAAAGTTCTTCTATAAATAGGCCTCCCTTTTTCAATGGGGACGGTTATGCATATTGGAAAGAAATAATGAAGATTTTTATTAAAGCTATTGATATTGATGTGTGGGATGCTGTTGAAAATGGTCCTTTTATCCCCACACGTCTAGTTGATGGTGTTAGAACAAATACACCAAGAAATAAATGGACCGATGATGACAAGAAAAAGGTTCAATACAACTTGAGAGCCAAGAATATCATTACTACCTCTTTAGGATATGATGAGTTCTTTAGGGTGTCAAATTGTAAGACCGTTCAAGAAATGTGGGATACATTGCAAGTAACTCATGAAGGTACAAGTGAGGTAAAAAGATCTAGGATTAACACACTCACTCACGAATATGAATTGTTTAGAATGAACCAAGGGGAAAGCATTCAAGAAATGCAAAAACGTTTTACTCATATAATTAATCATCTTGCTTCATTGGGAAAAACTTTTCCAATGAAGATCTTATTAACAAAGTTTTGAGATATTTGAGCAGAAATTGGCAACCCAAGGTGACGGCAATATCGGAATCAAGGAATCTTGCCGCAATGACTTTGGCCACTCTCTTTGGAAAGCTTCAAGAGCATGAGTTAGAACTAAACCGATTAAGTCAAAATGAGGAGCAAGATAAGAAGAAAAAGGGAATTGCACTCAAAGCCACCTCTTCCATACTTGAAGATGATGATGAAGATGGTGAAGAGGATGCTGAAAATATTGAACTAAGTGAGGAGAATCTTAGTCTCCTTGTGAGAAAATTCGGAAGATTCCTAAAGAAAAAGGGACTTCAAAGAAGACCACCCTTTCCTCAAAAGAAAGCATATCACAAAGGAGAAGGATCCTCTACTCCTCCAAAATGCTACGAATGCGGAAAACCGGGGCATATGAAAATGGAGTGTCCTACATATCTCAAGAAGATGGAGAAGTTTGAGAAAAGACCCTCCAAGGAAAAGAAAGGAAGAAGAGCATACATAGCTTGGGAGGACAATGACTTAAGTTCTTCCGACGACTCGAAAAATGAAGAAGCCCATCTTTGCCTCATGGCTCAAGGAGAAGAAGGTGGAGAAAGCAACATCGAGGTAACCTCTTCTAACCTAGAACCTCCACCTACTTATGATGAATTGCAAGATGCCTTTCAAGAATTGCATGATGAATCCTTGAGACTCACTAAAATGATTTTATCTTCAAATAAAACAATCTCCCTATTGACAAACAAAGTTTCTACTTTAACTAAGGAGATAAATGAACTTAAAATTGAAAATGAGACCTTAGGACTCATAGATGCTAATTCATCATGCATGACTTGTTCCTCACATGATAATGCATCCATATCATTACCTTGTTTATCATGTAAAGCTTTTGAAAAAGAAATTGAGGACTTGAAAAACACTCTTGCAAAATTTACTATGGGAAGAGATAATTTGAACATGCTACTAAGCAAACAAAGGTGTGTTTTTCAAAAAGCTGGATTGGGATACAATCCAAATAATCATAAAAAATCCTACAATAATTTCTTTGTTCCATCTAAAACTTCAAGTACCCCCTTTATCAAATGTTTTCATTGTGGTAGGAAAGGGCATAGTGCATCCACTTGCAATGTTAGAAAGAATATAAATACTAAAGTTAGAATAAAAAGGGTTTGGGTTCCTAAAGGCACCATGCCTAACTCTAACACACAAGGACCCAAGACAATTTGGGTACCAAAAGTTAAAACTTGAATGTGTGTTGTAGGTGTGCTTGAAGACCAAGAGCTCAAATTGGTATCTTGATAGTGGTTGCTCCAAGCACATGACCGGTGATGGGTCCAAGTTCTCCTCCCTTACTCTCAAGAAACATGGTCATGTCACATATGGTGACAACAACAAATGGAAGATTCTTGGAATTGGCAAAGTTGGTAAGACTCCTTCATCATCTATTGATAATGTTTTACTTGTTGAAGGACTTAAACATAATTTGCTTAGTATTAGTCAATTACGTGATAAAGGCAATAGAGTTATATTTGATTCAAATTGTTGCATAATTGAGAGTAAGGATGATAAACATGTTAGGTTTGTTGGTCATAGGGTCAATAACATATATATGATTAGCCTTGATGACATTTCCTCAAATGATGCTAATTGCTTTATGACTAGAGAAAATGATTCATGGTTATGGCATAGAAGAATTGCTCACATTCACATGGATCACTTAAACAAATTAGTTTCTAAAGAACTAGTAATTGGTCTTCCAAAGCTCAAATTTGAAAAAGATAAACTTTGTGATGCATGTCAAAAGGGAAAACAAGTAAAGGTCTCTTTTAAAGCTAAAAATGTGGTTTCAACTTCAAGACCTCTACAACTTTTGCACATGGATCTTTTTGGTCCCTCTAGAACTATGAGCTTTGGTGAGAATTACTATGCCTTAGTGATTGTGGACGATTTTTCTAGGTTTACATGGACATTGTTTTTATCTCACAAAAATGATGCTTTTCAATAATTCAAAAAGCTTGCTAAAGTTATCCAAAACGAAAAAAGTTTTTGTATTGCATCAATAAGAAGTGATCATGGTGGTGAATTTGAAAACCATGAATTTGAAACGTTTTGTGATGAACATGGCATTGAGCATAATTTTTCAGCCCTAGAACACCACAACAAAATGGTGTTGTAGAAAGAAAAAATCGATCTTTAGAAGAAATAGCAAGAACTATGCTCAATGAGGCCAACCTTCCTAAGTATTTTTGGGCGGATGCGGTTAACACCGCTTGTTATGTTATGAATAGGGCTCTAATAAGGTCAATTTTAAAGAAAACCCCCTATGAACTATACAAAGGAAGGAAACCAAATGTCCCACATTTTAATGTCTTTGGATGTAAATGTTTTGTTCTAAATAATGGAAAGGATAACTTGGGGAAGTTTGATGCAAAATCTGATGAGGGAATCTTTCTTGGTTATTCTATACATAGTAAGGCCTTTAGGGTTTATAACAAACGAACAATGACCATAGAAGAGTCCATACATGTTGCATTTGATGAGACTAACCCAAACGAGCCAAGAAAGGAGCTTGTTGATGATGTTGCAGAAAACCTTGCAAGAATTCACCTTGGAAATCAAGAAGAAGAAGTCAAGAAGCAAGAAGAAAGCCCATATGATTCCCCAAGACAAGAGGACTCTCAAATCATGGATCTTCCCAAGGAATGGAAAACATCAAGATATCATCCTCTTGACAAAGTGATAGGTGATGTATCAAAAGGGGTAATCACTTGTAACTCTCTTAGAGATGCATGTAATCATATGGCTTTTGTTTCTCAAGTTGAACCTAAAAACATAAATGAGGCCATTAATGATGAACATTGGATCTTGGCCATGCAAGATGAATTAAATCAATTTGAAAGGAATCAAGTTTGGGAATTAGTCCCAAGGCCCAATGATCATCCAATAATTGACACCAAATGGGTTTTTAGGAACAAACTTGATGAAACGGGCTTAATAATAAGAAACAAGGCTAGGCTTGTAGCTAAGGGGTATAATCAAGAAGAAGGTATAGATTATGAAGAAACGTATGCTCCCGTAGCTAGACTAGAAGCCATTAGAATGTTACTTGCATATGCTTGCATCATGGATTTCAAACTCTTTCAAATGGATGTCAAAAGTGCCTTTTTAAATGGTTTCATACAAAAAGAAGTATATGTTGATCAACCTCCCGGTTTTGAAAACTTTGAGTTGCCCAACCACGTTTTTAAACTTAAAAAGGCCTTGTATGGCTTAAAACAAGCTCCTAGAGCTTGGTATGAAAGGTTGAGCAAGTTTCTTTTGGAAAATGGTTTCTCTAGGGGAAAGGTTGACACAACTCTTTTCATCAAACATAAAAAGCATGACATTTTAATTGTTCAAATATATGTTGATGATATTATATTTGGTGCTACTAATGACTCTCTTTGTAAAGAATTTGCCAATATCATGCAAAGTGAGTTTGAGATGTCCATGATGGGTGAGCTCAACTTCTTCCTTGGACTTCAAATCAAGCAAACAAGAAATGGGACTTTCATAAGTCAATCAAAATATTGCAAGGAGTTGCTCAAGAAGTTTGGAATGGAAGGAGCAAAGTAAATGGCTACACCAATGGGAACTTCCTGTTACTTGGACAAGGATGAAGGAGGTAAATCGGTAGAAATCACTAAGTATAGAGGTATAATTGACTCACTCCTTTATCTTACCGCAAGTAGACCAGATATCATGTTTAGTGTATGCATGTGTGCTAGATTTCAAGCAAATCTTAAAGAATCACACCTAAGTGCTGTAAAACGTATTATGAAATATCTAATAGGCACTTCACAAATGGGATTATGGTACCCTAAGGGTGCTTCATGTTGTTTGGTTGGTTATTCCGATTCTGATTTTGCTGGGTGCAAAATGGATAGGAAGAGTACTAGTGGGACATGCCACTTGCTTGGAAGCTCACTAGTTTCTTGGCATAGCAAGAAGCAAAATAGTGTGGCATTGTCAACAGCTGAAGCTGAATATGTTGCAGCTGGGAGTTGTTGTGCTCAAATCCTTTGGATGAAGCAACAACTTCTAGACTATGGTCTTGAGCTGGATCACATCCCCATAAGATGTGATAACACTAGTGCAATCAATCTATCTAAGAATCCCATTTTACACTCAAGAACAAAGCACATTGAAATAAGGCATCATTTCATAAGAGATCATGTTCAAAAGGGTGATTACATGCTTGAATTTGTGGAAACCACTAAGCAACTAGCAGACATTTTCACTAAACCTTTAGCAAAAGAAGCCTTCTATTATATAAGAAATGAACTTGGCATATTAGATCAATCATGTATAAGCTAAATTGCTGCATAATCCATCATCTTGCTGCATAAAGAAACTTTTTCTGCATAATCAAGCCCTTTTCTGCATAATCATGGTTATTTGTTGCATAAATATTGTTTTTCAATTCCATACTGACTTGAGCGTCGGAGATTTCCCCTAAGTTGTTTTGCAGGTGCTTCCTCATGTCAAAGATCTCCAAGAAATGCAAAAACTGACCAATCCATCCAAAATGGGGTAATTCTTGGTAAAAGTAACAATCTTGTTTGATTAAGTGTTTAAATCAAAATCTATGTGAATTGCATGCCTAAATGATGTTTGAAATTGATTTAGCATGCTTATGAATCAACTTGATTGTCTTAAAATTGATCCTCAGCTGATTGAAACGCAAAAACTGAGTTTTGGTAGTTTGGTAATCGATTACAAGACCCTTGTAATCGATTACAAAGGTTCTGTCAGACCAGTAATCGATTACACACAACTGGTAATCGATTACATCATTTCCAGAACTCAGGTAATCGATTACACATATACTGTAATCGATTACAAGAAGACTGGTAATCGATTACACTGAAATTGTAATCGATTACAGGGGCAAACAGAAAGCATGTAATCGATTACACAACCCATGTAATCGATTACAGAGGGGTTTAAAAGGCTTCAGACGCGCGAAAGGCAATCATTCTGAATTTTTTTTTAACCTTTTCTTCTCCTCTGCTCTCACGAAGCTCTCCACTCTCAAATCTCTCCTTCTCATTCATTTCTCCACCAAATCTCCCAAAATCTCCTCCCTCTCACTCGAAATCACTCCCCCACCATAACCCAACCATCAAATCACCTCCAAATCAACCACATTTCCACCCACACCTTCACCCACACTCTCTCGTTCTTTTCCCCTTCGTCCCCCACGAGCCACAACCCTCCAAACACCACTCACACCCTTCCATTCATCCATGGCTGAACTAAGCCAACGCACTAAACGTGCAAGGACAGGGACCACTGTTGGTGAGTCCTCTAGTGCTCCCCCACGCAACATTTCGGGGTTGGATCTCACCAGACATTTCTCCACCACCAAGAAGGCGGAGCTCTTCAGGAAGAACTTCTAGCTAAGGAAGCTCATCTCTCCGTGCTATCTTCCTCACTCCTTCTGCACGAGTGAGCCTCTACAGTGCTTCCAGCTGCTTGAGAGGCTAGGATTGCTTGGATTTTTAAGCATTCAGAAAGCCATCTATCCCAACCTAGTACGTGTGTTCTATGCCAACCTGAGGTATGAAGACCATTGCTTGATCTCTGAAGTGAAGAAAACTCAGATTAAGATCACTCGGGAAGAATGGTGTAGGTTGACCAAGCTAACTTATGCTGGGACCAGCTTCTATGGCAACGAAAATGCCTGGGGTGACGAGTTTGAGTATAAGAGTGCATTGATGTCCCTGATTCGCTCCAGCTACGTGCTTCCCAGGAACAACAAGAGAGTTATAGCGACTGGCCTAACAATGGAGAACAGGGTACTCCATTACTTGGTTGTTCGAGGCCTTATTCCCAGAGGAGGGAATTATTCCCAGATACTACGTGATGACGTGGTGGTCTTGTGGGCCATGACCACTGATAGGCCAATCAACTGGGCCAATTACATCATTCAAAGACACATGCTTTGGATGTAAAGAAAAAGAAAAACTCGCCTCCCCTACGCAATGTTGGTCACTGCCATCCTGGAGCACTTTGTTGCATCTCCCTGGCTGAGGAGTCCAAGGATACCAGCTCCAAGGGACCTCAATCTATTGGATTGCACACTCTGAAAAAGCTTCAGCTGTACAAGGTCGATGGGAGATGGCATTATCTGGCTCATGGGAGCTACGGGTACATCCCTCATGGTCCGGATGATGATGATGATGATGAGGACCAGCAGCCTGCACCAGCTCCACCTGCTCCAGTCACATTGGAGCTTCTACTGTAAGAGATGCGAAGTTTGGCCACCACAGTGGATACCAGGCTGGACCGTATTGAGCAGAAGGTGGACCACCTCGAGCTTAGGATGGACTACTCCGATCAGGAGCTTGCTGCCATTCGGTCGCATTTGGAGGGCACCAAACATACTGCACCATCCACCTCCTCTGCTCCTCCTGCTACTCCACTATCATTTGCTGATCCCTCTGCCGCTCCAGCTGCTGTTCCTGCTGAAAATGAGGAACTTCTTGGCTCCGAGGACGACCTTGACACCGGTGACGATGATGTTGACCTTGGAGATGTTGCTGCTGATGTAGAGAGCGATAGCGAGGCCACTGATAGTGATCATGGACCTCTGCCATGATAGTGTTTTTATTTGTTCTGTTATTCTGATGTACATGTTTGAAACATTGTTTATAAAATCAGTTGGTTTATTGCTTATATAATTAATATGCTTGATTATAATATGCATTTGGATATTGATTTACTTGGTTCCATTTGGATATGCTTGATTGATCTGTTGGTTTGATTGTCTCTGGACTGATTTGGACTGATTGCATTTCTACTATCTAAATTTTTTTGGGAAATCATGACAAACAGAGGAAATGCTGTCCAAATTTCCGCTTAAAAGTGTTTTTGATAATGCCAACGGGGGAGAGATTAGTGAATTGCATAAGTACGGGGGAGTTTAATTTAAAGCTTTCACATGATTACATCACTAACCCTATATTATGCATGCATTACGGGGGAGGATTGCGCTTAAATCTCTGATATACATATATATATGCAATTGTTTCTCTTTATTCCATTGATTCAGATTGTCATCATCAAAAAGGGGAAGAGTGTGAATGCATGTGTCTCGAAGCATGTCAAATGGTTTTTGATGATAACAAAGTCAAAGATGAAGACCAAAGAGCAAATGAGAAAGCCAAGTATCAAAGGAAGAAATCAAGAGGCTTAGATATAGGCATAAGTACATCAATGTTAAATGCTCCAAAGATATCTCAAATGATTTTTCAAAAATGATTTTAATCAATATGGGTTTCAAAGATAAATTCCTAAAAATAGAACTTTTTTTATCCTAGATCATGCCAAACAATGCTACATTTTGTTTAATCCATGTTTTCTAAAGTTTAGGAATGATATAAAACAGTTTTAAGGCTTGAAAAATGAGTTTAAGGTATAGTGTAATCGATTACCAGAGTTTAGTAATCGATTACAAGCTAAACAGAAGCCTTGTAATCGATTACATCAATATTGTAATCGATTACGAAAAAAGTCGAGAAACGTGTAATCGATTACACCAAGTCATGTAATCGATTACCATGTTCCCGAAAAGCCAAGAACACGACCAAAGGGGCATGTAATCGATTACATCAATATTGTAATCGATTACCAAAAAGTCGAGAACGTGTAATCGATTACACCAAGTCATGTAATCGATTACCATGTTCCCAGAAAGCCAAGAACACGACCAAAAGGAGCATGTAATCGATTACATCAATATTGTAATCGATTACCATGAAGTCAGAGGGCGTGTAATCGATTACACAGGTCATGTAATCGATTACCACAAGCCCAGAAAGCCAAGAACACGTTGTATTTTCCATGTAATCGATTACCAAAGGCTTGTAATCGATTACCAAGGTTCTGACATACCCAACGACTATATTGAATGCATTTAATGCTTGGCTTTAACCACCCCCAACGGCTCTTTTAATGAATGGGCTTTAAATACAATGGCTGGGACATCATTAAGGGTCGTTCTTGAACCTAAAAACATCATAGCAACACATCATACGAGAATCAAACTCTGAAATCTTTCTTGCTCTTTTTTTGTCCAATCTTTGAGATATCCTTGTGAGCATTATTAGAACTTCAATTTGTATCATCTACTCTAGTGAGAGCTTCTTAAATTCAATCTAAATTGCTGTATAAGATAGAGGGTGAGGCATCCCTCAATTTGTAAAGGGTGAGGCATCCCTTTGTTTGAAGAGACTCAAGCTCAAGGGTGAGGCATCCCAAGGAGTTGAGGGCTCAAGTTTGTAAAGGTATTCAAGCACCTATTGAAGCTTGAAGATATAGTGGAAAATCTCAAGTTGTTGCTTGGGAATTTGGACGTAGATCACAAGTGGATTGGTGATCGAACCAGGATAAACGATTGAGTTTGTTTTCTCTAAACCCTTCTCTTTATATTTGTGCATTGCTTGTACTCTTACTTGATTACTTCTCTCTTGGTTGGTTATTAAGCAATATACATTGTTCTTATCAATTCATTCATTTCAGTTAGTCAATAGCTTCAACGAAAATCAATAGTCAAGTGTTTTGCGAAAGAATTGCGAACTTGTTTTACAAACTCAATTCACCCCCCTCTTGAGTATTGAAGCCACTTGGTAACACGTAGGTGATCTCACCTCTTTGTATATTATTTTGTACTGTATTTATATTTGTAAAGACGTTGAGCAAGACACTAAACTAGAAGGTGAAGAAGAGCAGGCTCCTGTGGAGGAAACTGAGTTTTGATCAGATGGCATCCCGATCAAGTTTCTTTGGTTACATGAGATTGCAGTTCCACGGTAGAGTTGGAGCGTGGGGGGCTAGTCCCAATGAGAGGGGACTAATTTATGAGGGACACTTGACAGTAAACTTTAGTAGGATATTTCATGGGGATCCATTTTTATCTGTAACTATATTTGTGCATGTGGAATTTTCGCTTTCTATCAGGCGGCATTGGGATACTAGAAACTATGTCCCAACGGAAATCAGCATAGTCTCGTCAGCCTGGACACCTGTTCATAGGGCTACGCGTCAAATCGGATTCCTACCTGCTGAGGAATCTGAGGAGGACCCGTCTGAGGGTTCTGCTGCTTAGTTAAACTTGGGCGAGTCTAAACTCTGTTACAAACTATGTCTGTATATATTTAAGTGTGTTATCTAGTTTTAGAAAAATGGTTTGTATATAAATAAATCTTGACAGTACCTTTATAATGTAAATAATGTAAATTATGTGTGACGATGTATAATATTTTTAATTTCCGCTAAGTTTATTTTATCGTTATCAAAGAAGAAAGAAAAAATTTTACAACTCATATTTTGATTATAACATCACATTATTTGACCTTGGGGGTATTTCGGTAATAAGTAATATAAATGTGACACCCTACGGTAGGTGTTACATTTATCAATTACTATTAGTCATATTCTATATAAGATGCAATAAAGAACACTTTGTCCAATATGCATGATTTCTTACACAACACTAGAATGTACATAATGCACATATTTATTCAAATAGAGTCATATGCAATATTAGTATAATAAAACTCATATAACATAGTATTGAATATATTCTATAAAAGATGCTACAAAGAACTCAATGCATAATTCTTATATGAAATATAACAAGATAGAGTACATGATCATGCACGATCTAACATAATCCATTAAGCACATATATGTATCATAATCATTATCTTTATGTCTTGTATTTGTCATCATCAAAATGTAACACATTAAGTTATTGGAGCAAACACATCTCTACAAATTACATAAATGAAAGAATTCAAACATTTCTTATCTTCATGTCTTTGGATACAAATGCTTTGTTTTGAACAATGAAAAAGATAACTTGGGCAAATTTGATGTAAAATCTTATGAGCATATATTTCTTGGCTATTCTTTTAGTAGTAAAGCTTTTAGAGTTTATAACAAGATAATAATGATTGTATAAGAATCTATACATATTGCATTTGATGAGATAGCCCCAATGGATTGGGAAGGAATGTTGTTGATGATGTTGTAAAAATTCTAACCAATAGTCACTTGAAAGACAAAGAAGAAGAGCCAAAGAAAGAAGAACAAAGTGCAGAAGCACTCTGATAACAAGAGAAGTCTCAAGCCAATGATTTTCTAAAAGAATGAATGACTTCAAGTTATCATCCTCTTAACAAGGTTATTAGTGATGTATTAAAATGGGTAACAACTCGAAACTCTCATAGAGATGCATGTAATCATATGACTTTTGTTCCTCAAGTTGAACCTAAAACATAGATGAGACCATTAATGATGAATATTAGATCTTAGTTGTGTAAGAAGAGTTAAATCAATTTTTAAGGAACCAAGTATGATAACTTTTTCCAAGACCTAATGATCACCCTCTAATTGGCATAAATGAGTTTTGATGAACAAACTTGATGAAACGGGAGTGATAATAAGGAAATATAGCTAAACTTGTTGCTGAAAGTTATAATCAAGAAGAATAAATTGATTATGAAGAAACATATGGTCTTATTACTATATTAGAAGCTATTAGAATGTTACTTGCTTTTGCATGCATTATGGATTTCAGGCTTTATCAAATTGATATGAAAAGTTTTTTTCTAATTGAATTTATACAAGACATGTATGTTGACCAACCTCTTGGTTTTGAAAGTTTTGAGCTGCTCAACCATGTTTTTAAGTTAAAGAAAGCTTTATATGGCTTGAAACAAGCTCCTAGAGGTGGTATGAAAGGTTGAGCAAATTCTTTATTTTAGAAAAAGACTTTTCTAAAGGGAAGGTTGACATTCTCTTTGTGCAAATCTATGTTGATAATATTATATTTAGTGCTACTAATGAGTCTTTGTGTAAGGAGTTTGCCAATCTAATGTAAAGTAAATTTAATATATCCATGATGGGTGAATTTAACTTTTTCCTTAGCTTACAAATCAAACAAATGAAGAATGGAACATTTATCTATCAAGAGTAGTACTGCAAAGAGTTGTTCAAGAGATTTGAAATGGAGAATACCAAAGAAATGATCACACTAATGAGCACATCTTGCTACTTGGATAAGGAAGAATGAGGTAAACTTGTATAAATTACTAAGTATAGAGGTATGATTGACTCTCCCTTTTATCTTATGGTAAGTAAGCCTAATATAATGTTTAGTATTTGTTTGGGTGCAAGATATCAAGTTAGTCCTAAGGAATCTCATCTAAATGCTATAAAAAGGATAATGAAATATTTCTTTAACACAACACAAATGAGCTTGTGGTACCCCAATAGTGCCTTATGTAGTTTGGTTAGTTATTTTGATTTCGATTTTATTGGACGTAATATGGATAGAAAGAGTACTAGTGGGACATGTCACTTACTTGAAAGCTATTTAGTTCCTTGGCATAGTAAAAAATAAAGTAGTGTGTTATTGTCTACGGCTAAAGCCGAGTATATTACATCTAGAAGTTATTCTCAATTTTTTTTGGATGAATCGACAACTTTTGGATTATGGACTCTATCTTGATCACATCTGTAACATTCTAATCCTAGACACTGTAGCATACCCTAAGTACACCAAGTGAGTAGAATTAAGTATGTCACTTCTAAACATAAAATGTAAAACTTAAAATATAATCATGACCTGTAAAACAATTATCATGTATAAATATATAGAGCCTTGACAACATGTAAGAGAGCAACTCATTTTACATGTTTGGCAACTTGCTCTTCACTATCAAACTATATGATATGTCTGAGACTTCAAATTCTTACAAACTAATTTTATCAGCTTAATTACATAACCATTACTTTAAATACAGAGCTTAATACAAATATATATATATATATATATATATATATATATATATATAATTACATAAATTTATGGTTGGCCTTCAACGCTCCCTTTTGCTCCTGCTTTAATCCTCCTCTAGATTTATCATGGAAAACATACAAAGAACTAGGGTGAGAATATGAAATTCTCAGTAATAAGTTTAAAATCATGACATCATGGTAAATCCAGTTGCTTCGGAGAAAATTAGCTTTGATATAATATATGTAAAGGGGACAAAAGTCAAAACTCATGTCTTTCTCTTCCTGAGGCACACAATTCATTTAATTGTGAAAATAGTTAGTTAAGTAATCATATAACAATCATTTTGAAAACCTTACTCCATACATTTATTGAAAACAAGACAATTGCCCATACAATTATCACTTTATGCAATGCTTTATGATGTATGATTATGCCTAATGATTGCCTTAAGGTATGCTCATACAATGCTTTTTAAAAGATTTTATTTTATAAAAGTCATGTTACTTGCGTGTTCCTAGGAATCCTTTTATTCCAAGAAGCCTTTTTGTTCTAAGAATCATTTCCTTCCAAGAAACCCTTTTGTTCCAGGAAGTCTTTTTATTCATTGTATATCCTTGGGTAGGAAAGGGTAGGAAACCCTTTTATTCCTTGTCCACCTTACACTACCTGGTATTGTCCTTTTGAATACCATGAGTATTGCCCTTTTGAATACCCAGAACCCTGGCACTAAGAACACCTTTGGCTCAATGTGTAGGGTCATCCATACATAGGACAACAAGTAACACGTTTGAAAATCAAAACATACAAGGTTGAATAAACCATTACTTACTATAATTTCACAATTTCTTGCACAAAAAGGGAAGCAATACTTTATCTGTCAAGCTTTTCATTCATATAATACATTGTAGAGAGGGAGTGACTCACTCAACCTCAAGCTACTATTCTATTTTCCTTATCATGTTTTGCTTCCCAACATTACACTAAGCATATCTCAATATGCTCTTCAACTTCATTCATTGATATACTTCACAGTAACTTACTTACATCAAACTCATGCATAATTATACTTATCATAAATAACTCATATTTATCTACATCTAAAATAGCATACAATATCATTTCATTATAATTAACAAGTGAACAATACTAACGACTTTCAATCACTCATTTGGTCATCATTCGACCTCTATGACCAAATTTAAAACATAGTTCTTCAAGATTACTAATACTAGAACCTATTCTTAAACTCTTACTACCACAATTGATCAATGTCAACCACTTTGAATCTAACTATATCACAACTTCAAGTAATAATCAATTCAATATGTAAACATGAAAATTATAAACAATCCAAGACTTACATTTTTAATCAAGGTTTAGTATTAATACATAATACAAATACACTTAAACTATGGTAAAAAAAACAAGGTAGATTCTACTATGGTTTTAATCACATTTTAAGTCAAGATATCAAGCATAAAAACAACATAAGTGTAGTCACAAGAAAGTAGCACTCTGCTGTAGCATTTTCACCCATTTCAAGCTACCAATTCATGTAACATCCCAACTTTTGGGTAAAAGACCGTTGTGTCCCTATTTTACTGTTTCTTGTTTTTCTGTATGAAATACAGAAAAAAATAATACTGTTTGTTATTTTATTTGGTAGTTTTACATAATTTGTTTCGATACAGTAAAATAAAAATTTTATCAAATTACTGTTTTAAATTTTTCTGTATCAAAAACAGATGTATAATACTGTCTAGTATTTTATATAATCGTTTTACATATTTTTCTTCAAGACAAGTGAAATAAAAATTTTTCTCAGCTACTGTTTTAATTTTTCTCGAAAGATATACAGCTATATAATACTTGCTTTGGATATTTTATTTGAACGTTTTGGACGATTACCTACGTTGTGGGAAAAAATGAAAAATGACCGTTACGTCCCGAACGTCTTGTTTTTGCTTGTTTTTTTTGTTTTTAATTGTTTTCTTCTTGATTTAATGTCCGATAATACTGTCTGTAATTTTATATGGACTTTTTGTGTGATTTGCTCGGGGTAGGAAAATAATATTTTTTCGGACCGGAAAATCTATTTTTTTTATTTATTCGTAGAGCGGGGGATCTTACTAAACCCAATTCTCGAATGAGCCTAAAATTAATCTTTTATTTTTTAGGATTTAATCACAAATAAAATAATTTTATATTATTATAATATTATTTTATTAGTCAAGATAAATAAGTGACGGCGGACGAAAATATTTTGCGGGACCCACGTTTAGTCATTAAGTCTTTGTACACGTGGACCAATGAGGAGTGGTCAAAATTGGTGGTCAGTGACTCATCGCAACGGGCCAATAGGATGATGACACGTGGCGTGACACCTCAAAGATCATAACTCGCCAGCTTCTAGGTTCCGGAAGTCGACTCGGCCTGTGACTCACCGCAGTGACTCGTCAGTTCCAGAAGCTTCTCTGATGACTCAGCGCTGTGACTCACCATTTATGATGCAGCCAATGATGCAGTTGTGATGCAGTCAGTGACTCACCATGCTGACTCACCTGCTTTGGAAAATATCTACGCTGACTCATCTGCTCTAGAAAATATCTACGCTGACTCGCCATGCTAACTCACCCGTTCTAGACAATTCCACGATGACTCATCATACTGACTCATCGTAGTGAGTCACATATTCTAGAAATTTCTCAGTGATGACTCGCTTTATGACTCATCAAGGGTAATCAGTAGAAGAAAAATAATCAATAATAATTTCTGCTCTGTTAGTATAAAATAAAAATCTATGTATATTTTATTACCCATTAGACAATATATACTGACTTTTATAAACAATAATTATTGTATAATTATTGTTTATTGGTTAAAGTATACTATAAAATATAATGTGCACCAATAGAAATTAGTCAACAAAAATAACAACCAATGAGAATCAAGTTAGTAAATATTTAACCAATAGAAATTAGTCAAAATTAATGGCTTGAATTTTTAAGAACAAATAGAAAACAAGCTTTTAAACAAATGTTGGACTTCTTGGAATTACATGTAGCTACGGTGGGGAAGTGAGAAATTTGCTCTAATAGCCTAATTCACCAAAGTGAATTTACGTAGAAAGCTTTAGACAATTCATTTGGAAAGCCAAATTAACCAAACAAAGACTAGTCAAATTTAGTGACTTTTCTTTGTTGTTTCTACGGCAATTGCAAATTTTTGCAAAGCCAATATCACATTTCTATCTTTCCTATCTTTCAACTAGTTAACCAAGTCAACATTGGTGGCTTTTCTTTGGTTTCACTCTACGGCAAAGCCAAGCATTTGGTGAGGCAATTATTACAATCAATTCTTACTATCTTTCATCTAATTAACCAAGTGAGACCAAGTCAAGTTTTGTGACTTTATGCATGTGCTTCTACGGCAATGCATAAGTGAAGGAAACAATATTAAATGTTTCAAATCATTCTTGCTCTCCAAGCCTTTCAAATTAGTCAATTTTGGTGGCTCTCCTTGTTAGCTTCTACAGCAATTGAATGCCTTAAGAAAGGCAATATTCAATAATTCATTTCATGCTTATTTCCTATGCAAATGTGACCATGCATTTGGAGGAAGCAAAACAAATATCTCTCACTTTCTCTCAAGGTCATTTACGGCCATGCATTCTAAAATAGGAGACTTTGCTTTTGTTTAACCTAAAGTCTTCATCTTTCTCAAAAGCTATCAAGCCAACCTCTCAAATATTCTTCCTTCTTTTCTCTCCTTGTGTTCACGGCCAAAGCTCCTAAATGGAGACAATCTTCATCAATTTATTTCATTTGTTCTCTTCTATATCCTTTTCTCCAAATTTCTATAATTCCTACCAATATCATTTCTTGAATCCTCTCATCAATCCAAGACACTTTCATGTTAGGAATTTCTCAAGATTCCTTCATCTTCATCTTCCTATCAAGCAAAAACCACAAAAGCTCACATCTCTCCCTTTCTTCAAGCTCACGGCCAACACTCAAAAATCACCTTCCAAGCTTCTAAAATTCTAAATGACCATAGATCTTGAATCTCCATACCATTCTAAGGAACTTTCATGTTGGAAGTTTTTCCTAAATCTTCCATTTTCTACCTTGTTCTTCAAAGCTCAAGTTTGAAACCATGAAGGTGAAATTCTTTAATCTTCATGTTTCTATCCATTTTAAAGTTTTAATCATGATTTTAATCCATGATTATTCTAGTTTAGAGCCTTAGGTATTAATATTGTATGTTTTCTTTGTTTTCAAGGAGCTCTTGGAGGAGGAAGCTTGCTTGAAGGAGACATACAAAGGACTTGGAGGTTCTACAAGAGGTAAGAGGGAGATTACCCTCATCAACTAAGTGTTGGTGGTGAGGAATATATGTGGTTGTGTTTGTAGAATCCATAAGGATTCGGTGGTGTGCTTGTTTTGATGTGTTAATTATTTGTGTGTTTGTTATTTGTGTGTTTGATAATTTGGTGCTTACTAGTAGGTTGTTGTGTATTTGTTAGTAGTTTTCTTATGTGATATTTGTAATAAATTGCATGTCTACAAGTTTTAATTTGCATGTCTACAAGCTTTGATAATATTGCATGTGTTAGAAATGCATGATAAAATATAGGATATGAATAATATGTCAAGGATTGTATGAGTGTTCCAAAGAACACACTAACAAGGCTCACGGCCATGATCCAAATGGGGAACCAAAATGTTCTCTTAATTTTCTTAAAAAGTGACCTAATTAACCTAAGAGAATTGGTAAGATATCCATTTGTTTAGATTAAGAAAAATGAATTTGGAAATTAAATGGCATAACCTTACATTTTCATCCAACATGTCTAACTTCAACACTTTGATTTCTAAAACTATTTTCTAGGGTAAGGATTAAATTAATGTAGACAATACAAGAGATTAAACATGTATTTAAAAGGTGAAAAATAATTTGGAAATCAAATGCAAAGTTTTTATCCAATTCGCCAACATGCCAAATTAGACATTCATGATTTCTAAAATTAATTCCAAGCTATTTTCAATCAAGAAGAAGCAATACAAGTTAAAGTAAATTTTCTACAATAAATTTTAAAGAAATAAAGTAGTTAGAATTAAGTTTAAGAGGTTAATACTAATGGTTTTTACTGTAAGAAGAAATACAGTAACTTTATAAAATTTCTAACGTATAGCTCATCGTGTGTTTTGAAGCACGTTAGGAATTTTCAAAAGTATAATTATTTGGTATTAATAAAAATGAAAAGGACTTTTAAACGGTAAATTTAGGAAACCATTATTATAATTTATTAAACAAAATGCTGTCAATTTTTTTAGTAAAAATGAACCTATAAGATAGCAAAAATATCCAAAAGACAGTATGCGGTATGAAAAATTATTCTACGTAATTTAAATGTACTAAGTACTATTTCTGTTTGTTTAAACAGTAATTTTTAAGGCAATCGAATAAGAAAATGATTTAAAAATACTACGCGATTGAGAAAACGTATTAAAAATGCTACGCGATTTTAAAAATAGAAAAATATCTTTACCCGATTTTTAAACGTTTGTAAAAAACGACGGAATTATGAAAATGCGATAAAATTTCTACGCGATTGACCGTTACTATAATTATTTTATGCTGTCGGGAAAAAGTGAACCCGTACAGGCTTTTGAAAATCTATATGCTGTCGGGAAAATGTGAACCCGCATGTGTTTTTGAAAATCTATTTACTTGTCGGGAAAATGTGAACCCGTCATGTGTTTTGAGAATTATTTGCTTGTCGGGAAAATGTGAACCCGTCATGTGCTTTCCATCTATCTGTTATGTGTGCCATGTATTTGGTGGATTTGTTGACGAGACGAATCACATCGTGTTGTCGATGCGATAAACATTTCATTGTTCTAATGAACTTGGAGGCTTTAGTGTACGGGATCCCACATGTGGACAGTTGGTCGCTCCGCTGGGCCGTGGTAAACCGATAGCACACTATGGTACTCGACGTACACTATATTTAATCGAGATTTGTGAAATCTAGTAGTACATTTGCCTGTAGTGCCACAACGTGAGACCGTGAACTACACCACGCCTGGATTGATGGATTCCTGTGTCGTGGGGCTATAGACGCAACGTGTGACCGCGGAATAGTTGGTGGGGCAGCCGTGGTACTATTAGATTTTGCGAATCATTCCTCTCTCTGATACTTGTGTTTTCTTTAGCTCCATGGAGTAGGATTGTATCTTATTGTATATGTTGATATGTGGTGCATTATTATCTTCTATTTGTTATTTTTATCTATTATCTTTTATTTGTTATTTCTTTTATCTCATTATCTTTTATCTCGTGATATTTTTATTTGTGATCTTTCATATCTCGATAGTAATTGTTTATATGTTGTATTTTGTCTGTGCATTATTGTATTTTTGTTCTGTTATGAGCTGTTGTTATTGAATTTAATCTTTATTTTTATTGTACTTGTTATGATATTTTATATGGTATGAATTGTTATATCTCGTCTCCGATCCCGATAATGTTATTACTTGTTTATTTTATTAGGTTATATGCATATTAGAAATATTTGTAAACCGATAACATGGCTATAATTGTGATTATTCAGTGTGTATGGAATGACTTTGTCATTCGAATCATTCTTTACTACCGTCTTGGTATTGGTGAAAGGGGATCTCACCTCTTTCCTGTGTTGTTTGTTTGGGTTGTATCATTTGAAATCGTATAGTAGGCGGAGTACATCTATTGGAGGCCATATTCTGAAGATGGTGACGGCGTCGAAGAGTGAACTTCAAACTTCAATAGGATGCAATTGGTGAAGACATGGATCTTGTAGGTTGGGTTTTTTTTTTTTTGTTTTTGTTAGTGTTATTACCGTGCTATTAGTAGTAACCGTCTTTGGGGTGACTACTATTTCTCTGAGTCTGTAAATTACATGTTTTACTTCTATAATGAATATTTGGTGGTACTTATATTATGTGTATTAATTAATTCAATTTAATTTCGGGTTTTCTTATAATTTTATTTGGTAAGTTTGTATTTCCGCGATAAGAAATTTTAAAATCCATATTTTGAAACTCAAAGCTTTTATAAAATAATTTTAATTAGTTTTAAGATTTATTTATTTATTTTTTTTTAAATGTGACGCCCTACGGAGGGTGTTACAATTCACACTTTAAAGTAACAAAAGTTTGCCTAAATTCTGGGCAAAATTTTGTATAATCTTTTAAGCTACAATTTCAAGCACAAATGTATCCAAAATTTGATCATAGATAGGGCAGTATTCTACCTTCATTTAGTATCACAATTCCAACCATAAATCCAATCAAATAATCATCATCAATTCTGCCCCAAAAATATGGCATTAAATTGTGTTCAACCTCCAAATATAATGTGGCTGTGAACTTCACCAAGTCAATCATAAAATCAACACAATACTTGTTAAATTTGAAATACAATTTGGAAGTAATAAAACATGGTTTCAACCGTGAGACTCATGAATAAAAACACCATCAACTATCCAAGCTTCTCACTCAATAATTTATCAAAGAAGCAAAACTAATTAGGAGTAAGAAATTAGTGTACTTAAAACAACAAAATGATGTCTCTTAAATCATCACACAATCGTGTCTATGATCATCTCTACAACCAGAATTTGACTTCAAAAACTATGAAAAAGAAAGACAATTTGAGAGCAAGCATCCCTTACCTCAACTCCTTGCCTTGATTCTTTGATTTTCCCCTCACTTCCTTTCTCTTTTTCTCCTTCCCTATCACGTTACAGCTGCTGCCCTAGGTGCTGTTTTTGCCTCTGTTATTAAGGTAGAAACCATGTGACAAGAGCAAAAAGAAACAAGAAAGAAAAGATTTAATATGGATGGAAAAGTAAGAATGAAAATGGAAGATAAAGGGTAGAGGAAATTGAGAATTTTCTTCCTCCGTTGTGCTCTGTTTTTCGTTGGAGAAAAGGGGAGAGAGCGTGAAGAATAAAAAAGAAGATTGTAGAAAGGTGAATGACGTGAGACATATCAAAAAGATGGCTTAAAATTTTGTACTAGAACTTTTGTATCTGTTAATTACATTTAATCTTCTAAAGTTGAGTTTTTAAGTTACTATAAGCCTTATAAAAAATTTTAGGACTTAACTTAATTCTTAGATCCATTTTTCAATAAATTTTTCATATTTATTTCTTTTCATTTAGCATTTATGCTATTTTTTCTTAGTTAAAATAATCATTTTGCACGTTCTGTGTTACGACAAAGTATCTAAATTAACTCAATTCGTCACAAAATTTAGTGGACATGTTAAACAAGTATTATGGTACCTCTATGATCATATACAAGTCTAACATGCTAAAAAAAGGTGTTACAACATCCCTATAATGTATGATAACACTAGTGCAGTCAACCTCACTAAGAATCCAATCTTGCACTCAAGGATCAAACACATTGAAATAAGACATCATTTCATAAGAGATCATGTGCAAAAAGGAAATTATGTGCTTGAGTTTGTGAAAACATCTAAACAATTGGCTAATATATCAACTAAACATTTTTTTAAGAAAAATTTCTTTTTCATAAGAGGTGAGCATGGAATAACTGATCAATCATTGATTGAATAATTGCTTGCGTTTCTTTCATAATTATCTTATTGTTTTATCTCATGAATCTTATACTAACTTAAGCATTAGAGGTTCCCTTAAATTTGTTTTGTAGGTATTCTCATCATTGATCAAGTCCCCTAATTACTCATGAAGTTTTTTGCTAAAGTTTAGTCTGCTCAGAACATGTATGGGGGAATCTACCGCAATACATGAGAATCTACCTTTATGAGCAATTTGTTTTATGGACTTTATGGACTTCCATGGTAGAATCTACCGCTCTGGTATCTTGCATTTTCATGAGCGTGATTTAGCTAGAAGTTTAATAGTCTTTGCCAACAATCATTAAAAAGGAAGCAACTAGTCGGTCGAAGTGAAAGCCCCTAGGATTATTGAATGTAATCTGTGCACGAGCCTATGCAAACAGTTCTATATGCAATTCAATATTTCATTTGTGTTCTGGAAATTTCTGATGTGAATTGGACGAGTCATCCCCCCTTCCTACGGGTTTCCCCACTAGAGCGATGTTAAGTTAGCATTCTTTTAGAACGAATAAAACGAACTCGTGTTCAGTTCACCGGTACAGCACAACCGCTATCTCTCTATTCAAATATAAGGTAGGAAGCCTATGACTTCATTTAGAAGAAGGTTTCCCCACTTAGCCTATTGGATTCTCTAGTCTTCCTTTAGCTTTGCAATTTCAACTCAGTTCGATGGCCCGAAGCGGATGCTCATGGGCCCGTTGCCTGTTATGAATAGAACCTTAGAGAAGGCGAGACTTGATTGACCCTCATCACTATTGAGTTATAACCGAAGTTGATCAAGAGAAGGGACGATGCCAAACAGATTGGACCTAATGTCAAATCAAGACAAACTAGCATTACGGTGAGACGTGAAAACACCCGATCCCATTATGACCTCAATATGTGGAATCGCTTGGCTTACTTTGACTATCAGAGAGAGGAATAGACATCTTTGAGGTGCTACCAGTAGGTTGTCATTGAGAACTTTATTGAAACCCCTTTTTTATATCTTGAAAACAAGCCTACTGTGGCTAGAGTCAAGGCTTCATTTGCATCTCCAACAGACTTTAAAAAGGCTTTTGAATTCTCCTAGTAAAAGAGGGAAAAGTCATTTAGAAAGAAAGTTCCAGTACAAGAGTTCCTATTTTGTGCCTGAGACGAAGGATGGATTGATTGCCCGACTATCGCAAGAGTTGACTAACTTCCAGGAACTCCTGCAACGTTCTGCGTTGCAAAATCTCAAGTTTCTAATGTTGGTAATGGATTATGAGGAAGTGTAACCGATTACAAGCTACCTAGAAGTTGAAAATTTACAATTTGTGATCACAGTAATCGATCATAGGGGTCAACAATCGATTACAAAGGACCTGGAACATGTGTGAAGAGTTGGCTAAATTGTGGTAATCGATTTCCACACGAGGTAATCAATTACAACGAAGAGGAAATGAGATTTTTAGCAAGTTAATAGCATCATAATCAATTACAAAGCAAGTGTAATCGATTACAAGCATGCCTAGGCGTGAAACCAACAATTTGAAGAACAACATAATCAATTATAACTAGGTGTAATAGATTACAAAGAACTTAGAAACACTATAATTAATTATAGCTTCGAGGTAATCAATTACATAAGGCATTTATATATTCTGAAGTGTTATTCTCTTCCTTATTTTTAGAAGATCATTTTCTTCCTTTTCTCACTCAAACATAAACCCTAAGCCCTTTTATCAAATTCCACTTCTACATTCCACCAAATCACTCAATTTCATTTCCAAACTCTCACAAACACTAATCCACCTATTTCCCCCAATTTCCACTCATCAAAAACACATTTTCTTTCTCCATTCTAAAAATCCCTTCTTCTCCATCTCCCTCTAAATTGCACCCGCTCATCAAATTCCCTCAAATCTTAATTAAACCCCTTTATTCCACCTCTAATCTTCACCAAAATACTTTTTTTACCATTCTTTTCATCACCCAAATACTTAAACATTCTCCATGATTGAATCATTCAAAGCCCCATAGAGGAAGAGGATTGAGAAAGAACCACAAACTTCCACTCAAGCTCTACATGCTTCCATTCTAGTGGTTGATCACTCTCGCTTTTTCAATACCCATTAGCAAGCCGAAAATCTTGTGAAACACTTTCAAAATACAGGGATTGTCCAACCAAGGTACTTGGACTGCAACTTTTTCTCAAATGAGTCATTACATTTCTTTGAGATTTTGCTTAGGCTGAATTTGACTGAGTTTTTTAGCATCAAGAAAAGAGTGTTTCCTAATCTTGTTAGAGTGTTCTATGTTAATCTTGAGAATAAGAATACTACTATCTTCTATAAGGTAAAGAGAGTGAAGATTGTCATATATAAGAGTTTGTGGACTAATTTTGCTAGGTTTAAATTTAATGGAGCAAATTTTACCGGAAGTGGATTGCCATCTCAATAGGAATTTGAATATACAATGCTCTCTTTGCTCCAAGTGGGTTACTATCTTAGCTAGCGAGTTATGGCAAGCAGTCTCACTCTTGAAAATTGCCTGCTACATTATGTTTTAGCTCAGGCCCTAGTTGCAAGAGCTGGGAACTATTCCCAAGTTGAACAGAGAGAGACCCATTAATTGGGGATACTATGTGATTTAACACATACTAAAAGCTCAAAGAACTGGCATAACTCTACTGTTTGAGATGTTGATCACCACAATTCTCAAATATTTCAAGGTTCTTCTTCACACTGAGAAAAAGATGATGAGAAAAGAACTAAATGTATTAGTTCTCATACTCTTAAGAAGCTAAAAATGAAGAAGCTTGATGATGTATGCTACGATAAGGACATTAGTATATCATGTAACATTGGTAGGCGGATGAGCCTTAGGAACTGTCAAGAGCACAACCTGTTGCTCCTCCTCCGAATTACTTAGCTAAGATTCTTAGTGGGATTTAAGGCTTGTGAACTTATGTTGAGGAGACTGTGCATAAGTTACATGGTCAGATGGATCACTTTGAGGACACTGTGAGCCACCAGATAGATAGTGTTAATTAAGAGTTAACTTTCCTTTAGAGATGTTGTAAGGGTGCTGTGATTGAAAAGAATGATTCAGTTGCTCCTACTACTCTGACTACTTCAACTGCTCCAAATGATGATGATGCTGACTTGGAGACCTCATCTGAGACCAACGATGATGATGATGGTGAGGAGATCGAATGATGGAGATGGGGCTTAGTCATGATGAGATATTATGTTTTATCTAGCTTTGTTTTTATGCTTTATAACCCTTTAGTTTATATTTTAAAACTTAATATAACCTTTATTGATATAGTTGTTGGCTTAGCTATGATGTGATGCTTAGCTAGTTGTTAGTAAGACTCTTATGCTTATATGTTGGATATTGATGCTCATCTAGATGTTGGGTTGTTGATATGTTAGATGTTATATATATGTTGATATTTCTATCCTTATTTCATTATTCAATCCTTGTTTATAATGCCAAAAGGGCGAGAGTTGAGTCTTGCATGGGTAAAGGGGATGATTAAATGCCATAAATTTATTTGCTTGAATCTCATGCATGGCTTAAGGGGGACTGTTGTGCTTTATCTCTAATAATATTATATATGTTACTCTTTACCCTTGATTGCTTATCATCATAAAAAATGAGAGAATGTGAATGCTTATTTCATGAAGATTTTGATGATAATAAAGCAATGAGCAAGACCAAGTCCAATGGAGGCTTCAAGGCAATAGATTTATAGGACTTAGGCTCTTGAAAGTAAAAGTGGTCTTTGATATCTCATTAAATTCAAATTGGTTTTCAAAATTCCACTTTAGAATCCTTAAGTTGGTGGTGTTGTTTTGAAAATTCTAGGTTGTTTTGCACAAAATCATGTTTTGAACTTGGGTTATGAAAATCTTGTTTGAATATATGAAAAATCCAAGTTTTGATTGTTTGTAATCCATTACGATTGTTGGTAATCCATTACAAGGCTTGATTTTGTTCAAAAATCCATTTTAAGTATATTTGTAATCAATTACATGTTGTTGTAATCTATTACGAAGCTTCTATCAAGTATGTAATCCATTACGAGCCTTATTTGTAATCCATTACAAAGCTTTTGAGAATGTTATAATCGATTATCAGGTCCTGTAATTAATCATAATTGTTCTTAACTTATTTTTTTATTCAAGTCAGAAGCTCTATACTCGATTACGAATTGTAATAAACTACAAGACCTAGAAATAGCCCATTAATCAATTGCAATGTTCTGTAATTGACTACCAAGCTCTTGTTCAACCCAGAAACATATTTTTTTATCTATGTAATCGATTAACAATGTGCTGAAATAACATAATGGCCAGTTTTTACAATATTTAATACACTACCAACTCTCTTTATCGTCTTAATTTCTTTAGTTGGTTATAAATACAAGGCTTGAGACATTAATACTAACTTTTGAACACCCAACAACTCATTGACAAGCATTAAACTGTGAAATAATTCTTTCCACTCACCTTGCTCTATTTTTCAAGCTTAATTGAGATATCATTGAGAGCTTACTAGTGCTTCAACTTGTATACTCTGCTCTTTGAGAGAGTATGTTCATTCATATCATTGTGTAAATACTTGTGATGCTGTAGGATCCCTCTAGGAGTCAAATAGGCTTCTACACATAAGAGTGAATGATCCCAGAGATATGAGAAGAGCTCAAAGATTGTAAGGGTTTTTCAAACACCTACTGATGTTTGAAAAATAGTGAAAACTCCTGGGTGAATGATTTTAGGGACTAGACATAAATCACAAGGGTGATTGAATTAGTATAAATCTTATTTGTACTCTATTCTACCCTTATCTTTTTGCATTTAAGCTTGTTTATTTGTTCTTGCATACTTGTTACTTCATCTTCTGCTTATTCTCTTTTTCTTTAAAAACTTATATGAGACTCCTTCTTGTCAACAATCCATTCACCTTCTAAGAAAATAGTTTCAACAAAAATCAAAAGGACTTGTTTTTGAAATGTTTTGAAAAACTAAATTCACCACCCTCTTGAGTTTTGAAGTCACTTGGTAAAATGTATCACTGTAGTCAACGAAAAAATTTTGAGTACAACGTTTAGCAACCAGTGCTTTAAGGCGATCAACCTAATCATCGGGGCTAATCTCAATAGTGTAAATCCAAAGACATCAAACAGTAGATTTTTCATCTGGAAGTGGGACCAATTCCCACATACCATTGGTTTGAGGTGCTGACATTTGTTTAATCATAGCTTGTTTCCATCTTAGATGAGAGAGTGTGTCGCAACCGTCTCGGATGGGCGCACGCGACGAGCGTGGCAACTGAATTTAAAATCAAGATTCAAAGGAGTTGTCACTAATTTTATTGGTTAGAGAAAAATTGGAAAATCCTTTTTAATAAAACAATTTTGAAGTCTGCGAAAGCAAAATTATGTTTCTGAGTCGATTATGTATAAGAAATGGTGAAGATTAAATACCACAACACTCTTGATACATCTGCATGAGAAGGTTATCCTAAAGCTAATTATGCAAATTATCATAACTTAAACATATTAATTTTACCGCATAAAATAAATAAAGAAAAATATCAATAATCACAATATTTACAATATCAAAAAATATAAATTACAATATTTATGAACAAAATAACAGAAAACATATATCAAAATATTTACAGCATAGGGAAACATAAAATTAAAATCAAAGACTAAATTATAAAAATTAAATTTTGATTTTACTTTCAGCCTACGTATTCTCCAAATGAAAAGAAAAGATCAAAGCCAACATAGTTATTTAAAAAATAAGTATAAATTAGTTAATTTTAATTACTAAAAAAATAAAGTCTTCAAAAAAAAATTGTTTAACAAATCATATTTGATAAAGAAGCAAAATTTGAATCAAATCAACCCAAGAACTCAGATTTTTTTTTGTCTCTTTTTGTCTTTTATGCATTTTAATTTTTTTTTATCATATTTGATATTTTTATATTTTATTTAATATCAAAATCCAAACCCACCGAGAAGAAAGAAAGAAACATAACACGAACACAAAAACCCAATCTGTACTCTAATAAACAACAAACCCATGCACGAAACAGCAAAATAAATCAGCTTAAAAGGGGAAAAAAAAAAAAAACAAGAATAAGTAAAACTGAAAGAAAACAGAACAAAAGCGGCTCAAGGGAAAGAAAAGAACTAAGAGTCGGTTCACGACGAGGAGGTTCGTTGGGTGGCCGGCGTTTGGGTCTGGTGTCTGAGCTCCGGCGGCGATGGCTGTGACGCAGTGGTGCGGCGTGGCCGGTGTAGATGGCGCTGGGTTTAGTGGTGCGTGGTTTGGACGGGTGGGGTTTGGTTGGTGGTGACGGCTTGCAGTGGAGCTATTGACGATGGCGCTGGTTCGACACTAAAACAGGGACAAGTTTGATGGTTGTTCGGTGGTTCAGGTGGCGGTCTGGGTTGGTGGGTTTGTGGTGGAATGCTGTGAGGGCGACAAAGGAGGAGAGCGGTGGCTCAAGGTTCGACTTGGTGGTTCCAACGTGAAGTAGCAGCGGCTGTGGGTTTCAAGCTAGTTGTGGGTTTCTGTTTGGATGTGTTCGAGGTTGAAAATGGAGAGGGTGGCTATGGGTGCAGCTTGTTTGGGGTTGCAGGGATGAGTTGGATTGTATGGGTAATTTTCTGGGTTTATTTGGAGGTGAGGTTGGCTTGTTTTTGCTTACTGTAACAGAAACTTTGTGGTGATAGGGGAAGAGTATGAGGAATTTTGGATGCTTGTTCGTAGTGGTTCATTTTTGGATGATGAAGGAAGTTTGGGATTTTTTTTTTTTTTTCCTTCGGAGCCATGGGTGTGAAGGTTCATGGAGGCTTCTGGATGATCATGATTGTGAGGAGGTGAGAATGAAATACGAGGGTGTTGAGACTCCAGAATTCGTCAGAGCGAAGGTCAGGTACGTGAGTGGCAAATTGGTGAGAGAATCCGCCTCAAAGCCGTTATGCTCCCCCAAAATTGTGATTGTTTGTTGGCGATGTGAGAAAAATCCACAGAAGGAATCTTTTTTTTTTTTCTTTTAAAAAAGAATCAAATCTGATTTTTTTTTTTCTTTTGGATCGGGCTAATATTGACAATCACATTGGAATCAAATATATTGGCTTTTGTGCTATGATGTGATATATGGCTAATTGGACTCTTCATCATTACAATTTTTTTATTTTTCATTTTTTTGCTTTAATTTCTATTTTTTATTTTAACTTTTAATTATTTTATTATTTTTTTTATCAAGTCAAAATTAAGTGTGAACAGAGTTCTTCACATTTATCCTTAAGAATAGGTACAAAGGATAAGGAGGATAGAAAGACATAATTTGGTGAAGATAAACGATGATAACTCAAATTAATATAAATTGAAAATGAGTTACATGTAGAATGAATCATTTGTCTTTGAGTAATAGGACTTGATTGGTCTGAAATAAAAGGTACTGGAGTAAGATGTGAGTCATCAATCACCTTTTCAACAATGTTCAGAGTTGGAACAATAACTGGCTCAGATGGTGGATCTAATTATAAACGACAATGGTAAGTCAAGAGAGGTGGTGCAGAGGAAGGTTTGGAATCCACACTCGTTTGGTCAATACTTTCTGAGTAGAAGGGAAGGATCACAAATGGACTAAGAAAAACATCATATATGTTTTGTCGATTTGGAGATTGTGAGTTGAAGAATAAAGTTGATTTAAAAAAGGTAATATTAGCATAAACAACATATCTCCTAAGATCAGGAGAGAAACACAAGTATCCTTTTTGTGACCAAGGATAGCCAAGAAACACACATTTACAGGAGTGGGCATATAGCTTGTCTTTTCGTGAATTGAGATTATGACCAAAGCATGTGGAACCAAAGGTGCAAAGAGGTAAAGGATAAAGAGGCTAATTTGAAAATAAAATTGAGTGAGGAACTTAATGTTAGAGAAGAATTGATGGCATTTGATTGATCAAATAACAAGCAATGAAATAGCATCACCCTAAAATTGAGAAGAAATATTGGTATAAAGAAGGAGTACAAGTTGTCTCAATTAAATGTCTATTCTTCCTTTCAACAATCTCATTTTGTTGGGAGGTTTGAGTATAAGAGGATTGATGAAGGATGTTAGTATATGTCATAAAGGACTAAAATGATTCAGAGAGATATTCACGAGCATTGTCATTTCTTAAGGTACAAATTGGAACACAAAATTACGTTTGAATTTTAAAACAAAAGTCCTTAAAGATGGAGAACAATTCTGATATGTTTTTCATTAAGATTATCCAAGTATAATGGGAACAGTCATTTATAAACCTTACTAAATATTGATACCCCAATGTTGTGGCAACACGATGTATCCCCCATACATTTGTACGAACCAAAGCAAAAGGAGACTTAGCTTGACTACAAACACAGTTAGGAAAAAAAACTACGAGTGGTTGACTAATTAACAAGCTTGACATTCCAAAAAAGATAATTTTGACAAATTGTGAACCATCCTCTGAAGTTTAGATATATTGGGATGACCAAGCCAGGCATAAATGAGAATGGGTGACTCTGAAACATGCATTTGATGTCGTTGAGAGTTTATAAAGGCCTTATGACTCACACCATGTGCCAATCGTCCTTCCCAAGTTCTGGTCCTACACAAGGAGAGAATCTTCAATGAAAATAATTAAACAATCAAGGGTGCAAGTCAAACGACTAACATAGAGTAAATTAAAAGGGGATCCAAGGACATAAAGGACGAAGTCAACAGGTAAAGAAGGTAAAATATTAGTTATCCTAATTCCTTTAGCATGAGTACATAATCTATTGGCTAAAGTAACAATGGGAATATGCATTGGACAAGATAGGGTGGAGAATAATTTTCTAATACCAATGATATGACAGGAGGCACATGAATCAAGCACCTAGGGTCCAAGAGACAGTGATTGGGAAATGCAAGCATTTGAATTACTTGTATGAGCAATTGATATAGCGGATCTCGAAGATTGTCTCATCTTATTTCACTTCATGAAATTCTCAAAATTAGCATGTGATGGTTGAGTGGTTGATTGGTAACTTAAAACTTCTAGTGTCAAGAGTAACAATTTGAATGGCATTAGCAATGCGAGATGGTCTCCAATGCAAGAGCCAACGACGGTCAATAGTGTGGCCAATCTGATTGCAATGATCACACTTTGGATGAGTGTAATTTCCCATGTGTCCTTCTCGATTTCTACAACTATGTCTCCGATTATCCACTTGTAAAACAAAAGCTAAAGATTCAGAAATTGGAGGTCTTGGGACTTCAATAGATGGTTGTGAAGTGGAAGGTTATACAACTCTTAGAAGGCTAGAAAAAACTTATAAGAGAGTAGGAATAGTAGGACTTCCTAAGATCATATCCCAGGTTGAAGAATACTTTGATGGCAAACCATAAAGTGCTAGGAGTATGAAGGTGCTTCTTTGTTGATGCTCTTTTTTCTAGAGAACTTGCTGGAGGTAACAACTCATTAAAATCTAAAAGTGTAATTTGAATTCTTCCCAAATAGGAAGATATATGTTTTTCAAGTTTACGAGGAGCTATTAGAGACATAAGATCAGAACAACCAACATACATACTATAACGTCCTATTCTACTTTTAATTATTTTTCTTCTTATAGCAATATAATATTTTAACTCTAATTAGAACAACATGTTAAAAACATTTTCTAACATTATCATTAGCCCGTATACACAATAATTTACATAATTTTGAGGGTCATACCCTTGTAGAGTTAGTTGATACATACAAACTTTTTTAAGTTAGGCACCTATTTTTCAAAAAAATGAGGCTTGCAAAAAGCCTTCTCAAGGTGCCACTATTTACATATTTACAAAGGTTATTTTTTTTTCTCAGCTACTCATCATAAAGTAGAATTATCAAAAAAAAAAAATATATCCAAAAGTAACTGTAAAAAACATAATCTCCAAGTTCTGACCTATAAACTTGCTGAACACGAAAATCTATTAAAACTCTAACTGTCAGCTTTATTTGAAATATCACGCCAAAATAAGTAAGATAAAAATCTCAGTAGGAAAGAGTAAAAACAATAATAAGTTTGAACTAATTATATTCCAGTGGTCACTAGTATGAAAAATAGTTTACCACTCTTTATAGTTTTTTCTTTCTTAAATCATAACTAAGTCCAACATAAAAATTCATGGCAAAAGTTCTCAATAATAAAAGGAATAACTAACTCATAAAAACAATATAAGTAACTTTATAAAAATGAAAGAATAATTCATAATAAATAACTTCATGTAAAAATCAAACAATTCTCTTTTCAAAAATTCTCTTTTCATCATCTCATTATCATCTTTTCATCATTTCTTTATTGTCATCATCATTATCTCTTTATCATCATCATCATTATCTATTTATCACCATCCCATTTCAATACCTTTAACCAAATGTACATTTCTCTCTATGACAATGAAACGTCCCTCAAAATCCTTTGATTATGACCATAATAATTTCTAATCAGGGCGTCCCCCAATAATCTCTAATCATGACCATAATAATCTCTGTTTGAGGAATCCTCAATATTCTCTTGACAAGTAGGCGTCCCTCAATGTCCTCTAATCAAAGTCACAATAATCTCTAATTAGGACATCTCCCAATAATCTCTAATCATGATCACGATATTTCTTTGCACATTGATTCATTTTTATCTATGAGATGAATTTTTAAAAATATACTTTCTTCATAAAATAACTTGTATCAAAATAGATATCATTAGGGTATAAATATTGCAAAAATAAAAGTACTAATAAAGAACTTTAATAAGGGTTAATCCAACTCAATTTAAAGATCAACAATCACAAAAAAAATTGAAAAGAATTTAAAAGAATAACTTATATTGTAAAAATGATAAAGAAAATGACTCACATTTAAAATCTCAGTTTTTGTCACTTAGAAGGAATTTTATTCGAATAGACATAAAGTCTATTTAAATAAACTCATTAAAAACTCTGTTTTAAAAGTTTTTTGTTAAATCTTATTCAAACAAGGAAAATTTTATTCGAATAAATCATTTAAAATTACATTGCAGAAACCAAAAAAACAAACTTTATTCGAATAAAACCAGTGTTATTAGAATAAAACAGTCGAAAATACATTTGTAGATATCAGTGGTAGCCATTTTTCTTTAAACAAAGAACAGAGCAAATTATAGTGGATGTAAAGTAATGAACTATGAGGTATGGGTAAAAGAAATAAAGAAGAAAGAGTGATGTTTTCACTATTTTCTACCTATTTTACATAATTTGAATAGGTGAGAAAGTGGTTTAAAATGAGAAAGTGGTAAGTTGCAGAGAAGTAAAGCTAGTTTTTGTCAGTTTGAGTAAGTGTGCTGTGACGAGAATGGGAGGGTGATGAGTATTTAGAGGGTCAAAATTAGGCTGCCTTACGTAAAAGGGTGCTAGGTGTCATTAGAAGATTAAGTCTTCCCAAAGTCTTCCTTTGTAACTATTTTACTTTTCCCTGAATCATTGGACGTGAAGTGGCTTATGCATTAAGCCTTATAAATTTTCTATACATTCCTTGACACTTGTTCTGCTGACATCATAAGCTTATCTCATCTTTAATAAATTCATGGACACTTGTTCTTATTCTTAGTCATGCTTCACCCTTCTTTCCTGTTGAAATTCTAGAATTTTCCTTATACAATGTCCATCTTTGTGACACCCATTCCTTCAGTAATCATTGTTTCCTTGGTCAAGATTTCAAGAGTCTTACCTTCATGACACTTGGCTCTTGATGACCACACCAAGCTTACCTCACCAATCTCATTTCTTCGAGTTGGTTCTATTGGAACTAATTGAATTGAACAACCACAAGAGAAGGAAACCAGATGAAAACCAATATTTCCATTCTGTTGCAACATAACATGTTTCCCATTTCTAATATTTATCAACTATTTATTCAAATAACAATATGCCTATTTGAATAAAATGACACATTCTCTCTTATTTATTTTAAAACAAAAATTTTATTTGAATAATTATATGGTTATTTGAATAAATGGACTTTTATTTGAATAATTTTATTTCTTATGCTACATCATTATTTAAGTATAGATATAATAATTTTAGGGATGTTACACATACGCCATATGTCATTGGTGTAAAGCTCCCTTGCCTACTTCCACAAAGTGTGACATGAATGGTTTGCTTTATCAAACTACATCATTGAACATTAATTTTCTCCCATCTAGGTTTTTCAACTTGTAGAAAGTCCTCAACTTTCTTTGTCAAATAGGCAATATATCCATAATCTAAGAGCCATAATTAAATGTTTGCAACCTATGTATCATATAGTTGGTTCCATCCAACTTCTTGGTGGTGACTCCAAAAGAAATATAGCTAGTAAAAAAATAAGAGAATCAGTCTTAGAAGTATCAATTTTAACATCGAACTTTGCCTTAAAGTGAGGAACTTCAGTTGTAGGTTTTTGGTTCAATCATGCTTACTATCAGATATACAAGTTGGCCTTGGAACTAGCCAAAAAAAGCCTAAGAAGTTAGTCTAGAAGTAGGTCAAGAAATTTGAACAAATTTGAAAATGGTTTAATTTGGCTAGACAGTTGGAACAGGTTGAAAAACCACTGTGTTGAAGCCCTAGGAAGGACAAGATGTGATCTAGGTGGTGCGTGTTGATCACATGTTGGCGCGTTCACCGCAATCAACAACGAGCTTCTAGGTCCTAACTAGTCAGAGCCTTTTGAGACTCCTTGAGGTTGAACCCACTCCAATGTTGAAGAATTAGGAGGCTAGAAGGGTCACAACTATGTGTGAAAACTAACACAAGTCACCACCACTTTGTTAGAATGGTGAGTATGAGGTTAATGCTCACCACTTGCAGTGGGCAAGTGGGTAGATGCAATCAGCATCAAGCTTCTAAGTCCTGACCACTCACAGCCTTATGCAACTCCTTGAGGTTGAACCCACTCAGATGTTGGAGGCTAGACAAGTCACAACTACATGTGCATACTAACACAGGTTAGCACCACTTCTTGAAAATGGTAAGTATGGGATTAATGCTCACCACTTACAATGGACAAGTGGGTAAATGCAATGAATTTCTCTCCCAACTCTAGATACCATGTAAAACTAGAAGAGAAATGAGAAACCAATGAAGTGATAGAAGTGTCTTTCTATCACTGTATTTATAATGTTAAGAGAGAAAGAGAGCTTGCTCAACAAGCTTAAACAGCTACACAACCATTTGAAAATAAAATAAAATAAACAATTGAGTCAATTATAGTAACAGAGAGTAACTAAAAAAGAAACTATGGTGAGCCACTAGGATTAAACTAGTAAAGAGAGATTTGGATAGATTGCCTGAAAGCCTTAAGTTTACCAAATAAAAGAAAAGAAACTATGGCGACACCTCTATCTAACAATAACAAAGATTAAGATTTTTCCAAACTATGTTACCATTCAATTGCTTATAAATTTTTTTTGTCCCCTTATAATTTTTTCATCATTCGTATATGCAACTAAAAGTTTCTACTTCAGCTGATCAGGCAAAAGGGGGGAAAAAAAGTTACTGCTCATGCAACGAACTGGCAAAATTGTAATCAAAAGATGTAAACTGAAGGAACAAATATATATGATCTTTCCATTTTGCTCAACTTGGATTCAAGACGATGCTAAATGCAACATTTGGCTTTCCCATTTATTTTGCACATGGCATCTATTTCACTGTCTCAGCGGAATGTTGCACTACGATTCCCAGAAGCTGGAAATGCCTGTCGTCTTCTACCTTGCTGCAATTGTTTTGTCAAATCACTCGTTTGTCCCTGTCCTATTGTTGAACGTTTCTTCTTGCTACCTGAGTCGTCTAGCTGCATATGACCATCATCACTCTGGGAAGATGCATGCTTAGTATTTTCTCCAAACGTAACATGTTTCCTTGCCTCTTCATAATCAAATGCCTTCAGCTGCAACAAGCCACTGGGTTGTTCAGTTTTCTTGGGCTGTCTGGTTTTGTTATTTTGATTGTTTGACTGAAAGCACTTTTGAAAGCTTGATGACAATTCCGAGAGAGACATTGGCTCATTTTCATCCTCTTTTGCCGAAGTGGACACAACAGAAATGTTCTCCCTGTGCTCATTGGAGTTTTCTAGGTTATTCTGCTTCGTATCCGCTGCACCTGTATCAGAGTCTAGCATTATAATCTCATCTAGAGTGGAGGTGGAAACTTGATCTGAAACAGGCTTCTGTGGGTCTGATGTTTCAGATGCTACCCTAGGAGTTTCTGCTACAGGTTTTGACTTCTCACTGCTACCCAAAAATGAATGGAAAGGAAGGTTGACTGAAGATCTAATCTGCTCTAGCTTGATCTCTTCCTTGCCCTAAGAAGAAATAAAGACAGAAATAGCGGTTAGAACACACAAATTCAGAAGCTAGTTTAATTATGTGTGCCTCATTAGATAATTTCAGACCCAGCAAACTTGTATCAGCTAAGCTCTCACCAAACAGCGAAAAGCAAATGACAGCCAAAAAGATAAAAGGAAGTTACAGGTTTACATCTTGTATGTAATAGACATCCTTTGAGATGTTTATGAGGAAAGCTCACCTTTTCAGGGTTAAGCTTCCTCTTTGAAGCTGAATTCCCCAGCAGTGCCCCAAATGCACCACTAGGCTTTTTTAGCACCTGAACAGTTGCTCCATTTCCCTACCAACAAATAAGCGATAATTAGATTGATGCTCCTCACTAGGAGGCTAAAACGTTGAAATAACATTGAAACAAGTAAAACTTTTGCAACCTTGGCCGCAGAGAGTGCATCAACATTTGCATCCCTATTCTGCTCTGAAATAGTGAGACTGCCCCTTGGGAGCTCTGATGTGAGACTATGGGACTTAATTTTTATTAGTACATTTGTATCTTGATGCTGAAAAGATTCCTGTTTTAGGTCAGAAGAAAATGGTGACTTCTCTGAGATATTAATAGCAATACAGGTGGCATTTTCAATTCCAATACTTCCTTTAATTGCATTTCCAACCTTTGAGTCTTGTGTATAGGGTAGGGGATCTTCAGTTCCATCTTTAACAGGTACAACATCTGATGCCTGTGTAGTGATCATCATACAATTTAATCAACAAACAAAAAGCAGAAGTTAAAACCAAATAAAATTATAATATCAACCCACTAATCTGGAAGAGCACTAAAACAGTTGAGAAGCATTAATACCAAGAAAATTGGGAGTGGAAAATTTTAAATTCTAAAAATAGTTAATTATGAAGGAAAATTACATTGACCTCCCTTGAGGTTTAGCCTAATTACACCCGCCACCCCTCTTGTTTGTACCCCTACACTGACCTCCCCTATAGGAGAGGTAAGTGATCAAGGAGAAATCAATGTAACGACAATATAAACCTCAAGGGAGGTTAGTGTAATGACAATATAAACCATAAGGGAGGTTAGTGTAATTTCTGAAACAAGAGGAGTGTCGGGTGTAATTAAGCCAAACCTCAGGGGAAGTTAGTGTAATTTTCCCTAATTATAATTAGACTTCTCAAACTAGCTCAATTATCATTTTTAACCTAACTCTTCCACAAAGAGGGCATTCATACCAGATCTATGGATCCAAATGACAAGGGAAGCCATTTATCATATCCTAGTTCATACAGTATCGGAGACTAGTTGGGAAACTAAATTATCTCAGCATCACTGGACTAAATATCTGTTTTTCTGTTCAAGCTCCATGTGACAGTCATTGGGACACTGACTCAGATGCTCAGGTATATTAAAAGAGTATCTGATCAAGGACTTTCAAATGAAGATAAAGGCAATACTCAGGTAATTGGCCTTACAGAACTTGATTGGGCTGGTTCTCCTTCATACAGATGTTATACTTCAGAATACCATGTTCTCATTGGAAGCAACTTAGTATCTTGGCATAGTGTATTCTTGTACTAAACATCATACCATTTCTTATATGTTAGAATATTAGGGAGTAGGGTTATTCATGCGTAAGGAGTCTTGTTTATTCCACTAGTCTTATTTGGATGGACATGTACTGGTTATACTACACTAATACTTGACCTAAATTATTTGTATAAATGAATAGGTGTATGTTAGTGCTTTGTGTCTAATACACACATCTATCATATAATCAGATCTAATATTATCAAGAGGTTCTCTCTTCTCCGTTTCCACCTAATCCCTATAATTTCAATATGGTACCCGCGTGGTACCATCCTTTGTGACATAATCCCATAACTATTCTGCTATTGTCTGTTGAGAGTTGAGTTCCTAAAAATCTAGAGCTCCTTTCCCACTATGTCTCTTCTATCCCATGACTCTCCTTCCCCATGAAGATGCACTGACTCAGCCTGTTCCTGGAGTAGCCATGTGCCGATCAATGGAAAACTGCCCTCCTCTGCCTTGCTGGCACATGAAGGTGGCTTAGGCTCTATTTCTGACCGCTTCCTTCACAGACTTCCCACCCCCTCCCACCTTGGTTTCAGCATCCACAGAGGCTGTTTGGCTTCATCTACATGTGGGAATCAACTGTTTGACTGAGATATAGCTGTTTGGACTAAAGATTTCTTGCTGTTTGGTAGATGTTAGGCCCGTTTGGCTGGTATTCCTGTGTGTAACACTTTGTTCCTGCTCGTTGGACCTGTTTGCCTCTTATCCCTAGGTGGTATTCTGTATTCTAGCCACTGTTTGGCCCCGTTCCTGTCATTTGATGCTGTTTGCCTCCACTTAGCTCTGTAATTGTTTGGATTTGTTTGGTTCAGCAGTCGGCAGCCATGTTTGACTCTATTAGGGCTGTTGTTCATGGCCTTGTTTGGCTGTTTGGATTTCTACTTGCATAGATTGCTGTGGTCTCTTCCAACTGCAAGGTGTTGATCAAGCCATTTGCGAGCCTATTGAGAATATTCGAGTCTGATTCAGTTTCTCACATTCCAGCCATATTTTTAAAGTTTTAAGGTCTCATGAATTCAAATTTGAGGTTATTCTTGTTATTTTGTTGAATTTGGAGAAGTTTGGGCCTTGCTGTGTATGATTGCTTGCCAAGAAATTTCTTGTGTCTTCCCAATAACGATATTTTCCTCCTTGGCAATGGAACATTCCAACCAGGCTCTTCTGGCTGTGCATCATTCCAACCATCTTGTGCTATCTTCTTTCCAATGCAACGTGCATTTTGTTGTCTCTACAGCAATCATTTAGTGTTTTAGAAGGCTCATTTTGTTGTGTTGTATGGTACTGAATGTTGGGCGGTAAAAAGCCAGCAAGAGCATAAGATCAGTGTCGTGGAGATGAGGATGTTGCACTGGATGTGTCATACAAGACAAGATAGGATTAGGAATGAATGCATTAGAGAGAAAGCAAGGGTAGCACCTATTGTGAAAAAGATGGTAGAATCTCGCCTTAGGTGGTTTAGACATGTAAGGAGAAGACCCTTAGAAGTCCCGGTAAGAAGAGTAGATCAGGTGGAGGATAATTTAATAACTAGAGGTAGAAGAAGACCAAGAAAGACTATAGGTGAAACTATTAAAAAAGATTAAGATTTGTATGACATTTCTGAAAACTTGGTTTATGATAGGACACAATGACGTCGTTTGATCCATGTAGACGACCCCACCTAGTGGGAAAAGGCTTGGTTGTTGTTGTATTTCTTTAAGTGTGTCTATTTATAACAAGCTAAGAGCTTAGTAAGTTTCATCTTGGGGGGACTGTTAGAAAATTAGGGTTATTCATGTGTCACGAGTCTCATTACATTAATAGTCTACTTGAGCTGAGTTTGTACTAGTTGTACTATACTACTACTTGACCTAGTTTATTAATATAAATATGTATTATTGCTTTGTTTCTATTACACACATCTATCATATAATCAGAGTGTCTGAATATTAGGTTATTCATGTGTTAGGGGTCTTGTTATGAGTAATCTTATTGAGTTGGACTTTTACTAGTTGCACTACACTAGTACTTGACCTAGATTTTTAGTATAAATAGGTGTCAGTTCTTGCCTGCTTGGTACCTAATACACACATCTATTATACAATCAGATCCAACATTATTTTTAAGAGGTTTTCTCTCTCTTAGGTTATTCATGTGTTAGGGGTCTTGTTATTAGTAACCATATTGGGTTGGACTTTTACTAGTTGCACTTCACTAGTACTTGACCTTGTCAGTGCTTACCTGCTTGGTACCTAATACACACATCTATTACATAATCAGATCCAATATTATTATTTAGAGGTTTTCTCTCTTTTCCTCCTCTTCCACCAAATCCATATAATTTCAGCACTTCAGTATAAATAAGACTAGTGATGTACAGTGCTATTCACTCACACAGAACGGGCTCTCTCTCTAAGATCCTTATCACTCTACAATTATATTCAACCCGATAAAGTACGAAGCAGAAATGTCATAACAGCAACACACATCCACTATATCAAAGCCAATGCAGGCTGAGGATACTAGCACTACTTTTTTCTGTAAATTGCATACAAATTGGACAACCAATTGTAAAACTTGGGGGAATAGGAAACAAGCAAAGCAATGAGTCACAAACCCCTGCATTAATAACATGTGATGTCCTCATAACCAGTTCACCGTCATCATACCAAGAATGCAGATGCCTAATTATATGGACACTAAAGGGAAGGCATTAAACAGAGACTAACTGCTGCCCAATCATTCCAGCAAATGGAAATTGTTAAACATATTACTTACAATAGCAGCATGTCCTTCTTTCAATTGTTGAGCAGCTTCTTCAAAGGCAGCAGCATTTTGAATAGAATGCTTAATGATGTTGACAACAGTATCAAGGTTGCGTTCAATATATAGGTGCTTTGACTTTACCAATCGCCGTAACTTGCTTGTAGTGACAGGCATCTGCTTAGCTTTTAAACAAGTAAATACAAATTAAGTTGCCATGTGCCATACAACTAAACTGCTAACATTTAGACAAAAGATGATACAGAAGTTTGCACAAGTTTCATTTACCGATTTCAAGAACAGATTTATTTGGCAATACATATCCAGTACTCTCATCCTCTGCACGAGCAACAATGTCCCGCCATTCACAAAGCCCCTGCAAGCCATGTAAATAGAGTATATGAACTATAATAGTTGTTCAAAGCAAGGGTATCCAAAGTGAATGCAATATATAATATGCCAATATTCTATTAGTTTTAGAAGTTGGACATTTCTTTATTATAAAATCTTAACATTGTATCTGATTCTTTCAGTGTTGGATGCTAATTGGATCCTGTTTCAGAAAAAAATAAAAACTTACACCAAAGAATAAAATCTGAAGGTATATAGGACAAGTACGCTTGGATGGCCATTAGAGTTTCTTGGTGTCCAACCCAAACCATTATTCATGATAGAAACCAATATGCTTCAGCGAGATAACTATTCTAAAAGTGCCTAGTGGTGGTTGAGATGATAGCAGACTAGTTAGAAAACTGCAGCATTATTATAAAAGATATTGGAGCAAAGGTAATAATGACAGTAATGAAGGTGGTGAGAAATGGAAGCAATAGTAGCCTCAATTGAGATTATGGCAATGGAGGTGGTGTAGAAACGCTATAGGAGCAAACCTGACCTTTTATAAAATAAAGAAAATTACGAAAAGAGATTAATCTACAAAATTCCATGAGGAACAGATTGGGAATCAGTTAACCACATTTGTGTGAAATTGATTCATGAGGAAATCATAGCTTCCTAAAGATCTTATTTGAATTCTTGAACAGTAAACCAAATACAGAATTCTAGATTATGATGACAGAATAGATAAAAATACTTCAAAAATTCATGTACCAAAATTTATCTCAAAGGATTGCTTAGTGGAAACAATTTTCCATATACACCACAAAAATAGTGGTGGAAAGGAAAATCAGGCAAGCCTTTGTTCCCTATGTAAGTAATCTAAGATTGGTGCTACAAATAAGAAATTAAAGTGCAACTTACTGAAACAATGGCAAGCTGCTGAGCATTAAAACCAGCCCCTTGCAACCTGTACAGAAACAGTAATTGGGTTTTGCTTTACAACTCTTGGCAGGCAATATATGCAAAGCAGAAGTTTAAAACATACACACTCTTTACTTAGAAGAGACAGAAAAGTAATAAAAAAATACGTGAAGCTTGGAACACTTGCTACTTATATAGAATGCTAAATTAATGAAAGACTGGCGATTGAAAAAGGTAACAAACCCATATATATGAAGGTAAGAGTTCTCTGTCAGAAGTTCTTTCTCATATAGCTGCATGCAGACATCATAACTGCGCTTGTAGACCTGTCAGTGACAAGAAATTCCAGTTAAAAGACCAGAGAAAAAAAAAAGTTCAGTAAGCCACTCAGTTATGTTGTTTTGCTATTTGATTAAAGATTTAGAATCAAAATATTGCCCAAAAACTTAATCTGTACAGTAAGGAAAGCTCAAACAGGTCTTATCAACCATTGCATGATTGCAACATGTGTAAAAGTTTAAATAATTGAGACAAAACAATCTAAGGGAACAAAGGAGCACCCTATGGTTTGCAGAAAGGATTGATAGATCACATGCTCATCTAGCTAGTTTAATCTCAACTTGGCAACTATGAAATAACAAGATTGAAGCAACTAAAAACTACCACTGTACGACAATGAATAAACAGAAAAGAAAAAGTAGCAGTGCTGATAAACAGAAATGTTACCTTCTGCTTTACTAAATCAGTAAATGTATTAATGTACAGAACATGCAGCAATCATAAATTACTAGACCTTACAGAAAAAACACTCATTCAAGGTCACAGAACAGAAATACCAATAAATTTAAACCAGTCAGAATAAATTTCTAAATTCTAAAAAAAGCATGCAAGTCTGATGCTCAACAAAATAAATTTTGTTAATAAACTTAATGCAATAGCATCCACAGGCAGAATTTTCTTGGGGTTAGTAAATAATTACCTCCACCAGAGGAGTATCAGAACTTTCAGACTCCTTAGACAAGGCAAATAACTTAATCCTCATTAAATCATATATATACAGAAGATAATGTGTATCTTCTCTGGCATATCTGTCATCAGAAAAACAGTTCATTAAATTGTAGTAATTAATTTGTCCATGACAGTACACAAGTAACTATCATATAAGACCTTAGACCTATAATCAGCAGTAAGAAACCAAAAGTCCAAAATCAAGTTAAACGATTAGACTACTGTTTCCTTTGTTTTATTTATTTATTTTTTGGGAGAAAGGGGGGGGGGGAACTAAACACAATAAGATTTGTCATAACAGTAGAAATCAGCAATCCATGTGATAATTTCAATTTGCTTACAGTGGAGGTAGAATTCTGCAAAGTATCCTTTGTAAGATGTGCTATAGGTCAAAGAGAAACAGTAGAAGGAAGGGAGAAAGATTAAGAAGGGAAAAACTAAAGACAGACAGGAAGGAGAATAGAAGAGATGGAGAACAGAAACAACTAGCTGGTAATCTCATTTCCAAAACAAAGAGTGAGAATAAAAGAAAATAGCAAATCCTTAAAAGAGTGAAACCCTTCTAGTTCTAATAATACTCTTTATAATGGTCAAATAATCCTAATTTTAAATAGAAAATCTCATTTAATAGAAATCGAAATTTACTAGAAAGCTCGAAATAACCACCAAGCTACCAATGAATACCCTTGATTGCAACTAATTTCCATAGATACAAATATTTTACTTTTCCATAATCCTAATATTCCTTTGCCACATCCCATTATTCCAATACAATCCTCCACATGATGCTTTTTAGCGTGCAGTTGTAAGGAATATATATAGTGAGTAGTAGGATACCATCTCCAGAAATAAATATCTAAACATTAATATAATTAAAGCCACTTTGTCATAACTTTCTATATGAACCCCTTATGCATATATCTAGTCAGCTCAGGTATGCTGAAGTCCAAGTAACTAGCTCACCTGAACATCCTGAGTGTTGGAGGTGCAAACTACAGAATAGAAGCTTCATTATGAATTATGATAATTATGCCAGTATGAACAAGAAAAAGGGCTGGTTCATCTTAAAATATATACCAAATTCTTTAAACTAGGGTCAATTCCAGGCAAATCCCACCCGAGTACAAGGGCAATGCCAACCAATCTACCCTAGGAATGCCAGATTCTATAGATTCTTAGTTTGCTGATGATGAGTCCCCACAAAGCTGGATTACTCATTACTTACCTTATGATTATTTTTGGAAACCAAAACACATTTAAAATCCAGTAGTATAAAAAGAATAGAAGACAACGATAAAACCACAGGAAGAATCAAGGAAGGATCAAATGTGATAAGTCCAAATCACAATTGTACCTTAGCATCTCATCAGGAAGAGGGCGTAGTCTCCAATCTGCATTCTGGTATCTGCAAGGAGTTTACTTGTAAACCTTCCAGAATGTAGGTAAGAACAAAAGGAATAATCATGCCACAGGAAATAGTAAAGCATCTAAGTTCAGACAATGGAAGGAAGGGCTAATTCCAAAAGTTAAAGTGAAAGAATATAGACAACATACTCTTTGTTTGCAGTAACCTCACAAAAGTGATGCAGAAGATACTCCAAACTATTTCTCTCCAATTTTAACACCTTTGAAGCCTAAGCAATGCAATCAAAATAGATTAGTAAAAAGAAGAGAGGATTGTAGTATAAAATTGCTAACATGCGATCAAGGAGCATAGATTATGGCAAGAAGAATCAAAGGCAAAAGAATTTTGCAGGCATTATTTCACCATTTTATAATGTTGCAGAACAAATCAATACATTATGAATACATGAGAAGCTAAACACTGAAATTCTACAAGCAGAGCCAGCATCAACTGATCAAAGAAAATATTTTACATAATAAACATTACCACCAACCATATAACTCGTTATAGAATTGTCTTTCCTTGATAAGTAACAAAGAAAGTAATCTCAATATTGAATGTCCAGAGCTTTTTAAACAAACCTGGCCAGTGTCAAACAAATTACAAATGTAAATGCCAAAATCTCGTTGAAGCCACACAATATCTCGATCCGCACCATGCATGACCTAATTAACCATAAATAGGGTCAACAAAATGAGGCAAATATGTAGAATTCAAAGAAACACCAAACATTTACAACTAACCTTCCTCTTGGCAGGGTCCTTGAAGACTTCCCTTAGATAGGGCCCAACATGAATGCGAAGTTTCAAAGTGTCTACAACAAAATCTTCAGTCCTTGTTGAGATTTGCATCAGGCAAGTCAAACCTTGGAAAGACCGATATTGATTATGTTCCAAATCAACCTAAATATATCACATCAAGACAAAAAAGTCAAAAGAATGCAATGAAAGGAAGGGACAGGGAAAGTAACTACAAAGGGAGAATATTAGTCCAACAATAAAATGCAATAAATAGATAGCATCCAGATGCAAATAAAACATTGAAGAACTCCATACTCCAGAGTACAAAAACAAGATAAACATGATATACTAAAAATATCCTCACAATCAGCAAAAAAAAAAAAAACCTAACCAACACAGATTATTATCACAAGAAGAGAAACATAAATCCAAACAAAAAAAATGCAGCAATCATATTTTTGATACTACAAGTTAAGCATAACTCACTGGTCAAGAGCAAATCATGAGGAAAAAAGCATAATGACAGTTTACTTTTGTCAATGACCAAGTCTCCTAAAAGCTTAAGCTATTAGGTGAAGGCTCATGAATGACTTTATTATATATCTAACATGCCCCCTCACGCAAAGGCCCCTTTGGGATTGAAGTGTGGAGTGTGGACAATGCACATGCCTACTCTTACCATGTGCTGAAATTCAACTTTTTATTTAAAGAACAGGGGTAGTAAGGATCAAACTCCTGACCACTTTTGTAAAGGAGGATATGATACACTGCAACAACCAACTCACCTAAAAGCTTAAGCTATTACGTGATAGCTCATGAATGGCTTTATTATATATCTAACAACTTTCATGTATGACATGTACCACTAAGCTTGAAAGGCTAAGACACACAGTATAGAATACGTACACATTCTAAAAATGAAATGAGCAAGTGATTATAACTAATACATGCACTTTATCAAGCCCTTATTAAACAAATGTCAAGGGAAGATACACAAAGTAAATAAATAATCAGATATTAAGTCTTTTTGTCAAAGAATGGTAGCACAGCCCATCATCCAATTTATACTTGATCTCCAAAACATAAATTCTATAAAGGAACCTGAGAGGTTGTTGTCAAGAACTGTTCAATAGGCAAAAAATTTGAAATTCTATTCGTAGAAATTTTTTTCTCTAATCTGAAAAGGGAATAAAACAGAGGTAGACACCTGACTGCCAAGAAATGCACCAGGTTTTATGGTACCAAAGACTAAGATTTAAAGTGGCCGAGGGAATTTTGATTTTTTATCCTATATCATTGCAGTTGCACGCATCAGAGACAAGAATCTAGTTGTATAACTAGTCATGAAGGAAAGTTCTAAGTAAATATTCATGAATAGTGATCATGTTTTACCGCAAATTCATCTACAGAACGCAGCTTAGCAGCCAACTCCTTCAAACCTTTAACCTCTTCCACAAGCTTGAAAGGAGTGCTTTCTAACGAGGGAGGCTTCACTGGCACAACATCTGGAAGATCTTTATCAACAAAATCCAAAACAGAAATTTTTTCCTGGAATAATAAATTAGTAATTGATTAATACAAACAAATAAAGAAGATAATAAAAAAAACCCAACTTAACACAGACAAAAGATAATCAAAATGATGAAAGGTTTCCATAAGCATACACACAGGATGAAGATTACTAGTGCAAAACAAGATCTAAAACCAAAAGTTATTTCTACCAAGATTTAAATGCTAAAAAAGTATTAACCTTTCAAAGAGACTTAGTCCTTCATGTATCAAAAGACAATTTCGATCAGAATCATTAAATCCACAACCCTAGGATCATTCAATATTACAAGGATGAAAGGATGTTGACAAGATAAGAAAATATCATTTCACTTCCACCCAAGCTATTGCTATCAAGTTACCATACCAACATATAAATACAGTCTGCACAATTGCTTTACTAAAAATCTCCACCCTGCATCTTGCACCGTTATCTCCTCTTGATTGGAAAAGGCCATTCCAAATATTAGATTTGGTTTTTATTTTGGGGAAGGGGGGGGGGGGCTCGAGTTTAACTAATGCCATTCTCAGATGTGAAGCCAAATTTTCTAATTGGAAAAAGAGCTTTTTATCTCATGGGACTATTTTATCCAGATTTGCTTAAGCTACCCTTAATAAGGCATACTTGCTACCAGTTATATGTTTGCCTCAGAAGAACATCCTTTGCACATTTCCTAAGATAAAATCCATCACTTACATACTGTGTGAAGAACCAAATAAAATAACAAAACAACATGACCATAGCACAATGGATATGAGGCCACACATGCAAATTTGAACAAGTATAATGTACACATAAAACCACTTAATTCTTGCCATACTTAAATACAATATAAGAAACAATATTTCAAAAAGTTCTTAGGTTCTTACAATGGTATAGATAACAAATATTTTGTGATAGAAAAGTGTCTTTTAAGTTCAAGGGTAAATTTTACCACACAGTTATAAGGTTCACGATATTGTATGATACTGAATGTTAGGCGGCAAACAGTCAGTAAGAGCATAAGATCAATGTCACTAAGATAATGATGTTGCGCTAAATGTATGGCCATATAAGACAAGATAAGATTAAGAATGAATGCATTAGAGAGAAAGTAGGGGTTGCACCTATTATGGAAAAGATGGGAGAATCTCGCCTTACGTAGTTTGAACATGTAAGGAGAAGACCCTATAAGAAGAGTAGAGCAGATGGGGGATAGCCCAATAACTAGAGGTAGAGGGAGATCAAGAAAGATTATCGGTAAAACGATTAAAAAAGATTTGGATTTGAATGCAATTTCTGAAGACTTGGTTTATGATAGGACACAATATCGTTGTTTGATCTATGTAGCTGACCCTGCCTAGTAAGAAAAGACTTGGTTGTTGTAGTTGTATGTGTGTATACATGTGTGAGTGTGCATTCCCACGTGCATGCACACAGAATCAAAGTACTCCATATAAAGGCAATGTACTTGTAATTGCCCCAAACATTTTAATCTTCTGATTCGATCTTGCTGTTATAGTGGAAAAAAAATAAATCGAATATCTTATAACATACACATCCCTGAGATAAATCATCAATAAGACCACAGAACAACAGCAAGCAAGTTACTCGAGCATTCATTTGCCTAAGCCATGAATTAGCTTCACAAATTAAAATTAAAAAACCTACCCACCTCTGAAAACAAGCACTTTTTAGCATAACCAAATATGAGTGGCCAATAATCATAATAAAAAACAATCGCAGATTAATTGTAATCAGACCCATCTTATTCTAAACTCAGTTGAAATCTTTAATCTTCGCATAAAATTGTTAAGAACCCAAAAGAGAAAATACATATACACACTATCAACAAACAAAGCCAGTGACTGAGTAAACTAACCAGTGGATGAATAAACCTCTGACCATCATCACTCCTCTGCAACCAAACGTGCTCAAAAGGCAAATTTGCATTATTAACCAGTATGTTATACTCATCCTGAGGCCTCCTAATCGTCGGTATGTGAAACGGCACCTTCGGCTTCGGGCCCATCGTCTTCTTATCCTTCGTCGCCACTTTAACACTTGTCTCCGAATCCATCACCATTTTCCCTGAAGAGCCCAAACTACTTCTTCCCCATTTCTTCTTCTTCCCACAAACCAATGTAAACCCATCTTCCGAATTCTCCACCGAACAACTCGCCGGACGGCCGGTCTCCTCCTCCTCCTTCCGTACCTTTCGAAACTCGTCTGCCGACACGTCGAACCGCTCCAAAACGTCATCGTTCACATTAACCAGCCAGTCATACGCGTCGTCAATGTCGACCGGGAACGAGAATTCCTTGCCCCAAAGGTGCTTGGAGGCGCCGATGGTTTCAAGCATCGACTGCGATTCCTTCGCGATTTCTTGGACAGGGACCTTGAATTGGTCGAAGTTGCGGTAGAAGTGGAAGTCCCTGTCGGAAGGGATGCATCGCGAAAAAGCGGAGAGCTTGGCGATCGAAGAGGAGAGAGGGCCCGCTGTTAGGGTATGCAGGGTCTGGGCCTTCGTTGCGGTGGTAGTGGTGCCGTGAGGTTGATCGTGATCGACATTCATGGCGTCGCGGTTCATGGAGATCGATTGTGAAGGTTGGGGTTGAAGGGTTTTAGGGTTAGGGTTTTAGGATTTTTGCAGCTTCGCCACCATTGCTGTGCTGAAGATTCTTTGCGTTTTGCTTTTGCTGAAAAAGTGAAAAGTGCAGAACGGTGGTGGTATATATATATATATATATATATATATATATATATATATATATATATATATGTTCATGTCACGTATCAAGGTTGATTATTCACGTGGCAATAACGTCTATTTATTATTTAATTTTATTCATTATGCAAATAATTTAATAAAATTTGCTAACGGATGCTTTTTTGTTTTTTCATACATCCAGGTTACTTTTCAAGCATTAGTTAAAAAATTAAAATTAAAAATATTAAATAAAATGAAAAACATTCAATTATATATTAAAAATTTAAAAAATATTATTATTTTCTCTTTAAGTCAAATCGTTTAATAATGGTTCTTAAATACTGTGTAATTAATATTATAAAGAATTACTTTGTAATTTATTAATGTAATGAGACTTGCAAACACAATTACATGCACACAAAGATCATTGTATTTTGATTTAGATTAATTTATAGATTCAATTTTTTTTTAGTGAAAATAAATTCAATTAATTTATAGATCATTGTATGTATTTAGTTGTTGGAGTGCGAATCAGTTTGACTCGATTGAGTAACTTGAAAAATATGTGATTCTAATATCAAGTTAGTCTGGTCAATCTATTAAACTAATTTTTTGATTAATCTAATCAAATCGGGATTAACGTGACTTGCTCGGTGACCTATCTGACTAAGTTGACCTCAGTTGGTTAGTTTTTTTTTTAAATTAAAACTTAAAAAAATATAATTTTTAAAATTTAAATACTATACTTAAATGTCTTTGTCAAAAAAGTACATTTTATCACTAGTCTATGGATTCATTTGGATACACTTTTATAAAAAGTGTTTTTTTTATACCTCTTATTTTAGTAGTGCTTTTTTTTTTAAGAAAAATAAGTTGTGTTCGTATTTGGATGCAATATTTAAGAAGTGCTTATTTTAGTAGTGTTTCCATAAAATTATGTTTAAAAATCACTTCTCGTTTTACTTTTTTTTAGAAGCATGGAATTTTAGCTTCAGAATTAAGTGGTTTTAGTGCTTTTTTTTTTCTTTACTTTTTTTAAAGTGATATCCAAACATTCTTAAAAACAAGTTAAAGTATTTTATTAAAAAAACTTATCCAAGTGGGCTTCGTATATGCTTATGTTGAATATTATTGTCAATTATTTTATTAAAAAAACTTATCCAAGTGGGCTTCATATATGCTTATGTTGAATATTATTGTCAATTTCTTAATTTATTATGTAACTAATAAGTTATTATCACTACTTATTTGGAAGTATTTTTTTTTCATATAGTATTTTTTTGTTTAATATTTTTAAGATTATATTTTATATCAACTAATTTTTCATATAATATTTTTTTAAAAAAATATTTTCTTTGTTCAGGTTTTCCAATTCGATCATTTGATTCACGATTAGAGCGGTCAATTTGGGCTGAAACCTATGGGACAACCCACTAAATCTTGCATAGGGCCATTTATTTTATTAGTCCACTTATTAATAGGGCCTTTTGGCCCTTAACCCACGGAGCCCTACCTGTGAGTGGGTTAGGGTCGGGCTAAAGATGGGTCAGCCCCCATTGGTGGTGCTGTCGTTCAAAGTTTGAACCTCATCTCCAAACAGTGTGGAAGGGAGAATGATTTTGGGGTGCTTTTATTTGCATACATGAGAAGAGGGTGGAAGTGATTTTGGCGAGGCAGAAAAGGGTGTGAGCACATTGAAGAGGTGGCATTTGGGAGAGGAGTCGAGGGTCGGAAAGAGAGAGGAATTGGCCAACGCTGGCCAAAGTATGATTCAGTGCATCCTTCATTGCTTCAGGTACTTCAACGCCCTCCATTTCACTTGCCTTTACCATTCTCTGTCTCTGTCTCTATCTTTGGGTTGAACAAGAGCAATGAAACCAACCAAAGGGTAGAATTACAACTTACCCCAAGGGTTACTTTTTCTTCTGTCTTCTTGTTCAATATTTAAAATTAAAAAAAATTGTAAGATTCAATTGGATTTTTCAAAAAAAAAATAATATAAAATAATGCATAAATTTTTTTAACTTTAATAATTTCTTCTGTCTTCTTGTTCAATATTTATTGAACGTTAGAAATCTTCTCCATATTTATCATTCACCAAAACTGATGAGCTCTTCAAATAAAATGATGAACCTCACAAAAATTTGTTTACAGCAAAATATTTTAAGTATAGCAATGTAAGGAATCTCCGTTCCATTTAATATAACTAGAAACAACTATAATTCAGTTTGTTCTTCATATATTTGCCACCAATTTAATCAGGCCTAAGCATCAACTCCATGTTTCATATGCACTCATCTAGTAAGAACAAAAATGATAAAAGGCGACATAGTTCAGCTAGATATGAATTCATAGATTACCTCTATATGTGGAATTTCTTTCAAAGGTCTGTCAGCAAAATATGCATATAATGCCCTTAACACTGCCTACAATGAGAAAAGCATGGAAGCACCTTTAGGATTAAAACCAGATTTTTAAAATAATCTGTTATGCCATGTAGGAGATTGTTTCTTATTATTGTTGTTGTTATGCTCTTCCTTGCATTTCTCGACTTCTGTACGTTTGTTTCTTATTTTATCTTTTGGTTTTCTTGCCTCTACGCTGAAGGTTTACCAAAATATAATCTCATTTGCTTGTGTTAATTTTGTGAAAACTTTTTGCAGTATTTCCCATACTTGGGATGCAGTGTCCTGTATACTTGTAAGTTGAATTCATTGAGCTATTCTCTCTTTTTTTTTTCTTCTGGGTATTTAAATTATTGATGGGTTGTGTCCCATTAAAGTTTCTATCAGTAAATGATGTTTTTCCCATGGCTGCAGCTTGATAGTTGTTGGAGGGATTCTTGTTGCAGGCACATTTATACTTTGTGGTGCATTTCTTTTTCTTCATAAGTAAGTTCCTGTTTGCTTGTTGAATTTATAGCTAGTTTATTTTAATTTTCGCCTTTATGCCAACTATTGGAATACAAGCAATAAGTTAGCTATTCAAAGATACCTTGCTATAAAGCAATATATACAAGCTTTACTTAATTCAATCTGATTTATTTTGTTCTGAATCATAAGTGAGCTTTGTTTGCAGGGAATCACTATGGTAATCTTATGTGTTTGACATGAATTGTTAATCATTTATTAATTGATAATTCACTATGTTGTGTATTTTATAATTACCCATCTTGACTTGATTTGCTTATTCTGATTTTTTTTATATATATTTTGTTTGTTTCAATGTCTAGGAGTTAAAAAATTGTATTATGGAGTCTGTGGACCAACCCATTAATAATTTTTTTTAATTAGTGGATCAGCCCTAACCCCACTTGGCCCTATGGGCTTTTGGCCCTATGGACTTTTTTGTCTTGTGGGCTTTTTGGCCCTCGGCCATGTGGGTGAGCTGAACCTTTTTGACAGCTCTATTCACGATTGAACTATTGACCCGATAACTTGGCCTTCTAACCGAGTCGACCTCTGGTCTGGTCATACAACTATGTAGGCAGCAACAAAGGCATCTGTAAACACTCCAACACCCTAGTTAAAAAACATTTCAGGTGTTAACTAAAAAGAAAGCATTTCAAGTGAAGAAAGCAAAGAAAATGAACATAAAAAAAGGAAAAAAAAAATGAACAATGACCACTATTTATAGGGGGTGACATCTATACCTGAAATGTACCCCCTTCTCCTTATGATTAGAGTGAGAAGATCTGTTACAATCTTCTCATATTAGGTGGTGCTACACAACTAACAAATCCTGTGAGATTTGAGTAATGTGTATTTTGTTGGGGGACGTGGGAAACTTCTTGGTGATAACTTGAGGATCAGGTTAGTGGATTGACACGATGGTTGAGGGTTGAGTCATGGCTAACAAGGCCCTATATGGCCCACAACCCTCAGCTCAGAGCTTGAAGGCTCTTCGAGTGATTGAGCTTAGAGAGTGTGAGCCTTAAATTCACATGAGTTGTGATAGGGGTAATAAGGTAATAACCCTTGTGGCACGGTAGGTCCAGGTGTTATTGTCCTTTGAATATTTTTGTCCTTCCATGGGTATTATCGTGCTTCCTTCTTTTTCCTGCTTTTGGTGTTGATGATCTCAAGGAATATTTTTCTACCTTTTTTTTTAGATGTTCTGCTTGTTTCTTTCTTTCTCTCTCTCCCTTTTTTTTTTAGCTTCTGGTTTTCCATGCTCGGTGACTCTAGTCATATGGGCTTTAGATGTCCCTTCTTGTCACCATTGGATTGCTTGTTGCAAATATTTTGATTTGCATGCTCATGCCATGTGTCGTGCTTGTAATGGCCTATCAACTGTCTTTTAATTTAAATTGCAATAATAGCGAAGTCTTTTCATCATCTCTTATGCATGTGAAAGCAAAATCGTTAGATTATCTCTTACTTTAATCATGGTTGTGGTATATGGATTCATTCTAGAAATTGTTATGATTTGTGGCTTTTTGTCTTCAACCATCTCTGATTTTGCAAGGCAAGTAGCGGTCGTTGGATCTATTTTAAAAATTACAACTATAAAAACCAAATATGGTTTTGGTTTCTTACTTTTACTTTCTTCCAGTTGCTTCCTTTGCCTCTGCTACTTGCTTCTCTTGTCTTCTCCAATTACTTCTCTGTTAGTGCTTTATTAATCATTAGTTTGGCCTCAATGTTTTTTCTTCTTTGTCTTTTTCATTCCAAAGTTCCTTGTATTTCAGGTATGTTCTTGCTTTTCTATGTTCTTATTATTTATGTTCCTTCTCACATTCTTTAGGATCTCGTTATTTTTCTGCGTTGACTATTTTTGGGTTTTGGTAATCTTTGGGTGAAAACATTTTAAAGAACTAAGAGAGGTTAATAGGTTCTTCAAGGGATAGTAATGATTCTATAAAGTGTTTTTGGGTGTTGGTGTCATTAGTGAGAGTGACAATGAGGCCCAAACCTAAGATAGGATTTTGGTGGCTAACAGTGGTGATGGCAGTAATAGGCCTTCTGTCCAAATCATGAGGGAACTGCATCCCTAAACTCCCGAGGAAAGGAACATTAGGGTAGTAGATCAAGGTTTCGGTACTCATTCTTGTCTTTCACACCCGATTCTCTCTAATGTAGAGAGGTTAAATAAGATTTGTAGGAGACAAGAATCATATATAGTTCCTCGATCACAATATGTGTCTAGGTTACGAGGGTTTTAAAACCTCAACCATCTCTCTAAGCCTCTTCCTTCAGTCTCTTATGATAGTGTCTTGCCTAATAGTGTAGGTTCAATCGATCTTCTAAAGGAAATGGCTGATTAAGGTAACATTAACGCCGAAAAAAAGACGAATGCCCGCTTTTCCAGTCTTGCAAGTAGGTCAAATGATTAGGTTATTGATGAAGTAAGAAGTTTCAGTCTAATTAGTGTAACATAACTAAGGTCGACAAAGCCCAAGATGGTCTTCGAATAGCTTGAGATGGATGTCATGATCGTTACCTTGTCCTTCCTTACAACACAATAGAAAGGGTATGCATGGACTCTCTTCCTAAGTCACGTGGGACTTGGTTTTACATGTATAAGACAACTTTCTATTGCCTTTGCGTGATTGTTCCTTTTATTGATCTTTAGTGTGACGTGAGTTAACTTTATCCTAATGGTTGGGCGTTCATAAGAGCGTTTGAACTTCTTTGTGTTGCTTTGAGCATTGAAGCCTCTCATGCTCTTTTCTTTTATTTTTTCCAGACCATCCGTCTTTTAGAAAAACAAAGTCATAAGGGTTTCTTTTACAGGTGCATCGAGGAAAAGGTTGATGAACATGTTTGACTAGTCTTATAAGAACTTTAAAGGTCGATTTTTTTAAGTTTTCCCTAAAGTTGATGTTTGCTTCCACTTTTCTGTGATGATGATGGGAATATTGCTTTCCTTTCTATTGGGTAACTCCCTTCGGAGGGGGTCCCTAACTTTTAAATACAAGGAGTTTATCGAGCAAAATTGAAGGGACATTGCTTGGTTTGAAATGTTAGGGGTCCTCAAGTCTGCTAAGATTCTGAGCTTGGAGGGTAATGTTGAAGGCCAGATGAGATACATTAGCAAGTTTTTAAGTTGAGAGTTTTACTGTGATTTCATTAAGTATAGGTATTGACTTAGTTGTTGTTTCTGTTTTTGTAGATCGAAGCTCTAACGCTCAGGCCAACCACTCATTCATTCCCTAATCGGTTGTTCCTTAGTCCTTGGTTCCATGCTTCAATCCTTGAGCTTCGACAAAGGAAGTAAACATAGCTTAGAAAAAGGTTGTCGAGGCTACGACCCCCCATCAATTCTCTATTAATTTTGATGAAGGCTAACCACTCTGCTAGGATCGACATACCGATGATGCCTTCACTTCAACATGGAACCATCCTTCTCCGTCTACTTGTGGTGCTTCAAACATCATAGCTCCTCATGCCCATCAACCTACTAATTGGAACATTGATAAGGCCGTTGCAAAGCCAAATATCATTTTTAATCCTTTGGAGATTATTAATTATGGCCCCAATATGCTTTCATGTTGCTTTAGTTACTCAAGTATGAGTATCTTGATGGACTAAACCATGACTTGCACTTTTAGTTGCTCTGATATATTTTTTTGTGGAACTACCAGATCAATTCGAGGGACTTCATTAACTCTTATATGAGGTATGATGATTATTTTGGTTTTTACAACATTAGGGGCCTGAAGTTCTAAGATTGGGGGTATGATACTTGGGGGTCCTCAAGTCTACTAAGATTATGAGCTTGGAGGATAATGTTGAGGGCCTGATGAGATAATACATTAGTAAGTTTTTAAGTTGAGAATTTTATTGTGATTTCATTAAGTATAGGTATTAACTTTGTTGTTGTTTCTATTTTTTGCATATCAATGCTCTAATGCTCAGGCCAACTGACCATTTGTTCCCTAATCAGTCATTCCTCAGTCCTTGGCTCCATGTTTCAATCCTCAAGCTTTTGCGAAGAAAGTAGAGAGAGCTCGGGAAAAAGGTCATTAAAGCTGTGACCCTGTCAATTTTTTGTTAATTTTAATGAAGGCTAACTGCTTCGCTAGCATTGGTGTACGGATGATGCCTCCACTTCAACATAGAACCATCCTCCTCTGCTTACTTATGGTGCTTTGAACATCAGAGCTCCCTATGCCCGTCAACCTACTAAACAAACACTGGTAAGGCAGTTAGTTACACAATATAGTGCCTAGGAGGACGATTTGAAGAAAAAACTTGTTAAGTTTATGGCATCAGAAGTGAAGGTTGTTGAGTCCTAGAGCTTAGCTAAAAATTTACAAAAACAACGGGAGAAGCTGAGAAGAATGTTGTTGTGCTTGCATAGTTGGTTCAGGATTTAGAGAACAAATTGAAAATAGATGAGGGCTTGCATTTAGCCGATGTGAGGATGTTGGAAGACCAAGCTCAGAAACTAAAGGCTAATTGCATCCAACAATACAAATTGTGCTTTCATCACACCTTGGAACCTGCTAAGTTCAGAAATCCGTCTCTTAATACCACTAGATTTGGGTTTTGGAAAGATATTGCAGATAATGAGTTAGATGGTTTTAACGATGATAAAGATGGTCAGTAAGACAAGATGGATGAACATGAGGGTGATGAAGAAATTCAACTAGATGTTGAAGATGTGAATAACAAAGGGAATGGCCCTACATGACTTATGTAATTTTTTGGAAGAACACAAGCTAGAGCCACTTTATTTTTCTTTGATGCATTTTAACTCTTACTATTTTTTGTTATTGTTGAATGCCAACTTTCCTTACTTTTCATAGATTGTCATTGTATATAAGAGTAAATATTTTGACAAAAGTATAAAACTGTTAGATTCGATCTTTTAATTTTGAATAAGTGACATGATTGAAGTGGTAGTCTAAGGAGTCATTTTTGTAATTATCGAGTTTTGGTCTTTGTTGTATTTGTTTCTTTCGTGGTAGCTTAGTTCTTTCATCCCCCGAGTTTTAAAGGCTTCCACTAAGGTTTTAAGACTTGAAACCTATCCGAGGTAGAACCTGACCTATAGTGTTAATGGGGCACATAAGTTTTTTTTTGGGGGGAGGGGGGGACTCCATATTCTTGATAGTCATTTCCTGTGCAAAATATGGTACTTCATATTTAATGGTAATTGTGTTAATGGATATGATATGTAACTATAAGTGGGAGCAAGTATAAGTGATTTTGCAAAGTCGTAAACTGAATAACCTCATTGTTTTTTATATTAATTGAATATATAAAGGCATGATCACAATTTAACACCATAGAAGTGAAACAAAATAACAACTAAAGAGAGAAAACTAGTATGGCATTGCCCTTCCATCTGCTTCCTTCTATTCTTCAATTGTAACAACATCTGAGACTTGCTTCAAACCCTTTGCACTAATTTTTCACTAAATTCTTCAAGCTTGTATACACCTTTTTCGACCTTGGCTGAGATATGGATTGGGTTATCCTAGTTAGGGGCTAACTTTCCATTGTTGGGTGCTTTTGTTCTATTACCAAATGTTTTTATGACTAGATCATTAAACTTAAGCTACCTCGGCATAACTCCTCAGTTATACTTTCTTGATGCCCTTTGCTTAGTTGTTATTTCCTTTATGTGGGCAACCCCCTTATCTTCTTCAGTAAAGTCTAGGTTCGTTCTATTGCCCTCTTTATTCTCTTCCTCATTAAAATTCAACCTTCTCCAACTTGGCTCCCTAAGCTTTATAGATATCATTGCATCCACCCCATATGTAAGGCGAAAAGGCATTTATCCAGTGGAGGATTGAGTTGTCGTGTGATAAGCCCATAACACCTTTAGAAGTTCTTCTAGCCATTTTCTTTTCACTTGTTCAAGTTTCTTCCTTAGCTCTAGTAAATTTACTTTGTTTGTGGATTTGGCCTACCTGTTGGTCTATGGATGTTCCACTGATGCAAATTGTTACTTAATTCCTAATCCTTCATAAATTCTATAAATCTCTTGTCTACAAATTGGGTACTATTATTCGTCACGAGTGCACAAGATAAACCATATCTGCATATTATGTTCTTCCAAGTAAACCTTTCAACTTTCTTTGTTGTAATTCTGGCTAGGGGTTTAGCTTCTATCCATTTTGTGAAAAAACCAACAATTACAAGGAGTTTGACTTGTCTAGGGGTGAGAGGGAATTGTCTAAGCAAATTCATTCCCCATTTATTGAATGGCCATAGGGAGAATGAGGAATATAATTCTTTGGGGGGGAGGGCTTAATAAAGGTTTTCAAACCTCTACATTTGTCACACTTCTTTATATATGCCAAGCAATCTTTTTTTATCATTGGTCAATAATACTCGGCGCTCAAGATTTTGGCTGCTAGCAACCTTCTGCCCAAATGGTGTCCACATATTTCTTTATAAACCTCGACCATTACGTAATCTGTCCTATCTGAGCTTAAGCACTTTAAAAGGGGTGTTGAAATTCCTCTCTTGTAAAGTTGTTCCCTAATGAAAGTTTAGAAGCTAGCAGATTTTTGGATTTTTCGAGCTTCCTCCTTATTATAAGGTAATTCTCCCATCAGTATATACTACATTATTAGAAATTTCTAAGACCTTGCATCCTATTGGACTATCATCACTAACTCTTCCTTAATTAAAGGTCGTTTAATGGTTTAATGGATAACTAACTTGTTGTTCCCTAGCCCTTTGGTGCTTGCAATAGATATGCCCTTGAATTCTCTACCTTTGGGATGTGTTCAATCGCAAAGGTGGTGAATCATTTCAAAAGTTTTTTCACACATTCTAAGTATCTTGTAAGCTACGGGTCTTTGGCCTACTATTCTCCTTTCACCTATTAGACCAGTAGTTGAGAATCATTTTTTGCTACTAGGTGATTTGTCCCATTTCTTTGGCCATCTCCATTCATACTATCAGTGCTTAATATTCCATTACAAGAATTTTGTAAATTAGCTACCAAATTTAGCTACGAAAAAATTCCGTAGCTAATTAGTTATGGATTAGCTACGGATTAAATTCCAGTAGCTAATTTTTGATAAAAATTTTATGAAACAAATAGCTACAGATTAACTACGAATTAGCTATGAAAATTTAGCTACAGAAAATTTTGGTAGCTAATCCGTAGCTAATTTTTGAATGCACGGAACTAAAGATTTAACAAACAAATAACTACAAATTAACTACGGATTAGCTATGAAAAATTAGCTACAACAATTTTTAGTAGCTAATCCATAGCTAATTAATTATGGATTAGCTACTAAATATTTCCGTAGCTAAATTTTAATTGTACAACAAAAATAACTTTACTAATTTACATGCCCAGCCCTCTGTCCCACAATTCTTTGATAAGCGCCTAACCCACTCTCCCACGATAGAGCTCAAATTCTCCTTCCCTCCCTCCCTCTTTACGGAACCCACACCACGTCCTCCACCCAAAGACCAACCATTGCCTCCCCAGCTATCCATTTCCCCTACCTCTGCCAACCACTTCAATCAGCCAGATCTACCAGCCACACCTCTCCTCCTCCTTACGCGTCAATCAGCCACAGCTAGCACCTCTAGCAGACAATCTCTCAACCACTGCAGCATCTCAAGTAGCCAACCACGACGCCACCGCAGGCAACCACATAGTAATTTCTCTTTGTGTTTCTCTTTCTCTCCTTCTCCCCCCTTTCTCTCGTTCTCTCTGTTCCCCTCCCTCATTTGAATTTTGAACCCTAAACCCCTAATTTGGTTTTCCAAATCATCTCTTGCAGCATGCCACTACCGGAAACCACCTAGTCACGAAGGCATCGCAGGTTCTCAGGGCATAAGTCATATAATCTCACACCGTCACGACGCCACCATTGGCTGCTAATGTGAGCATTATTTTTTTTTTATTCTGGGACTTTGACTTATTTGGATTTGTTATTTAGTTACTACAATTTATTGGTTATCTATGTACAAAATTTCTTCACTTTTTTTTCCTTAGAAACCTAAGACTATGATTGTGTTTTGTTCTCCATGTTAAGACTATGATTGTATAATGTGGTCTACCAAATTTTGTGACAATTGTTCTTTAGAATTAAACTTGTTTCTTTATATACTCTAATAAGCTCTCTTGGATTGTATATTGGTCATTATGCATGTCTGGCCTTGTGGTGATGGTTATTTGTTCATGTGTCCCTATATGTGTTATATATATATATATATATATATATATATCAATTATTGCTTTGTAATCATATACCTAGTACGTGAAGTTATTGCCTTTTATATTATGGAAGAAGTTTTTGTTCATTTATATATATATATATACACTAGCAAATAAATGAATTAATGGACAAAGTTAATTCTTGATTAGTGATATTCCACTTTTTCATGCCCTCAACATCATGTATTTATTTGGAGGCCAATTTCTAGCAATGAGATAAGAGGGGTAATGTTGTGGTGGAGAGGATGGACTTGAAGTTGAAATTGGGTGCCTATGTGTATTGGTTCAAGGGTCTTGATTAGCCATGTCCCCCTTCTTCATACCCTCAACCTCCTTATTATTTGTTTGGGGGCCAACTTTGGTGCATATTAGCCTATGTGTACTAGTTCAAGGGTTAGATTTCATCATTCCTTCACTCTAATATTTTTTTCTTCCAAAGTTAGTTACAATTTTTTCTAGTAAGCTTTCTGTGCACTTGTTTGCTTTATTTGCATTGGGTATAACTTGCCTTGTACAAAGCTTAGTATCTTTGTCACCGTATTTTGCTTTTGCAATGTAATTTTAGAAAAAAGTAACAAGTTCTGAATACATTTGTAAGTTGTATAAGTATATTTTTATGATTATTAATTGTTGCATAAATTACTATGAGAACAATGCTATATTATGTACATACCCCCCATGTATTAGAAAAATTGTGTACTATTCATTGTACAAAGTTATATAATTTAAATTTTTTATTTTTCCTTCTTTTGTTTTGAGTTCTCCTCAGTATTGCTATACTTGTGCGATTGCGAAAATATATAAGGGATCTTTTCAGGCTAGTACATTGACACTTCTCTGGCTCTATACTTCTTTGAGTGCAATACATCATAGGTAAATATTTTATTATAAAATTTTCTCCACCCTTAAGCACTTATTGACACTCTTGTCAGTTATTGCACATTGGATATAATCTAGTTGTGTGGATGTTTATTTGCACTTTCTCTACTTTGGCTTCAACTATTTTTGCTATGGTATGGATTTAAGTAGAACGAACTGTTTTCGATTTTGAATCTGGTTTTCCTATTGTGTATGTCCTTTCATCTTCAAGATTTGTCACTGAAAAGTTTTGCTTTTTTTTTTAAAAAAAAAAAGAGAAAATTTTACTTGTACATATTTGTATTTTGTCGTAGAGCTGCATAATATGCTTTGCATGTTGGATTTGTGTAATTTGGGATTGTGTGGAGGGCAAAGGAGTGATGCATAGCATAGGGAATGGGAATATATTGACTTTATGGAAGGTGAAACTTGTGGAGTAGTAATGCAGGAGTGGTTGTGCTATGCAAATGTCTATTTCTTTGCTGGAAAGAAGGGTCTGTGGGAGTGAGTTTTATTCAATGGATAGTGGACTTTCTGATTAGGGATCAATAGTTGCTGAAAATGTGGCATTCCTCAAAATTAGGAAGTTATAGATACACATACACTTGAAGACAACACTTTGGGGCTTGGAGTTATGCATCAAGTTTTGATTTTATTCTTGTATCATGTGATGGATACATTTACACATAATCTATGAGGGAGTGCCCCTGGCTCTGGGTAAAACCAATAGCTAACTACTTCTACTACTCTCTTCAATTGTGCCTCTACAGATATATTTTATCAGCAATGAGTGTAGATATCCTTTCATATTTTCTCGAGGCTCAGAGAAATTCAAGAAAGCTAGAAAAGCCTTGTTTGTCTACCCAAAAAATGTTGGTGGGTAGTTGGACAGAAAAATTGAAAAAATATATTAAAAAGTTGCTAGATTGATACTGATTTCCTTATTGTGAGTTGACAAAAACCCAGTTGGGTGTGGTGATTAATCTCTTACAGTAATTGATGCATGCTGGTGGATAACGTGGGAGTGTTTTCGAGGGAGCTGTATATATATACATATAAATGACCATGCCTGATTAGCATAAATATAATAAGGGTGGAAAAGTTAAAAGAATTCAAGGAACTACAGACAGACATAGGATTTAGTCCAAAGAGAAAAGTAAAATACTAGTGGAAAAGGATTTAAACACGTTAAAACAGAGTGAAATATATCATATTTTAGATTATTTTTTTATCTGCATATATTATACTATTAATATTAGATAACTGGAATTAAGTAATTTGCTAAGTTTTTTTCTCTAAATTCTAGCAAAATAAGTGTCACTCTTGAAATCCAACTGGATCTTTCTTTGTTGCAACTTCAGTTTTGCTCATTCCAGCTAGCTAACTAAAATTATTGAACTAAATCCATAACTCTTGATTAGTTAGCCTAATTAATAAGGCACTTGGCCAATCTCTTCAGAGATTGTCTTTGTACCGGCTGCTAGATCTTATGGCTCTTTAGTCTTTACTCTTCTGTCACACTGTGTCCTCTCCCAAAACATAAGCTCACAAACTTTGGTTTTTTCAGTTGAAACCTCATCACACAACCCTCTGAAGCTTGTTATACAATTTACAATTGCACGGAATTGCCTCTTGATTTACTTTTAATATAAGAAAGCTGTAAAAGATCTACAATAGCAGTTTTAAAATTGCTCTACATTCTACAATTGTAGTTTAAATGTTTGAAAGAAATGGATGGCATATTTTTACGACCATATATCATCTATTCCAAGTACTAGTACAGCCATATGGCTCATTTGTATGACCATATATCATATATCAACTTTTATAACCAAATAATTGGTATGATTTAATAAGAAGGCCAAATATCATATATCAACTTTTATAACCAAATCATGTTTCGGGCAATTGGGGATGCAAAGACTGTCATATTATCTTTACAAACTATAAGTGTAAGTATAATGTGCTTTGCTTTTGTTCTTCATGACTTTGTGTACAAGACATTTGTTGCTTATCAATCTCAAATGGATTTATTGTTGTTCTTTGCCTGCTTGCCTAGATTCTTTCCCTGTTTCCTGATGCATGGTGCCATCATTCTCCTTTTACTGGAATAAAAATTTTAAAAGTGAAAGTGCCATATGAACCCTGCTCCATCACCATCCCTGTTGACGTAATAACTGTAACGCCCCTTTTTGGGAGGGAACGTCACATTGTCAAATAAGATAAAATGCAGAAATTAAATAAACAAACGATTAAGACCCGGTTCATTTTGTTTAATTGATGTTTAACCATGTGAGCAAAATTGGCAATATTTTTTTTTTAATGATAATGCGGAATGTGAATAAAAGTAACGAACAAAACAATACACAGAATTTGCACTGAATAGCATATATATATATATATATATATATATATATATATATATATATAATTTAATACAACTGTTTTGTAGATACAAGCCTGACCATCACCAAAAAGCAAAACTATACCCGCCCCAAGGGAAAAATCATGCATATACAAAATATACAGCCCCACCAAAAATAAAAATACATCAGGCCCCCAAAAATAAAAACACTGGCAGCCATCAGTAGCCACCAATGATCATCGACCCCTCAGATAAAAAGGGACCAATTCAGGATCCTCAGGAGGACCCTCATCAGGATCTTCCTCATCCGAGGTAACCTCCATCGGAACCACAGAAGCACGGGTCGGGGCCCGAGCGGTGGAATTAAAGGAATCCTCCTGCGGGGTGTAATAACAGGCACCCCACATCTCCCTAATGGGCAGGTAAAACTCCAGACGCAAGCTGAGGTGGCAGGTGAGGACAGGTGCCTCATGACGTCTCCAGGCAAGTGCTATCGACACGTCTCCCAAGTACACACAGCGATCGGAGTTCAGGTTGATGTGCCAGCACTCTGGCCCCCCAAGGAAGGTCAGACGCACATCTCCCAGGAACCCACGCATACGTGCGACATACATCGTCGCAAAGAGAAGTCAATCTTGTGCGAGCCGAAGCGGGAAGGCAGGATCTTCTCGTCTCCTTACCGTCGTCTTCGATCGCACAAGGTACACATAAACAAAGAAATAATAGAAGCACAGGGAAAGAGGTAAGACATCCTACATCATTACCAGTTATAGCATGCTAGAAACAAAACGGCGCCACGCGCCCAAATAGCAATCCAACACATCATATTCAATTAATGAGCAGTAATCTCAACAGTAAGTAATTTAACAGTTCCAGGCATGTAATTATTATAATGACAGTTAAATCAAGTATAGTTATAGAAATAAGAATTAATGATGACAGTGTATGTCATGACTCATATGCATGCTTTCCCAAATTCCTACTCCATGGAGCTAGACTCAATCATTCAGAGAGAAAGATCAGGAGACATGTCTGTAACTCAGCTACCGAGGCCAGTGCTATCAATAATTTTTCCACGTGCACAATCATGGCATTGTACAGACATTCTACACTAGATCACGATATAGGACAGTGTCAAGTCCGGATCGTCGGTGCGTTTGCATCAGTTTGCCCTACAGACAGAGGAGCTACCAACTGCCCATTGTGAAGGACCCGCACCCCGACGCCCCCAAGGTCATAACACGACCCACACTTGTCTACTCGCACCCGCACTAAGGTGTGTTCAATCTCCTAGGCAACTTGGCCTTACAACAGTCCACAAGGACCTCACAACGCATAAGACACTGTGCATGCACATGTATGATCCACAATCTCATACAAATTCATAATATGCCACATTAGGCCAACATAAGCATCATTATATAAATGGTCACTCACATGGACCTATAATCATATAATATAAGTATCAAGCCCATTAATGCATCATTAGGTTCATTATGAATCCTAAATTAAACCTTGTCCCCCTTTCTAAGGTTCATGTTCAAAATCAATCCTTATAGCCCACTTAATATTCTAAGACAACTCAATTCCCCATAACTTACATTTTATTTGAGCTCTTAGGCCTCACACTCTCATGTTCTTCACTGACCTAGAATCTCCTTAATTCTTATGACACTTTCACTCTTGGTTCTTTGAAAATTTATGAAGTCTTAGCTTTAATAAATTCTTCTAATTTCCTAATCATCCATTTCATTACTTAGGTTTACAATTACCTAATTAATTATGCTTCCAATTCATTAAAATCACATTTTCCACCTAAAATTGCCCTAGAGGCCGTGGCCTCCCTATAAATTCAATTTCAAATCTTTTCAAGTCATAATCATGTACATCATTCCCTTAATTATTTAAATTGTTCACTTGTCCAATTAACTCACCAAAAACCCTAGGTTCTTGGCTCCAAAACCGTAGCCACCATAAGAATTCCAACTTCAAATTTTTCTTCCATTACATTCCATTTCATACCTTGATAATTTAAGTCTTATGCCAATTACAATTTCAACACAAACTCCTCTAATTTTCTAATCTAAAACCGTGGCACTCTTGAAGGGTGTTCAATCAATTTTTCATCCATTTAAATCACTAAATCCATTCCAACATTCCATTATATACAACCAATCAAACCAATAGCATAAATTAATTAAAATCAACACATAACATAATTAATCATTAAAATCAAGTACAACCCTCATTAGGGTTCTTCCACACATCAAACAATCAAGGTTCCTAGATGCTAAAAATGGTTGAAGAGGAGTGTCTTCCTCTTACTTGAGTGTAGAAATCAAATGAACTCCAAGAAAGCTCCTTGGATTTTCGGATTTGGCCACCAAAACCCTAAGAAAATGGTGACTTGTTAGAATCAATATCAAGGCTTGAAAAATCAACCATGGATGACCATTAAAGGAACCAAAATCACGAAATCAAGAGAAGAGAATGAGTGGTCTTGAAACTTACCCAAAATGCTCAAAGTTGGAGCTTGGAGAAAATGGTGAAAATGGAGGATTTTCAAGAAGCTCCAAGAAGAAATGATGCTTAAAATGGTGTAAGGATTCAAGAAATGTATTTAGTTTAAAATTTTGTGAAGATTAGGGAGGGTGAAGGAGGGCTGGCCGTGGAAGTGCTAGAGAGAAGGAGGAGAGAAAGTTTGAAGAAGGAAGAAGAAGAAGTGATGAGAGAGAAAGTGTTTTTGGAAATTAATGGATTTTGGTGTAAATGAATTAATGAAAGGAAATGAATTTTCCTTGCTTGGAGGCTGCATTCCAGCCGTGTGGGGAGAGAGAGAAGAGAGAGGGAAATGGCTTCCAAGAGAAGCTAAAGCACATGGGTCAAAGGTAAGGTCAAAGCTTCTTAAGGAAGCTTTGATTATTTAATCAATAAATTTGAATTAAAGTAGATAGATTTGACATAAAGTAGATTACATTAGGATAATGTGATAGGATTTTTATTACACACTATTATCCAATAGATAATAGTTACAGTTGACAGAAGTCAGTATTTAATTAATCTGACAGATGAATTTTTCGCTGTATTGATTTAATTGTATCTGTTAAAATTTCTCAAAAATTGTGAAAGGGGTATCAGTATTATACCCCTAGTGTGTAATAATTCAATTGGTATTATTACACACTAATACCACATGCCAAGTCCCACGACTACAGGAGAGGACCCTTCGATGGGTCTTCCTCCGACTCCTTAGAAGATAAAACTACCGGAGGAGGCACACTCTGACGGACAGGAGTCCGGGCAGAGGACACCCCATTGTCCTCACGAGGGGTATAATTCAAAACACCCCAAAGCTCCCTGATAGGCATGAAAAACTTCAAGTGTGTAGTAGTGTCCAGAGAAAAGAAGGGAACATCATCCCTAGTCCTACGGATAATTACAGAAAGGTCTCCAGTATATCTGATGCACTCCGAGTTCTAGTCAATCCTCCAAGCATCTGATTCGCCATGGAACAAAACACTTATGTAACCCAAAAACCTTCGACCTGATGCCATCATGAAACAGAAGACTAATTTGACCAAAACCCAGGAAACGCAAGCTCTTCCACGTCTCAATCTTTACAGAAGTATAGATATATAAATAGAATAACAAAGTAAAAAGGTGAGATATCTAACATCATTACCAACATGGTAGTAAAGAGACATAAATGACACATAACACCAAATGTAACACCCCAATTTTTAGAAAATATTCCGAATGTACTGTTTGCTGTTTTTCAAGTTTTTGTGTGAATGACCGTTGTATCCCTATTTTACTGTTTCTCGATTTCTGCATGAAATACAAATACGTTTATACAGGCTCAAATTTTATTTGGTCTTTTTACGTAATTTGTTTCGAGACGGTAAAATAAAAATTTTTACGAGCTACTGTTTTAATTTTTTTGGAAGATATACAGACAATTAATACTGTCTGTAATTTTATTTGAACTTTTTGGATGATTAGCTACGTTGTGGGAAAAAATGAGAAAATGACCATTACGTCCTGAATGTGCTGTTTTTGCTGTTTTTGCTGTTGTTAATTGTTTTCTACTTGATTTAATGTCCAATATTACTGTCTGTGATTTTATATGGACTTTTTGTGTGATTTGCTCCGAGGCAGGAAAATAATATTTTTTTGGGCCGGAGAAATCTTATTTTATTATTTAGAATTGGGGATCTTACTAAACCCGATTCTCGAATGATAAAGAAAATAATCTTTTAATTTTTAGGATTTGATCACAATAAAATAATTTTATAATATTATAATATTATTTTATTAGTCAAGATAATAAAATGATAGTGGATCCTAAAATGTTTTGCGGGACCCACAATTAGCGAATGGTTAGATCGGAGCTTAATTAATCATCATTAGCAGTAGAACTTTCCAGAACAAGCTGACTCAGCTAGCTGACTAAGCTGGTAATTAATGAACAGTGTGATTAGGCTTGTGAGTCATCAATAATCAACCAATAGAAGACAAGCTTGTTAAGCAAGTTTTAATCCTAGCCTTTGATGCAATCCATGGCTTGGATGAAGCCAACCATTTGGCCACCTTGCATGCATGAAGAGCTACGGCCATGTGGGGTTAGGAGACCAAAATCCCACTTCATCTTTCATGCTTTTCTCTCTTCTCTCTCATCCAAGAACCCTAGCCACCATTCTTGTTTCTTTCCTTCACCATTCGGCCAAGACAAGAACCATACCCTCCAACCATCCAAATTTTCATCTAACCAACTTTTCTAAACCTAAACACCATCCTAAGAACATCTCTAGTTGAGAGTTCTTGCAAATTCTTGCATTTGGAGCTTGGAAACCAATCTTGAAAATTTTACCTAGAAGGTGAAATCTCATGTTTTTCTTTTCTCTCTTCTTTTTCAAAGTTCTAAGCCATGATTTATCCATGGTTTAGGTTCTTTTTCATGGTTAGTAACTTGTAAGTTTTCGTTTGAGTTGCTAGGTATTTTGGTGGAGAAAAATCGAACCCTAGGAGGAGTGAAAGCAAATCCTTAGTCTTCATTTAAGGTAAGAGGAAGACTAATCTTATCATCCCTTGGTGGTGGTAAGAAGATGGAGTAATTTGTGGTGCATAAGGATTCGGTGGTGATGTGTTGATTATGTGTGTATTTCTTAATTTTTGTGTTTGTTAGTAGTTGTGTGGTGTTTGTTAGTAGCTTTCTTTGTTTGGTGATTGTAATAATTTTGCATGTCTATTAGCTTTAAATTGCATGTCTATAAGCTTTGATAATATTGCATGTGTTAGAATTGCATGATAAAGTATAGAATTGCATGATAATGTATAGGATGTGAACAACATGTCAAGGAAATGCATGTGTGTTCCAAAGAACACTCCATGATGGCTCACGGCCACTAACAAAAATGGAGAACCAAAATGTTCTCTTAATTTTCTTAAAAGGTAATTTAAGTAACCTAGGAGAATTAAGAAAGTTTCAAGTTGTTTAGATCAAGAAAAATGAATTTGGAAATCAAATGGCATAACCTTACATTTTCGGCCAACAAGTCTAACTTCAATACTTTGATTTCTAAAATTATTTTCTAAGGTAATGATAAAATCAATGTAGACAATGCAAGAGATTTAACATGTATTTAGAAGGTGAAAAATAATTTGGAAATCAAATGCAAAGTTTTTATCAAATTCGGCCAACATGCCAAATTAGATATTCATGATTTCTAAAATTAATTCCAAGCTATTTTCAATCAAGAAGAAGCAATACAAGTTAAAGTAAATTTTCTACAATGAGTTTTAAAGAGATAAAGTGGTTATAACTAAGTTTAAGAGGTTAATACTAATGATTTTTACTGTAAGAAGAAATACAATAACTTTCAAAAATTTCTAACATATAGCTCATGCTATATTTTGAAGCATGTTAGTAATTTTCAAAAGGATTAAGTATATGGTTTAAAAATTTAATAAACAGAATTTTTACGGTAAAATTAGGAAATCATTAATATAATTTTCTAAACAAAATACTGTCAATTTTTAGTAAAAACGGACAAATAAGATAGAAAAGATGTCCAAAAGACAGTATACAGTATGGAAATTATTATACGTAGCTTAAAAGTATTATTTATTATTTCTGTTTATGTAAACAGTAATTTTAAGGAATTCGGTCAAGAAAATGATTTAAAAATCTTACGCGATTGAGAAAACGTATTAAAAATCTTACGCGATTTTGAAAACAGAAAAATATACTTACGCGATTTCAAAACGTTTGTAAAAACGACGAGATTGTGAAAACGCGATAAAATTTCTACGCGATTGACCGTTACTTTATTTATTTTTCGTTGTCGGGAAAATGTGAACCCGTACAGGCTTTTGAGGATTTTTAGTCATCGTTTTGAAAATGTGAACCCGTCATGTGCTTTCTATTTTTCTCGCCATTGAGGGCATATTATTATCTTGAGGGCATTTTCATAATTTCATATTTTTGGAATTATGTATTGTGTTTATGCCAAATTTTTGGTGTTTTGGTTGACGAGACGAATCACATCGTGTTGTCGATGCGATAAACGTAGTGTGGTTCATTGTTCTAATGAACTTGGAGACGTTAGTGTACGGGATCCCATATATGGACAGTTGGTAGCTCCGCTGGGCCGTGGTAAACCGATAGCACACTAATAGACTCGACACGCATCATATTTAATTGAGATTTCGTGAAATCTAGTAGTACATTTGCCTGTAGTGCCACAACGTGAGACCGTGAACTACACCACGCCTGGATGATGGATTCCTGTGTCGTGGGGCTATAGACGCAACGTGTGACAGCGCAATAGTTGGTTGGGCAGCCGTGGTACTAATAGATTTTGCGAGTCATTCTCTCTGATATCTTGGTGTGTTTTTAGCTCCATGGAGTAGGGTGTGTTTTATATTTATTTATTGGAATCTATTTATTTATTTTGTTTTATTTATTTATTTTGTATTATCTATTTATTTTGTCTTATCTAGTTATTTTGTCCTATCTGTTTATTATATTGATTTATTTGTTTACCGTATTTGTTTTATCTATTGTTGTATTATAGTATTTATTTCTTATTTTATTTTATCCGTAATGGTGTATTGTTGGAATATTTACATCTTTTTGAATCTTTACACTACTCTGTTACTTATTAATGTTATAGCTTTTCATATTGCATGAACTGTATATCTGTTGTTTGTCGTCTTCTTATTTGCCATGTTTGTGGTGATTTTAGATTGTCTTACCTCTTTATTGTATGTGTTTCCTGTATATTTATTTTATGCGATAAAGAGTTTGAGGAAGAAGAAGAGGAACAACCTCTTGAGGTCTTGTACCCCGAGGAGGAGGAAGATCAGCAAATCGACGACCAGTTTTACGATCAAGAACCATCTGATCATCCATACCCATTGGATTGATTAGTTTTGGTACGGCGGTACCCGGATTTTTGGGGTTCGTGACTCTGGAGTTTCATGGTGGATCGCTATCGTGGCACATGAGAGGAGATAGAGACTCGGTGACGTATGCGGGACAGATGACAGTGACCCTACGCCATAGGTTTGATAGAGAGCCGATCATGACTACGACGGTGTTTTTACATTTAGAGTTACCCTTATCCATTAGGCGTCATTGGGGTGGGATATCCACTGAGCCTAGTGAGATGACAGTCGTATCGACGGCGCGATCTCATTATCGCCGAGAGTCGAGACATCCAGGATATTTGTCTCCTGCTGATCATTTTCATGTTGAGAGTGATCCTTCAGAGGAGTAAATATGTTTGGTGTTTTTTTTTTTGGGCGCATCTGCGTATGGATGTATATATTGACTCCTTTACTGTTTTATTTACTATTTCTGTATAAATATTTGTAACTATAGTTGTAAATTATTTGTATAACTTATAACTTAGAACATATGTATATTATGAGCAATGTTGTTCTATCTATTTTATGTTTTCCGCAATATTTTATTTTTAATAATCTGTCTATCAGGAATTACTTTATGACCCATATTATTACTTAACGAATGTTTTACAACTGGGGTAGATTTTATTTATTTATTTTTATTTTTCTTTATATGTGTGGCATCCCAAAAGGGGTGTTACACCAAACAGTACTATACAGCAGTAAGCAACATCAAGATGAGATAATACACAATTTAATAAACCAGGCAGTCATAATATCAATAAAAGTAACAATTCTATGATCATGTAAATAAATGCCAGGTAAATATGTTGACCGACTATGCACATGCACAAAGTACCAAAATCCTACTTTATGGAGCTAAACACAACATCAGAGAGAATGATCAAGGAGACATGTCTATATCTCATCGGCCTTAAATCAAGTGCATCAATATCAATAAAATTGCACAACATGGCTCATACAAGACATTCTTCACAAGATCGCGATATAGGACAGTGTCTCGGTCCGGATCGTCGGTGTGTTTGCATCGGTCTGTCTCATGATACAAATGAGCTACCAATTGCCCATTGCGAGATACCCGCACCCCGACGTCCCCAAGGTCATCAAGTGACCTACACTAGTTTATTCGCACCTGTACTTAGGTGTGATTCATCTCCTAGGCATACAGCCTTACAACAAAGTTCACTGGACTTTCACAATGCATGATGATTCAATTCATATTCACGTATATTCAACAATAATGCACTTTTTCCATAATCACGCCACAATTTGACCAAATCAATTATCAATGTAATACCCTAAATTTCTTAACTATTTGACAGTAATTTTGATAGTTAATAGAATTCTACTGTTTAGTGATTTCTATGTACTGTAAAATTATTTTGAGTATTCCGTGAGTACATTTGATTATTTTGTGTGATTTACTCCGTATCAGAAAAATAATAATTTTCGGGTCGGGGAAAATCTTACGTAATTTAATTATTACTGATAAGTATTAATTATTTTATGTAATCTGATTTGATATTCATGACTTTCTAATTTTTATGATTTTGTGGGTGATTATGAAATTTTTATTTTTCTCTCTGATTATTTTTAGGCTGTCAGTGGGCCCAATTGGGTCCCGCAAAGTGAAAATTTTTCTACGTATAGAAAAATTTGTACTGTTGAGACGGAGACGGAGGATCTTACTAAACCTGAATCCGGAAACAGTTTTTGAAAATTTCTTTTACTGTGTTTTGTATAGTATTTATTTATCGGGTGATAAAAGTACAGTAAAAATATTCTTTCGTAGGGTTATAGCAGATAAAAATAAATATTGTACTGCTTAGTCAACAATAGTGGTTATGACGACTTTATGACAGACCAATAGGAAGCAAGCTTAATGTTGAAGCCTTTGATATCAACCGTCGATTTAATCAACGGTGTAGAATTGGTCATATAAAATGGCTAAGATCATTTATAATTGTTGGATTTAGATTTAAATCAAGGGTGGAGATTTGATCTTACAAAGTGGCTAGGACCATTTGTGACCGTTGGATTTGGATTTAATCAACGGTGGAGATGGATCATTTATGATCATTGGATGTGAATTTAATTAATGGTGGAGATTTGGTCTTCTAAAATGGCTATGACTAATTATGGCCCTTGGATTTAAAGTATGAAGGGGTAATCTTGACCCTTCATTTTTGGAGATGCATCTAATGGCTAGGATTTCAAGGAGGAAAGATCTAATGGCCTAGATTAAGTCTTCTAATCTAAAGCTATACCTAAAGTCTACCTTAATCCTAACTATTGATCTAATCAATGGCTAAGAATGTTTAGGATGATGGCTTGAAAAGATGATCACTTATTGAATGCATTATGAAGGGGGGATGGTTTTGGAGGCCTTAAGGCCATAGCAAAAAATTCATGACCATTATTCCTCATTATTGGTCATTCTTGATCATTCCAAAAAGCCTAAGCTCTTCAAAAATTTTCTATCCTTCTCCTTCAAGCTTGTTTCAGCCATGACCCTCAAATCTACCCTCTATAACTCAAAAATTTTATCCAACCTTATTTCTTGAATCCTTACCTTATTCTAAGCAACTTTTATGTTGGAGACTTTCTCTAAATGATTCATTTTCAAGGACTTTCTTCAAGAGCAAAGTTATTGGGTTTTTATGGTGAAGTGTAAGGAAACTTCATTTCTTCTATCTTTTTCATGTTCTAAGCCATGTTTGATCCATGGTTCCTCTTGTTCAAGCTTGATATGCTAATAAATATATATTTTGTTGTGTGTTTAAGAAACCTTTGGTGGTGAAGGACTTGGAAAAAAAAAAGCAAAGCAAGGAGCTTTTGAGGTTCTTCAAGAGGTAAGAGGGAGATCCATCTCACCAACCAAGTATGGTGGTGAGAGATGGTTTGTGTATTTGATGGATGATGAATCCATGTGAGGATTCATATCTATGGTCATGTAATTATTTGTGGGTGTTTATGTGTTTGATTTATTTGTTCATGCTTTGTATGATTTGCATGATTTATTGCTTTTGATTATGACATGTTTGTGGTATATATGATGAAATATGTATATGTATGCCATGATGTGATGATGGAAAGGAAAACAATTTTAGTTCCAAAGAACCATAGAGGCACACAGCCTCAAGGACATTTTTGAATAAAAATATTCTAAGTATTTTATTAATCATGAGTGTTAAATGAAAAGAGCAATGAGTTGATGATTTTAAGGATTTGCAAAGAAAGTGAAAATGAAAAATGAATAAATGATTTGATTTCAAAGACCAAGTGTTCATGTTTTTTTTTAAGGAAATTTTAATGGTTTTGTTTGTATAAAACTATATTGACTTAGAAGGAAAAATATTTGATGGTTTCAATGACCATGTACCACGATTTTGAAGGCTTGTAAATGCCTTGGTTTTATGAAACAAAGTGATTTTCAAGGTGAAAATATAATTTGTTTTAGTATAAGAATTTTAGAAATGGAATCAGAGCGTTTTTATCATTTGAAAAATAAGAAATTTCACTTATGAAAGAAAAAGAGAGGTTGAAAGTGTTTGAACCTCAATTTATTTTAAAGAGGATTGATTTTGGAATTGATTTGAGAAAAATGGAGAATATATTGGTGACTTGAAAATTTACTAACATAAAACTCATCCTTTGGGTTTTGAAGTGCGTTAGGAAATTTTAAGTGAGAAACATTGATTTAATTCAATGGAATTATGAATTTGTGGAATATATTGTGAAAAGGATTTTCTTGAGTAAGAAAATGTGGAAAATAATGTGATATTATTTTGAGGAAAGGATTTCTTAAAGGAGAAAATGTGGAAAATGATGTTGGAAATGACATTTATTTTTTTAAAGTCCAAAATAATGTTTGGAATATTGAGGAATATTTTACGTAATTGTAAAATAGTGAAAAATGATTTACGTAACTTAAAAACATGATTTTTAAGCTACGCGATTTGAAAAACGTTTAAATATTTTTACATAATTTGAAAAATGTTGAAACATTTCTACGCAGTTTAAAAAGCGTTTAAATATTTTTATGCGTTTGAAATATTATTGAGAAATAGCTACGCGATTTAAAAATGGTGGAATATTTTTACGTGTTTGAGAAACGTTGAAAAAAAATCACTACGTGATTGAAAAGTGATGAAATATTTTTATGTGATTGAAAAATGATGGAAAATCACTACGCGATTTGAAAACGTAACAGAAATGTTGCGCGATTGTGAAAATACGACAAAAGTATTTCGCGACTATAAAAATGCAATAATATGATTACTATTGAACCAATGTATAGACACTATATGAGAAAATAATGAATTTTACCTGTGATTAGCATTGGTGCATTGAACATGCATTAGAAATGATGAATTTTGCCTGTGATTGGCATTCGTGCATTGAATATGCAATGGAAAGATATACAGTGAAGCATATGATGAAATTGGAAAATATACATTAAGGCATATGATGAAACTGAACAGAATTGTATTGAGATATTCGTCCATTGAACAAAAAATGAATAGCTGATGCTATTGTGACCCTTGTGGTTGAAGAGGGAATGAGAATTGATAATGAGGTCTATAATAGATCTTGGGGGTGTCAAGGTGCGGCGGTCGACCAGTGGATATTTGTCTGTGGGCTAAGGCTAGACCATATGCCACTTGGTGAAGCAGTCTATTGCAACGCATTGACGATACCCAATAATAACACGATTCTTTTCGATGACTGGGAGATTGTCTTTGGGCTAAGGCTGACAATTAACTAGAGCATTCTTCTCAAAATTGTGAAAACCTCCATGGAATAGGACATTGAGTCTACATGCATAACATATGCATAATTATTGAATATTGGTTATGATAATGAAACTGTTGAATACTTGGATAATGTTGAGGGCATTATTATAAATATTAAATAATTATATCCGTGTGATATAATAACTGAGGAATGTTGGATGATGATGATGATAAATAATGTTGATGGTATTATTGTAATTATTGTTATTTTATACATTATGATGATGGCATAATTATAATTATGGTATGATATATCTGTATGGTGTGCTGTTTGTGTTATCTTTATGCTACCATGTTGGTATTGGCGTTGGTGATCTCACCTCTTTGTTATATTGTTTTGTTGTGCTTGTATTGTTAAAAATTATATAGTAGATGGAACGAGTTTTCTTAGACGTGATTGGAGGCAAATATTATGAGATTGGTGATAACATTGAGGGGTGACCATCCCGGATTGGTTAGTTGCAGTTTTGAGGAGGAACAAATATATGACGCATCAAGATGGATATAAGGGCATAATAAGTATGTTGAGTATTTATCATTATTGTTATACCGTGCTATTGAGTAGGACCCATCATGGGATTTGCTACTGTTTAAAATTGAGTCTGCAAATTTTATATTTTCTTGAATAATTATTAAATATTATGTGGTATCTGTAATGTATATTAATCGGTTTAAATCTATTTTTTAAATATCAGTAAGTTTACATTTTCGCGAGAAGAAAATTTTAAAACCCATGTTTTAATAACTCAAACCTTTTATGAACTAATTTTCAGATTATGAGTTGGTAGTCAGAAATGTGATACCCTAAGGAGGGTGTTACAATCAACAAATCCTTGGTCCCACTTATGGACCCACAACAATACATTATCCAATTCTCAATTGTGAAAACATACCTTTAAGGTTTATTATGAAATTACGCTTTAACTTCAACGTTTTTCCTATTAAGCCTCTCTAGGGGAATTCTCTTGCATTTTTCACCTAATCTTTGTTACTCAAATTAAACAAGTCCTTTACTTAGTTCTAAAAAGTCCTTTACTTAGTTCTAAACCTAACTCACTTAGGGTAATTTTAATTTAAGTTTCTCAACATCTCACTTACACTCATGTTCTTTCTTTGGTCAAAAATTACTCTAAGTTATAGGATAAAATTTTATTCTTTGTTCTTTCCATTTTATGAATCCCTAATCAACATCTAATCATCTAATTAATTGTGTTTCCATTTTAACACAAATTCTTGCCATTATTTTCTCTAAGGGGCCGTAAGCTTTAATGGACTAGGAACCTAAATTTTCATCACTCCATTCATTATTAACCACTTGATTAATTTGTCTCCCAATTTGTTACAAAATTTTAATCATGGACACCCCATTGGTGGGTGTTTGGCCATGACCCTCAAATAAAGAGGACAAAGAGCCCTTGATTCCCATACATGATTCCAATCCATCAAAATTATTCCAAAGCCATCAAGATATACAATAACAACCAATAAAGTCATACAAGGTAAAATTAATATAAAAATCATCAAGAATCATACAACAAAGTGAGTAACCCTAACATGGATTCCTCACTACTAACACAAAAACATGTTCCTCACCACCATGATAGGTTGAAGAGGATTATCTCCCTCTTACCTAAAGAGAAAACCAGAAAAACAAGCTCCTTGTAGCTCTTGAAATTCGTCCACCACCACCAACAAAACCCTAGGATATTCAAACTCACATAATCAACAACCAAATCTTGGAAAAGGAATCCTTGATCACCAAGGTGACCAAGAATCACGAAAAAGAGAAGAGAAAATAGAAAAGTCAAGAACTTTACCTCAAAGCTTCAAGTCTTAGGGCTTTATGGAAGAAGGTGAAAATGAAATATTCAAATTGTGGTCACAAAAGGAAAAAGGTTCTAGGTGATGAGTAGTAGCAAGAAATGAGGTTGGTTGAGCAAGAAAGCTTGGATGGCCAAAAATGGTGTTTTGGTCGTGGGAATGGAGAGAAAATAGAGAGGGAAGGTGAGCTTTTTGAAGGTGTTTCCAACAAGAAAAAAAGCCTTCAAATGAGATATAGTTTCAAGCAAAGTGGTTGCTTGAAATTAATCAAACATGGAGGATGGGGGAATGGTGGTTGCCGTGGACTTGGAAAGGAGAGGAAGAAGAGAAAATGTGAAGGAGGAAAATTGAGAGAAGAGAAAGGTAGAGAGAGAAAGTGATAGAAAACTTTTTTTTTTAAATGTGAAGAGTGAAAAGTGAGTGTGTGTTTTTAGTGGAAAAGTGACAATTTGTGTCACCTTTCCCCCTCATTGCCGTGGAGTCCCTCAAGGGAGGAGAGAGAGGAGTTGGCTTCCTTGAGAAGCTTTGTTCACTTTTTGAAAAAGTCAAAGTGATGATGTTACTTGGATGATGTCATCTTGATGATGTCATTAAAGTGCTTTCTCGAAAAGATGACTAACACTCTACTAAAGTTATTATTTAGTAGACAAAAGTTACAGTTAACAAAGTCAGTATTTATTGTCTAACAGATAATAAAATGTACTGTGATTTTATTTATTAGATAAAATCTTGAAAAACAAAACTTCGTAAACTGTGTCCGGCCTCAGGTTTAGTAAGATCCCCCCGTCGACATTTCAACAATCCAAGGTTTTCCAGCCTCGGGGAAAATATCTTATTTTCCTAGCTCCACTCAGCACTCACACAAATCGAGAAATATATTAAAATAATCAAAATCTCTAGAATAATTCAAAAAAATTACAAATATTATAAAATGAATATATATTATGAAACAAACAATTTTTGAGGTGTTACACATGTCACCGGTGCAACATAAGAACTCCACAAGGATTGCCAAATCGGCAACGAGAATCTTTGAGTCCTTTTCATCTCGCTTGCGGAATAGCAGCCCTCTATCTTCCTACAAACCTAATTAAATGTATGTATTCTAAGAAGATGGTACCTGACCGTAGCAAGTCAAAACTCTTCATAGAGGCCTACTAATTAAAGTAAGTATATGGCTTAGTAACAGTTTTTGTTTACTGTAAAGATGAGACGCTTCTATCTGTCCATCAACACTACAGAGCCTTGGTTCCAAGAACTGGGAATGTAGCATGTGGCTCTCTACAGAGCATGGCACACAAACCTTTTTTACATACCGGCATGTGAAGATCTTTTCTTGAGTCTATGACAGGACGAGCATCTACTCGGGGCTTCTAATCGAATTAAAAACCAAGCACAACCGAAGTTTTGCCCTTTTTTTTTCCTTTTCAAAAGAAGAAGAGGAAGAAGGAAATATATACATGTTGTTGTGATATAGCTCACATCTACCTCTGGTTTCACGTCCAGAAACGACTTAAACGCCTTCTATGAGTCGAGGATAAGTTTCTGACTGCGGGATTTAAGGATGCAAACCCAAGTGCAGGTTGTCTCAAGTAGTAAATTTCTCAGGAGTCCGAGGTCGATCCACAGGGAATTGATGAAGAAAAATTAATTGAGGTAAGAAGAGGATTTGTCACAACACCAAAAGTAATAAAACAAAGTCATAAATGAGTTTAAGGGCTTGCTTAGGTTAGGAGATCCACTCTTGGTAATAAATTAAAGGTAAGATTATTTCTCTTTTTAACTCAATTGAAATCCACACACAACGGAGGTTCCAATCAGAAAATATAACATTCAAAGTTCAATTATATATGTAATCATATTATGATTCCTTTAATTATCTACCAACATTTCTAAATGAGTTTAAGCATTCACTGTGCCAATCTTATTGTCTACAATAAATCAAGATCTCCATTAACAAAGAAGGTTTCTAAATTGATTGGAAACAAAATACAACACATATAATGTTCATTTAATAATATATCATTTAAGCACAAGAAATAAAATAATCTAACCTTATGTCATTACCAAGAGTTTCACTCTTTCACCCAAGCAAGATGAAGATTTAGTTACTCATAGATAAGAAGAAAGAAAGAGAGAAGAAGAGAAAGATGAACATGGCTTCAATTTAGAACAAGAGAAAATTACAACAAAGGAAAACAATAAACAAGCATAACCTTAACTTGTAAAACTAAGCCTAACCCCTCAGTGCTTAACACTTGAGTGCCTTTTATAGAAGAGTAGGAATACAAAATGACAAGGAGAATGATTAAGAGTAGGTGGATTAGTGGGTGGAGTGGTTGGATGATTGGTTAGGTGGTTGGATTATTGAATTAGTGGTTGGATTATTGAGATTCTTTGTCTCCGAAATCATTCATTGCTTAACTCATTGATTCCGTCATTTTTGAGCCAAGTAGTCTTCATGAAAGTTCTAGGAAATTGTCTAAGCTTTCCAATGGCTCTAGAATCACCCAAAAATTCGTCCTACAGCCCAAGATATGACCCAATTACTACAGACTGTTCAGGCCCAGTTTCAGCACCTCTATTTTGACTTTCAAACCCAATATCACCATCAAGGAGCCCGAATCAAGTTTTGTGTTCAACATGAAAGTTGTAGATATGGGTCTTAACTTTCAGATTCCAAATTTTCAGCCCATTTTATAAGCCCAAACTCGAATTATGCTCTGATTACTGTACACTGTTCAGGTTTCAGACACAAAACTCCTGTTCTGTCTTCCAAGCCCAATTAGCTCTACTAGATGTCTAACTGAGACTTTGAGCTCTTCATCAAAGTTGTAGAGCTCTCTCTTATCTTTCTTACAAGGTAAAATTCATAATTATCAGACATTTAGAACTCAAGATATGGCCGAAATACAGAAATAGCGTAAGACCAAAATAATGCTAAAAAAATCAATTCAGTCTAATTTGAGTCCAAACTTACAAAACATAACTAGACTTAATCAATTAAGTACATAGAGAGTGTAAATGACTAAAAATGAGGGTTTATTAATGTATAAAATATGTCATCATCAAATTCTCCCACACTTAGCTTTTTGCACTCCTGGGCAAAACACATAAGACCAAAGTTAGAAGACAAAGAAAAATGACACAGACTCAAAAGTTAAAAACTCTAAAAGACTCGATGAAGCAATAAGAGCAATAAGAAATTCAAGGGATCAAAGCATTAATGAGGTAACATTTCTTCACATCTCAAACCAACAAGCAAGGAAACTTCAGTTGAAAAGAATGAATCAAGAATGATAGATCCTCACAGAATTCACTCTCAATCTCTCAAGTGTTTAAAAGGTAAGTATTTCACTCTATTCAACCCATGAACAATTACACTACCATAAGCTTGCTTATCTTCTACTTCTCCGCTACTCAAAACACATGCATACAAAAATCAAGAGGACTTTATTCAAGGTTGTAACGGAGTCATAGTAAAGGAGAGGGGATAATATGGATATGAAAAGATAAATACCGAAGAGAATAAAAGAGCATTATGGTATAGTTAGAGTGGAGAAAATGTTTGAGAACATTCATCATAAAGGACAATCACCAACATTAGTCAAATGTTTTGTTGAAGATCAATCCCAAATTGGTGAATTGAATTCATTGTTAGACTTGAACATTCTCCTTTTCTTCCTGTTGTTTCCAAGCATCCACCTTTATTCTAATAATCCTTTGATTGCAACGGTGTTCAAATTTTTTTTTTTGGGATCATTTTGCACACACACCCCCACACTTGTTCAAGAACAAGGTCAATGCTCTCTTATTCCCTAAGGTTGGGTAAAAACATGTTTTTTTTTTAATTTTTTTTCTTTTTTTTTGAAGGATGAAATGAGCTAAAAACAAGGAATGGTCAAACAAGTTCAAAGGGGTTACACAATGGAAAATATACAAGGATGGCTATTTGGTCAAAGTAGCTATTTTAAAATACCTCAATCATATTAATGTATGCATGTGAAAATGTAGCCTCAAAAAGAATCAAAGCAAGTTCTAGAGTAACAATTCTATGAGTGAAAATCACACAAGAAAGAAGAGAATGGTACAAATATTCAATCCATTCATCAATAGGCTCAAAATCTCACAAGGTATATTTCTATCATTCTCTATCCATCAATTCAACATCCATAACCAAGCATGTGAAATTTAAGAAAGAAGATAATTTATTCAATCATGCTATGATTCCTGAATTTCAATTGCTTCCAAGGATGTGAGAGTGCATTCGCTTGAATCTTTCAAAGGAAATCAAAAGACAAAAACTTTGTTACTTCCACAAATCAATAATAATTAATTACTACCTAAAAAACTCCTTACTCTGCCACTAATTATGATGCGTCTCAGAAGTAAAATTACTCCTTACTCTGCCATCACTAATTGGTGTAGTAAGTCCATGACAATCATATCATACTTCCAAAACAAAACAAAAAAATTTTTTTTTTGGGTAAACTATCTTTCCCCCCCCAATTAGATCACAACATTGTCCTCAATGTTAAAATATAGATGAGTAGAAGATATTACCTGTTAGAGAAAACTGACACAAATTTAAACAAAAACAAAGTATGATAAATCCAAAGTAAAGGAAAGCTTTAAACGAAGTGTCAAATCTGGCTCCTTTTTCATCCTGTTTCTCTCACTGCCTCCTACTGACCAATCTATCTGAGTTATTGCTGGATCAGGATCAAAGATCAAAGGTAAAGGATTTTTTTTTTTTGTGTGACTTCAAGAAAACCATCAGGGTAAAGAAGTCTAGAAACCCCTGAAGGACCCTACTCAAAGGATCGTCTGTCCAAAACCAAAATATAGCAAAATCATACAAAGATAAAAGAGATATAATAGCAAATGATGACATACCTGTATGTACAGCTTTCATGGCATATCTTTATACTGCGCGTCATGAGTGCACTAGTGGCATATCTTTATATTGCGTGTCACCAGTGCAGTAGACACGCACGAACTTTTTTTTAAAAAAAACGTGCAAAGGTCCACCCGAGTCAATGACGGGTCAGCCAAAGGCTGGGGCTCCACAACTAATTAAAGCCATGGTACTCCTTCCGGATCGCCCTTGTTCAAACATTTTTTTTTCTTTTTTTTTGAATTTTTTTTCTCTTTTTTTTAAAGATTACATGAAGAAGAAGAAGATGATATGTACAGATTGTTGTGGATATGACTCACATCTGCCTCTGGTTTAACGTCCAGTAACGGCTTAAACGCCTTCTATGAGTCGAGGATAAGCTTCCCATCCAATTTTCTTATAAATTGGCAAACAGGGTCTTTTAGAGTCAGATTCCCAAGACTGTAGCGTTTTTCTTCATCCTTGAAGAGATTCCACAAATTAAGAATTTCACCCTGCATCAATCTATAAGAACGCGTCTCAAGAGTCAATAAGATATCATCTAATGACTCCTTACTCAGTCCATTCTTAATGAAGAAAATTTTATCTTCTCTGTTTGCGGAAACCATCCCCAAAGTACGACATTGCTTGTTACAGTTCCATCGTCCACATTTGTAACAGACTTGTAACCTTTTTGCTCTTCTCCTTTTAGAATACGAACTTCTTCCAAGACCTGGTATGTATGAGTCAAATGAAATTGAAGACTCACCTGCTAGTCAGACCTTTGCTTCAATTATCCAGCGTACATCTTCTGGCATACCTTTGTGCATTAACAGTCTCAATCTTTTACATCGAACTTTGTAGATTTTTTTCAGAGCATTTTGAGGGAGAGAAGGAAAATGTTTTCTCAGGTTTGAAAGAATGACATCCATTTTAAAGGAGAAGAAGGATTCCGTTATTTTGGAAAACTGAAAAACAAACCGACTTGAGAGTCACGGAGTACCGTATCCACCACTTAACCAGCAACACAAAGAACTCATCAACTTGGTTTTTTCAGAAATGGTTTGAGCCTTTGTCCATTAACTTTAAACACATTACCATTACTAGGATTCACAATATCTACGGCCCCATGAGGATACACGTGTTTGACAACAAAAGGACTACTCTGGCTAGATCTCAATTTTCTAGGGAATAGGTGCAGGCGAGAATCATAAAGCAAAACTTTTTGACTAATTTCAAATAATTTTCTCAAAATTGTCTTGATTGTGGATTTTATTGGATTTGTCTTTTGACAATTTTCACAACTTTTGCAAAAATTATAGCAGTCCTTAAATAAAGTGGGCCAATAAAATCCACACTGCAAGATTTTCGCAGCTATTTTCTTTGAAGAAAAGTGACCTCCACATGCTTCTGAGTGACAAAATTTAATGACACTACCTACTTCACTGTCTAGCACACATCTCTAAAAAATTTGGTCAGGACAATGTTTGAACAAGTATGGGTCATCCTAATAAAAAATTTTCACCTCTGTCAGAAATTTCCTTCTATCTTGGTGCATCCATTGAGGTGACATCTTTCCTTCTTGTTCTTCAGTAAGAGACGAGGAAGCTACCACAGGAAAGCTTCGCTTTTCTCCCAAAAATGTGTACTTCAACCCAGTAGGTAATGGCTTTAGTTCCGGTGTGGGTACTTCTTCATAAGCATTATCATTCATGGGTTTTCGCTCTTCGAATTTTGGCTTTCTTCCTTTGTATTCTATTTCCTCTGTACAATCAAGCAAATCAAATGAATTAATTAAACAAACTTCTAATGGGTTAGAAGAACTCCCTTTTTGAAGATGATCATCTATAATGGCTTCAATTCCTTCAACTTCCTCATTTTCATCAAGGACTTCCTATGGTTGCTTGCACATGTTAAAAACATTGAGATCCAGTGTCATGTTTCCAAATGTTAGCTTCACCACTCCATTTCTGCAATTTATCAAAGCATTAGATGTTGCTAAAAATGGACAGCCTAAAATAACAGGAATTGACTTGCAACTATCAACTAGAGGTTCAGTATCCAAGACAATGAAATCCACAGGATATATGAATTTATCAACTTGAACCAACACATCTTCCACTATTCTTCTTGGAATTTTAATTGATCTATCTGCAAGTAGAAGAGTTACAGAAGTTAGTTTTAACTCACCTAAGTTGAGTTGCTGATAAACTGAATATGGAAGCAAATTGACACTAGCACCAAGATAAGGTAAAGCTTTTTCAATTTTTTGTTCTCCAATAATGCATGAAATTGTAGGACAACTAGGGTCTTTATATTTCAACGCATTATTATTTTGAAGAATGGAGCTTACCTGTTCTGCCAAAAATGCTTTCTTTTTCACATTTAATTCCTTTTAACAGTGCACAAGTCCTTCAAATATTTGGCATAAGAAGGAATCTGTTTGATAGCATCTAACAGAGGAATATTAATTTTCACTTGTTTCAAAATTTCAAAAATTCCAGTGTTATGGTCCAATTTCTTCGGATTTTTCAATGCTTGAGGAAAATGGGGTGAAGGCGAGAGTTTGGTCTCCTTTTGGTCAACTTCTTCATTTTCTTGGGGAATTGGCTCATCTTCTTTCTCACAAGATTTGAGGATTTGTTTTTCAACAACTTTTCTACTCCTAAGAGTTATCATTGACTGGACTTGGTCCATTTGTTGGTTTTCTGAACTTCCCTCATTTAGACTGTACTAACCCTTGGGATTTGGTTGAGGTTGAGAAGGAAATTTTCCTTTCTCATGAATGATGAGTGCAAAAGAAAGTTTAGTAAGAGTGTCTTTTAAGTCATTCATTGTTTGATTAGTTTGTTTATTAATGGCCTCTTGCTTTTCTATGAATGCACGCAGTGTTTCTTCAAGATTTTTCCTATCTGGAGGGACATAAGGTGCATATCCTTGAGAATTTTGAGAGTCCTGTTGTGCCTGAGGAGGTGGTGGTTGCACAAATTGTGACTGATTATTATTCCTCCAGCTGAAATTCGGGTGATTTCTCCATCCCGGATTGTATATATCTGAAAAAGAAGAAGTAAATGACTTGTTAAAATTATTCATTGCATTTACCTGCTCATGTACAACTTCTTTAAAAACAGGAATGTTAGGACATTCGTGTGTTGAGTGTCCTAAGTCATCACAAATACCACAAATTTCTACATTTTGCACAGATTTGATTTCTTTTGCTTTTCTTAATTCCATGGCTTCAACCTTTCTAGCCAAACTGGCAAATTTAGCATTTAGATCTTCCTCTTGACTACAGTGATATTTTCCTTTATTAGCACTTGCAAGATTAGATCTAATTGAATTTTCAGAAGTGTTAGTACTATGTCAAGATTGAGAATTTTCAGTTAACTGGTTCAAATAGTCTAAAGCTTCATCAGGTTCTTTATCAAGAAACTCACCATTGCACATTGTTTCTACAAATTGTTTAGTTTCAGGAGTTAAACCTTCATAAAAGAAGCTTATAGTGCGCCATTTTTCAAAATTATGATGTGGGCAAGAATTTAACAAATCTTTAAATCGTTCCCAACATTGAAAATATGCTTTATTTGAATTTTGAGAAAAATTTTGGATTTGTCTTTTCATAGCATTGGTTTTATGTGTTGGAAAAAATTTCTTTAAGAACTCACCTTGTATTTCTTGCTATGTGCCAATTGATCTTGGATTCAAAGTGTTAAGCCAAGATTTTGCTTTATCTTTTAAAGAAAAAGGAAACAATTTAAGCTTAACAATCTCTTCAGTGCAATTTTGATCATTGAAGGAAATACATACTTCCTCAAATTCTTTCAGATGTAAATATGGACTTTCAGATTCTAAACCATGAAAATTAGGAAGTAAAGAAATCATACTTGGCTTAAATCTAAAATTGTTGGCATTGAGTGGAAAGATAAAATATGATGGACTAGAACTTCGAGGTGGTTGCAAATATTCACGCATGGTTCGTAACGGTTGATTTTCATGTTCATCATGTACACTTTCATTGTTAGCCATTGTGTCAATTGTGTGTGATTGTGATTCAAACAAGTCAATATATAAAGTACCAGGATTAATTTTGACTAAACGACCAGAATTTAAATCACGATACCAATTAAGCATAAATACATAAATAACTAAAAATAAATAAACAAAAAATAATGTACAAGCTGGCGGTGTCACCCACCATTAAATATTAACAAGGATGGGGTAATAAACCAACCACCCAAAAATAAAAATAAAAATAAAGTGCAGAAAGTAAATTTAAATATGAAAATCGGAGAGTGACAGAGCCCCACAGAGCCGGCGAAAGAGAAGAGAAGAAGAAATATTATTTTATTAAGTTAGATTACGGAAAAATAAATAACAGAAAAGTAAAAGGGAGAGTTTCCCCTAAGTTAGTGCATAAAATAAAAGGGAGAGTTACCCCTACCGACAAAAACAAAAAAAAAGGCGAAAATAAATAAATAAAATTAAAAAATAAAAATAAATGACATAAATATAAAAGTTAGAAAGTTAGTATGTTAGCAAGTTAGTAAGTTAGAGTTAGATAGTTAGAAAGTTAGAGAGTTAGTAAAGAAATCAAGGATCGGCAAGCCGATCTTTTGCTCCGTGTGAGGAGAAGAGAGAATAGATTTTATTAAAGAAAACGAACCTCAATAAATCAAAACTTCAAATCAAGTTCCCCGGCAACGGCGCTAAAAACTTGACTGCGGGATTTAAGGATGCAAACCCAAGTGCAGGTTGTCTCAAGTAGTAAATTTCTCGGGAGTCTGAGGTCGATGCACAGGGAATTGATGAAGAAAAATTAATTGAGGTAAGAAGAGGATTTGTCACAACACCAAAAGTAATAAAACAAAGTCACAAATGAGTTTAAGAGCTTGCTTGGGTTAGGAGATCCACTCTTGGTAATAAATTAAAGATAAGATTATTTCACTTTTTAACTCAATTGAAATCCACACACAATGGAGGTTCCAATCGGAAAATATAACATTCAAAGTTCAATTATATATGTAATCATATTATGATTCCTTTAATTATCTACCAACATTTGTAAATGAGTTCAAGCATTCACTATGCCAATCCTATTGTCTACAATAAATCAAGATCTCCATTAACAAAGAAGGTTTCTAAATTGATTGGAAACAAAATACAACACATATAATGTTCATTTAATAATATATCATTTAAGTACAAGAAATAAAATAATCTAACCTTATTTCATTACCAAGAGCTTCACTCTTTCACCCAAGCAAGATGAAGATTTAGTTACTCATAGATAAGAAGAAAGAAAGAGAGAAGAAGAGAAAGATGAACATGGCTTCAATTTAGAACAAGAAAAAATTACAACAAAGGAAAATAATAAACAAGCATAACCTTAACTTGTAAAACTAAGCCTAACCCCTCAGTGCTTAACACTTGAGTGCCTTTTATAGAAGAGTAGGGATACAAAATGACAAGGAGAATGATTAAGAGTAGGTGGATTAGTGGGTGGAGTGGTTGGATGATTGGTTAGGTGGTTGGATTATTGAATTAGTGGTTGGATTATTGAGATTCTTTGTCTCCGAAATCATTCATTGCTTAACTCATTGATTCCGTCGTTTTTGAGCCAAGTAGTCTTCATGAAAGTTCTAGGAAATTGTCTAAGCTTTCCAATGGCTCTAGAAAATCACCCAAAAATTTGTCCTACAGCCCAAGATATGACCTAATTACTACAGACTATTCAGGCCCAGTTTCAGCACCTCTATTTTGACTTTCAGACCCAATATCACCATCAAGGAGCCCGAATCAAGTTTTGTGTTCAACATGAAAGTTGTAGATATGGGTCTTAACTTTCAGATTCCAAATTTTCAGCCCATTTTATAAGCCCAAACTCGAATTATGCTCTGATTACTGTACACTGTTCAGGTTTCAGACACAAAACTCGTGTTCTGTCTTCCAAGCCCAATTAGCTCTACTAGATGTCTGATTGAGACTTTGAGCTCTTCATCAAAGTTGTAGAGCTCTCTCTTATCTTTCCTACAAGGTAAAATTTATAATTATCAGACATTTAGAACTTAAGATATGGCCGAAATACAGAAATAGTGTAAGACCAAAATAGTGCTGAAAAAAATCAATTAAGTCCAATTTGAGTCCAAACTTACAAAACATAACTAGACTTAATCAATTAAGTACATAGAGAGTGTAAATGACTAAAAATGAGGGTTTATTAATGTATAAAATATGTGATCATTAGCTTCCCATCTAATTTTCTTATAAATTGGCAAACATGGTCTTTTAGAGTCAGATTCTCAAGACTGTAATGTTTTTGTTCATCCTTGAAGAGATTCAACAAATTAAGAAGTTCATGATGCACAAATCCATAAGAATGCGTCTCAAGAGTCAATAAGATATCATCTAATGTCTCCTTACTCGGTCCATTCTTAATGAAAAATATTTTATCTTCTCGATTTGCGAAAACCATTCCCAAAGAATGACATCGCTTGTTACAATTCCATCATACACATTTATGACATATTTGTAACCTTTTTACTCTTCTCCTTTTAGAATACGAACTTCTACCAAGACCTGACATGTATGAGTCAAATGAAATAGAAGACTCACCTGCTAGACGAACCTTTGCTTTAATTATCCAGCGTACATCTTCCATCATACCCTTGTGCATTAATAGTCTCAATCTTTCACATCTAGCTTTGTAGATTTTTGTCAGAGTATTTTGAGGGATGGAAAGAAAATGTTTTCTTAAATTTGAGAGAATGACATCCATTTTAAAGGAGAAGGATTCAATTATTATAGGAAACTGAAAACAAACCGACTCGAGATCCACGAAGTACTGTTATCCGCCACTTAACCGAGAACACAAAGAACTACAGAAAGAAGGCAACAAAATTAGAATAAATTCTATTCATAATAAGGATTAGAAAGAGAGATGAATTCTACCTCATCAACTTGGTTTTCTAGAAATGGTTTGAGTCTTTCTCCATTGACTTCAAACACATTACCATTCCTAAGATTCTCAATTTCTATGGTCCAATAAGGATACACATGTTTGACAACAAAATGACCACTCCACCTAGATCTCAAAATTCTAGGGAATAGGTGCAGACGAGAATTATAAAATAGAACTTTTTGACTAATTTCAAAAGATTTTCTCAAAATTAACTTGTAATGAAAAGCTTTTGCTCTAGCTGTATAAATCTTTGAGTTTTCATATGCATCATTTCTCAATTCCTCAAGTTCATTTAATTGCAATTTGTGTATTTTGTAAGCATCATCAATGTTTTATGTTGAAAGCTTTAATGGCCTAAAATGCTTTATGTTCCAATTCTACAGACAAGTGACAAGGTTTTTCATAGGCTAACCGATAGGTTAACATGCCCAAAGATATTTTAAAAGTAGTACGTTAAGCCCAAAGTGCACCATTTAGTCTTAAAGACTAATCTTTATGATTTGGGTTAACTGTTTTTTCCAAAATTTGTTTAACCTCCCTATTTTCTAATTCAACTTGTCCATTTGTCTGAGGGTGATAAGGGGTGATAATTTTGTATGTAATATCATATTTCTTCATTAAAGATTCAAATTGTTTATTGCAAATATGTGTTCCCCCATCACTAATGATAGTTCGAGGGATTCCAAATCGACACAAGACATTTTCTTTTAAAATTTGAGAATAGTTTTATGATCATTATGTCGGCATGGAATCGTCTCAATCCATTTTGAGACATAATCAATTGCAACCAAAATATACACAAATCCAAATGAGGAATTTCTGACAATTTTCACAATTTTTGCAAAAAGTATAGCAGTGCTTAAATAAAGTGAGCCAATAAAATTTGCATTGCAAGATTTTTGTAACTATTTTCTTTGAAGAAAAGTGACTTCCACATGCTTCTGAGTGACAAAATTTAATGACACAACCTACCTCACTGTCGAGCACACATCTCCGAAAGATTTGGTCAGGACAATATTTGAACAAGTATGAGTCATCCCAATAAAAAAATTTCACCTCTGTAAAAAAATTTCTTCTATCTTGGTGCGTCCATTGAGGCGACATCTTTCTTGTTATAAGAAAGTTAACTATGTTAGCAAACCAAGGCATGGAATTGACAAAAAATAAGAATTAATTGGAAAAAATCATTAATGGGTGTGCTATCAAAAGGTGAGCCTATTGTAAGTTTGGCCAAATGATCTGCGATAACATTTTTAGCTTCTTTCTTATCTTTCATTGTGCTGTTAAATTCTTGAAGTAACAAAATCTACCGTATCAATCTTGGTTTGGCATCCACTGGAAAGCATTGCCTTTTTTCCAAAAATGTCTACTTCAACCTAGTAGGTAACGGCTTTAATTCCAGTGTGGGTACTTCTTCATGGGCATTATCATTCATGGGTTTTAGCTCTTCAAATCTAGGTTTCCATCCCTTGTACTTCATTTCCTGTGTAGAATCAAGCAAATAACATATTTAAGAAATATCATCATCTAATTACATGCCTGAATCAAATGAATTGACTAAACAAATTTCTAATAGGTCAAAAGAACTCTTTGTTTGAATATGATCATCTACGATGGCTTCAATCCCTTCAACTTCCACCTTTTCATCAAGGACTTCCTGTGGTTGCTTGTACATGTTAAAAATATTGAGTTCCAGTGTCATATTTCTAAATGTTAGCTTCACCACTCCATTTCTGCAATTTATTAAAGCATTAGATGTTGCTAAAAATGGACGACCTAAAATAACAAGAATTAACTTGCAACTATCAGTCATAGGTTTAGTATCCAAGATAATAAAATCCACATGATATATGAATTTATCAACTTATACCAACACATTTTCCATTATTCCTTTTGGAATTTTAATTGATCTATCGGCAAGTAGAAGATTTATAGAAGTTGGTTTTAACTTACCCAACTTGAGTTATTGATAAACTGAATATGGAAGCAAATTGACACTAGCATTAAGATCAAATCAAGCTTTTTCAATTTTATGTTCTCCAATAATGCATGAAACTGTAAGACAACTAGGGTCTTTATATTTCAACGCATTATTGTTCTGAATAATGGAGTTTTTTTGTTCAGCCAAAAAGGCTTTCTTTTTCATATTTAGTTTCACTTTTAACAATGCACAAGTCCTTCAAATATTTGGCATAAGAAGGAATCTGTTTGATAGCATCTAACAAAGGAATATTGACCTTCACTTATTTCAAAATTTCAAAAATTTCAGTATTATGGTTCAATTTCCTTGAATTGTTTAATGCTTGAGGAAATGGGGTGCAAGCGAGAGTTTGGTCTCTTTTTGGTTAACTTCTTCATTTTCTTGGGGAATTGGTTTATCATCTCCCTCACAAGGTTTTGGAATTGGTTTTTCAATAACCTTTCCACTCCTAAGAGTTATCACTAACTTGACTTAATTCATTTGTTGATTTTCTGAACTACCCTTATTTAGACTGTATTAACCCTTGGGATTTGGTTGAAGTTAAGAATGAAATTTTCCTTTCTCATGAATGGCGAGTGCAGAAGAAAGTTTAGCAAGAGTTTTTTTTTATATCAATCATGGTTTGATTATTGTGTTTTATTAATGGCCTCTTATTTTTCTATGAATGCATGCAGTGTTTCTTCAAGATTTTTCCTATATGGTAGGACATAAGGTGCATATCCTTGAGAATTTTGAGAGGCATGTTGTTCTTGAGGAGGCGGTGATTGTATAAATTGTGCTTGATTATTATTCATCCAGTTGAAGTTCAAGTGATTTCTCTATCCTGGATTGTATAAATTTGAAAAAGAAGAAATAAATGACATTTTAAAATTATTCATTGCATTTACTTGCTCATGTACAAATTATTCATGTGTTGAGTGTCCTAAGTCATCACAAATGCCACAAATTTCTTTATTTTGCACAGATTTGATTTGTTTTGTTTTTCCTAATTCCATGGCTTCAACATTTCTAGCCAAATTGGCAAACCTAGCATTTATATTTTCCTCTTGACTAAGGTGATATTTTTCTTTATTAGCACTTACAAGGTTAGATCTAATTGAATTTTCAGAAATATTAGTATCATGCTAAGATTGAGAATTTTTAGCCAACTAGTTTAAATAGTCTAAAACTTCATCAGGTTCTTTATCAAGAAACTCACAATTGCACATTATTTTCATAAATTGATTGGTTTTAGGTGTTAAACTTTCATAAAAGAAGCTTATAGTGTGTCATTTTCAAAACTATGATGTGAGCAAGAATTTAACAAATTTTTAAACCGTTCCCAATATTGAAAATATGCTTCATTTGAATTTTGGAAAAAATTTTAGATTTGTCTTTTCATAACATTAGTTTTATGTGTTGGAAAAAATTTCTTTAAGAACTCACCTTGCATTTCTTGCCATGTGCCAATTGATCTTGGTTTCAAAGTGTTAAGCTAAGTTTTTGCTTTATCTTTTAAAGAAAAAAGAAACAATTTAAGCTTAACAATCTCTTTAATGTAATTTTGATCATTGAAAGCAATACATACTTCATCAAATTCTTTTTGATGTAAATATGAGCTTTCAGATTCTAAACCATGAAAATTAGGAAGTAAAGAAATCATATCTGGCTTAAATCTAAAATTATTGACATTGAGTGGAAAGATAAAGCATGATGGACTAGAATTTCGAGATGGTTGCAAATATTCACGCATGATTCGCAACGGTTGATTTTCATGTTCATCATGTACACTTTCATTTTCAGTCATTATGTCAATTGTGTGTGATTGTGATTCAAACAAATCAATATATAAAGTATCAGGATTAATTTTAACCAAATAATTAGAATTTGAATCACGATACCAATTAAGTATAAATAAATGACTTAAAATAAAAAATAATTTACAAGTCAGTGGTTTACACCAGCCATTAAAATATTAACAATAAATAAATGACTTAAAATAAATAAAAATAATAATAACAAGTTAGTTAGTCGAAAGTAAAAATAAATGACATAAATAAAAAAATAGTAAGGAAAAATAAATGACATAAATAAATAAGTTAGTAAGCATAAATAAATGACATAAATAAATAAGTTAGTAATCAGTAAGTTAGAAAGTTAGAAAGTTAGAAAATCAAAGAGTAAGTAAAGAAATCGAAGCACCGACAAGCCGATCTTTTGCTCTAGTGAGGGAGAAGAGAGAAAAGATTTTATTAAAGAAAAAGAACCTCAATAAATTAAAACTTCAAATCAAGTCCCCGGCAACGGCGCTAAAAACTTGATGTGGATTAAATGTTGCAAACCAAAGTGTAGGTTGTTTCAAGGAATAAATTTCTCAGGAGTCCGATGTTGATCCACAGGGAATTGATGAAGAAAAAATTCTTTGAGGTAAGGAAAAACTTTGTCACAATAATAAAGATAATAAAACTTATTCACAATTAAATTAAAGAACTTGCTTATGCTATGAGATCCACTTTTGGTAATAAATTAAGGATATGATTAATTCCTTTTATAACTCAATTGAAATTCACGCACAACGGAGGTTCCAATCGGAAAATAAAACATTTAAAGTCCATTTAGAATTATATACATAGTTATATTATGGTTCCTTTAATTATTTATCAACATTAACACTTATAAATGAGTTCAAGCATTCATTGTGCCAAACCATTTGTCTACAATGAGTCAAGAACTCCACTTTATAATGGGGAATTATTTACTGACACCAACACTTGTAAATGAGTTCAAGCATTCATTGTGTCAAACCACTTGTCTACAATGAATCAAGAACTCTACTTTACAAAGAGGGTTTCTAAATTGATTGAAAATAAAATATAACACATATAATGATTACTTGATAATATATAATTTAAGAACATAAAAGAAATTAATTTAACCTTATTTTTATTACCAAAAGCTTCACCCCAAGCAAGATGAAAATTAGTTACTCATGAGTAAGAAGAAAGAAAAAGAGAAGAAAAAGAAGATGATCATAACTTCTATTTACAACGAAAGAAAATTACACCAAGTGAATAACATAATAATATGATCTTGATCTAAAACCAAGATTTCCAAAATGATCAGCTAATGCTCCTTTGTATAGAGCTTGAGGAGTACAAAATGACAATGAAGTTATTTAATGAATGGGTAGATGATGGGTGGATGAGTGGAAAATGACAATAGACTTATTTAATGAGTAGGTAGATGATGGGTGGATGAGTGAAAAATGACAATGGAGTTAATTAATGAGTGGGTGGATTATTATTGAGTGGGTAGATGATTATTTAGTGGGTGGATGATTAATGATGCTTGTTTCTCCACTCATACCAACTAATTCAACTCTCTTCACCCAATTATAAATCTATTAAAACATCATTTTCTAGAAAAGTGGTCTTCATAAAAGTTGAAGGGTTTTGTCTTAGCTTTCCAATGCCTTTAATTTCAGCCCAAACTGAATCCTACAGCTCAAATTCCAGCCTAATCACTGCACACTACTCAAACCCAGCTACAACTCCTCTATTCTGACTTACAAGCCCAACATGACCTCTAAGACATTCGAACTGGCTCATGTGTTCTTCTTGAAAGTTGTAAATTTAGGTCTTAACTTTCAAATGACACTAGTTTTAGCTCAATTTAACTCATACAGCCCAAGTTATGTCCTAATTGGTGCACACTACTTGAGTTCTAGTGACAGAACCCATTTTCTGACTTCCAGGCCCAATTAGCTCTACTAGATGTCTGATTGAAATTTTGAGCTCTTCATCAAAGTTGTAGAGCTTTCTCTCAGCTTTCCTATAAGGTAAAATTCATAATTTCTAGACATCTAGAACTCAAGATAAGACCGAAATACAAAAACATAAAATCTCAACAATGCTGAAAAATATCAATTAAGCTTAATTTGAACTCAAACTTACAAAATATGACCAAACTCAATTAATTAAGTACATGGAGAGTGTAAATGATTAAAAATGATGGTTTATTAATATATAAAATATGTTATTATCAAAACTCCATTATGTCTAAAGGTGTCACAGATCTCCAGGAAGTTAGATAGATGAGCGTTGGGATCTTTGCTGGACAAATTGCCAAATACTAAAGTTTGTATCATTTGGATTATGGCCAGTTTGATCTCAAAATTGTTTGCACAGATGGTCGGCCATCTAATGCTAGACTGCAAGTTATCCATTTGAGGAGTTGCAAACTCCCTCAAAGGCCACGTGTGATTATGCTCACCTGCCATCTTACCAATACCTATAACAAATAAAGAATTGAAACTTAAATTAATATGAACAAAAAGAAACTTGAACTAAAGCTAAATAAACTCGTTGTTAATATTGACAATACTAAAATTAAGTCGTTTATCCCCGGCAATGGTGCCAAAAACTTGTTCGCTCTTTCGCTTATAGCAAGTGCACGGGTCACACAAGTAATAAAGTAAAGAGTAGGATATTGTTCCCATGAGGATATACATCAATTTCAAAAGCCAAATATTAACCAATAGCTTACTTCATGCTATTCAAGAACATTCAAATTTAGAAAGGTTGTGCAAGTTAACTATAAAGATTAAAATGTAATAAAACAGATTAAAAGATATTGATTAGAGAATAGGAAATCTTTTTTCACCCTCTACTTCAATTGATGATATGCAATCCTCTTAAGCAACATAAATGAGATAAGATTTGTTAGCTTGAGAAACCAACTTAGTTAAAAGCATATGTCTAGGTCATTTAACCATGCTTCATTTACATAATTCACTATGTTTCCATGAAATCTAGTACAAACTCCACTTATTAAGAACAATTCTCAGTAATAACTATGCATGACCAATAAGTATATATCTATCCCATTAGCTAATTAAATTATTCCACCATTAGAATGAAATTAAATATGTATTAACCATATCCATGATCTCAAACCTAAATCCCTATGTCTAGTTCAATAGATTTAATCAAAACACATTAAATGTTGGCCAAACACTCAAGAGCATTAAGAGAAATATGATTAAACAAACCCAAAGCATCTATATTAACTCAAAGAGTTACAAAATCATCAATATTCATAGAAGGATCCAAAGAAATCCCTATACACAGCTTAGCTACTCATGACAAAAGAAAATCTATCACAAATAATCATTGTCATGGCAATAGAAGAGAGAAAGATAAAGGAAGGAAGAATGAAAAGTTCAATAGGATTGATATTTGATGCTTGAATCCTCTTTCTTGAAGAAGATGACCTCCAACTTTGATCCCTTTAGCTTCCCTTCAACTTCAACAACAAAACCTTAGCAGTTGTGGTTCAAAGTTTAAAAAAAAAATTCCTTTTGAAATATCATAAAACGGTACTTATAGGCCAATATTTTTACTTGCACATCGCGACATTAACCACCTTGCACCGCAGCACGTGCTGAAATTAGGTCATAATGCCATGGCATTCATTCCTTTGCATTGCGGTGTTCAAGTCTCGAGTTTCAGTATTCAGCAATCTGATGCACCACGCCAGGGCATGAACCTGCCTGCGCCACAGCGTGAGATGCTGAAATTCACACTTGACTTTCTCTTTCAATGTTAGTCCAAATCTTCTAAACTTCTGCTTGATTGGAGTCTTTCTTGCAATAGAGAAATCACCAAGTTAATCATAGTTGCAAATTCACTTAATCACTTGAAGAATATTCAAGATTTTCTTAAAATCATATAGGAAGATATCAAGATTGAATTCAAAGAATATACGCGTAAAATCTTTCATATATACATGATAACAATGACTAAACATTCTATATAGCACAAATACAAGGCATAAATAACTATATTTTATCGAGTTATCAGTTTACAATCGCCATATCGTGTTAAACTTGATTGATAACCTGTATAATGTAGATGCTTGTTAAATAAGCACTGTATTTGTTAAATTATTGTAACAATAAAATTGTTAATATATTATATGTGTATATATATATATATATATATATGTATGTATATATATATACATTTATTTAATTATATTTATTATTTAGGTTGAGATATTTTGAAAAGTAATTTATAATATGATATGTATATATTTAGTTTATTAAAAGCAAATGCATCATAATATAATAGATGAATATAAATTGTTTTTCAACAAGGTTTTTGTTTGTGATTCTGCCTGCGTCGCAGCGTGAGATGCTGAAATTCACACTTGACTTTCTCTTCCAATGTTGGTCCAAATCTTCTAAACTTCTGCTTGATTGGAGCCTTTCTTGCAATAAAGAAATCATCAAGTTAATCATAGTTGCAAATTCACTTAATCACTTGAAGAATATTCAAGATTTTCTTAAAATCATATAGGAAGATATCAAGATTGAATTCAAAGAATATACACATAAAATCTTTCATATATGTATGATAACAATGACTAAACATTCTATATAGTACAAATACAAGGCATAAATAACTATATTTTATTGAGTTATCAGTTTACAATCGCCATATCGTGTTAAACTTGATTGATAACCTGTGTAATGTAGATGCTTGTTAAATAAGCATTGTATTTGTTAAATTATTGTAATAATAAAATTGTTAATATATATGTATATATATATACATATATATATATATATACATTTATTTAATTATATTTATTATTTAGGTTGAGATATTTTGAAAAGTAATTTATAATATGATATGTATATATTTAGTTTATTAAAAGCAAATGCATCATAATATAATAGATGAATATAAATTGTTTTTCAACAAGGTTTTTGTTTGTGATTGTTGCCCTTATGACATTCTTTCCTAATCCATTTATAATTTTGAAGTAATAAAAAAAGAAAAACGTTTAAAGAAAAATGATGAACTATATACAATTCGAATAAATAATTAAAAAGGTAAAAGGAAGAAAGGTAGAAATGAATAGAGAAAGTCGTTTCAATGGTAAGCAAAAAGTAATTATTAATAGATTTAAGATAGGAGAACAAAAAATATATAGGATTTGGGTATAAAAAGACAATATATTAAATAATTAAAAATCAAATTTAAAATTTAAAAATGAGTTTTCATAACAAGGCAAACCACCATAAAAGTAGTGGGAATTGGAGGAAAAACAATGCACCAATGACTACTGTCACGTGCCATTGCCTACACTTGCATGGATTGTGTTTTATATAATAGTATATGTACATTTCTGCTATGCATGTGTAGATGCTTTGGATGTTTGGAAAATCTGAATTTAAATTTGAACTTGTTGGATTAAATAGGAGGTATGTACTTAAGTTATGTCTAACTATTAGCACAAACTCTACAAAATTTCCGATAGAACTTGCATATTTGATATATTATGTTTTATGGTTCTACTAAGCTTGCTATGTTGGCTAGTCTATCATATATGTCAGTCATGGCCCCTAGATTTGGGTCATGACATTCAACCTTTATATTTCGAAATTACAAAAGAAAAATATGAATGACTATTTGATTTCAAATTGCTTGCATTGATAATCCAATCAAAGTCTATTACACAACCTCTTAATAACTCCATTTATAACCAAAGCCAAGTTCAGCTATACATTTTATTTTACTTTCATATACGGCTTAGGGGTACATTGTATCTCATTCATTCAGACAGCAGCAAGCTGCAAATCCCAAACAAAACCCATTCTTAAAGCCCAGGTCAATGCAATATTGGTGACAATTTGGACTACGTGTCCCGCTGCAGTCTGTACCTGTGGCTGGTGCTAGTCCTGCAATGAGAATTAAGTTAACATATTTATGCTCGAGGCTCCTTGCATTCCTTTTAAGAAATTTTAGCATATCATTGATTTGGAATTAAGGATTCATATATTAACAACCCAATATATGACTACAAGATAATATTATTTCTTAGCATCAACAGATATCTACCATAAAAAAATTATAAAAATTCACATTTGAAAATTCATTAAAACAAAAAATAGCTTATTATTGAGTCTTACTCATCTAATACTCAAGCTTTTTTTAAAACAAAATAAATAGACCAAGTAATTATCAATACTAAAGGAATCAACTGAACAGTTTTTGCTTAGCATTAGTTGATTGTATACTAGAAATACAATTTAAGAGATGAAACTAACTTTTTTCTCCCCCTTACCTGAAGCCAAGACCAAAGCAATGCATAAAAATGCTAAGAGAAAAAGGTTGACAGATGCAAATTAACAACCATTTTATGTTAACTTCACCTTCAAATTCTAACCTTTCTTTCTTTTATGAAGAATGGTTGAAATCGTGTTCATTATATATTACCTATTTGATAAGAATTTTGGGAAATAAAAAGAAGAAAAATTAAAAGATAGAAATGTATTAATGTGAGAAATATCTTTAATTTTATTGATAATTTTCATTTATAGCATTTTCTTTGCTTCCAATTTAGTTTCCTAAGCTAACCAAAATCTTTGACATTTAAAGGAAATTTTTAGGCAGGTGTCATCTTCTCATTCAAAGTTTTTTTTTTCGAAAACTTTCTTCTTTCCTTTAAGAGAAAGTGTATTGATTTTTCCTTAAAAAAATTATTTAAAAGGTAACCAATCAAAAACATCTTTTTTTATGAGTGGATGCTATCTTTTCACCATACTTTTAGTTAGGGCAATTATGTAATTGTATTATGTTTTATTATGAGAAGAAATAACAATCGTTTATTACATCCTTTCTCTATAAGCAAAATTTAATTACAAATGTCCAAATTATCAACAACATATCAACAATATTATGTACAATTTTGCAAGTTTGCAATGTTTGTATTGACTGCATGCCATTGATTGCATTTCAAATGTTTTGATGAGCAATTAAATGTATTAATGGGAGTATTTAAATTTAAAATGTTTGTATGGCTTGAAGAAGGTTTTAAAATGTTTAAATTTCAAAATCTTTTAATTAAATTTCAAGAGCAACATCTGCAAGACATTGATTGGTAAGAGAGTATATATGTAATTAAAATGTTGGAAACGATATGTTGTTGATAAATTTATAATGTTTCAATATCAAATTCCTTTGGTTAAATTTATTTTATTATAGTAAGATAAGATTTTGTATTTAATTGTTTTATTTTTTAAAAAAAAAGTTTGCGTTGATTGCATTCCAACTATTCCAACAACAAAAAACAAACGTTGGAGAGTATATATGTAATTAAAATAAACGTCGCTAAGAGTATATATGTACTTAAAATGTTGGAAACGATATGTTGTTCATAAATTTATAATGTTTAAATTTCAAATTCCTTTGGTTAAGTTTATTTTATTATAGTAAGATAAGATTTTGTATTTAATTTTTTTATTTTAAAAAAATTTGCGTTGATTGCATTCCAACTATTCCAACAACAAAAAATAAAGGTACCATAAATTTAAAGGGAAATTTAAAATGTTTAAATTTCAAAATTCTTTAATTAAATTTATATTTATATTATTATAATATGAAATGATTGTGCATTAATATTTTTTTTAAAAAATATTTGTATTCATATTTTTGTTTTTTCTTAAATTTGACTTCTAGTTTTCAAATATATAATTGAATTTTAAATTTACAAAATGTGATTAAATGTAATTAAATGTAATTTAAAATCTTTAAATTTCAAAAATCAATTAATTAAATTTATTATAAAATTTAATGAAAGGATTTTGAAATTTAAACATTTTAATGTAATAAATTTATCAATAACTTTATTTCTTTTTGTTGGAGTAGTTGGAATGAAATCAATGTAAACCATTTTAAGGAAACCAATGTGTGTTGACCCGAGTAGAAAATGTTCGAGTCTGTTAAACATGTGGTCTTAGGTTCGATTCATGTGTATGAATATCGTTGGGAGTGTCTCCTGCTTAAGTGCCTAACCATACCCTGAAAGATTAATATTTTATCTATCAAGTGGGGGAATACTCTAGGAAATCAAAAAAATATTTTTAAAGAAAAAATTAAAAATGCAAAATCTTATCTCATTATAATAAAATAAATTTAACTAAAGGATTATGAAATTTAAAAATTTAAAATACCATAAAGTGTGTGGGTGTTTAGCTAAAGTACTAATACCTGAACTAAGGAAGGGAAAAATTGGGTAAAAAACTTATGATCATATATTTGTTGGCTATGCTGAAAAATAGTGTAGTTTATAGATCTTTAGTGCTAAGAAGTGATGTTAAATTTTTTGTTTTGGCCGAATCATCACAAAAGGAGTTGGATGAGCACAGCCTGCTTCGGGATCCCAACTCCTTTCGGACTTGGAGCAAAACGGTATCTCACCCCCTGCCCCCACACAAGGTGTACCCAATAATTGAACATAAGTCTCTCCCTAAGAGATGCATAATGTGTTTAAGGTTAACAGTATTGTTGAATAAAATAATGTGGAGTTCTTTGAAAATGTGTTACCCTTAAAAATATTCTTTAGCAAACTCCTTATCTGAATATACTTGTAAACATGGTTGTTTTAAGAATGTCGAACTTGAACCTAGACGGAGTAAAAGAGTTAGAAATGAAACAAACCTACGTGATGGCTTTTAAACCTTTTTAATGGATAAAGATTCTTTGACAAATAGTGACGCAATTTTTTCTCTAGATGCATATTCACTTGTGCCTTGAACCTCTTCTATTAGTGTTTTGATAACTATTGCTTCTATTCAAAATTTTCTAATACACCAAATGCATGTTAAGACTGCTTTCTTAAATGGAGACTTAGAGGAAGAAATTCATATAAAGGTCAAGTTAACATCTAAATAGCCCAATCTACTATAGAGGTCGAGTTTATTGCTCTTGACTTAGTAAGATCGGAAACTGAATCACTAAGAAATCTCTTAGCAGATATACCTTTATAGAAGAAACATGTGTCTTATGTGTATATACGTTGTGATTGCCATGTGGCAATAGTGAGACCTAACAACAAAGTTTATAATGGAAAACAACGACCTATAAGTATATGTCACAAATATGCAAACCAGCTACTAAATGATGGGGTTATATCCCTAAACTGTGTGAGGTCAAAGATAAATCTAGTTGATCCATTGCTGAAGCTGATAATCACATATTTTATTTATTAAGAAACCCTTATGTTTAGTCATTTACACTCTCCATATTCTTAATTGATTAAGTTTGGTATGATTTTGTGAGTTTGAGCTCAAATTGGTCCTAATTGAATATTTTCAGCATTATTGAGATTTGACACTATTTCTATATTTTGGCCATAACTTGAGTTCCTGATATCTGATAATCATGAATTTTACCTTGTAGGAAAGCTAGGAGGAAGCTCTACAACTTTGATGAAGAGCTCGAAGTCCTAAACAGATGTCTAAGGGACCTAAGTTTACATGGAAGTCAGAATACGGGTTCTGTCACTAGAATCCGAATGGTGTGCACTCATAAAATCATATCTCAAGCTGTAATAAGGGAGACGGGCTGAAATTTGGATAGTTGATAGTTAAGATCCAAATAAACAACTTTCATGAAGAACACTTTTTGAAAAAATGAAGTCTAATGGATCAGTTTGAGCTTGCAAGTTAGAACAGAGGTGCTGAAGTTGGGTTTGAGCAACCTGCGGTATTTGGGTCATATCTTGGGTTATAGGAAGCCAAATTGGATGATCCACATATGCATGTTATAGCCAAGACAAAGATCTATAACTTTCATGAAGAGTAATTTTCATGGATCTGAAGTATAGTTAGTCATTTTTGGCTTCCAAGTTAGACAAGAAATTTTCGTCCTCAACCACTCCTCTCACCAACCCACTCAACCACTCCACTCACCAACCCACTCAACCACCCCACTCAACCACTCCACTCAACCACTTCACTTAACCACCCTACTCATCCACCCACTCCCTTTTGTCATTTTGTTACCCTAGACTTCTATAAAAGGCACCATTGGTTATCATGAATAATAGGTTGTATTCTCCTTCAATTCTCTCATAGTTTCTTCTTGTTTCTTCATAGTTTCTCATAGCTTTTGTATATTTTAATGCTCCCCTTCATGGTAATGGAGGGCTAAGCTACTTTCAGTCAATTCGGGACTCTTGAAGAGATTGCGGTTTGGATTCTTGAGACCTTGGTTATGTAATGTATTTGATTTATATTTGGATTCTTCTTCTCTTCTTTTTCTTCTGCTTTCTTGATCTTGAATGCATGAATAGTGATTCTGTTTATGTTTGGTCAAATTTGATCTTGTTTTAAGATTAAGTATTGTGATGAAATTTAGAACTGATTGATCTGAATTAATCACATAACTAAAAGTTGAGATTTGTGATGAAACTTAGAACTGATTGATCTAAGCTAATCACGTAATTGAAGAAGTTAGGTTACTGATTGGTGCCTAGGTTAATTGAATTCGGTGCTTAAATTGACATATATCTATATGAATGGTGTGATTGCAGATTTGTATTTATCACTTGTCAATTGAATTCTGGACGATCGTCTAGTATGAATTTTGGATCTAATGCAGAGATCTCGGTTAGATCCAAGTTAACCATTCAAATGTTTTCAAGTATTTGTTGAAAGGTTTATGATTGAATCCACCTAATCTCGGATAGATTTCTGAATTGACGGTTCTTCTAATTGTTATTTCTTTTTAAATCTTGTCACTGTGATCCTTGAACCATCAAAACCCCCTTTTCTAACTTAACTTAATTTGATTAAATTACATTTACGATCCTTGAGGAGACAATCTGGTGTTGTTCACTATACTGCAAATTTAGGTAATAACTTTGGTTATAATTTTGACTGAGTTCGGCACGCGTCAAAATTTTGACGCCGTTGCCAGGGAGGAGTAAGTGTAATCTTTTCATTTTAAGTGTTTTTACTAACCTTTGCCTTTTATTAACTTTTCTAACATTTTTATCCATTGTCTAGTGTATTTGCTTATTTATTTGTTTTTGTGTGATGCATGACTAGGTCCGAGCCTGATAACTTGGTTGACGTTGATCTTGAGATTGATAGAACCTTGCATAGGTTGATTAGAGCTCGTAGGCTAAGTGCAAGAATTGCTTCTGAATTTGATCTTAATATTGGGAGTGAACTTGAGATCTTTGAATAATTCTGAAACCATGGCTGATAACATGCAGAATAGAACTCTTAAGGAACTTGTTGCTCCTGATATAACTAACCAGTCTTTGTGTATTCAATACCCAGATCTTGATGCTGATTTTGAGTTAAAATCTGGATTGATACATTTGTTGCCCAAGTTTCACGGTTTTGCAGGTGAGGATCCCCATAAGCATATAAAGGAGTTCCATGTAGTTTGTTCAACCATGAAGCCACATGGGATCTCAGAAGAGCACATCAAGCTGAGGGCATTTCCTTTCTCACTTGCTGATACAACCAAGGATTGGTTATTTTATCTTTCACCATGTTCAGTAACAAGTTGGACTGACATGAAGCGATTGTTCTTAGAGAAATTTTTCCCTGCCTCTAGAGCTGCTGCCATTAGAAAAGATATATGTGGCATAAGACAAATGACAGGAGAGACCTTGCATGAATATTGGGAAAGATTCAAGAAGCTGTGCTCGAGCTGTCCCCACCACCAAATCACCGATCAACTCTTAATTCAATATTTCTATGAAGGCTTGCTGCCAAATGACAGAAGCATGGTGGATGCTGCCTCTGGAGGAGCCTTAGTAGACAAGACCCCTGCAGCAGTGAGAGATTTGATAGCAAACATGGCAGCCAACACCCAACAATTTGGCACACGAATTATTACCTCAACCAGAGGAGTCAATGAGATTCAATCGTCTCATGTAGACCAACAGAGAATGGAACACAGACTTGATGAATTGACTTCTTTGGTGAGGCAGTTAGCAGTGGGACAACAAGCACCAATGCAGATGGCTGCAACTGTGTGTGGCATTTGCTCTTGTTCATCTCATCCTACTGATGCATGCCCCACACTTCAGGATGGTGGTTCTATTTTTCCAGAGCAATCTGTTGCAGCAGCTGGTATTTTTCCTGGTAGACCCCAATATCAGCAATCACAGCAGCAGCCCAGGTATGATCCATTTTCTAATACCTATAACCCTAGCTGGAGGGACCATCCCAACCTGAGATATGGAAATTCTGGTCAACAACAACAACAGCCCTACCAACAGCAGCAACCACAGTTTAGATACCAAGCTACAGGCCCTAGCAACAAGTACCAACCACCTGCATTTAGGCAAGCACAACCTGCGCCGCCACCCATGCAGCAGCCCCTCCAGCTACCTGTTCCAACAGCCACTCCAGTTGAGCCACCTTTCAAAGACTTGATGAAACAGTTTCAGCAGAATGTCAATGCCACCATCCAGAATTTACAAACTCAAATTGGGCAGATGGCAACCACTCTGAGTGAGCTGAAAAGTCAAGGGTCGAACCAATTGCCTTTACAAACAGTCAACAACCTAAGAGGCAATGTAAGTGCCATTAGCTTGAGAAGTGGCAGAGAAGTTGACGGTCCTACTCCACCACAACCCGAACTACAAGTGCAAAGATCCGAAGGTGACCGAAAAACGAAGAAAGTGGATAGCTCGGTCCAAAAATCTGTGACACAGAAGAAATGTGTAGAGAATTCAAATTTGGCCATTCCACTACCTTTTCCAAACAGAGTCACACAGTCCAAGCATACTGTGCAAACAGAAATAGAAAGAGAAGTCATGGACACATTCAGGAAGGTGGAAATCAATATTGCCCTCCTTGATGCAATCAAGCAGATTCCCAAGTATGCCAAATTCCTCAAAGAGTTGTGTACTCACAAGAGAATACTTAAGGGTACTGAGAAAATAAGCATGGGCAGAAATGTTTCTGCAATGATTCTACCAAGCATGCCACAAAAATGCAAAGATCCTGGAACTTTCACAATTCCTTGCACGATAGGTAACTCCAAATTTGAACATGCAATGCTAGACTTGGGTGCTTCGATTAATGTCATGCCTATGTCAATATATCAGTCCTTGAACATTGGCACTTTGCAACCTACTGGTATAGTGATTCAGTTGACAAATAGGACCACTGCTCATCCTGCAGGAGTGCTAAAAGATGTGTTAGTTCGGGTGAATGAGCTAATTTTCCCTACAGACTTCTATATTCTGAACATGGAAGATAAGTCTTCAACAAACCATGCTCCATTGATCCTAGGCAGATCTTTCCTCAAGATAGCCAAGACCAAGATAGATGTGCATGCTGGCACCCTTTCCATGGAATTTGGCGACGATGTGGTACAATTTAAGATTTTTGAGGCCATGAGACATCCCCTAGAGGAGCATTCTGTTTTCTATGTTGATGTGATTGATATGCCAGTTGACGATGCTTATACTGATATTTATGCTGAATTTCCTGATATTGCTGATTTTCTGGATTCTGTTACCTGTGAAACATATGCTGGCTGTGATATTGTACCATGTGTTGCATGTGCTGAGATTTATGCAGTTATGAGTGGTGATGCAGCTGCTGACTTGAATGATGCAGTATGTGAAAATGAGAGTCAGAAGTATGTTGAATTTAGTGTTGCTGAGTTAGTTGTTTCAAACAACTTTTTGCTCGCCTCCATCGTACAGCCTCCATCCTTAGAATTAAAGATTTTGCCGGACCATCTTAAATATGCATATTTGGAAGATGGTGAGAAGCTGCTTGTGATTATTGCTAAAAATTTGCAACCTGATTAAGAAGAAAAATTATTGCAGGTTTTGAGGCAGAATAAACAAGCCATCGGATGGACACTTGTAGATCTTCTTGGTATCAGTCCCTCCACATGCATGCATAGGATTTTGTTGGAGGAAGATACTAAACCAGTACGGCAGCCCAAGGAGACTGAACCCCCTGACTCTAGATGTGGTAAAGAAGGAAGTTACCAAGCTACTGCAAGCTGGCATTATTTATCCCATATCTGATAGTAAATGGGTGAGCCCCGTACAGGTTGTTCCAAAGAAATTTGGGGTCACAGTAGTTGAAAATCAGAACAATGAGCTACTACCCACAAGAATTCAAAACAACCAAGGGTTTGCATTGATTACAGACGACTTAACCAAGCCACCAGGAAAGATCATTTCCCATTACCTTTCATTGATCAGATGTTAGAGAGACTAGCTGGCAAGTCGCATTACTGTTTCTTGGATGGATATTAGGGTTATTTTCAGATCCATATAGCCCCAGAAGGCCAAGATAAAACTACTTTCACTTGTCCATTTAGCACATTTGCATACAGAAGGATGCCTTTTGGTCTGTGCAACGCTCCGGGCACTTTTCAAAGGTGTATGGTAAGTATATTTTCTGACCTTTTAGAAAATTATATGGATGTATTCATGGATGACTTTACTGTCTATGGCTCTTCCTTTGATACATGTTTGGATAGTTTGACTCAGGTTTTGCATAAATACATTAAGGCTAACCTTGTTCTGAATTTTGAGAAATGTCATTTCATGGTGGAGCAAGGCATAGTTTTAGGGCATATAATATCTAGCAAGGGTATTGAGGTAGATCCTGCGAAAATAAATGTTATTTCATGCCTATCTTACCCCACATGCATGCGGGAGGTTCGTTCTTTCCTTGGTCATGCAGGTTTCTATAGACGATTCATAAAAGATTTCAGCAAAATTGCTCTTTCACTATCCAACTTGCTACAAAAAGAAGTGGAGTTCCATTTTGACCAGAAATGCAAGGATGCCTTCAATCACTTGAAGCAAGCATTGACCAGTACACCTATCATCCAGCCACCAAATTGGACACTCCCATTTGAGCTCATGTGTGATGCCTCTAATTATGCTTTGGGAGCTGTTCTTGCACAAAGGGTCGGCAAAATATCTTATGTCATCTCCTATGCTTCAAGAACTTTAGATCTTGCACAAGTCAACTACACCACCACTGAAAAGGAACTTTTAGCAATTGTTTTTGCTTTAGACAAATTTCGATCATATTTGCTTGGTTCTAGAGTGGTTGTGTTTTCAGATCATACAGCTCTGAAGTTTCTCCTGAAGAAGCTTGATGCAAAGCCTAGGTTGATTAGGTGGATTTTGCTCCTCCAAGAGTTCGATATTGAAATTCGTGATAAAAGTGGAGCGGAGAATTTAGTGGCTGATCACCTAAGCCGAATTGAAAGGGAGGCAGATACTTTTCCTATCCATGATGTCTTCCCTGATGAGCAGCTTTTCAAGCTGCAAGGTAACATTCCTTGGTTTGCTGATTTGATAAATTTCTTAGTTGCTAGTGTTTTCCCTACACATTTTATTAAGGCTCAGATTGATAAATTGAAGAGTGAGTCAAAATATTATGTGTGGGACGACCCTTATCTGTGGAAATTTTGTAGTGACCAAGTCATTAGGAGATGCGTGCCTGATAATGAATTCCATTCTATTCTTAGCTTTTGTCATACACTTGCATGTGGCGGTCATTTTGGTCCCCAAAGGACTGCTAGGAAAGTTTTGGAATTTGGATTATATTGGCCCACTCTATTTCATGATGCATATGTGTTTTGTAAATCTTGTGACCAATGCCAAAGAACAGGAAACACTTCTCGAAGGAATGAGATGCCCCAGAAATCCTTATTATTCTGTGAGATTTTTGATGTATGGGGTATTGATTTTATGGGACCCTTTCCTGTTTCTTTTGGTTTTGTTTACATTTTGCTAGCTGTTGATTATGTATCCAAGTGGGTGGAGGCGAAAGCTACTCGGACTGATGATTCCAAAGTTATTGTGGATTTTGTTAGATCACAGATTTTCTGCAGTTTGGAGTTCCGAAGGCCATCATCAGTGATCAGGGTTCATATTTTTGTAATCGAAGCATGGAAGCTTTGATGAAAAAGTATGGGGTATTGCACAGAGTTTCTACACCTTACCATCCCCAAACTAATGGGCAAGCCGAGATTTTCAACAGGGAGATCAAGCAGATACTCCAGAAGACAGTTCAACCTAACAGAAAGGACTGGAGCAAGAGGCTTGAGGATGCTTTATGGGCTTACCGGACTGCTTATAAGACACCAATCATGATGTCTCCGTATCGGATTGTTTTTGGAAAAGCCTGCCACCTGCCGGTGGAAATTGAGCATCGTGCATTCTGGGTGGTGAAAAGGTGCAACTTGGACCTAGATCAAGCAGGTATGGAGAGGAAGCTGCACCGCAAAGAAATTGGAGGAGATCCGCTTGGAGGCTTATGAAAGTTCCAAACTTTATAAGGAAAAGACCAAAGCCTTCCATGATAAGTTGATTCTGAGGAAAACATTTGAGATTGGTCAAAAAGTTCTCCTCTATAACTCTCGCCTCCGACTCATGCCTGGCAAATTAAGGTCTAGATGGGATGGACCATTTATTGTTACTAAGGTTTTTCCTTCTGGTGCTGTTCAGATTAAAAGTGAGGTCACTGCCAAAGCTTTCATCATGAAGGGACACTGCCTCAAACAGTATCATGAACTTTCAGAGAATGCAGAAGTGGAGGTGATGAACCTTCTCCATCCGCATTATGAATAAAAAAAAAGAGAAAGAAAAAAAAATAGCTGTGTGCCCGACAATGAGGTAGGTAGTGCCATTAAATCTTGTCACTCGGAAGCATGTGGAGGTCATTTTTTTTTCAGCGACAACAACTGCGAAAATCTTGCAGTATAGATTTTATTGGCCTACTTTATTCAAGGTCTGTTACACCTTTTGCAAAATCTGCGAAAATTAGTCAAAAAAAGTTCTGCTTTGAGATTATCATCTGCACCTACTCCTTGGAAAATTGAGATCTAGGTGGCGCAGTTCTTTTGTTGTCAAACACGTGTATCCTCTGGGGCCGTAGATATTGAGGATCCTAGGAATGGTAATGCGCTTAAAGTTAATAGACAAAGACTCAACCATTCCTGGAAAACCAAGTTCTTGAGTTCTTTGTGTTGCCGGTTAAGTGGCGGATACAATACTCCGTGACTCTCAAGTCGGTTCATTTTTCAGTTTCTCAAAATAACTGAACCCTTCTTCTCTTTCAAAATGGATGTCATTCTTTCAAACCTGAGAAAACATTTTCCTTCTCTTCCTCAAAATGCTCTGATAAAAATCTACAAAGTTCGATGTGAAAGATTGAGACTGTTAATGCATAAAGGTATGCCAAAAGATGTACGCTGGATAATTGAAGCGAAGGTCCGATTAGCAGGTGAGTCCTCAATTTCATTTGACTCATATATGCCCGGTCTTAGAAGAAGTTCATATTCTAAAAGGAGAAGAGCAAAAAGGTTACAAGTCTGTCACAAATGTGGACGATGGAACTGTAACAAGCGATGTCGTACTTTGGGGATGGTTATCGCAAATAGAGAAGATAAAATTTTCTTCATTAAGAATGGACTGAGTAAGGAGTCATTAGATGATATCTTATTAACTCTTGAGACGCATTCTTGTGGATTGGTGCATCGTGAAATTCTTAAGTTGTGGAATCTCTTCAAGGATGAAGAAAAACGCTACAGTCTTGGGAATCTGACTCTAAAAGACCCTGTTTGCCAATTTATAAGAAAATTGGATGGGAAGCTTATCCTCGACTCATAGAAGACATTTAAGCCGTTACTGGACGTTAAACCAGAGGCAGATGTGAGCCATATTCACAAACAATCTGTACATATCATCCTCTTCTTCTTCTTCATATCATCTTTCAAAAAAAAAATTATGTATATGTCTTAGGGTTGGCTTTGGTAACACAAACCGTGAATGGGGAAATGCATGCATCCTGATCCAGCCTTCTTAATTGAAAAACAAAGAAGATAGATTGTATCCTACATGTGAGGCAAATGGTCATGTATTATGGCCACTTGTCCCTTTTGGGAGCCCTATGTTGCGCTGGTCTTGAATGGGTCGAATACTGGTCAACAATGCTTTGACACAAAGCCGAAAGAGCAGACTACCTTAATCCCAATCTTAAGTAAGTATACACTCATCTTTCATCAAGTTTTTCTAACAATTTCAAAAAAAAAATGGACGTGATGACTACTGCACTCATGACGCGCAGTATAAAGATACGCCATGGAAACTGTACATATAAGTATGTCATCATTTTCTATTTCTTTTATCTTTGTATCATTTTGTTGTATTTTGATTTTTGTACAGACGATCCTTCGAGCAGGGTCTTTTAGGGGTTTCTAGACTTCTTTACCTTAATGGTTTTCTTGAAGTCAACAAAAAAAAAAAGAAAAGATTATGTGTTTCTTAATTTTAACATTTTCTGACAACAGCCAACCTACCCTTATAGGTGCAATTATTCCCCTTTCCATTCTTTTTCTTATTTAAACACTCCATTTTCTCCATTTTCCTTCAACTCAGAAACATTCAAAGGGAGGAAAAGTATAGAATGGGACCTTCTATTTATAACCTCAAAAATGTCTGTGTTTTTTGTGGGTCGAGTTATGGGAAGGGATTAGAGTTTGTAAACGCAGCTAGCACTCTTGGTCTATCACTTGCTGCGAGGAATATTCATCTTGTATATGGGGGAGGTTGTCGTGGGTTAATGGGGGCTGTATCACTTGCTGCTTTTATAGGAGGCAGTCAGGTTTTAGGTATTATTCCTAAACCTTTAGCTGAAAATAACATCACTGGAAAGACAGTTAGAGAAGAAATTCAGGTAACATCTATGCATGGACGAATGAAAAAAATGTTTGACAATTCTGATGCATTTCTTGTCTTACCAGGTGGTTTTAGTACTTTGAAAGAAATTTTTCAAATTGTCTCTTAGGCCGAACTGAACATCCACCATAGACCCATTGGTTTGTTGAATGTTAATAATTTCTTTGATCTTTTGTTATCTTTTCTTGACAAAGCTGTGGAACAGAAATTTATCACTCCTTCGGCAAGACAACTTCTTATCTCTGCCTCCACTATTAATGAACTCATTAATAAATTAGAAGCTTTTGAGTATGTACCTGATCAGGCATTAGCTCAGATAGATTGGTCAATAGGAAGCAGCGAAGGAAGTAACAAGAAAAAAAAGCTAGATCTGAAACTTTCTCTTTAATGGGTTTGATTTTATTGTACTTTGTTTCTATTTAAATTTGTGTCAGCTTTCTCCAACAGGTAATATCTTCTATCCTTTACTCATCTATATTTTAACATTGAGGATAATGTTGTAATCTAGTTGGGGGGAAGGATAGTTGACCCCAAAAAAAAATTGTTGTTTTGTTTGGAAAGTATGATGTGATTGTCATGGACTTATTAAACCAATTAGTGATGGCAGAATAAGGAGTAATTTTACTCTTGAGACGCATCTTAATTGGTGGCAGAGTAAGGAGTTTTTAGGTAGTAATTAATTAGTATTAAATTGTGGAAGTACTAAAATTTATTGTTTGATTTCTTTTCAGGGTCTGATGCGGCACTGACAGTGTGCCTCTTTTCTGCTTGGCGTTGATTCACTTATCAGGTTGTGTTGCTCTTTTCTATATCTCCTTTTCACATTGAAGGCAATGTTATATTAAGTGTGGGGGAGAGATTTTAGCATGTTTCTTTTTTGTTAAAAAAAAAAAGGGTTCATTGCATGATTGAATAACTTTTCTCCCTTCTTGAATTGATATGCTTAGTGATGGATGATTGAATTGATGAATTGAGTTTGATGGATGCATACTTTGTGAGATTTTGAGCCAAATGGATGGATTCAACATTTATGTCTTTCTCTTCTTTCTTGTGTGATTTTCACTCATGTTAATGATCACTCTAGAACTTGCTTTGATTCTTTTTGAGGCTACATTTCACTTGCATGCATGAACATGATTGAGGCTCTCTTTCTTAATTAGCTAGTTTAACCAAATAGCCAACCTTGTTTTCAATATGATATCAAGCACTCTTTTGACTTCTTGAAAATTCTCTGATTCCTGCCAACCTTGTATATTTTCCTTTACTTAACCCCTTTGAGCTTATTTGATCATTCCTTGTTTCTAGCTCATTATGTGCCTTAAATAAAAAATCGTGTTCTTACTTTACCTTAGGGAATAAAAGAATATTAGCTTGGTTAATGGATGAGTTTTTGAACAAGTGTGGGGGTGTGTGTACAAAATAGTTGTTGAAAAAAAGGAAAGAGTGCCTAAAAAAAACGTATGTATATAGTTATGTTCATATATATATATATATATAAAAGAAAAGGATTGGGAAATGAATATATAAAGGGATATACATTAGAGTTGGGATGAACTTTTATGCTTGTTATTTGAACTCAGCTCTCATTTGCTTTTATTCTCTTTGGTATTTATCTTCTCATATCCATTTTATCCTCTTCTGTTACCTTGACCTCACTACAACCTTAAAAAAAAAGTCCCCATGATTTGTGTGTGCAAGTGTTTTGAGTAGTGGAGAAGTAGAAGATAAGCAAGCTTATGGTAGTGCAATTTTCATGGGTTGAATGGAGTGAAATACCTACCTTTTAAACACTTGAGAGATTGAGAGGGAATCTTGTGAAGATCTATCATTCTCGATTCATGTTGAAGATACCTTGCTTGTTGGTTTGACATGTGGAAAATTGTTAACTCATGAATGTTTTGATCCCTTGAACCTTTGGTTGTTCTTCTTGATTGTAAAATTTTGGGCTCTTGAATGTCGTTGGAATTTAAATTTTTGTTAATCTCTTATGTCCTTGTTTTGGTCTTGAGTTTTGCCCAGGAGTGCAAAAAGCTAAGTGTGGGAGAATTTGATAATCACATATTTGATTCATTAAGAAACCCTTATGTTTAGTCATTTACACTCTCCATATTCTTAATTGATTGAGTTTGGTATGATTTTGTGAGTTTGAGCTCAAATTGGTCCTAATTGAATATTTTCAGCATTATTGAGATTTGACACTATTTCTGTATTTTGGCCATAACTTGAGTTCCTGATATCTGATAATCATAAATTTTACCTTGTAGGAAAGCTAGGAAGAAGCTCTACAACTTTGATGAAGAGCTCGAAGTCCTAAATAGATGTCTAAGGGACCTAAGTTTACATGGAAGTCAGAATACGGGTTCTGTCACTAGAATCCGAACGGTGTGCACTCATAAAATCATATCTCAAGCTATAATAAGGGAGACGGGCTGAAATTTGGATAGTTGATAGTTAAGATCCAAATAAACAACTTTCATGAACACTTTTTGAAAAAATGAAGTCTAATGGGTCAGTTTGAGCTTGCAAGTCGGAACAGAGATGCTGAAGTTGGGTTTGAGCAACCTACGGTATTTGGGTCATATCTTTGGCTATAGGAAGTCAAATTGGACGATCCAGATATGCATGTTATAGCCAAGACAAAGATCTACAACTTTCATGAAGAGTACTTTTCATGGATCTGAAGTATAGTTAGTCGTTTTTGGCTTCTAAGTCAGACAAGAAATTTTCGTCCTCAACCACTCCACTCACCAACCCACTCAACCACTCCACTCACTAACCCACTCAACCACTTCACTCAACCACTTCACTCAACCACCCCACTTATCCACCCACTCCCTTTTGTCATTTTGTTACCCTAGACTTCTATAAAAGGCACCATTGGTTATCATGAATAACAGGTTGTATTCTCCTTCAATTCTCTCATAGTTTTTTCTTGTTTCTTCATAGTTTCTCATAGCTTTTGTATATTTTGATGCTTCCCTTCATGGTAATGGAGGGCTAAGCTACTTTCAGTCAATTCGGGACTCTTGAAGAGATTGCGGTTTGGATTCTTGAGACCTTGGTTATGTAATGTATTTGATTTATATTTGGATTCTTCTTCTCTTCTTCTTCTTCTATTTGCTTGATCTTGAATGCATGAATAGTGATTCTGTTTATGTTTGGTCAGATTTGATATTGTTTTAAGATTAAGTATTGTGATGAAATTTAGAACTGATTGATCTAAATTAATCACATAACTGAAAGTTGAGATTTGTGATGAAACTTAGAACTAATTGATCTAAGCTAATCACGTAATTGAAGAGGTTAGGTTACTGATTGGTGCTTAGGTTAATTGAATTCGGTGCTTAAATTGACATATATCTACATGAATGGTGTGATTGCAGATTTGTGTTTATCACTTGTCAATTGAATTCTGGACGATCGTCTAGTATGAATTCTGGATCTAATGCAGAGATCTCGGTTAGATCCAAGTTAACCATTCAAATGTGTTTCAAGTATTTGTTGAAAGGTTTATGATTGAATCCACCCAATCTCGGATAGATTTCTGAATTGACTGTTCGTCTAATTGTTATTTCTTTTTAAATCTTGTCACTGTGATCCTTGAACCATCAAAACCCCATTTTCTAACTTAACTTAATTTGATTAAATTACATTTACGATCCTTGAGGAGACAATCCGGTGTTGTTCACTATACTGCAAATTTAGGTAATAACTTCGGTTATAATTTTGACTGAGTTCGGCGCTCGTCAGAAGCCATTAAGAAAGAAACTAGTGAATAATACATCAAGGGGGATGTGGCTTATGTCTAATACAAAAATTGAGTGTTGATAGCAATCTAACCTAGATTTGTGGAATCTTCACAAATTGGGTTCATATGGGTAATAACAAGTCACTTTTCAATTAGATGACATACTATTCAATATTCAAGAAAGTCCATCCTTATGGTGTAGGATAATGTATTACTACAATGATAGAGGTTGAGCATACATTCTTAATGAATCTATAGCTCATGGACGAATGGTGTGCTTGACTGTAGTGCACACTTGATATATTCACTTATATGAGTGTTGAGGTGGGGAAGCCTCTATGAGAGCCTAGGAAACTTTCTAGAGCACTCATGAAATCCAGGTATCAATGCAAGGTTACTATAGGATAGTGTGTTACTACAATGTTAGAGGGTGAGTATACATTCTTAATGAATCTATCGCTCAGGGATGAATGTTGTGCTTGGCTGTTGTGCACACTTAATAGATTCACTTGTATGAGCGTAAAGGTAAGGCCGCCTTTATGAGAGCATATGGAACTTTCTACAGCACTCATGAAATCTAGGTAATGGTGCATTCCCAAAATGCTCAACATCGCATTGAATAACTTTGGATGAGAAGTCAATCTGAGTGATGAAAACACTGATTCACAAGTGGAATGAGGTTCATATAGGTTGTAATCTCTCCGACATTATTGTGGGTCATAACTCATTTATTCTTCGTACTAGTTCATAGTCCAAAAGACAATAGGGCTTATACATTGAATGTTCAAGCTCTTAGGAACTTCCTATTTTGACTTTGAAATATGTGGAAGATTGTTACATTTTTTTAATATAAATTTTAAAATAGAATAATTATTTAATCTTTCAAATTCAAATTTCTTTTCACCTTATCTTCTCTCTCTATCACTTTTAGCATGTTGGATATTTACTTTATACATCATTTATGACTGTAGCACTTTGTTAATGTTTGTGACTTGGATATTTTTTTTTTATTTGCTGCACATTGGACAATTATCGAACCTCCTAAAAGACTAGTCCAAGTAGTGGTTATTCTTCTCTCTAGTTGCACATTGGAGTTTGATGGTAATTCCTTCTTTTGTGATAACAGGTTGCAACACGTTAGAACTTCTTATCTAACAAATTTTATTAGCCAATATTTTAACATTGGGAAAACATAACTTGTGTGTTAACTTTATAAATAGTAGATGGTAGGAGCTTCACAAACACACACAAAATATCACTTATTTTATATTCTCCTTAACTTTGGGTTCCCTTGACCAATCTAATAAGTTGTTTCTATGCCTTTGCTATTTCAAGTGCAGTGTTAGCAATAAGCTGCTATTGTATCTTGGAGAGTATTAACTAGAAGACTATCTACACCAAGTTATTTACTTGTGCCGATGAAATACTCTTAAGTTCATTGCTTGCACGTCTTAAGAAAAATATCTACGATAAATTATTTTATTTATGCCATTTTATTTTTGATATCCAATTATATTTTTATATTTTTTCATATAGTTTTCAATTCTAAAATCAAGTCTAAAATGATAAGGTTGTGTTTGATACAACTGATAGTATAAAACATGATAATATAAGACAATAGAATAAGGTCTAATAGTATAAAAAGCTGATAAGCTCTTATACTATCAAGCATTTAGTATAAATAACTTGATAGTATATATAATTATTTACTATGATTATATTATCCTTAAAATTTTTCACCATCACCTTTTGCTTGTCAAACTACCAATAAAATAATAATAATAATAATAATAATAATTATTATTATTATTATTATTATTATGAATTTAATAATAATAATAATTACGAATTTAATTATAATAATAATAATTACGAATTTAATAATAATACTAAATAAATACAAATTTAATAATATTAAAAGTGGAGGGTAGTGGTGGGAGGAAAATCTTATCAAGTTATATCATGGAGTCATAAGGAGGATAGTGTTATACTATTAGAATGAGATAAAAAGTTTTGACCGGATTTGACTATCCTATCAGGTGGATATACCAAACGTCTGATAAAATCTGATAGTATTAACTTATACTATCAGGTCATCCTTATGCGACGCACCAAACATAGCCTAAGAGGATAGTAAAGTGATTAGAACACACAATTCTTCTAGGTTTTTTAAAGGTTTTGAATCCAGACCTGTCTTTTAACCAGTGAAGGAACTGGTTCAAGGTTTGATGGTTCAATCGTGGACCAGTTGAACCAAAACATAATAATAATAATAATAATAATAATAATAATAATAATAATAATAATAATAATAATAATAATAATAATAATAATAATAATAATAATAATAATAATAATAATTAGTATTACACTATAGTTCATAGTTCTAGTTAGTTTGATTTTGATTACTTGCTGTGCAAGTTTACTTACTGTAATAACTGCCTAGGATAGCTGGCATAACAGTTTTTTGTACATAGGCTCAATTCTATAAATACCGAAAGGCATCAATGAATAATACGAGAGGAATCATTTGCAAAGTTTGATGCTTTGATCTTCTTCAATTCTCTCTGAACTTTTATTCAATTTCTGTGTTGGTTATATGGTATCAAAGCTCCTTGTGAGCTTCACTGCTTTGTTCAATCATGGTGAGAAATAACAATTCAAATTTCGGTCCTATGCAAGCAAATATCATTGCTGATCCAACTTCAAATCCTGCAAGTCCATATTATGTTCATGCTGGAGAGAATACCAGCATTTCACTCTTGAATCCAGTGCTGAATAAGAAGAATTATCATACTTGGGCGAAAATGATGAAACGTGCATTGATTTCAAAGAACAAATAGAAATTTCTTGATGGATCAATTCCTATACCTGATCGGTTTGATCCTAGTTTCGATGCTTGGGAAAGATGCAACAATATAATTCACACTTGGCTTGTTAGCTCGGTTCATTCTTCGATTGCTCCTTCAATTGTTCATATGGAGTTGGCAATCAAAGTCTGGAACAATCTGAAAGAGAGATTTTCTCAAGGTGATTTGGTGAGAATCTCAGATTTGCAAGTTGAACTTTATGCTTTTAAGCAAGGTAACCTTTCAGTTACTGATTTCTTCACTGAACTTACTGTTTTCTAGGAAGAATTGGAAAATTATAGACCTATAGATGATTGCAATTGTAGTAAGTATAGAGATGAAGACTATGTGATGAGGTTTTTGACTAGATTGAATGAATGTTATTCAGTAGTTAAGACACAAATTCTTATGATGATATCTTTGCCACCACTCACTCGTGTGTTTTCTATGATCCTTCAACATGAAAGACAATTAGGATTGGATGAAAATGATGATAATTTGCCTATGATTAATATTGCTGATGGCAAAAGATTTTATAAAGGAAAGAATACAGGTGGAAAAGTTTGCACTTATTGTGGCAGACTTGGCCACACAATAGAGACATGCTTTCGGAAGCATGGATTTCCTCCAGGTTTCAGTTTTAAATCAAAGGGAAATGGAGGTTTTGTCAACAATGTATCTGCTGATGGAGATGAACTTGATGAGAAAGCTAAGACAAGCAGCAACAATGATAGAGAGCTGGTTGTTTCAGGCCTCAGCAGTGAAGAATGCAGAACACTAATCAACTTGCTGCAGAAGACTAATGTGCAGAAACCTGTGAGTATTGCTGATCAGAATGCTTAAATTAATCAAGCAAGTGTTGGCAGGATTGGTTCAAATCCTATGAAACAGAATGAAGGTACAGAATGTGTTTTTTCTTGTAGAACTATGAATGATGCTCAGATTTGGATAGTGGATTCAGGTGCAACTGACCACATATGCACCTCTATGATCTGGTTTGATACTTACCACACAATTGATCCAATTCCAGTCAGTTTGCCTAATGGAAGTGTTGTGATGGCACAGTTAGCAGGAAATGTCAAATTATCAGAAACACTAACACTTAAGAATGCTTTATTCTTGCCAGAGTTCAACATTAACTTAGTGTCAATTTCAAAATTAACTAAGACTGCTCAGTGCAAGTTCTTATTCACTGATGACACTTGTTTAATTCAGGACTCACAATTGAGGAAGATTGGTTTGGCTGAGTTACATGCTGGACTCTACTACTTGAAGGTTTCTGATGAAGATAGGACTAGTATGAGCAATATTGCTTCACACAGCAGTAATAATAATGTAGTATCTGACTCAATTAGCATTCCTAAAATAGCTTTGTGGCATTTCCGATTTGGTCATGTATCTTCTGAGAAATTGATCATACTTTGTAAGGATTTCCCTATGATTCATATCAATAAAGGTGAAGTGTGTGATGTTTGTCACTTTGCAAAACAAAGGAAACTTCGTTACAGTATTAGTTCAAGTAGAGCTAATAGTATTTTTGATATGCTACATATGGATATATGGGGTCCATATTCACTTCCTTCCATACACAAGCACAAACAGTTTTTTGACAATAGTTGATGATCACAGTAGGTACACCTAGATATGCTTGATAAAGGGCAAGTTCTAAGTACAGACTATAGTTCAAAACTTCATCACCTTTGTTGAAAAATAGTATAATGCACAAGTAAAGGTTATCAGGTTAGATAATGGACCTGAGTTTGCATTAGGAAGCTTTTATGGTGTAAAAGGCATCCTTCATCAAACAAGTTGTGTAGAGACTCCACAGCAAAATGCAATAGTTGAAAGAAAGCATCAATTTATCTTGAATATTGCTAGAGCATTGATGATTCAATCTTCTCAACCAAAATTTTTGTGGAATTATGCAGTACAACATACTATTTTTTTGATGAATAGAGTGCCTTCTAATGTGTTAGAAGGAAAGACTCCATATCAGGTACTGCACAGTTCACCACCAGATTTAAGTATGTTGAAAGTATTTGGTTCTCTTTGTTATTTCTCAACACTTTCGAATCACAGAGGCAAACTAGATACTAGAGCAAGAAAGTGTGCTTTCTTAGGATACAAAACTGGAATGAAGGGCTATGTGGGATATGACTTGGCCACCAGAGAAATTTTGGTGTCCAGAAATGTGGTGTTCTATGAACACATATTCCCATGCACTTCTCAACATAACAAAGCAACTGGAGCTCCATGGCAATATATGGATTCCAACTCAGAAACACAATCATATACTCAGAATTTTGTACTAAATTCTGTGCCAAGTTCTGTACTAACAGCAAACATAATTGAGCCTACTGATGCAGTAACTACTGAGATTGTTGAAGATTCTACTCCTACCATAGAAATATTTGAACAACCTACTTTTCAGCCTGATGATACAGTAATTGATGAGAACATTGAAGGCTCCAACCCTGTCACAGATGATGCCAATACTACTTTTGTGCCTAGAAGATCCAACAGGTCAAGAAAAACACCATCACATTTAAAGGAGTATCATTGCTCACACCTGAAAACCCAAACTAGTGCCTCCAAATGTATATATCCACTAAGCTCCTATGTATCCTATGAAGCTTTATCTACTCAACACAAGAGCTATGCCATGTCTCTGTCTACCATCACTGAACCTGCTAGTTATAGCCAAGCAATCAAAAAAAATTGTTGGATTGAGGCTATGAATGCGGAGCTAAAGGCTCTGGAAATGAACCACACTTGGAAAATAGTTGATTAACCACCAGGAGTGGAGCCCATTGGTAGCAAGTGGGTTTATAAAATTAAAAGGAAATCCGATGGCACTATTGAGAGGTTCAAAGCAAGATTAGTTGCCAAAGGGTATACACAGACTGAAGGTGTAGACTTTTTTGACACTTTCTCTCCTGTTGCCAAATTAACCACTGTGAGGTTGTTTCTTGCCCTTGCCTCTGCACAAAACTAGCTTGTTCACTAACTTGATGTGAACAATGCCTTCCTTCATGGAGAGCTACAAGAATATGTGTATATGAAGGTGCCTGAAGGTGTTCATTGTGAAGGGAACAACAAGATTTGCAAACTCATGAAATCATTGTATGGTTTGAAGCAAGCTAGCCGAAAGTGGTGTGAGAAACTATCCAGTCTTCTTGTGCAAATAGGATATAAGTAAGCTACTGCAGATCACTCTCTATTCACAAATGCAATTGATGAATCCTTCACAGCTTTACTTATCTATGTGGATGACATAGTATTGGTGGGAAATTCAGTTGATGAGATAAACTTCATTAAATCCACCTTGGACAAACACGTTGGAATAAAAGATTTAGGTGTGTTAAAGTACTTTTTGGGACTTGAAGCAGCACACTCACCAAAGGGAATTTCTCTTTGCCAAAGACAATGTTGCCTAGATCTTTTAGCAGACACGGGAATGACAAGGAGCAAGCCTATTTCCACTCCAATTGATCCCAAAACAAGATTGCACAAGGATGATAGTTCACCATATTGTGACATTGAAGGCTACAGACGACTAGTTGGCAGATTGTTATATCTTACAACTACACGTCCTGATATTTGCTTTACTGTCCAACAATTAAGCCAGTTTCTTAGTCAACCCACCTTGGCACATTTTCAAGTAGCTCAACGAGTGTTGAAGTATCTAAAGGGAAATCCTGGTCAGGGTTTATTTTTTCCCCGCTCATCCTCAATTCAACTTCTTGGATTTGTTGATGCTGATTGGGGAGAATGCCCGGATACAAGGAGGTCAATTAGTGGCTACTGTTTCTTCCTTGGAGACTCTCTAGTATGTTATAGATCTAAGAAACAACTCACTGTGGCTAAATCGTCAAGTGAAGCTGAGTATAGAGCCCTCGGTTCTGCTACCTGTGAGTTGCAATGGTTACACTATCTACTGCAGGATTTCAATGTTCAAAGTGTTAAGCAATCTATGATTTACTGTGACAATCAAAGTGCTTTACATATTGCAGCTAATCCTGTGTTTCATGAGCGCACAAAGCACTTGGAAATAGATTGTCATATTGTCAGAGAAAAGTCTATGGCAGGATTGATGAAACTTCTTCCAATTACATCACATAGTCAAACTGCAGATATATTCACTAAGGGTCTACATTCTTCTCATTTCCAAAAACTCATCTCCAAGCTAGGATTTTTAGATATATAGCATCCTTAGCTTGCGGGGGGGGGGGGTATTACACTATAGTTCATAGTTCTAGTTAGTTTGATTTTGATTACTTGCAGTTTGATTTTGATTACTTGCTGTGCAAGTTTGTCAACTGTCGCCAACTGTAATAACTGCCTAGGATAGCTGGCATAACAGTTTATTGTACATAGACTCAATTCTATAAATACTGAAAGGCATTAATGAATAATACGAGAGGAATCATTTGCAAAGTTTAATGCTTCGATCTTCTTCAATTCTCTCTGAACTTTTATTCAATTTCTGTGTTGGTTATAATTAGCATACTATTTAGATTAGGAAAATTATTCTATTAATGTGAATATTGTTGGTAAATGACATTGTAATAATAAAGTTTTAAATTAATAAATAAATAGAAAGAAAATGAAGAATTAGTATAATTTTTTAAAATATTATTAGTTAAAAAATAAATTATATTAATATATTTTGTAATGAAAAAGGTATATTTATATTTGTTTTAAGTTATATAAATATTAAATTTATATTTGAGTTTGTTTGTAATATATTACATAATGTGTCTAATATATCTAACTATTGTGTTTGGTTTTATGGTTTATTGTTTCCACACTTTTTAAAGGGTCTTGAGTTCAAATCTCAAGTCATGCTACTTCGACTTTTTTAGACAAAATAATGTAGTAATTTTTTTTAAAAAAAATTGGTATTGGTTTGATCTATTGTCCGGTTTCATACCAGTTCAGTAGTTTTGAGTCTAGTTTTTAAAACATCGGGTTAAGCAGCTTAACTGGACCGACCAAGGGTTTGGTTCCTGGTTGAAACAATCGAACTAACTAGTCTGGTCTGATCTTTAGAACATCAAGATTTTTTCCAGGTGGTGCAATATATGTGGGGATTTGGATTGTCTGTTACTGAATAACATAAGAGGATACTATATTAAAGACATAAATATACAATTAGCACTACAACAAAACAGGCTAACAGCGGCAGTTCTGGGAGACATCTGCGGCAGTTTAAACTGCCGCTAAAAAAACCTCGCGACAGTTACATTACTGTCACTATTTCTAACGTCAGGAGTGCGAAACTGTAGCGGTTACTTTAACTGCTGGTCGAACCGCCGCAAAAAGTATTTTATTCTGCGGTGGTTGGTAACTGCCGTTAAATACAATTTATGAAAATTTGTTTAAAAAAATCTACAGCAGATTTTAATCGCCGTAATAATTGTTTAAAATAAATTTTTTATTTTCTGTGACGGTTTCTTAATCGCCATAATAAATTTGTAAATATTTCGTTATTTTTTAGCGGCAGTTGTGTAACTGCCGTAATAATTATTAAAAATATTTCGTTTGTCCATTTTCACGGCGGTTTAAACCGCCGCAATAAATTTTTAAATTTTTACTCTAATATTTTTCAGGCGGTTTGTCACCACCGCTATTATTTGGAATAATTTGCCAGCCAAAAATTGCGCTTGCTTTTGTAACCGCTGCAATATTTTATATGCTTTTAAAAAAAATCATCCATTTGTACCGTGATAGTTGAATAAAATTATTATTTTTTGCATATTTTTTATTTATATTCAGTAATGATTTTTAATTTATTTTTTAAATTCTTTTAGACCATTAATTGATTTAAGACATTAAATTCATTCATTACTTTAAACAAAAACTATATAAAAACAATGCACAAAATACATCATTAGTATTTTGCTCAAAAGTGCTAAGTAGCATAAGAACTCATCCCAACATAAATTCATAGTCAAAGTAACAATGCACAAAATGCAAGTCTAGTATATCTTGCTCAAAAGTGCTAAAAAACAACTATTTCTAACTTAAATTCCTAGTCAAAGTAACAAAGTCTAATATCTTGCTCTAAAGTGCTAAGTAATAAAGAACTAAGTAGAAGATGATGGTCCATGGCTTTGTGGTTGATGACTAGTGCCAGAAGAGCATCTTGCATCTGTTGGTGAGCCTAAGTCTGTAGCCTAAAATTGAACGAAAAAATTTACAAAATAAAAACAGTTAAAATGACAATATGCCTCGTAGAATGCCATGCTTCTGCAATGTCTGTGAGTATACCTTGGTCAATGACCAAAAGAGCCATGCTTCTATAAAATTGTTTCTTATTAAAAGTAGATGAAAAAAGACAAGTAAATGCAGATCAATAGCAATCAATATATTCACAATTGCACAGTTGACAACATGAGTACATCTGGTCCTACCCAAAGTTCCACACAAATGCATTAAGATGCTGCCACCTGAGCAGGTGTGATGTGTGAGCAAGGTGATTGTAAAGTGATGTGTAACTATAATTTTTTTTTAAAAAAAAGATGATATCCAAGAAAGGAACAAATAATGAGGGACTCCAGATAATGGTAACAGTACGGGGGAAATGAGAGAAAGGAAGAGTCAAACTAAAAATAAGCTAATAGTACAAGCTTTAAACTAGCTTGAAGAATCTACTATCTAAATAAGTTAGAATATGAGTGCAGATAGTATAGCTTGAGTGATAAGCAGAAAATCTAGTCTGTATAGCTTTAGAAAGTCCATATTGTATAGATATTCTCAAATTGTAAGACATCAACCGAACCCAAAGCGATCCAAACAAAAAGGAAGTCATACACTATGTAAGACAATGAAGTAGAGCCTTGAAGAGAGGTCAGAGGGCACTATCCCACAATGGTCACAGAAGCCATTAATTTGTTAGTAACTTCTTACGTTACAGTGTCCTTTTTCACACATGTACTCAACAAATCCTTATGTTTTAATTTCCATCATCTTTCAAAATCAATGGTCATAACAATAATTATCGGGAGGGGGTCATCACCCAAGTTACACAATCCTATAAATCAAGTCATTAAAGTTGGAGTGGGACTGGCATCATTCAATGCCCTATGAACAATATTGCTAAAAATATATTATAGTTTATCAAAACCTTTGTTATTCAAGATCAAATTACAATCATAGCACTGATATTGGTATAAGTAAAATTACGCAATCATATAGCTAATAGCTTAAGGCTATGTTTGGTATATTGTATAACAAAAACAAAAACCTAATACTATCAGGTGTTTGGTATAATCCCTTGATGTTATAATCAAATACAATAAATACTTTTTTACTATAATAGTATAACACTACTCTATTCTTTACCATAAGATATGACTTCATAGGATTTTCATTCCAAGTAAACCCTTAACCTGTATCTGAGACGTTGCAGGGTTCTCATCAGTCATACCCACCTCTTCCCCATCACCATTGCCAAGCACCACTATTTTTCTAAGATATTTTAATAAACCAATTATAAACTTCAATCCATAATTCCCAAGATGTAAATAATCAGCAAATTGCCTCAAACATAAAAATAGAAGTTTAATTAAACTAGCATTACTCTATACCATATTGTAGTCTATCATGTATATTCCAAGCAAATACCATTAATCCAACAATAATGGGGAAAACCAAGCAAATACCATTGATCTATGAATTTACCTGATTGACTCCTAAGTTAGGAAAACCAGGCGGCAATTGACCCCTGTTAGTTTGCATAACATAAGTCAGTAATTCTTTAAGCATCGTAGTATTTGTTGCAACTTCTAACTTCAAAATTTTATATTCAACTTTTGATGGGACATCACTATATGAAGATGACGTCGACCCTCCAGAATGACAAGTAGGTCCAAAGACTTGAGATGGGCAAACTCCAAATCCCATACCTCGGATATATCTCGGGTGCTCTTTCCCAAATACTTTAGTATATGCCTCATTTTCAGAAGGTGCCTCCCCAATTTCTTTTTCTAATTCTTCCCGCATATAACATTAAACAACATGTAATTAAAACATCCAAAAGATTAACAATATAAACTCGTAAATAACACATTGAACTTACACCCTTTTCCTTGGCTTCAAGATTGACAAAAGATCCATCCTTTTTCATATGGGTAATAGGATACATTTCCCCTCTACTGTAGGGTCGCCCACTTTGAATTTCCTAAGATTTTGTACCATATAATTAGTATGATTATAAAATAATTACTTAATTATCTAAAACTAGCAAACATCAAAAGAATAAATGAATTATACTAGCTCATGCTTCTTCCTAGCAATTGTCTTGGACCCAAGAGTGTGTGGAATTGTTTGCTTTTGTCGGTTGGTAACATTTTTTTCATATATCGCCTGCGTTATTAACAAAGCTCTTAGTCAATTAATGATAAGCATATCTATAAAATTTTCAATTAATGCTCATTACCATAGTTTCTTCACTCAGTCTATGGTTCAGATAAGCAGCCCAATGCTCTCTGGAAATCCTTTCTGGGTGCAAGTCAAGATTGGTTTCCCAACCAAGATCAAAATTATAATGATCATAAAACAACCTACTCTTATTGTCCTTCCATTTCTTCCTAAGGTTTTGAATTATATACTTTTTGTTCTCCCTATCATTGACAACAAATTTTTTCTTCAAGGCAAACAAAATAAATTAAAAGGTTAGTAAACAAGACCAATAAGAAATCAAATTCATTGAGTTAAATATAATTCATACCTTTATAGTGTTATTCCAAACATGTTCCTTGTATGTTCCTGGAACTTTTTTCCAATTTATGTAGATAATGGGAAAATTATCAAAATTACTTGCAATAGCCCCTAAAAATCCTCCCAATAGGCCACCAGACTCTCACGACATTCCATTTTGTCATCACCCTTTTTCCTGCACGAAGCACAAACACATCTTGCACCTTCAAACGTGTTTCTTTTACAACACCCTCCTCATCTAACACGTAAAGCAAACCAAACTATTAGTATCCAAAAATATAAAACAATAAAAAACATTAAATCTAAAATTGTAAGTTATAAATCACATACTGATCATATCAACTGTCCAATACTTATTACTTTTTTTCCCATAGATGCGTGGTGGATCTTCAGCTTCATCAGGTTCAAGGTGTGGAGGATTTTGGGCTTTTGGCTGAGTTGGTTGAGGATTTTAGACTTCAGGCAGAGTCGGTTGAAGATATTGAGCTACAGGCTCACTCTGTTATGAACCCACATTATGACTCGTGCCTTCAAAATTGTCACGAAACTGAGTTGGTGTTGACTGACACCTACGAGCATGCATCTTTCTTTTAGTCATAGTTGTAAAATCATAATGGAACTAAATGTTAATCTAAAAACTAGATTGTATAATTTAGTATATACAAGTGCAAAATATAACTTTTTATTCAAACAATACCATAAACATATGCATAAATACAAGTATTCATATAAAAGCACTTGGAAAAAAAATTATAAAATAAACATATATATATACGATTGACAATTTTTTTTATTAAAAAAAATATCTATTAAGTAAGAAGAGTACAACGAAATAAGACAAAGCATGTCAGTCTCTACATCAGTGACAATTTTACTCAAGCCTATCATAGAACCATATCCTCGTTATCATCATCAATATTTTCATTAAATGTTGAACTTTGAGGATCATCATCTGTAGCTACTCTTGCCAATTGTATATGTGTGGTATCATCGGAGAAAAATTCTTCTAAGCTTTGTGATGGGTAAGCTTCATTAGATGCCATAATTTCTTCATCATCTTCACCCATGTCGTATAAGTCTCTTGGCTTCAAATGAACCGGTATGCTCTAACCTTTTTCCTTCTCATCCTCCACATAATAAACCATTTGAGCTTCAGAAGCTTTAATGTATGGCTCATCATCTTCATGTTGACCGATATGTATTAGTCGTTCAAAGTTAATAGAGACAAAACCCAACTTATCTCTTTTCATGCCTCTAGGATTAGTGGTATTAGCTCATTCACATTTAAACATGGGTACCGTGAAGCCATTGTAACAAAGCTCAACAATGTCTATCAATTTTCTATAGTAAGGCACCCCTCCAATCCTCATTTGGGCATCACTATTGCTTGAGTAACTTCTAGTTCTGAATATGCCAAAAACTCCACTATTTTGAGTTTTTAGTCCTTTGTCTCGTGCCAAGGTTCAAAATTTGTAACCATTAACATTATATGCAGTGAACCTTCTGGCTTGGTCAAAAGGACCTTGAGCAAGAGTAAGAAGAACATCTTTATCTGATCCATTAAGATTGTTGAGATCTTTGCCAATCTAAAAACAAGATTTTCTAGTGTTAGTCATATGCATATTACCAAAATAGATGCAATATACATGCACAAAATGATTTTTTACTCACATGATTAGTAAGCCAACCAACAAACTCTCTATGAACCTTCTTATCTATCTCAGTAGTGCTCCTTGTATGACTCCTTAGTTGCCTCCGTACAACACCTCTAATTTTCCTAAATAGATATACCATATTAGATGTACAAAAAGGGAAACTTAACAAGTATCGTAAGCGCAAGAATTACTCACTGAAGATAGTAATCAACGGTAGGGCAGTTAGTTAACACATGTCTATGAGCCTGTAACTTTTCAGTGGATGTTAGAGTAAAATATGAAGAGCCACCAATCGGCTTTCCTACTTAAGGAAACAGTTCAACTACTCGTGATTGAGGTTGTATATCATTAGATTCATCATCAACATAACCAGGTCAATTCCATCTTATCTCAATATTATCTAAATACCTTGAACAAAATGTAAGAATCTTTTGCACAAGGTAACCTTCTGCTATAGAGCCCTTCGGTCGTGCTTTATTACGTACATAGGATTTTAGTTGTCATAAGTACCTATTAAACCACAACAAAGGTAATTAATAACAATCCTATACATTATTAAAATTTGAAAAAAAAAAAAGAAATACCAGCATACATTTATTACCTTTCTAGAGGATACATCCATCGATAATGGACAAGACCTCCGAGCTTAACTTCTTCAACAAGGTGAACCATAACCGTGAAGAATGAAGGAGGAAATAACATTTCCATGTGGCATAAAGTGAGCACAATTTGATGTTGCAATTTGTCTAAGTCTTCAACACTCAACACTTTACCACATAATTATCTGAAGAATGAGCATAACTCAATTAATACTGCCGACACCTTATCAGGTAACCCTGTCCACATGACTAACAGTAGCAATTGCTCCATCAATATATAACAATCATGACTTTTCAACATTCGATTCAGCTTAAGATTATCCACATCAATGCACCTAGAAATGTTGCTTGAATAACCATCTAGCACAGTGATGTTCCTTAAAGTTGTTAGGAATGCCTTCTTGCCACGATTAGTCATTGTAAAGATAGCTAAATGATACCTTCCATTTTCATCTGGCCAAAGGTCATGCCTAAAACCTATAGTTTTAAGGTCTCTTCGAGCATTGACATAATCTTTTGTCTTTGCACTATCATTTAGCAAAGTGTAGATGACATTATCGCACACATTCTTCTCAATATGCATCACATCAAGATTATGACGCAAAGAGTTATGCTTCCAATACAGAAGCTCAAAGAAAATGCTTTTTTTTTCATTGTTGAGTGCTACCTTGTGCAACACGTCCACCATGTGTTCTTTTTCCCTTTTATTCCATCTCTGGTTTTCGACCAAATGAGACATTAATGTTCTTAACTTGTTCAAGAATTTCAGAACCAGATAATGTTTGTGGAGGACTGCGCATATCTTGCTCTCCATTAACCCAAACTTTATTCAATCTAAATATGTGTCTTTGATCAAGAAAACAACGATGACCTATAAAACACCATTTCTTACTATGAGGAAGACGACAAGGAATAGTATCAAAGTTGTAGGGTTCCACCCAGAGAGGGTTCCTAGCCCAAGAAAGTCATTAATTGTCCACATCAAAGTTGTATGCAATTTAAACATCTCTCGCTTGAAAGAATCATATGCATCCACACTTTCATTTCATAAATCCTTCAACTCTTTAATTAAAGGCTGTAAGTAGACATTTATATCATTTCCTGGCATTCTTTTACTAGGAATTATCATTAAAATGATAAAAGATGTCTACTTCATACACACCCATAGAGGAGTGTTGTATGGAATGAGAATAACTGGCCAAATGCTATAACTTGCATTCATACTACCAAAGGGATTAAAACCATCAATAGCTAATGCAAGACATACATTTTGCGAATCTGACGCAAACAAGGTGTTTGTTGAATCAAACCTCTTCCAAGCTTCAGAATCTCTAGGATGCCTCATCATTCCATCTTTATTAATATCTGTTGTATGCCATATCATATCCTCAGCAGTCTTTGATGACAAAAATAATCCCCGTAGTCAAGGTTTTAGTGGAAAGAAACGAAGAACTTATGCTGGCACCTTCTTCCTTCTGTTACCATCATTGGAGGCCTCAGTCTCCCCACTTTTTGTCTTAGATTTCCATTTGGACGTGTTATAGACTCTGTATGTTTCCCTCTCTTCATCTTCCTTATTACCCCAATACAACATACAATTATTCGGGCATGCAGGTATCTTTTCATAGTTCAAACCAAGCTTGGTGATAGTTTTCTTTGCCTCATAGAATGAACTTGGAATCTTTGTATGTCTAAATGCATCTTGTAATAGTTCTAATATCATTGTCATGGCATTGTCACTCATCCCACATAGGCATTTGATATGATACAACTTCACCATAAAAGATAGTTTTGAATATTTTGTACACCCTTCATGCAACGGTTGTTCTCCATCTCTTACTAATTCATAAATTTCTTCAGCTTCATGCCCTACTTGAGTTACATTCGGCGTCACTGCATCATCCCTACCATTCTCTTCATTTGATGCAATGGGTACTTCATTTGCATGGTGCCTATCAACTCCAAAAGCATCATTGATCATATTCTGAATAGGATCTTCATCAATCATGGTGTCTTCAACTACATTCGAAACATTACTAGTTAAGACATTACTAGTTTCTCTTATGTCGGACTCCCCATGATAGAACCACAAAGTGTATCCTTCTGGGAATTGTTTACAAATTAAGTTGTCATACACCACATCCCTAGTCTACCATTTTCTAAAACCACACTGTGAACAAGGGCATATTATTTGTCATTAACTGAATGACGTTCAAAAGCAAAAGCAATAAATCCCCTAATTCCTTGCTCATACTCAACTGAGTTTCGAGGCTTTGTAATCCATAACTTATCCATTGCAGAAGCGAGTGAACCTAATCCCATATAAGCAAACCATAACAAAGCAAAACACATATATAAATTGGATAGTTCTCTGTAATATCCTAAATTCTTAATATGCATATTCTGCTTAATCATGTGAATAAATGACCTCATACTTTGAAATTTAGGTACACACATATACGCTTTTAGTAATTTAGTAATTTATATCAAATTGAAGGTTCATTATAGAAGGTTCAATTGAAATATAAAGCTATTGTCTATGCATATACGCTTTGTCTTTCTTCCTAAAAGGCATTTAGTAATTTATATAGGATGGCATGACATTCTACTCGAGCAGCTGGATTCTTTAAACTATAGTAAAACAAATATAGTAATTAAGTAGATTATAAACTCACAATTTTTTGGAACCGTTACAACTCAAAACCAAGAACAACAAATTCACAAATCAACACCCAATAAAAGAAAAGGAGAAAAAAGAAAACCAATCTCTGTAAATGCTAATGTACAACTAGACTAATTAAAACAAAAAAAAAAGAGAATTAGATTTAAATAAAGAGAAGAAAGATAAAAGAGACAAACCAAAAATTACATTATTTTAAGCTATTTCTTTTAAAAAATAATGTATGCATACCTAGGTAGATATGACACTGAACTTCCTTGTGTACGTACATATAAGTATGTAGATTGTAGAATTAAATAATGAAGGTTAAAAGTTTTATCTATGCATAAAGGAGAAGGTAAGAGAACAATAAACAGTAAAGGTTGCAGCAATAAGCACCTAAATCATGTAAAGATAAAGTTCCCCTACAAGTTAACACTTAAGACCACAATGTATTAGTAATAAGTTAATATGCAAGATGCTAAAACTTTTAGGATCCCCTGATGACTAATAACCACTCATAAAAAAGAGTAAGCAAATTAATCTAGTTTAAGGTTTAAGTTACTAAAAATTAATAAATATAGAGATGCAAAAAACAAGGCACTAACTATTCTAATATAGATATTTCTAAGTTACTTAGTTTGTTAGTGTTAGAAGTACAAATTAAAATATTTCCTCTATCTCTTTTCCTAAAGGTTAAATTATTATTAATTAAAAACAGAATAATTTTAATTTATATTTCTAACCGGATTCAACTGAGGTAATATTTAAGATGAATCGAACAAAAAATTAAAAGAGTTTTATAAATTCAAGTCAATCATATTAATCTATTACGACCTTGATGTGAGTAATAAAAAAAAAAGCAATGTGTTATCCATGTTATATATATACTAGAATGTTAAGGTCCAAATTGAAAGTAGAGGATATACTAGAATGTCTGTAGTGTGTGTGGTTTATGATCCACTAGAATGTCTGTAGTGTGTGTGGTTTATGATCCATTGAAGAGGTATATATACTATACACACACACACACACACACACACACACACACACATATATATGAAATATATAATGTTTTAATGTATTTCTTATCTCGAATTATATTGATATATATATTTAAGTATTTTAAAAAAATTTAAGTATTTAAAAAAAAAAAAGTTGTCAGTTGCTCTTATCGTGTAACCTAACCAATCCACTAATTAAAGATAACTAATAACTAGTATACGTCATAATAAATGTAAATAGAATTACTGGTACCACATGTAGTTAAATAACTGAGTGGAAAAAGAAAAGCCATGCTTCCCACGGATCAAATCAACTATGAAGAAAAAGAAGAGGTAGAGGAAACATTATAAATGTATATGCCAATATAATTAAAGTTTTCTGAAGTTTAAATTAAAAGGATATAAAAATATAAAGGCAATCAATCACATCTCAAGACATTATATAAATATAGTATTTCAGATATTTAAATAATATAATTCTAACATTATCTCTTTCCAATCTCATGTAGACGCCACTCTCACTCTTCCAATTTCTCTGCTGCATAACCAAACTCAACCATGAACACTGTCACCTCACCTTCATGGGCTTCTATCTAACACCATCCCAACCCTCCACCACAACCACCACCCTCCTCCACTCCACCACCCCACTATTACAGCCCACTTCAGTCGTCGTTCCCTCCTATTCTCCACCACCAATAAGCAAATAGTAATAGCCAAGATACAAGATACAAATTACTAATTGATATATGCTATTAATGTTGGACACAATCAGGATTTAGGAAAATATAAAGTAAATGTTAGCTCGTGATTGGTACCAAAGGTGAAAAATAGAAAAGAAAGTAAAGGTATAAAAGTTTGGACTTCTATAGTCTTGATACATGGTTGAAATTTCATTTTTAACTTCCTTTCATTGCATTGGGGTTTTAAACAAGTATATATAACAGAATACAAATTTCCCATTCACACTCAGAATGTTCCTCGTGTGGCACAATCTTGTGACATTCAGGTACTCGATCTTACACATGAAAATGTGATAAAGAAGTGAAAAATTTAGAAGAGGTTAACAAATGTAGATGCAATGATAACTATGAACTTTATACATGCAGCATGAGTTTGTAGTGTACCACATATGTATAGTGCCTTGTTATGCTCACTGCTAACTCAGGAAATACGAATACAATCCAAAAGCCAAACAACAGAGCTCTCATAGAAGCAAATGAAGGAAAGTGGTAGAAATCCATGTTGTTGTCTTTGTGTTTTGGTTGGGAAAAATTAGCTAGGCTAACCTTATATAGAGACAATATTCTAACATGAGAAAATAGAGGGAGGCACTATGATCCACTTTGTGGTTGTCATCTCACCTTGTGTGGTCCACTTGGCTATTAGTCTGGTTTAATTTTAGAGTGGAGATTAAGTTTTTTTTTTGTTTCTTTAACATGAAAACATTCTAGATATCAGATGAATGTTATAAAACTCACATGGAAACACTCTAGATATCAAATTGATGGTCTACATAGACTCACTCTTCAAATAAATCAATCCTATAATGTGATAGCCTCACAATATAAAATATGCATGATCAGTTATGTGTGCAATACAAAACAATAACCTTCCTCACATGTAACTAAATGCACAGGCCACTGATTAATAACTACATAACTAAGCAATTCAATTATGCACCAAAAATAAATTGATTCAAGATTATGTTATTGTAACAACTAAAACAAATTCTCAGCAAAAGAAACTGAGAGTGAGAGTGAGGCATGAACCAGCGAAAATGAATTAATGAAGGCCCAAAGGACCCAACAGGGAATGAACTATAATGCCCACATTATATATGCTAGTAGCCATAGCACTTGTAACTTGTGTTCTCCCTGTTTAGACATCAAAGTAAAACAAATATATTTTATCATATCTATCATAGACACAGTTATCAAAGAACAAATAAGCTTTTACCTAGATTCAACATCCAAAACACAAATGCCAAACATAAGGCATTCAACAATATGTATATGGTTTTTAATATCAATAACTTGAAGAAAATAAATAAGATCGCACTAAAAATAGTATGGAATCAAGGCTCAATATAAATAAAATGAAATCATAGAAATGTTTGTGGTTGTTTATAACTCTAACTTCTAAGGAACCAATCCTCTAGCACATCCCTATTATACATAAAAAACACCTGCATCCTGAGTCCTGATAACTATACTTTTAATTTGACATTTCCTGTGAATTTGGTTCCAATTTGAAATTAGAAAAAATTGTTGGCTGTCAAATTAATTGGGATTTTGGGGTTCAGAGGTCAATTATATGGGGTTTCCACTCAAATTCAAATAGATGACTCTGAGTTTCTGTTGGTCCATGGAATTGGTTTGGAAATCAAGAGCTAAGTTTCTGATGCTTTATAACAAATTAGAGAAAACTATTTGGTCAATGCAAATCAGAGAATGAACTAATGAAGGAATGAGCTGAAAGTATGAAAAACTACTTGGACTCACGAGTCAGTGATAGTGCAAAACAAACAATGAGTTAATAGTGGTGTGGAAGAGTGACGCAAAAGAGTGAACAGAGAATGTCAGAATTTTCATTTCAACGTGGAACAAAACCACGACACAATGTCTCCCAAAAATGCTTAAATCAATAATACAGACCAATATTCCATTACAAAATTAGTAGAAAAATAGAGAAAATAATGGACTACCAAATGCAACTCTGACTTCATTCCTCTTCTCTTCTCTGCTTAGGGTTCCTTTCATTCGTACCTGCAACGAAGTATAGTCGAGTGAGGTTTGGGGGTTGAGTGAAGGTTTTGAAAGTTTGGGAATGATGGGGTTCTGAGAGTTTGGGAACGAGTGAGGGTTTGCGTGGTTTGGAAAATTTAGGGGTTAGAAGGAATGGGAAACTTATAGGGAACAAAGGGAAATTTCAACGGGAAAAAAATGAAACCATACTGCAGCGGTTCACTATAATTGCCTGGAAATGCCACCTAACTACCGCAAAATTAGATAACTATAGCAGTTATGAGAACTATCGCGAAAACTGTCGTTATATTAAAAACTGCAGTAGTTACAGTTAACCGTCGTAGTTTACCCACCGCCAGTTGCTAAATTCTGTGTAGTGTAGCTTTGAATATAATTAGTAGACCTTATAACTCTTTATGGTGAGTCTCTCTACACAATAAAACTTGTATTTATATCTCTTCAACTTGAATTAATGGAGAGGAACCAAACTTAATGTGGAACTTTGATAGGCTATATCTTCGTTGTTTAGATGAAGAATCTCTCAAAAGGATATTTATTTGGAGGCACGGTTGAGCAAATATGTGTAAAAATCCCTACTTGGAATTCTCTTTGGGGTGCAAGTAAAGGTATCAAACATAACAGGAATTTGGCTTGCCTATTTGAGTAATAATAATGTTAGAGTAATTCTTAAGTAAGTATGGTTTATTATAAACAATTAAATTAACTGTTGACACTAATAAAACTATTTTTTTTAGAGATAAGTTCAATTCTAATGTGGCATATTACAACTTTTCACATGTAAACTGTTGATTTATATGGACTATGTCTACTTAAGGATTTTTCTTTAGATTGACCTAACTTTTGGGGAATATATATGAAAAAAATGGTTTGTTAAAGAATCCAAAGAAATAAAGAGAAATACAAAACATTTGTAAAGAGGAGGTTAGGGATTCATAGATACTGCATAACGTAATTGAATAGAAAAGGATAATTTAACCTAAATACAAAAAGACTATATATAGGCTAAATAAGGAAAAGAAAAGACTATTCTATCCTTAATAAGCAATAAAACAAAATAACCCAATATTTTTTAACATCTCCCCTTAAACTCACGATGTGGCAGTTATAAGCATTAAGAGTTTGCCAACTTACAAATGAAAATGGGAAATAGAATGTGACTTAGAAAAAAAATCTGCATTCTGCAAAGAAGAAGAAATAAAGGGCAAGGTAATGGTGTCATGCTTGAGATGATGACGAGTAAGATGACAATCGATCTCAATGTGCTTAGTTCGTTCATAAAAAATTGAGTTATGAGCAATCTGAATAGAACTCTGGTTGTCACAATACATAGGAGTAGGATGAGAAAAAGAAACTTGTATATATGCAAGTAACCAATGTAACCAAACAATCTCTTTGGTAGCAGATGTCATAACACGATATTATGTTTTGGTTGAAGATTGAAAAATAATATATTGTTTCTTGCTCTTCCAAGAAATAAGAGAATCACAAAAAAAAATACAGAAACTAGTAACAGACTTGCGATCTGTGGGATCATTGCCATTATTAGCATCAGAGTATGCACACAGCTCCAAGGATGATGTGGGTGGAAATAAAAGACTCTGAAAGACTGTACCTTGAAGATACCGCAAAATATGAAGAGCAATTGCCCAATGAACTATAGTAAAAGAAGCTACAAACTAACTAACAACATGAACAACATATGCAATATCTAGACAAGTAATAGTAAGGTTTACCAAGCTCCCAACAATAGTACGGTATAAAGTAGGATCTAACAAATGTAAACCATCCGAAGAAGAATACTCTACGTTAACCTCAATAAGAGTATATACAGTCTTATTATCAGTAAGTCTAGCTCGCTCAAGAATATCTGCAATATATTTCGATTGAGAAAGAAGATAATCTCTGAGTGAGTAGACTACATCAATACCTAAGAAATATCATAGAGAACCCAAATCCTTTATTTCAAACTATCTAGCTAACTCTGTCTTCAAAATTGAAATATCATTAATATCATCACCAATAATAATCATGTCATCAATATATAAAGATAAAATGATACGATCTGCATCAGTGCACTTAACAAAAAGAGCAGAATCATGACTACTAGAAGCAAATCAAAGGGAAGATATCACAACAAAAAATTTCTCAAACCAATCATGAGGTGCTTGTTTGAGACCATATAACGCTTTCTTGAGCTTTCAAACATATCCAAAATCATGTGAAACACTAGGAGGGGGCGCCATATAGACTTCTTCTTGAATATCTTCATTCAAGAAGGCATTTAAATATCAAGTTGAGAGATATGCCACTGACAAACCGAAGCTACTGCAATAAGAGTACGAATAGTAGTCATTTTTTAAATAGGAGCAAATGTCCCCTCTTAATCCATACCATACTGTTGAGAATATCTTTTTGCAACCAACCTAGCTTTGTATCGCTCAATAGATCCATCAGAATTAGTCTTGATCTTATACACCGAACGACAACTAACAACACTTTCTCCAGGAGGTAGAGGAACCCAGTCCCAAGTACCTGTCTTATGCAAAGCAGAAAGTTCCTCATACATAGTTTGTTACGAAAGAAGGAGGATCAAGAATAGCCTCTTTATAGGAAGAGAACTCATAGAGACAATGAATAGAAGCTAAAAAAGAAGAAAAAGATAAAGAATAACAAGAATAAGTAAAATTTGGTAACTTTATAGACTTACGAATACGTATGGATTAACGTAAAGGTGGATCCACAGTCTCAGACAAAGCTTGAGGGACCATCGGAGAAGAGGGAGCTTCAAGTGTGCCAAAGAGTAAAGTATCACCATGGAATTGGATTCGCGAAAGTTGTATTTGAGATTAAGCCTCATCCCATGGCTCGCTCAGATACCATGTTAAAGAATCCAAAGAAATAAAGAAAAATACAAAACATTTGTAAAAAGGAGGCTTGGGATTAATAGATACTACATAATGTAATTGAATAGAAAAGGATAATTTAACCTAAATACAAAGAGACTATATATAGGCTAAATAAGGAAAGAAAAAAACTATTCTATCCTTAATAAATAATAAAACAAAATAACTCAATATTTCTTAACATGGTTCATCTCCAAAAGAGCTAGGTTGAATTTTTTTAACCTATAAAGAAGGAGTGCAGGACACTATCTAAAAATCTTTTCAAAGTTCAAACAAAACAAGACTTGTTAGATCTGATCGATTTTGATAGATAGTGTCAAGGACTTGATTTGGTTCAAGCCTTTAGACAAGTCTAAGATAGCCTAATTTCCACCCACAAGTTTTCCTTGCTCAAGAGGATAAACATAAATATTTAGTTTTCCATCCACCATACCTATTTCAATGTGAAATAAAAGCTAATATTTTGTAACTTGTAGATATCTATAATATCTAAGTTGAAGTGATATGTTAATTAACTCTAATGGTCATCATAAGTCGCTTATATTAATTGAGAGTGCAATTTTAAGGATGAATGATCTAAAGGTAAAAAGGGTATTTAAGCTTAGTAGGAGTGGGTAAAAAAGCTATAAATTGAATTGAACTACTAAACCAAATTAAATTTAACTAAAATAAAAGAAAGACTTGAACCAGTTCAACCCCAATTCATGTTTTAAGTTTTTTTTTTTTGTGAATGTGGTGCAATCAGTTACTTAACATATATAATTTGGTTAACCACATTTAGCCAAACCAAACTAAATAACAAAGAAATCGGTAGATTTCAAAGGAGATGGCCTCAATATCCTCAGAGTAAGGGCATCAAAGTGAATAGCATTTTCAATTTAAGTTTTTTTATGCTACTGTGTTTTTTATTGTAGTTCCTGTTATATGAATTAGATTCAAGATCAATGATGGTGTTTTCAAACTCTTCTATGGCACGACCCATCATTTCTAGAGAACTATGTGCAACCTCAATCTCTATTTTTATATCAGTGTCGAATCCCTATAGATTGAGATGGTAAGTCTTAATGATTGATTTAGATTTTACTGTCAAGGTTTCAATTATTCGTGTTGGGGGCACACTTCTAATCAGGCTAACATTGGCAAGGAATTGGGATCTGGGTCATGATGTTGTTGTTTGTTATGCTCATCAGTGTTGGATTCAAATTATGGATGTTGGACTTTTTGTGTACCGCAAGTGTACGGGTCGCGAAAATAATACAATGATGAGAAAGATCATTTCCACAATGATAATGGATAATATTTAATGACAAATATTAACTAATAGCTTTGTGAATTATATTCAAGCATATATAAATTAGGAAGAATGTGTGTAGCCAATTTAAAGACTAAAAGGAAATAAACTAGGAGTAAAAGACAATAATGATAGCATAAGGACTTCTTCTTCACCTACTACTTTACATGGCAACTTGCAACCATTTTTAGCAACAATGATGACTACTTTTGCTAGCTTAAGAAACTACAATAGCCAAAAGCCTATGTCTAGGTCATTTAACCATATGTCATTTACCTAGATCATTATGTGTCTATGAGGACTAGAGTAAACTTAATGCATTAAGGTTGATTCTTAACAATTGTTATACATGACCAATAGGTATATATCTATCATATTAATGAATTAAATCACCTCACCATCACAATGAAATTAAACATGCATCACCCACATACATGATCTAAAATCTAGATTCCTATGTCTAGTTCATTTTTTTTTATCAAAACACAATAAATGTTGGCCAAACATATATGAGTATTAAGAGAAACATGGATGAACAAAACCAATCATCATTATAAACTTAAAAGGTTGCAAAGTCACCTATGTACATAGAAAGATTTAAAGGAATCTGTAAAAATAGCTTAGCTATCCATGGGACACGAAAACCTCAAGAGAGATTCTATGCCCATGACCTAGAGATAGAGAGATTAAAGAGAAAAGATAGAAAACACTATAATGTGAACTTAGGATGCTTGATCCTTCTTGGATGATGGTGGTTTCCTCTCTAAATCCCTTCAAAGCTCTCCAAAATGATGAAAAATAGTATTTACTGCGTTTTCTTCCTTCTCCCTACCTAACTCCTTAAAAATATATGATGAAACAGTCTTTATAGACAAAGCCTGCGAACTCACGCCATAGCGTGACCATTGTTCCACCGCGGCGTGAATGCCATGTGGTTAAGTGGAACCAACGTAGACAAAAGTGTACCGCGGCGTGAACTCCTTTGTGTCGTGGCATGCTAGTCTTTGTCATCAGTATGCGCAGCAAGCTGAGAGCAAGACGCTACGGCGTGATACACCTTGCACTGCAGCGTGATAAGTCGGAATGCTTGCTAAGCTTCCTCCTCCAATGCAAAGCCTTGGCTTGCTTTATTTTATCAGTTTAAAGCCCTTCCAGAAGTCACCTAATTAATTACAAGTGTAAATTAACTTAATCCAACAAAGAATAGAAATGATTAAAACAATATTAGAAAGGAAGACATCAATATAAATTTGAATAAAAAGTGAGGCAAAAGTCTTCCAATCATGCTTAAGCACAAGGACTAAGGAATCAATATACCACTAATATAGGGTGCAAATAACTATATTTTATGGAGTTATCAAACCTCAAACTTAGATTTTTGCTGGTCCTCGAGCAAAACAAAGTATAATTACACTTGCAATGGCACAACTTACTTTCAACATGCATTCAACAACAAAAAATGGATTCTAACTTCAATTATTTCAAAACCAACATGCGATGATTGCATATAGCCTCAACGAATGCTTGTGCCTCACACTCTGATTCACACATAAACAATCTTTATCATGCTGACAATCAAAGCTTCCTAACATGCCTAATATATTTCCCACAATCATTCAAACAAGACTTCATCAATTCAAGTCACACTCATTCGGATAAGTTTATAAGCATACACATGGATATGAATCAAAGAATCCAAAAAATTATAATTCAACTCTCTCTCTCCACTAATGTAAATCATGCACAACTGATGATCAAAAGGGACTTAAACAACTTGTAATGTAAAACCATGGTTAAGAGCTAAAGAACAAAGGGAAAATGATAACAGACAAACATTGAAAAACATAAACATGTGATTTCAAGATTTAAGTCATTAATTTATACAAGAAGGGCGTGCATAATGAAATAACCAGATTCTTCAGAACCACTCTTTCATTTGTTTTGCCTTTTGAATTTTGGATTTGGATTTTCTTTTTCTTTCTCATTCTTTATCATTTTCTTTTTTCTTTATCTAATTTCTTTCACAATACATGGTTCCTTTAAATCACTTCTATATTGACACAAGCACTCATACCCTTCAATCTCAAAACTTAAGTCAAGAAATATCATATCATGCACTAAACAAACAATGATGGTAGGCAAAAGAATGCAATGTTTTCACATGCATTAGAACGGTTACATGGGGTTAGAAAAATGAAGGTGATGAAAAACATATAAGGCCAAACAATTAAAAAGCTTCAAATGGGACCTATGGATATCATCATGTAAGGGTAAGCTTGAACGGCTCTATCGGTCCAAACAATGGCCTTATCATTTCCTCAGTTATACACAATCTATGATTTCGCTTCAAGAGAGTTGCATAACAATTTCAAAGATAAAAGAAGTCCTTAATATGTATAACCCATAAACATTCTTTAAACAAGCACTCAAATCATTTCTAAAGCTAAACAAGCATGCAAGTGGAAAATTCATCATGCATAAAAAGAATCAAGATTGTTTCAGCATGCATCCTAGATAAAATATGGTTTCATAGAAAACATGAGGCAAATTTGCATCCATTTTCATCATTGGGCAACCATAACAATACTATATACCAAAAGCAAAGCATTAACATAATAATCAACTATCAAAAGATCAATACTAGATACATAATATAAATAGTTAGACAAAAGCAGTTAGACACCCCCCCAAACTTGAGGGAAACTATGCCCTCATTATACAAAATACAGAAAAAATAGGTAAAATAATAGAAAGATGCCCTGTATGCATCACAACTACACATACTCCTTATCAGTGCCAGTCTCCTCCTCATCATCATCTCCCTCCTCAGCAGCAGCCATTGGTACATCATCTTTGTCATCAATTAGATCTTGTTGCTACTGTGAAGGTCCAACATAAACATAATTGCGAGGAGGGAGATGCCGGATAGGGAAGTCATCAGTAGAAACCTGTAGGCGCTCCGCCAGTCACTTAATGGTCTCCACGGTGTATGCCTCCATAGCAGCCAGGCGCGCAATCTCACTGTGCAAGTCATCATCTGGGGGAGTATGGGCTGCCCTAGGCGCACTACCAGCCTGTTACTGTCTAGCATGTGTCGCCGCTGGAGCTTCTTTTAGCCTCTGAAGGATTCTGTCATTAAGAGGTTGTTTAACATCAACTAGCTCTTTGTGAGGGCCCCACTGTACCTGATACTGGTTATAAAACATGTGGATGAGAAAAGGGAAGAAGAGGCTCTTAGACTCCCTTATTGACTTCTTAATCTACTAATAAATGATTAGGGCAACATCAATGGATCAGTGCTCAAGAATGGAATAAATTAGGATGACCCGATCTTTAGTCACCTCAGACATGTTGGCAGAAGGGATGATTCGGGTGCTAATGAAGTGATACCAAATGCGAGCCTCTGAAGTCAAGCATGAATGGGAGAAGTATCTTGGTCTCTAATCCTGAACATCAAGGATACATATCAAAGGTTGTGCGGGCAGGGTGCAGATTCGAGCAGTCACAACATCAAGGTCAATTCCCTCTTCCAGCCCCACTTGGAGTAAATTAGTGTATTCTCACATTTTCGCTAGGGAGGATAAGCCCAAGGCTATTCTAATGTTCTCAACAGAGAAGGAGACCTGGCGGCCGCGCACTGTGACTTTCGAAGTCTAGGGGTCAGAAAATGCAGCATTTACATAGAACTCACGAAATAGGAAGAATGACAGACACCGATTATTTGACAAATGTCTTTCATTTGTAGTGTTGTACGGTCCGCTTGAGCTCTTAGTGAATAGCCTTCTTGAAGCTAAACCCCCTCTTAGAAATTATTAGCTTGGAGACCAGTTTGAAATGTCTCTCCTGTGTAGTTGCTGAAATGAATTTCCTTTTATCAAACTCAACAAGGGGAGAAGGTTCCCTGCAGCGCTGCTCTCACATTTTTGGCATTTCGGAGGCATGGTGGCAACAGGATTAGTATACTTGTTTCTTTCAAAAAGAGACCCACAGTGAAAACAAAGAAATATGTGAACAAAAATACAAATCATTTGAATTAAATACAAAGCATGGTGGCGCATGTAAAACATGGTAAAAAGAGCAAAAGGTATAGCCACCAAGGCAAAAAGAGGAACATGATTAAAAGCATGCAAGAGCGAGCAAATAAAAAGAGGAATGTTGCAGCGTGCACTTGGTGCGTTGTGTAACACCCCTTTGGAGGATGTCACACATAAAAGAAAATAAAAGAAATAGAAATAAAATTTACCCAAGTTGTGAAACATTTGTTAAATATTATTACGAGTTGTAAAATAATTCCTGATAGACAGAAATATGGTATAAAAAATAATGCGGAAAATACGAAATAAAAAAAAACATCATCACTAATAATATACATATGATTAAGTTATAAACTGTACAAATAATTTACAACTAAGACTACAAATATTTAAACAAAAATAGTAAAGAAAACAATAAAAGAGTTAATATATACAGACATACGCTGACGCGCCCAAAAAAACATCATGATTATCTAATCCTCTGATGGATCACTCTCAGCATGAAAATGATTATCAGGAGATAGATATCCTGGATGTCTCGACACACGGTGATAACGGGATCGCGCAGTCGATACGATGCTTATCTCACTAGGCTCAGGGTTTTCAGCACCCCAATAACGCCTAATGGATAAGGGTAACTCTAAGTGCAGAAAAAGTGTCGTAGTCATGACAGGCTCTTCATCAAAACGTTGACGTAGGATCACGGTCACACGTCCTGCATACGTCACAGAGTCACGATCGCCTCGTAAGTGCCAAGCCAGAGCACCTCCATGAAATACCAGCTCTATGAATCCCAAAAATCCTGGCGTCGCCATCCCTCACAATCAATCCAGAGGATATGGATGATCGGATGGTTCTTGATCGTAAAACTGGTCGTCTGCCTGCTGATCTTCCTCCTCTTCAGGGTACACGATCTCAATAAGCTGATCCTCTTCCTCGAAGTCTTTACCGCATAAAATAATTAAACAGAAAATACATATAACAAAGAGGTAAGACAACATAAAATCATCACAACATGGCCAATAAGACGACAAACAACATGTATACAGTTCATGCAATACATAAAGCTTTAACAATTATAATAACAAATTGAAGTAAAATTTAGATATCATAACAATATATCACATAACAGATAAAACCTCACAGATAAAATAAGAAAGATAAGAATAAACAGATAAGATATAATAACCAAATATAGTAACAATAACTAGATAAAATAAACAAATAAGATACGAGATAAACAATAAATAGATAAGATGGAACCAAATAGACATAGAGATAAATAATATGACAAAATCCTACTCCATGGAGCTAAAGAAAACACAAGTATCGAGAGAGGAATGACTCGCAAAAATCTAATAGTACCACGGCTGCCCCACCAACTATTGCGCATTGTCACACGTTGCGTCTATAGCCCCACGACGACGGAATCCATTATCCAGGGCGTGGTGTAGTTCACGGTCTCACGTTGTGGCACTACAGCAAATGTACTACTAGATTTCACAAATCTTGATTAAATATAGTGTATGTCGAGTACCATAGTGTGCTATCGGTTTACCACGGCCCAAATGAGCTACCAACCGTCCACATGTGGGATCCCGTACACTAAAGTCTCCAAGTTCATTAGAACAATGAACCACACTACGTTTATCGCATCGACAACACGATGTGATTCGTCCTCATCAACCAATCCACCAAATACATGGCACACATAACGTATAGATGGAAAGCACATGCGGGTTCACATTTTCCCGACAGCAGATATAGTCTCAAAAGCCTCATGCGGGTTCACATTTTCCCAACAAAGATATAAATTTTCAAAAGCACATACGGGGTTCACATTTTTCCGACAATGAAAGATTTTCAAAAATAATCAGACGGGTTCACATTTTCCCGACAGTATAAAGATAGTAACGGTCAATCGCGTAGAAATTTTATCGCGTTTTCATAATTCATCGTGCTTTTACAAACGTTTAAAAATCGCGTAAAGATATTTTTTTGTTTTTAAAATCGCGTAGCATTTTTAATACGTTTTCTCAATCGCGTAGATTTTTAAATCATTTTCTTATTCGAATGCCCTTAAAATTACTGTTTAAAACCAACAGAAATAGTACTTAGTACATTTAAACTACGTAGAATAATTTTTCATACCGCATATTGTCTTTAGGATATTTTTACTATCTTATTGGTTCATTTTTACTAAAAATTGACAGTATTTTTTGTTTAAAATATCATAATAATGGTTTCCTAAATTATCCATAAAATTTCCATTTACCTAATTTTTAACCATATCATTTAATTCTTTTTGAAATCTCTAACATGCTTCAAAACCTTAAGTGAGCTATATGTTAGAAAATTCTCAAAATTTACTTGTATTCCTTTCTAAATGATAAAATCATTGGTTTTAATTCTTTAAACTTAATTCTAACCAATTTGTTTCTTTAAAAATCATTATAGGAAATTTCTTTCTAACTTGTATTGTCTCTTTTTGATTGAAAAAAGTTTGAAACTAAGTTTAGAAACCATGATAACCTATATTGGCATGTTGGCCAAATTTCGTAAAACTTTTTCATTTGATTTCTAAATCATGTCCAAGGTATTATCTTATCTAAGTTCATTAAATCATGTTATAAAATAATGATTTTGAATCAAATAAATCCTTTAGGCATGTTGGCCCAAAATTTACTAAATCTTTACCATTTGATTTCTAAATTCCTTTTCTTTGATCAAATCAATTTGAAACCTTCTTATTTCTCCTAATTAATTAAGTTACACTTTAGGAAAAATTAAGAGAACATTTTGGTCCTCACACTTTGTCATTGCCGTGAACTAGGGAATGTGTTCTTTGGAACACTCATGCAAATTTACACATGTTATTCACATCTTATACCTTATCATATAATTCTAACACATGCATTTGTATTTCTAACACATGCAAAATATTTCTAACACATAAAACCTAAATTAAAGCTTATAGACATACAATCAAAAGCTAATAGACATGCAAAATTATTACAATCACCAAACAAGAAAGCTACTAACATACAACACCTAAGCTACTAGCAACCACAAAAATTAACAAATACACATCAATAAACACACCACAACCGAATCCTTATGGATTCTACAAACAATCCATCTTCTTACCACCATCAAGGGATGATAAGAATTGTCTTCCTCTTACTTTAAATGAAGACAAATGATTAGCTTTCACACCTCCTATGGTTCGGTTTTCACTCCACCAAATACCTAAAAATCTCAAATAAAATCTACATGTTATTAACCATGAAAAAGAAGCTAAACCATGGAGAAATCATGGCTTAGAACTTTGAAAAAGAAGAGAGAAAAGAAAAATATGATATTTCACCTTCTAGGTCAAATTTACAAGGTTGATTTCCAAGCCCTAAATGGAAGATTTTGAAGAAACTTCCAACTAGAAAGGTTCTTAGAATAGTGTTTAGGTTAAGGAAACTTGGTTAGAAAAATTTTTGGATGGTTGGATGATTAGGAATGGCTCTTGGCCGAATGATAGGGAAGAAGAACAACAATGGAGGCTAGGGTTCTTGGAAGAGAGAGAAGAGAGAAAAGTGATGAAGATGAAGTGTAGTTTTGGTCTTCCAAGGCCTCTTGGCCGTAGCACTCAAGTGCAAATGGATGTGCATGGATTTGGCTTCATCCAAGCCATTGAATGCATCAAAGGTCAAGATCAAATCTTGCTTAACAAGCTTAAATCCTATTGGTTGCTCATGGTGACTCACCTTGCTTAGTCACACACGAAGGTTATTATTAAATTCTCTGTTGAGTCACTAGTGAAGTCACTGTTCGAAAGTTCTACCGCTACGGTGATTAATTAAGCTACCGATCTAACCGTTTCGCTAATTGTGGGTCCCGCAAAATATTTCCGGTCCACTTACTAAAATATACCGACTAATAAAATAATATTATAATAATATAAAATTATTTTATTTGACAGTTAAATCTTAAAAATTAAAAGATTATTTTTAGTCTCATTCAGAATCGGGTTAAGTAAGATCCCCCAATTCTAAATAATAAAATAAGATTTTCCCGGCCCTAAAAAATATTATTTTCCTGCCTCGAGCAAATCACCCAAAAAGTCCATATAAAATCACAGACAAGATATTATCGGACATTAAATCAAGAAGAAAACAATTAAAAACAAAGAAAAAACAAAAAAACAAGACGTTCGGGACATAACGGTCATTTTCCGTTTTTCCCACAACGTAGGTAATCGTTCAAAAACGTTCAAATAAAATATCCAGCAAGATATATATAGTCTGTATATCTTTCAGAAAAATTAATACAAGAGTTCTCGAGAAAAATTTTTATTTTACCGTCTCGAAGCAAACTACGTAAAACGATCAAATAAAATTTGAGCCTGTATTATCGTAATTGTTTTCATACAGAAATCGAGAACAGAAAAATTGGGACACAGTGGTCATTCATACAAAAGCATGAAAAACAGAAAACAGTACATTCAGAATATTTTCTAAAAATTGGGGCGTTACACGTTGTGGCACCCAAACTATCCCAGAAACGCCGCGGCACCAATAAGGCATGCCGCGACATGCATGAACTTTCTGAACATAAATTCACGCACTCAATAATGCTAACCCCCAGAGCATTTAAAGCCCACATATACAAATAAAAAGCAACCCAAAATGTAAATGATCTCATAGAAATCAACCCAAGTAAACTTCGAAATGAAGGAAAAATCAAATTTAATGGAAAATAGGTTGCAAAAATAAAATAGAGTAAGTGAGAGAACAGGTTACCTGGCGAGAAAATGGGGGTGGGGATTTGAAGAAAATATAAGAAACCAAAAATGAAGGAGAGGAAAATATGTGAGAAAAGGAAGAACAACCAGAAAGAGTGAAAAAAGGGGTTTGTGTTTTAACGCAAACCCTATTCCCCTTTTATTTTAGTAATTAGCATCATGCCGCAACATATATCTTTCTACGTCGCGGTGCTAGTTCTAGTGAAACACACATTTCATTTACTTTTTTTTTAATGAACCTCACGTCACGACATGAACTTGGTGTGTTGCGGCGTGGTACTTGTAGCCTTCTTACCCTGATAACCTGAGAACAGAGTACCGCGACGTGACATTAGTACACCATGATGGTAAGCTCTTAGATTTGAAACCTTGATAAGACAGAGTCGAGAACGCTGCAGCGTAAGCTTGCAGTGCTGCGGTGTGAGGATCTATACTGTAGAATTTTGCAGCAAAAAGTATTTGGCAGTTACCTCAACTACCCAAAAGCCTCCACCACTTGTAAAAACAGTCCAGCTAGTTAGATCATTAAATGTATAACCAAAATAACATAAAACTTCAAAATCAAAGTTTCCAAACACTAGACTCAAAACGAAAGAATTAAGAACAAGGGTGGATCTTTATAAAAAAAAAGGCCCATTTTATACTCCAGATAGGACTTTCTCTGATTTTTCATGCAAGGGTAGCCAATGTGACAGAGGTTTTCCCCTATCAAATTCTTCTCTTAGGTAAGGCTTCAGGCACTGGCCATTGACCTTTAAGGATGATTTGCCTTCAAGATCCGCAACCTCAACTGCCTCATGGGGAAACACATTTACCACTTGGAACAGACCTGACCATCTAAATTTAAGCTTTCTTGGAAAGAGCTTGAGCCAAGAGTTATAGATGAGGACTTGTTGGCCTTACTCAAATATCTTTTACACAATCTTCTTATCATGCCACCCCTTCACCTTCTCTTTGTATAGTTTTGTATTCTCATAGGCTTAAAGCCTAAATTCATCAAGCTCATTAAGCTGTAATAATCTTTTGTCATCGGCAGCTTGTAAATCAAAATTCAGTTACTTTATCACCCAATAAGCATGATGCTTTAACTTAACGGGTAAATGACAAGCTTTTCCAAACACAAGCTTATATAGGGACATGCCAATGAGGTTTTTATAAGCAGTCTTGTATGCCCATAATGCATCATCAAGCTTTCTTGACCAATCTTTGCGGGATGGGCACATAGTCTTCTCAAGTATTCACTTGATTTCCCGATTGGATACCTCTGCATGTCCATGTGTCTATGGGTGGTATGCAGTGGCAATTCGGTGAGTCATCCCATATTTAGCAAGGAGAGCCTCAAAATACTTGTTGCAGAAATATGACCCTCCATCATTGATAATGGCTTGAGGAGTACCAAAATGGGTGAATATTTGTTTTTTTTCATGAAGTTTATCACTACCTTAGAGTCATTGGTAGGAAATGCACTTGCTTCCACTCATTTGAACATGTAGTCCACTGCCACAATAATATACAGATTCCCATAGAAGGGAATGAAGGGACCCATAAAGTTAATACCCCAAACATTAAAAATTTCAACTTCAAGAATAAAGTTGAGGGGCATCTCATTTCTCCTTGATATGTTCCCTAATTTCTGACATTTACATTTGCTAACATAGAAGTATACATCCTTAAAGAGAGATAGCCAATACAAACCAGATTGGAGCACATTTGCCGTTGTTCTATCACCACTATAATGACCTCCATAAGAGGCAAAATGACATTGATTCAAAATTTGCTCAACTTCCTCCAAAGGTACACACCTTCTCAACATATGATCAGGACACTGTTTAAAGATAGTGCTTGCTATCGTGCAAGAACTTCTTCCTTTGGTGAAAGGTGAAATTCGAAGGCATTACACCACCTACTAGGTAGTTCACAATGTCAACATACCAAAGGTCTGGTTAAGCTACAACTGCAAAGAGTTGCTCATCGGGGAATGTCTCTCTGATTGTGATTGGTTCAGATTGATATTCCTCATTTTTTAATCTAGAAAGGTGGTCAACAACTTGATTCTCAGTCCCTTTCTTGTCACGAATTTCCAAGTTAAATTCTTGAAATAGTAAAACCTACTGAATCAATCGCGGTTTTGCATCCTTCTTGGCCACCAAGTATTTAATCGCGGAATGGTCCATGTAGACTATCACCTTAGCACCCACCAAATACACCCGAAACTTATCAAATGCGAAAACAAATACTAGAAGTTCCTTTTCTATTGTGGTGTAGTTTAGCTATGCATTATTAAGAGTTTTGCTTGCATAGTATATGGAGTGAAACACTTTGTCTTTCCTTTGCCCCAAAACTGCACCAACAACATAATCACTAGCATCACACATTAGTTCAAAGGGCAACGCTTAATCTGGGGTTGTAATCACTGGAGCTGATACAAGTCTCTTTTTCAATTCCACAAATGTGTCATGATAAGATTTATCAAAGTTAAATTAGACATCCTTCTCCAATAAGTTGTAAAGATGTTTAGAAATCTTAGAGAAGTCCTTTATGAATCTCCAGTATAAACTAGCATGCCCTATGAAACTTCTGACTCCCTTCATTGATATTAGTGACGGAAGTTTCTCAATTACCTCTATTTTTGCTCTATCCACCTTCATCCCTTTGCATGACACTCTATGGCCAAGAACTATGCCTTCTTGGACCATGAAGTGACACTTCTCCTAGTTAAGCACCAAATTGGTTTCTTCACTTCTTTGCAGAACCAAAGCCAAATTATTCAAGTAATCATCAAAAGAATCACTGAAAACTAAGTCATCCACGAAGTCTTCTAAGAACTTCTCTATTATATCAGTAAAAATTGCCATCATACATCTCTGGAAGGTTGCTGACACATTACACAAGCCAAATGTCATTCTCCTAAAACCATATGTGCCATAGGGGCAAGTGAATGTTGTCTTCTCTTGATCATAAGGGGCTATAGCAATCTGATTGTACCCCGAGTATCCATCCAGAAAGTAGTAATATGCACACCCTGCCAACCTGTCTAGCATCTGATCAATGAATGGCATAGGGAAATGATCATTTCTAGTTGCGGTGTTCAACTTCCTATAGTCTATGCAAATACGCCACCCCGCTACTGTCCTGGTGGGAATCAAGTCATTGTTTTCATTGGCAACAACTATCATTCCACCCTTTTTAGGCGCACACTAGACAGGGCTCACCTATGTACTGTTTAAGATTGGGTATATGATGCTCCCGTCTAACCACTTGATGATTTTTTTTTTACTACCTCCTTCATGATGGGATTTAGATGCCTTTGGTACTCAATGATTGGTTTGACATCATCTTCCAGCAGAATTTTATGCTCGCATATAGTAGGACTAATGCATTTAATGTCTGCAATAGTCCATCCTAGCGCCTTCTTATACTGCCTCAGCACTCTCAACAACTTGGACTCTTGCTCTTCTGATAATAGTGAGGAAATGATGACCGTCAATGTAGATGATTCTTCCAAGTATGAATATCTCAAGTGATTGGCAATGGTTTGGGTTTCAACTTGGGTGGAGAGATAATGGAAGGTTACAGATTAGACTTGTCAGAGGATATCTGCAATGACTCAAAGCTTAGTTTCCTGTAAAACTTAGCAGAAGAATTAAACAATTTAATGCATTCCCTAATGTCATCCCTATCTACATGCTCATCATGAGATGTCAAAGTTAAAACAAGGAAATCATCAGGAAAATTAGCATGAAATGCAACATTTACTACCTGATCAATCATACCAATATAGGAACATTCTTCTTGATTATCAGGGAATTTCATGGCCTTATAAATGTTAAAAGTTACCCTTTCGTCATTCACTTGCATGGTAAGCTCACCTTTTTGCACATCTATCATGGTCTTACCAATTGCTAAGAAAGGCCTTCCTAGAATTAATAGCACATTGTGGTCCTCCTCCATATCAAGTATGACGAAGTCAGCAAGGAAAATGATCTTGTCCACCTTTACCAAAACATCCTCAATGACCCCCTTCGGATATAGGAGAGTCCTGTCAGCTAATTACAATGTCACAGAGGTTAGCTTCATTTCACCCAATTCTAATCATTGGAAGATTGAAAGAAGCATCAAGTTAATGTTCGCCTCTAAATTACACAAAGCTTTACTGTTGAAGTGACTCCCAATTGTGCATGGTATGGTAAAACTTCCCGAATCTTTCAACTTTAGGGATAGCTTGTTCTGCAATATGGCACTGCATTCCTCTGTGAGTGCCACAGTTTTATAGTCTACTAGACCTTTTGTGTACCGCAAGTGCACGGGTCGCGAAAGTAATACAATGATAAGAAAGAATGTTTCCACAAGGATAATGAATAATATCTAATGCCAAATATTAACCAATAGCTTAGTGAATTCTATTCAAGCATATATTAATTGGGAAGAATGTGTGTAGCCAATTTAAAGACTAAAAGGAAATAAACCAGGAGTAAAAGACAATAATGAGAGCATAAAGACTCCTTCTTCACCTACTACTTTACATGGCAACTTACAATTATTTTTAGCAATAATGATGACTAGTTTTGTTAGCTTAAGAAATTACAATAGCCAAAAGCATATGTCTAGGTCATTTAACCCTATGTCATTTACCTAGCTCACTATGTGTCCATGAGAACTAGAGTAAACTCCATGCATTAAGGTTGATTATTAACAATTTTTATACATGACCAATAGGTATATGTCTATCTTATTAACGAATTAAATCACCCCACCATCACAATGAAATTAAACATGCATCACCCACATCCATGATCTAAAATCTAGATTCCTATGTCTAGTTCAATTTTTTTTTATCAAAATATAATAAATGTTGGCCAAACATATATGAGCATTAAGAGAAACATGGATGAACAAAACCAATCCTCATTATAAACTTAAAAGGTTGCAAAGTAACCAATGTACATAGAAAGATTTAAAAGAATCCCTAAACATAGTTAGCTATCCATGGGACACGAAAACCTCAAGAAAGATTCCATGCCCATGATCTAGAGATAGAGAGATTAAATAGAAAAGAGAGAAAACACTATAATGTGAACTTGGGATGCTTGATCCTTCTTGGATGATGGTGGTTTCCTCTCTAAATCCCTTCAAAGCTCTCCAAAATGATGAAAAACTAGTATTTATTGCGTTTTCTGCCTTCTCCCCACCTAAGTCCCTAAAAATATATGATGAAATAGTATTTATAGAAAAAGCCCGCAAACACGCACAGCGACGTGACCATTGTTGCACTGCGGCGTGAGTGACATGTGGTTAAGTGAAATCAGCGCAGACAAATTCGCGCCATGACGTGAACTCCTTTGCGTCATAGTGTGCGAGTCTCTGTCTTCAGTGTGCGCAGCAGGCAGAGAGCAAGACACCACGAGCGTGATACACCTTGCATCCTGGCATGATAAGCTGGAATGCTTGCTAAGCTTCCTCCTCCAATGCCTTGGCTTACTTCATTTTATCAGTTTAGAGCCCTTCCTATAGTAGAGAAGTCACCTAATTAATTACAAGTATAAATCAACTTAATCTAACAAAGAATAGAAAAAATTTTAACAAGATTAGAAAGGAAGACATCAACATGAATTTGAATAAAAAATGAGACAATTCCAATTATGCTTTAGCACAAGTATTAAGGAATTAATATACCACTAATATTAGATGTAAATAACTATATTTTATAGAATTATCAATGAAGGATCTAGATTTCTTAAGAAATTGGGTTTAAAGAAATTCATGATATGGACCCAAAAAAAAAATAACGTTGCTATTTATAACAGAATGAGATTCTACAAAATTTTACGATGTACATGAAATCCTCTTTTCTTCGTTTTATCTCTATAAAAAGTATAGCATAAATTTTGAAAGAGAAAAAAGAAAATATTGTCACAGATTAGGAAGACACATTTCTCCTCCCACGAGGCCTGCATTTTATGTGGAACCACTAATGTCCTTACAAATCTACTACTCTGTCATCTTAAGAAAAAAATCTTATATACACCGAGAGTAATACTCTAACAGACTTTGTAGCTGCTCAAATTTAATTTAATAATTTTTTATTTTCAATCCAACAACCTATATGATTATGTGGTGCGCCGTGTCACCATTTTACAAGTTCTAGTGTAATACACTCAAATTACACAAGAACTTCTCGTCATCAAGATCATCCTCTTTGCCCTTTATATAACATCATCCTAAACATGTTCGTAATGCTTATAGATAGAAATGAATTATAACATTTGTCTAATATATTTAAGTAATTTTATAATTTTTTGAGTTAATTTAAATACTTTATCACAATACAAAACAAGTAAAATAATTATTTTAACTCAAAAAAATAACATAAGTTGTTTAGATAAAAAAAAATATATATAAAAATTTCTTTCTAAATTACCAATTTATGAAATAAAGTGTAATTAAAGTTTTAAAATAAATTGAGTTGATTTGATATTTTTAAGTACACTAATTATGTGTTTTAATATCAAATTAATTTATAACAGATATAAAAAATTATAAAAATAATAAAATTAAAATTTAAGCGAATCTTAAGATTTATTTTAATATTTTTAGAAATTGAAAAACTTAATTTTAAAAAATCAAAGTACTTATAAAATATATAAAATTTCAGTAACTTAAACCAAAGTCATATGTTTTTATCCTAAACTTGACTTTTTTTAACCATCTTTCCCCTCACTCACCAAACTTGTTTCAGCAAAAAAAGAAAGTGAGAAACAAAGAGGGCAGCAACAGCTAAAAACAGAGGAAGAGAAAGGAGGGAAATAAGCAAAGGAAAAAAGGAAGAACAAGGCTTGATCTTCAACATCGTTGGAGGTTAGAGGTAGGGGGTTTTCTCATCTCTTTTCCTCTTCATCTTTGTACCTTCAAATATGAAAACTTGATGGTTAGTTTGAGACTATGCTTAATAATGGATTGTATGGTTGTTTGAGGATTTCAATAAGTTTAGGTGTTTGTTTTTGGTTGATAATCATGGCTGAGGTTGAGATTTGATAAATGGGTATGAAACCCATATTTGTTTCTTGATTTAAAAATGGATCTTTGAATGTTTGTTAATGAAAAACTTGATAGCGTGATGAGATTGTGTGTTGAGGATGAAATATATATTTTTTAAGTTTTGAGGTTTGAATGGAAAATTGGCTTCTGAGTTGTGTTCTTCACGTTTCTGGAAAAACCAAAAAATCTAAGGGAAGTCACGACACTTCATGATGGGATGTTGTGGCACTTAATTCTCTAGTTGTAGGAAAATGGTATCCGAGAGGTTGAGGTCGCAGCACAAAGAAAATGGGAGCCGTGGCCCTCATAAAAAAATGAGATTTTTTATTTGTAAATGCCATGAAATGCATAAGATTTTTGCTTTAAATGAAATATTGGGATACCCTAATGTTGAATGGATGAGAAAAATCTTTAAATGCTTGCTAATATATGATGATGAAAGATGAGGCCTTGAGTCATATGTTGTAAGATGATGTAATGTTGAGAAGTATTATAATGTAGAAATGATTGAATGCCTTATGATAGCAAGTTGATCAGGAATGATTTTAAATTATTTTAGTTTTTTTAATTATCTCAGACATATTTTCTAATTACATAATAAAGAATAAGTTTTTAATTGTATAAAATTATCTTGTTCTCCTTACTTTTATTAAAGACTTTATATAATTATACGTTGTTAATTACAATACAGGTTGATATTCGTTTAGATTTAGAAATCACTATCCTTATGCTATTTATCTAAGTATATTGATCATATACACAGGTGTAGCTCTAGGGTGTTACACTTTACACCACCAAATACGAAGGTGAGTTTTGTTGCGATTGTTCTGCTTGCTTCCTGGAATTTGAAGATGACGACTAGTTCCACACCATCCTTGTTTGCTCCCATACCTCCACGTCGACTACATTGATGCCTGGCTCCGCTTCCGCGACAACTGCCCTCTTTGTTGCGCCAGAGTTTTGTGTGCAGAGTCACTACCGTTCATGGCCATGATGGCTACCAAGATCAACCGCAGCCTCCATGATGACCTAATCCTTTACACGATCAACATGGAACTGCTGGTGGAAGCTCCAGCATCGCCAGCGTCTTAGTCCACAGTGCCGAAAATCACGCCTTGCATTAAGGAGCAATGGAATAATTCAAAGGATTGGTTCAGCAGTAAGGACTTCCTACTAAAGTGGTCATATTGTTTTGGGTTTGAGTGGAGCTTGGTGTTGGAGAGGATGGCGATGGAGCCAACTATAGCGTCACTGTGGGAATACTAGAGAGGGAGTAACAACAATTTTTGGAGCACAAGGCTACCACTACTTGTATCACTGGGGAAGTTGAGGTTGTTCTCGTTTAGGTATTACAGAGGGATAAAGTTTTCATTTTTCTGGGAAAGAGGTTTCTTCCCGTTATCAGAGTCAAGCATTAGGTATGCTGGCGGTGGGAGCTTGTCAAGAAGAAGTAAGTCGATAGCAAGCTGGAACGATGATCAGAGATGGTTGGTGTGATTGACGGAGAGTGGAACTGTGGAAGAGTAGTGGGAGGAGGAAGTGCACAAATAAAGTCTTGGAATTTTCCTTTTTTTTACTAGCCGGTTATGTTGCTCCACGTAACTAACCAACTGATTCGTAAATTTTTTTACGAAATGCTATTTGTAAGAATTAGCATTTTCCAAACAAAAAAAAATGGAAGTATAAGGAATCGTGGAATGAAAAGAATAACTTTATTTAGACTAGATCTCTCAGCTTTTAGCTTTTTTTGTAGGAGATAAAGAAATAACTTGAATATGGGGGTAGAATTAGAAGATGGTGTCATTTACTTTGATTTATTGAATGGTTAACTGGTTAACCAAACATAAATAATGATTTTCTTTTGTATGGTTTTTATTTAACAAGATTGATACATTATAAATTTGGATATTTTCTGTTCAGTTTGGAAAACCACGTCCACTCCTAGGGATAGTTAACTGTTTGAAATTGAAATGGTGAACTAGTGGATTTGAACAAGAAGGGCTCTAATTAAATTTATATCTACCCCAATCTATTAAATTAAAGTACATTAATCGAGGGTCATTTCAATAAAAAAAGGTTTAAAATGACAATTTTTTTTTGGGTATATTACAGTGGATTTAACTGCAGTACTTTGGGTTAGTAGTGTTCCCGCAAGCGCTATAACTGCGTCCTCCATTTGGTATAATACGGTGATTTCTCGCTGACCACAATAATCTACAACATATAAATAGAGGCTTAGTTTTGTTTAAAATGACAGTTAAAAAGCGCTATAATTTACAAGATTATACGGTGATTTACAACCGCCATAATGTGTTAGACTTGATTGATAACCTGTGTAATATAGATGCTTGTTAAATAAGCAATGTATTTGTTAAATTATTGTAATAATAAAATTGTTAATATATATATATATATTTAATTATATTTATTAGTTATATTAATATATTTAGGATGAGATATTTTGAAAAGTAATTTATAATATGATATGTATATATTTAGTCTATTAAAAGCAAATACATCATAATATAAAAGATGAATATAAATTGCTTTTCAACATAGTTTTTGTTTGTGATTGTTGCTCTTATGACATTCTTTCCTAATCCATTTATAATTTTGAAGTAATAAAAAAATGTAGGTGATTGGAAAAACTTTTGAAGAAAAATGATGAACTACATACAATTTGAACAAAGAATTAAAAAGGTAAAAGGAAGAAAGGTAGAAATGAATAGAGAAAGACGTTTCAATGGTGAGCAAAAAATAATTATTAATACATTTAAGATAGGAGAAGAAAAAATATAGGATTTGGGTATAAAAAGACTATATTAATTATTTAAAAATCAAATTAAAAAATTTAAAAATGAGTGTTCATAACAAGGCAAACCACCATAAAAGTAGTGGGAATCGGAGGAAAAACAATGCGCCAATGATTGTCAGGTGCCATTGCCTACACCTGCATGGATTGCGTTTTATATAATAGTATATATATGTACATTTTTTCTATGCATCGTGTAGATGCTTTGGATGTTTGGAAAATCTGAATTTACATTTGAACTTGTTGGATTAAATAGGACGTATGTACTTAAGTAATGTCTACTTTTTAGCGGAAACTTTACAGAATTTCCGATCGAACTTGCATATTTGATATATTATGTTTTACGGTTCCACTAAGCTTGCTATTTTGGCTAGTCTATCATATGCGCTAGTCATGGCCCCAAGATTTGGGCCGTGACATTCAACATTTATATTTCAAATACGAAAAAAAAAAATGAATGACTATTTGATTTCAAATTGCATGCATTGATAATCCAATCAAAGCCTATTACACAACCTCTTAATAACTCCATTATAACCAAAGCCAAGATTAGCAATACATTTTATTTTACTTGAAAAATGATTTATCCTTCTATTCAATCATTTTATTAATTTTTTTAATTATTAAATAAAAAAAATTAAATATTTTTTATATTTTTAAAATATTAAATATATTTATTTTTTTATTTAGTATTTTTTTATTTAATATTAAAATAATTATTAAAATAATTGAGTAAGTGGATAAAAGATTACTGATTTTACTTTCATATACTGCTTAGGGGTACATTGTATCTCATTTATTCAGACAGCAGCAAGCTGCAATTCCCAAGCAAAACCCATTTTTAAAGCCCAGGTCAATGCAATCTTGGCGGCAATTTGGACTACATGTCCCACTGCAGTCTGTACCTGTGGCTGGTGTCGGTCCTGCAATGAGAATTAAGTTAACATATTTATGCTTGAGGCTACTTGCATTCCTTTTAAGAAATTTTAGCATATCATTGATATAGAATTAAGGATTCATATATTAACAACCTAATATATGACTACAGGATATTATTATTTCTTAGCATCAACAGATATCTACCATCAAAAAATTGTAAAAATTCACATTGAAAATTTATTAAAAGAAAAAATAGCTTGTTATTGAGTCATACTAATCTAATACCCAAGCTTTTTTTTAAAAAAAAAACAAAATAAATAGACTAAGTAATTATCAAAACTAAAGGAATCAACTGAACATTTTTTACGTAGCATTAGTTGATTGTATACTAGAAATACAACTTAAGAGATGAAACTAACTTTTTTCTCCCCCTTACCTGAAGCCAAGACCAAAGCAATGCATAAAATTGCTAAGAGAAAAGGTTGACAGATGCGAACAACCATTTTATGTGGACCTCACCTTCAAATTCTAACCTTTCTTTCTTGTAAGAAGAATGGTTGACATCGTGTTCATTATATATTACCTATTTGATAAGAATTTTGGGAAATAAAATTAAGAAGAATTGAAAGATAGAAATGTATTAATGTAAGAAATATCTTTAACTTTATTGATAATTTTCATTTATAGCATTTTCTTTGCTTCCAATTTTGTTTCCTAAGGTAACCAAAATCTTTGACATTTAAAGGAAATCTTTAGGCAGGTGTCATCTTCTCATTCAAAGTTTTTTTTCGAAAATTTACTTCTTTCCGTTAATAGAAAGTGTATTCATTTTTCTTTAAAAAAATTATTTAAAATGTAACTAATCAAAAACATCTTTTTTTATGAATGGATGTTATCTTTTCTCCATACTATTAGTTAGGGCAATTATGTAATTGTCTTATATTTTATTATGAGAAGAAATAACAGTCATTTTGTTAGCACTCAGGCCCAATTACCAGCCCAATTGGCTACCTGACCCAGAAGGATCTCAAGGAGACCCAACTACTTGGATGACATTGTGTAGGTTAGGGTATTTTGATGAAACTTAGGCACCGAGTCTATTAGAGCTGCCATTTGTTTTATTGCATTTCTTTTCAAATGTGTTAGATCCTTTTTTATGCTTCCTTGAATTGTGTTGTGACTGTCCAATGATTGGCACATGCTCTTTGTTAAATACTCCATGAATGAATGAAAGAAGGCAGAAAGAATCTTACCAAAATTCCTCTCTCTCTCTCTCTCTCTCTCTCTCTCTCTCTCTCTCTCTTTCTCTCTCTCTCTCTAATTTCTCAGAGGTTTCCTTGTCCTCGAATTTAAGGAAGAACATTGCTCCATTAATTGGTCCGACCTGCCATGGCTGACCATAATACCCGCTCCAAAATAGCCACCAAGCACCTCGAAGAAGCTGTTCTTTGTCTCGCCCAAGCACAAACCACCCTCACCACTAACCAAAATGACCTTTCCCTCAAGATTGATAACATCCTGGAACAACTAAACCATCTCGCCACCTAAACACCCACACCAACACCACCCCCACCGCAAACACTCCCACCACCACCACCCTACAACAACCAACGACCACATATTAAGTTGGAAGTACCTCATTTTGATGGTCAAGATGCAATGGGATGGATTTTCAAGATTTCACATTTTTTTCGATTATCAGGGAACTTCTGACGAAGAGCGCATCACGGTTGCGTCATTTTATATGGATGGTCCAGCTCTTAGCTGGTACCAATGGATGTTTCATAATAGTTTTATCACATCTTGGCCAGCTTTATTGCAAGCTCTGGAAACAAGATTTGCACCTTCTTTCTATGATGATCCAATGGGCACTTTGTTCAAACTATCCCAACATGGCACTGTAAATGAATATCTCACAAAGTTTGAACAGTTGGCTAATCGTATTGTGGGCTTACCACCTTCATTCCTACTCAATTGTTTCATCTTTGGCCCTCTGGAGATCCAACTCGAAGTTTAGGCATTGCAGCCCATTTCATTCACACAAGCAAAGACTTTAACAAAGCTCCAAGAGGACAAAATCGATGATAGAAAATGTGGCTATAAAGGTAGAACCTCCATCCCATCTTCTTCATCCATTGTGACACTTACAAATCTAAACCACCCCAACATCCCAACCCCTGTAACCTACTCCATCAAAACTAAATTTCAAAACGCTTAACCTAAAGGAGGGATTATGCTATAACTGTGATGAGAAATGGGGACCCACCCATAAATGTAAGGTACGTTTCTTCTTACTTATTGCTGCTGATAATGATGAGGACCCACCTCCTGAGCCTCCATTTTCTTTTCATCCTGACCCCACCCTATTATTTGATGACCCAGCCAATGCTCAAATTAGTTTGAATACTCTTTCTGCCACTCCTACACCAGAAACATTTCACCTTTATGGCCAAATTGGACACTCTCAGGTTACCATTTTAATAGATGGAGGAAGTACACATAATTTTGTTCAATCAAGAGTGGCCAAATTTCTGCAGTTACCTACTGAAAATACTCAGGCCCTTAAAGTCATGGTTAGTAATGGAACAATGATTGATTGCCACCAAACTTGCCCACACACGACCATCCATATTCAAGGCCAAGTCTTTGATGTTGATTTACATGTCCTCCCCATCAGTGGTGCTGATATCATACTTGGTATACAGTGGCTCAAACGCCTCGGCCCCATTGTCACAGATTATGAAACACTGACCATGCAACTCATTAGGCATGGTAACATTATTGAATTCAAGGCGGATGCACCAAACAAACTTGTTCACACGTCTGGCCAACAGGTACATCGTCTATTGCAGACCCATGTAGCTTCAGAATTTTTCCATATCAACATTTTTTCAGAGCCACCATCTGAATCGGAACCACCTACTTCCCCACCCATCCCAGAAATTACCAACCTCTTAACCAAATACAAAGACCTTTTCCATAAACCAACCTAGCTTCCTCCACCAAGAGAAATAAACCACAAAATTCACCTCATACCCAACTCCAATCCCGTAAATGTTCGACCTTATCGATATCCACACTTTTAAAAGTGTGAAATTGAGAAACAAGTCAATGAGATGCTTTCTTCGGGAATGATTCAGCTGAGTCGCAACCCCTTCTCATCACCCGTATTACTTGTAAAAAAAAAGACAGTAGTTGGCACTTTTGTGTTGATTATAGGGCCTTAAATTCGATCACCATTAAAGATCGTTTTCCTATGCCTACGATTGATGAACTTCTGGATGAGTTGGGCAATGCTTCATGGTTTTCAAAGCTGGACCTGAGGCAAGACTTCTATCAGATAAGAATGGATGAGGATGACATTCCAAAAATAGCTTTTAGAACCCACCAAGGACACTACGAGTATAAGGTGATGTCGTTTGGATTGTGTAATGCACCCTCTACATTTCATGCAACAATGAATGAATTGCTCAAGCCATATTTACGTCACTTTGTTGTTGTCTTTTTTGATGATATACTAGTATATAGTAGCTCATTTGATTCTCACCTTAATCATTTGGATTGTGTGTTTCGTGTTCTGCTAGAGGGAAACTTCTTTCTCAAGGACTCTAAGTGCTTGTTGCCCAAAAAATAGCTTGAGTATTTGGGTCACATTGTGTCACAAGGGGGGGGAGGGTCAAACCAGAGCCATAAAAAAATCATGCCACAGAAGAATGGCCAGTACCTACAACCCTCAAGGCATTGCGGGGTTTCTTGGGCCTCACCGATTTTTACTACAGATTCATCAAAGATTATGCTAAAATTGCATCACCATTAACTGTATTATTGCGTAGAGACTGTTTTCAATGGAACTCCTAGGCTGAACAGGCTTTTCCTACTCTCAAAAGGGCGATGACAGAGGCCCCTGTTCTTGCATTACTAAATTTTACACTCCCCCATTACACTTGAGACTGATGCCTCAAGGATGGCCATGGGAGCAGTGCTCATGCAACATGATCATCCAATCGTGTTTTTCAACAAATCATTTTGTCCCTACCTCCTTCGCGCTTCCACCTATGTGTGTGAATTACATGCTATCACAACAGCAGTTCGTAAGTGGCGCCAATACTTGCTAAGACATCCAAAATTCACCCAGTGTTCCATTGTTCCTTACTTAAGCACCATCAAGGACCATTGGTTCCATCTACTGATCCTCTGCCATCAGATGCTTATGAAAATCATCCCTTAGTGGAACCATTAGCTATTTTGGAATGCAAATGGGATAATATTGTTTCCCTACCTTCCTTGTTAGTTTTGGTTCAATGGCTTGGACTATCCCCTGAAGACACTAGTTGGGAGAAATAGGAGGAACTTCAAAATGTTTATCACCTTGAGGACAAGGTGTTTTTCCCAGTAGGGGGTGATGTTAGCACTCAGGCCTAATTACCAGCCCAATTGGCTACCCGACCCAGAAGGACCTCAAGGAGACCCAGCTACTTGGATGACTATGTGTAGGCTAGGGTATTTTGATAACACTTAGGCACCAAGTCTGTTAGAGCTGCCATTTGTTTTGTTGCATTTCTTTTCAAATGTGTTAGATTCCTTTTTTCTGTTTCCTTGAATTGCGGCTGTCCAATGATTGGCACATGCTCTTTGTTAAATACTCCATGAATGAATGAAAGAAGCCAGAAAGAATATTACCAAAATTCCTCTCTCTCTCTCTCTAATTTCTCGGAGGTTTCCTTGTCATCAAATTCAAGGAAGAACACTGCTCCATCACATTTATTACATCCTTTCTCTATAAGAAAAATGTAATCACAAATGTCCAAATTATCAACAACATATCAACAATATTATGTCCAATTTTGTAAGTTTGCAATGTTTGTATTGACTGCATGCCATTGATTGCATTTCAAATATTTTGATGAGCAATTAAATGTATTAATGGGAGTAATTAAATTTAACATGTTTGTATGGCTTGAAGAAGGTTTTAAAATGTTTAAATTTCAAAATCCTTTAATTAAATTTTAAGAGCAACATTTGCAAGACGTTGATTGGTAAGAGAGTATATATGTAATTAAAATGTTGGAAACGATTTGTTGTTCATAAATTTATAATGTTTAAATTTCAAATTCCTTTGGTTAAATTTATTTTGATATAGTAAGATAAGATTTTTTATTTAATTATTTTATTTTTAAAAAAAGTTTGTATTGATTGCATTCCAACTATTCCAACAACAAAAAATAAACGTTGGAGAGTTTATATGTAATTAAAATAAACGTTGGTAAGAGAGTATATATGTAATTAAAATGTTGGAAACGATATGTTGTTCATAAATTTATAATATTTAAATTTCAAATTCCTTTGGTTAAATTTATTTTATTATAGTAAGATAAGATTTTGTATTTAATTGTTTTCTTTTTAAAAAGTTTGCATTGATTGCATTCCAACTATTCCAACAACAAAAAATAAACGTACCATAAATTTATTCAAGGAAATTTAAAATGTTTAAATTTCAAAATTCTTTAATTAAATTTATATTTATATTATTATAATATGAAATGATTATGCATTAATATTATTTTTCTTTAAAAAAATATTTGTATTCAAATTGTTGTTTTTCCATAAATTTGACTTCTAGTTTTCAATTATATAATTGAATTTTAAATTATTAAATGTGATTAAATGTAATTTACAATCTTTAAATTTCAAAAATCATTAATTAAATTTATTATAAAATTTAATGAAATGATTTTGAAATTTAAACATTTTAAATTACATGCAATAAATTTATTTATACCTTTATTTCTTTTTGTTGGAGTAGTTGGAATGAAATCAATGCAAACCATTTTTAGGAAACCAGTGTATGTTGGTCCGAGTGGAAGAGACTTGAGTCAGTTAAACATGTAGTCTTGAGTTTGATTCATATGTATGGAAATAGAAATAATATCGTTGGAAGTGTCTCCTGCTTAGGCGTTTGATCGTACCCCGAGATATTAATCTTTTACCCATCAAGTAGGGGGATACTCTAGGAAATAAAAAAAATCTTGTTAAAAAAATATAAATATGAAATCTTATCTCATTATAATAAAATAAATTTAATTAAAGGATTTTGAAATTTAAAAATTTAAAATACCATAAAGTGTATGGGTGTTTAGCTAAAGTATTAATACCTGAACTAAGGAAGGGAAAAATTGGGTCAAAAACTTGTGATCGTATATTTGTTGGCTATGCTGAAAATAGTGTAGTTTATAGATCTTTGGTGTTAAGAAGTGATGTTAAATGTTTTTTATCTGCTGAATCATCACAAAAGGAGTTGGGCCGATCACGGACCCATGTCATGGATGAGCACAACCTGCTTCGGGATCCCAACTCCTTTCAGGATTGGGGCAAAATAGCATCTCGCCCCTTGCCCCCACACAAGGTGTACCCAGTAATTGAACATAGGTCCTCTCGCTGAGAGATGCATGATGTGCTTGAGGTTAACACTATTGTTGAATAAAATAATGTTGAGTTCTTTGAAAATGTGCTACCCTTAAAATCTTCTGTAGCAAAATCCTTATCTGAATCTGCTTGTAAACCTAGTTGTTTTAAGAATATTGAACTTGAACCTAGAAGGAGTAAAAGAGTTAGAACCAAAACAAACCTACATGATGGCTTCTATACCTTCTTAATGGATAAAGATTCTTTGACATATAGTAAGGCAATTTCTTCTCTAGATGGCCCTATTTGGAAGAAGCTATTAATAGCAAAATAGAATCAGTTATGAGTAATCACACATGGGAAATAGTTAATTTGCCTTATGGAGCAAAACCAATAGGTTGTAAGTGGATATTTAAAAAGAAACTAAAACTTGATGGCTTTATTGAAAAATATAAAGTTAGGCTAGTAACCAAAAGGTACACACACAAAAAAGGAAGTAGATTATTATGATACATATTCACCTGTGCCTCGAACTTTTTCTATTAGAGTTTTGATAACTATTGCTTCTATTCAAATTTGCTAAGACACCAAATAGATGTTAAGATTGCTTTCTTAAATGGAGACTTAGAGGAAGAAATCTTATAGAGGTCAAGTTAATTACTCTTAACTTGGCAGGATCGAAACTTGAATGGCTAAGAAATCTCTTAGCAGATATATTGTAACATTCTCCTTAACCTAATAGTCCTAATCAGGGTTATAGAAACTCAGTAATACTGGTATGAGTTATATGTTAATTCGGGTAACCCTATAAATTAGTTTGAACATAATTATATAACACTGAATATGAAAAATAGCTAAAGTTTCTGCATAAACAGCTGATATGAAGGAAATAAATATGAAAAATTTATTTCCTAGTTATAGACAATTGATATGAGTTGTAGTAAATTTTGGAGAATCAACTGAGTTAGTTTGATATTTTTAAGGACCCTGAGGAGGAATAAATAAAATAGTTAAGTAGCTCAAAAAGTTATAAAATTATATGGAGATGATAAGTAAAATATAAAGAATATTTTGGTATAAAATACAAATTAAGATAAATATCAGTAAGTATATTTATTTAATTTCTAGGTTTAATTTAACTTAGGGAAGAGTAATGAAGCTTAACTAATAAATATTAGTATATGAAAAATTATGGAAATATGGATACAAGGACTAAGTTGAGTCTTAAAATTTTTCATAACACTTATGGTAACTTAAAAAACTTAGTTTTGAAAGATTAAAACATACTTAATAGATATAGAAGTTTCAACATGAAATTTTTTTATCCTTCCTTTGGATTTCAACTGTCTTACCACTTTGTTTCATCGTTATCATTATTTGACTTTTCTCTTCATATTTTGTCTTCTCATTTCACGTCTTCCAACAGCTAAAAAATAAGGGAAGGGATACGACCAACAGAGGAAGAAAAGAAAAGGGAGGAAAGGTGAAGAGGAAGAAGAAAATCTAAGGATTCAAGCATCAAGAAGCTAGGAAGAGCGGTTGGGGATGCTTGTCTTCAACTTGCTCTTCTTATCCTATGGTTTTTGAACAAAAATTATGGTTTTTGTGCTCATCTTGGTCACAGCCAAACCCAATAAAAGGAAATGGAAGTTTCTTATTATTTTGTGTTTTTGGCTCCTTACTTTCATCTAGCTCTTTTTCTTTATAAATTCTTGAATGAAAAATTGTGTTATTGGTTGAGTTCTTTGGCTATGAGGTTCATAGCCAAGTCATGGATAAAAGGAGATTTTTGTTGATTTTGTTCTCTTGTTTCTTATTTCTAGATGATGAGGTAAATACAAGCTTGAAATAAATTCTCATCTATGAAGAAGTGAAGTTAGGGTTTCGGTTTTCATAGGGTGATCCATGTGTTATAAGTTTTGATTTCTTAAACACTACTATAATCACTTATTAATTAAGTTAATTAATAAGATGATGATGAATAGTTGATAAGTTTTTGTTGATGGTTATTAAAAAGAACTTTGGTTGTGACTTGCCTATGGCTAGTTGTGCTTGTTATTGATCATTTGAAGTACTAAAGTTCTTAGATTCTTGTATAGTTTATTTGGATGTGTAATGTAACCCTAAATGGATGTATATAATATTTGATATGTCATTTTAACCATGTGGGCCGAATTGGAACTCAAGGAGATATGATAGTCTCCATATTGCGTCTAATGCTTATGTACTTGAATTGTGCTTGAATTATTGTTTGTATGGAAATTTCTTAGAATAAATGGTATTGTGCATTCATGGAATTGATTTAAGTTACTTCATTTGAAAAGTAACTAATGAATATGTATAGAATGGGATGAATGAAATGGTATTGAATAGTTGTTATGCATTTAAGATTATATTACTCTTTGATTAATCAAGTTGAGCTTGAATGTGAATTGTATTGCTCCCTTAATTCTTTAAGGTTGAGCTAGAATAGTAATTTGTGCTTGTATTTGAATATTCTTCGAGAAGGGAGAAAAGTATTCAGTGTAGGGAATAATCTCCTGGAAGGGAGAAAAGTATTACATGTAGGGAATAATCTCCAGCAAGGGAGAAAAATATTTTAGGTAGGGAATAATCTCCGGAAATGGAGAAAACTTTTAGTTTTTGAGTATAGAATAAATTAGAACAAATTACTAGTTTGAATTAATCTATGAGAAATATAATGTAATCCTCAAGAAGAGAGGATTGAAATCTTTTTTAGCTTGGTACTTGAATTATTTCTAAATGCATTTATGAGTATAATTTATAATGCTTGTTAACAATTGTTTTCTAAAACTGTTAATAATTGAATAATCTGTCTCAGGAAGAGAAAGGAATTATTTTGGCCTTTTGCCACCTTTCTACTTTATGATTAAAGTTTTTGAAATGATTTTTTCCTGAAGCAATTGGAAGTATTATGATGACATGAATTTTTAATAATATTACTGAGAATTCCTAGAATTCTCACCCTTTTTTGTTTGTATTCTATAATATTTTCAAGACACTTTCTTCAGCAAACAAGCAAAGGAAGAAGATGTAGAATAAGTTTTGATATCATTTTGTATTTGTGATGTATATTTAGTACCTTGGAACTAATTATATAATTATTGTGTATTATAATATACTTTGTATACTGTACTTCATAATATATGTACGTTATCTTAACTCTCAACAGGCTCATATTTTGCATATATTGTATAAACAAAATTTCAAATTATTTTACTAGTATTAAGTGACATACTTAATTTTGATTACTATTGCATAATTCCTGATATGTCATTAGTAATAGTATTAAGGATGTTACATTATGGTATCATAGCAGTTCATCTTGTTGAGCTGGGGTATGGACCAACTATGCTTTGTTATGCATTTTCTTGTCCCAGTGATGAGATGCATAGGTAGGATTGCATAACAACCTTGAGTTTATATGTTTATGGTTAACTGTCATACTGTTACATGATATTGAACTTGATCAACTCAATATTTAATGTTTTGTGTGTGCAGAAGACTATGACATTGACCAGGCATACCCGAGGCCAAGGTAGGAGAGCCCTTGCTGGTGATAGAAATAATGCACCAGATATGTTAGAAGCTGTTAAAAATATAGCTAATGCAGTTAGAGAGCAAGCAACTATGACCACTAGAATATTGGAGGAGATAAAAAATAATGCACATCCAGCATAACCAGCACTAGCACAATTGGCACTAGTGAATAATACAGTTCTAGTGGATAATCAAGACTTTTATAATTTATCTGAGTTCAGGAAAGCAAAACCCTCATCTTTCAGAGGATAGTATGATATAGTAAAGGCAGAAGAGTGGATAAAGGAATTGGAGAAGATTTTTGTAGTAATGAGATGCACCAATGAACAAAAAGTGTCATTTGTTGTTTATATGTTAAAAGGAGAAGCTGAATATTGGTGGGATAGTGCTAGAAGGTTAAAGGAAGCTATCAGGACTCAAATAACAAGGGAGGTGTTCAAAACAGCCTTCTTAGACAAGTATTTTCTGAGGAAGCTGCAAGAAGAGAAAGAATTGGAGTTCTTAGAACTTAAGCAAGGAAATATGATTGTGGAGCAATTTGAAGCAAAATTTGAGGAGCTATCCAAATTTTCTTCATACTTCAGATATAATCCAAATGAAAATTAGAAATTTGTTAAGTTTGAAGCCGAACTGAGAGATGAGGTGAGAAAAGAAGTGAGGCCGTTGGAGATCAGAGACTTTCCAACATTGGTAAATAAATGCAGACTTATAGAATCTAAAAATAAATCTCGAGGGGAGCAAAAACTACAGAATTTCTAAAAGAGGAAGAAGATGGATAAGGAATTTGAAGGGGATACTTCCCAGCCTGAGTATTTATAGGATTAAGGGAAGTATGTTGAAATAGAAACTTTGAGACTAAAGTGTGCAAAATGTAGGAAAAATCACAATACAGAAACTTGTATGAACAATTGGATTATATGTTACACTTATGGCAACTCAGGCCATTATGCCAATAAATGCCCTCAGAGACAGGAAGTGAAATCTGATAGAACTGTATGTTACACTTGTGGCATATCAAAACATTACGCCAAGAATTGTCCTCACGCACTGGGAGAAAGGCATGGGCCAAATTTTATATAATGTAGCCCTAAATGGATGTATATAATCTTTGATATGTCATTTTAAACATATGGGCCGAATTGGAACTCAAGGAGATATGGTAGTCTCCATATTGCATCTAATGCTTATGTACTTGAATTGTTCTTGAATTATTGTTTGTAAGGAAATTTCTTGGAATAAATGGTATTGTGCATTCATGGAATTGATTTTAGTTACTTGATTTGTAAAGTAACTAATGAATGTGTATAGAATAGGATGAATGAAGTGGTATTGGATACTTGTTGTTAGGTTTAAGTTTTGATGATGAAAGATTTTTGTAGGAAATTTGTTGGGTTGATTGATTTGAGTATAGAAGGAATGTTTTCAAATTTGTTTTTCCCCTCTGTAAATCTATTGATATATGATTGATTATGAGTCAAAACTTTCCATTTAAAAAACAAATATCTCTCTTAAATATATATAGTGATTTGATGAGTTGATTGTTTTTTATTAGGATTAAATGACTTTACATACTCATCTCCAACGGTCAAGCATGTTTTTAGGAGAGCCATTTGGTTCCAACGGCTAAAAGATTGCAAAATGCTAGTTATACCCAAACCAAAGAAGAATAACAACTAAAACAATAGCTACTGGGCGAACTAGCAACTACTGGGAGCGAAAATAGCAACTACTTAAAAACATACGAGCTGCATATCCCATGGGTTTTAAAGTCTCTCAGCTGATTTTTTGCAACCTCCAACGACTAGCAAATGTTAAGGGAAGCACTCCACTATATATAGAAGGCCTTGAAAAGGATCAAGCACAACCATTTGCTCAAATCAAAAGTGAGGAATTGCTTAAAGTTTGTTATCTTTGTTTTCCTCCTCCTAGTTGGTTCTAAAATTGTGTATCCACTCTATAGAGAAAGTTTTATTGTTGGGATTCATTGTAGCTCATCTCATAAGAGCATAAAAGTGAGAGTGATTTTTATTCTAGTGAAATTAGTTACTCTTCTTCAGGTAGAAGTTGAGGGAGGTTTAGTGGTGTCCTTGGTGAAAGAAACCATTGTAACTCTGCTTTGAGGTTAAGGTAGAGGAAGGTTCGTCGGAGTCCTTGTAAGAGAAAATTCGACAAGTAAAGAAAATCTTGACCTTTTGATTGGGGACTGGATGTAGGTCTCGGATTATGGTTGAACCAGTATAAAAATCGTTTGTGCATTTCTTTCTACCCTTTCTTCTTTACTTTCATTTTTTACTTGTGTTTATATTGCAATTAATTTTTTAATATTTAAATTTTTTGTTATTGAACCCTACAGAACCAATTCACCCCCTCTTGGTTCTATTAATTGGTACCAGAGCTTAATTCTCTAGGAGGCTTAACCGCTTGAGAAGTTGATCCTTACAGGTTCAATGGCAAGAAACTTGATGAACTCAAATGTCATTGAAGGGCAATCCATCTTAAGGCCACCATACTTTGATGGGTCAAACTACACTTATTGGAAAGAGCACATGAAGATATTCATTCAGTTCGTCGACTACAAGCTTTGGCTCATGATAAAAAAACGGACCATCTGTTCCAAAGAAAATGGTAGATGAAAAAGAGGTAGAGAAGACTGAAGAGGATAAGTGGGATAAGTTAGAAGTCACACACGAAGGAACGAGCCAAGTAAAAGAAGCAAAGATTGACATGCTTATTCATAAGTACGAGTTGTTTAACATGAAAGAGGAAGAAAAGATTGATGAGATGTTCGAGAGGTTCTCAAACATAGTCAACACCCTTGATGCTCTTGGGAAGGTCTACACGGATAGAGAATTAGTAAGGAAGATACTAAGAAGCCTCACCAAAGAATAGCAATCAAAGGTGGCTGCGATTCAAGAAGGACGAGACCTCAACACCATTTCCTATGATGAATTAAGAGGTAATCTCATAACTTATGAATCAACTTTTCTTAATAGATTGCAGGAAGAGAACACAACAAGGAAATGAGTTGCTCTCAAAGCCACATCAACCTCATACCAAGAGAAAGACGATGAAGGAACTCAAATGAGTAATGATGAAGAGATAGTACTCCTAACCAAGAGACTCTGTAAACTTAACAAGCAAAAGTTTGGTTCAAGGAAGAGGCATTAATTCAAAAGAAATGATTCAAAAGAAGATCAAATTGTGTGCTATGGATGTAGAAATTTTGGTCACTACCAATCCGATTGTCCTTTCACAAAGATAAAATTTCAAAAGAAGCTTAAGAAAAAAAAAGCAATGATAACAAGTTCAACTTGAAGTGATTATGATGACTCTTCATCAGAAAGTGAACAAGAAGATAAAGATGAGGTGGCTCAGATGTGTTTCATGGCAAGAAGTGAACAAGATGATGAATATGATGACGTAAATGACTTTGACCATCCTACTTCTTATGATGAATTAAATGATGAGTTTGAACAATTGTTAAAGGATTCTATAATGCGATCTAAATCATATTTGCTTTAAAATCTAAGTATGATGATGCTTTTGTTGAATTTGAGAAGTTAAGAAAAGAAATTGAGCTTTTGAAGTTAGAAAATGTTTCAAATAAAAATGAACAAAAATTGATTGCTGAAAATGTTTTATTAAATGAAAAGGTTGATGAACTTTTGAAGTTAAAAAATGTTTCAAATGAAAATGAACAATTGATTGCTGAAAACATTTTATTGAATAAAAAGATTGATGGGCTTTCTAAAGATCTTGCAAAATTTGTAAAAGGAAAAGAAAATTTGGTTATTCTCTTAGGAAAAAAAAAATGTTCTTTTGATAAAGTTGGAATTGGATTTAATGAATATAAAAGTGAAAAATATTACAAGAATTTTTTTGTGAAAGCAAATGTTTGTACAACTCTATACGTGACATGTAACTATTGTGGACAAAAAGGACACATCTCATACACATGTGCTATAAAGCAAAATGTTTCTATGATGATGTGGGTTCCTAAAGTCACTAAGGTTGATTCTTCAAGCTCTAACCCCCAAGGACCTAAGAGAATTTGAGTACCAAAGGTGAAATCTATCTTGTAGGTCTGCTTGAAGACAAGCATCAAGGAACAATGATTCTTTGATATTGGATGCTCAAGAGTTAGTCAATTTCATCTCCCCCAAGCTCAAACAAGGAAGAACTATCACATTGGAGACAATGAGAAATTATAAGTATTAGAATTGGTAAAACTAGTATCAACTTATGATTCTTTGTTACTTTTACTTAAATATATATTTGAAACATATTATGTGAGTAACATGTTGTATAAGGAATGAAATTGATTTAACTAGCCATGAATGGCCTCTTTGAAGTTTTTTTGTTAAGTTGAATGGTTACAATATTGTCACTTAATTAAAAAATTAAAAAATTAAAAAATTGAATGGCTTTAGATCTCGTGACTCATAATAATCTTTAATGTGCTTTGTGTGTTTCATGTTAATCTCATATGTGCTTCATAATAATTCTATGCACATTTTGTTTTGTACGTTAGAGTGCATGGGATGATGACTTTATATGATAATGATGTCAATTTTGAGTAATTGGAACCATGTCCAAGTCTTTCATAAGCTTTTTCCACAATTGTTTTTTTAAGTTTTGCTACTGTTGTCAAAAGTAGCAACTACTGGGCAAAATAGAAACTACAAGGTAGTTGCTATTTGTAGTTGCTACTCTTCTTGGATTTTTGTATGGAGGCTCATTTTATGTCATCAAACGCACATGGGCATACTGGTCATTTAAAATTTTTTAAGGGCACTTTTGCATTTTCTCATTGTCTTTTCTTTATATAAAATATAAAAATAAAAAATATTTTTCTCTCTCCTTTCTCACAACATATTCTTTTCTCTCTATTGTAATTTGTTCTTCTTCTCCAAACTGTACTTTCAAAATCCCTAAAACCCCAATCTTTTCATACTTTATCTTTCTTCATAAAAACCATATTAATCATATGTTTTTCTTCACAAATCTTTCACCTATACACAAATATTGCATCACCCCTGGTGTTCATGGTTTGAAGATACAAATCCCATACTGTTCATATGCTTCCTACTCCGGTGTCGGTCCTTTATGTTTTCTGGTGACGTAAGCTTCAACTTCGGCATCACGAGCTCCTCCTCTTTCTGCGACCAAGCTGCTTCTCTCTGGTGACGCCTGCGCTGCTTCCTGCTATTGGACAGTGATTCTTTCTCTTCGACTCTGACACTTACAAAAACATGAATTATTTATCTCTCTCAATACTGTTGCTGGTTCGTGGTACAACTTGGCCGCACCACCGTTGGTTAAATGGTTGATTTGCTTTCTGTGGAGTATTATTTTGATTGGCTATTTAGTCTGGACTTACTCCTCACAACCACTGATGAAGAAAACAGGTGATTCATTCAAAGGATAAGTTTTGATGATGAATGGTTGGAATTATTGAAGATAATGAAGAGCTGAAAAGTTTTAGCTAACTCCGTGGAGAACCAATAGCACTTACAAGGACATTACTTTTGGAATTATATTATGACTATCTTTATTGTTTTTCTTGCTATGAATTTTTGGACTATCTTTGCATTACACTTGACTTTTTTGATGTTGGAGAAGGAGAAATGACAGGTTTGTTTATCAATTTGGAGCATGAACTTATAGGGGAGCATAGCAAGCCTCCAAGGATTAAGGGGGAGCTCATGAATTAAAAGGGAGCTTTTTCTAAATTGTCTCTTTTTAATATATTTGACTCCTATATTATTATTAAACATGTGATATATGAAATAATTATTGATTTCTACATTCCTTTACCATGCTCAAATTATTGATTATGTTTCATAATTGTGTCATCATCAAAAAGGGCGAGAATGTTAGGTTTAAGTTTTGATGATGAAAGATTTTTGTAGGAAATTTGTTGGGTTAATTGATTTAAGTATAGAAGGAATGTTTTCAAATTTGTTTTTTCCCTTGTAAATCTGTTGATATATGATTGATTATGAGTCAAAACTTTCCATTTAAAAAGAACAAATATCTCTCTTAAATATATATATATATATAGTGATTTGATGAGTTGATTGATTTTTATTAGGATTAAATGGCTTTACATACTCATCTCTAACGGTCATAGGAGAGCCATTTGGTTCCAATGGCTAAAAGATTGTAAAATGCTAGTCATACTCAAATTAGAGAAGAATAGCAACTAAAACAACACCTACTGGGTGAACTAGCAACTACTGGGAGCGAAAACAACAACTACTTAAAACATACGAGCTGCATATCCCATAGGTTTTAAAGTCTCTCAGCTAATTTTTTGCAACCTCCAACGACTAGCAAATGTTAAGGGAAGCACTCCACTATATATAGAAGGCCTTGAAAAGGATCAAGCACAACCATTTGCTTGAATCTTTGTTTTCCTCCTCCTAGTTAGTTCTAAAATTGTGTATCCACTCTATAGAGAGAGTTTTATTGTTGGGATTCATTGTAGCTCATCTTTTAAGAGCATAAAAGTGAGCGTGAATTTTATTCTAGTGAAATTGGTTACTCTTATTCGGGTAGAAGTTGAGGGAGGGTTAGTGGTGTCCTTGGTGAAAGAAACCATTGTAACTCTACTTGGAGGTTAAGGTAGAGGACAGTTCGTCGGAGTCCTTGTAAGAGAAAATACGACAAGTGAAGAAAATCTCGAGTATTTGCTTGGGGACTAGATGTAGGTCCCAGATTGTGGCCGAACCAGTATAAAAATCGTTTATAAATTTCTCTCTACCCTTTCTTCTTTACTTTCATTTTTTACTTGTGTTTATATTGCCATTAATTTTTTAATATTTAAATTTTCTCTTATTGAACCCTATAGAACCAATTCACCCCCCTCTTGGTTTTGTCACTTGTTATATATTAAAGATTATATTGCTCTTTGATTAATCAAGTTGAGCTAGAATGTGAATTGTATTGCTCCCTTAATTCTTTAAGATTGAGCTAGAATAGTAATTTGTGCTTGTGTTTGAATAATCTCCAACAAGGGAGAAAAGTATTTTGAGTAAGGCATAATCTCCAGCAAGGGAGAAAAGTATTACGGCTGGGAGTAATCTCCAAAAAGGGAAAAAATATTATGGGTAGGGAATAATCTCCGAAAATAAAGAAAATTTTTAGTTTTTGAGTATAGAGTAAATTAGAACAAATTACTAGTTTGAATTAATCTATGACAAATATAATGTAATCCTCAAGAAGAGAGGATTGAAATCTTTTATAGCTTGGTACTTAATTGTTTCTGAATGCATTTATTAGTATAATTTATAATGTTTGTTAAAAAATATTTTCTAAAACTATTAATAATTAAATAATCTATCTTGAGAAGAGAAAGGAATTGTTTTGGCCTTTTGTCACCTTTCTACTTTATGATTAAAGTTTTTGAAATGATTTTTCCCCAAAGCAACTGGAAGTATTATGATGACACGAATTTGTAATAGTATTAATGAGAATTCCTAGAATTATTACCCCTTTTTGTATGTATTCCATAATATTTTCAAAGAAGCGTTCATCAGCAAGCAGGGAAAGGAAGAAAATGTAGAATAAATTTTGATATCATTTTGTATTTGTGATATATATTTAGTACCTTGGAACTGATTATGTAATTATTGTGTATTATAATATACTTTGTATACTGTACTTCATAATATATGTATGTTATCTTAACCCTCAACAAGGTCATATTTTACATATATTGTATAAACAAAATTTTAAATTATTTTATTAGTATTAAGTGACATGCTTAATTATGATTACTATTACGTAATTCCTGATACGTCATTAGTAATAGTATTAAGGAAGTTACATATACCTTTATAGAAGAAACATATGTCTTATGTGTATATACATTGTGATTGCCATGCGGCAATAGTGAGAGCTAACAACAAAGTTTATAATAGAAAAAACAACATATACATATATGTCATAATTCTGCAAACCGGTTGCTAAATGATAGGGTTATATCCCTAAACTAAGTGAGGTCAAAGATAAATATAGTTGATCCATTGTTGAAGCCACTAAGCAAAAAACTTGTGAGTAATACATCGAGGAGGATGTGGCTTATGTCTAATACAAAAATAGAGAGTTGATAGCAACCTAACCTAGATTTGTGGAATCTTCAAAAATTGGGTTTATATAGGTAATAACAAGTCACTTTTCAATTAGATGACACACTATTCAATATTCAAGAAAGCCCATCCCTAGTGTAGGATATTGTGTTACTACAGCAATAGAGGCTGAGTATACATTCTTAATGAATCTATAGCTCATGGACGAATGGTGTGCTTGACTATAGTGCACACTTGATATATTCACCTATTTGAGTGTCGAGGTGGGGCAGCCTTTATGAGAGCCTAGGAAACTTTCTAGAGCACTCATGAAATCCAGGTATCGATTTAAGGATAGTGTAGGATAGTGTGTTACTACAATGTTAGAGGGTGAGTACACATTCTTAATGAATCTGTAGCTCAGGGATGAATGGTTTGTTTGACTGTTGTGCACACTTAATAGATTCACCTATATGAATGTGAAGGTGAGGTTGCCTCTATGAGAGCATAAGAAACTTTCTACAGCACTCATGAAATCTAGGTAATGGTACAAGGCCAAAATGCACAACATCGCGTTGAATTACTTTGGATGAGAAGTCGATCTGAGTGATGAGAACACTAATTCACAAGTGGAATGGAGTTCACAGAGGTTGTAATCTCTTCGACATTACTGTGGGTCATAACTCATTTACTCTTCGTACTAGTTCATAGTCCAAAAGACAATATGGCTTATACACTGAATTCTCAAGCTCTTAGGAACTTCCTATTTTAACTTTGAAATATGTGAGGGATTGTTACATTTCTTTAATATAAATTTTAAAATAGAATAATTATTTAATCTTTCAAAGTCAAATTGCTTTTCACCTTATGTTCTCTCTTTATCATTTTTACCATGTTGGATATTTACTTTATACATCCTTCATGACCATAACACTTTGTCAATGTTTGTGACTTGGATATTTCATTTTTTTTCTTTGCTGCACGTTGGAAAATTATCCACCCTCCCAAAATACTAGTCCAAGTAGTGGTTATTCTTCTCTCTATTTGCACATTTGAGTCTGGTGGTAATTCCTTCTTTTTTTATTACAGGTTACAGCACGTTGGAACTTCTTATCTAACAAATTTTATTAGCCAATATTTTAACATTGGGAAAACATAACTTGTGTGTTAACTTTATAAATACTAAATGGTGGGAGCGTCACAAACACGCACAAAATATCACTTATTTTATATTCTCCTTAACTTTTGGTTCCCTTGAGCAATCCAACAAGTTGTTTCCATACCCTTGCTATTTCAAGTGTAGTGTTAGCAATAAGTTGTTGTTGTATCTTGGAGAGTATTAATTAGAAAACCATCTACACCAAGTTATTTACTTATGCTGATGAAATACTATTAAGTTCAGTGCTTGCACACCTCAAGCAAAGTACCTACGACAAGTTATTTTATTTATGCTATTTTATTTTTTATATCCAATTGTATTTTTATATTTTTTTCATACAGTTTTCAATTCTAAAATCAAGTGTAAAATGATAAAAGGATAATAAAGTGATTAGAACACAAGATTCTTCTAGTTTTTTTAAAGGTTCTGAATCCAGACTTCTCTTTTAACTAGTGAAGGAACTGGTTCACGGTTCGATGGTTCAATTGTGGTCGAACCAGAACATTATCTATCTATCTATATATATATATATATAACAAACTATTTAGATTAGGAACATTATTCTATTAATGTGAATATTGTTGGTAAATGACATTGTAATAACATAGTGTTAAATTAATTAATAAATAAATAGAAAGAAAATGAAGAATTAGTATAATTTTTAAATTATTATTAGTTAAAAAATAAATTATATTAATATATTTTGTAATGAAAAAGATATATTTAGATTTTTTTAAGTTATATAAATACTAAATTTATATTTGAGTTTGTTTGTAATATATTACATAACGTGTCTAATATATCTAACTATTGTGTTTAGTACTACGGTTTATTGCTTCCACACTTTTTAAAAGGTCTTGAGTTCAAATCTCAAGTCATGCTATTTTCGACTTTTTTAGACAAACCATTGTACCAATTTTATTTAAAAAAATTGGTATTGGTTTGATCTCTTGTCCGGTTTCATAGTAGTTCAATGGTTTAGAGTCTGGTTTTTAAAACATCGGGTTAAGTAGCTTAATCGAACCGACCAAGGGTTTGGTTCCTGGTTAAAACAGTCGAACTGACTAGTCTAGTCCGATCAGAACATCAAGATTTTTTCCAGGTGGTGCAATATATGTGGGGATTTGGATTGTCTGTTTCTGAATAACATGAGAGAATACTCTATTAAAGACATAAATAGACAACTAGTTTTGAATATAACTAGTAGACCTTACAACTCTTTATGTTGAGTCGCTCTACACAATAAAACTTGTATTTATATCTCTTCAACTTGAATGAATGGAGAGGATCCAAACTTAATGTGGAACTTTGATAGGCCATATCTTTGTGGTTTAGATGAAGAATCTCTTAAAAGGACATTTATTTGAAGGCATGGTTGAGCAAATCTGTGTAAAAATCCCTACTTGGAATTTTCTTTGGGTTGCAAGTAGAGGTATATCAAACCTGACAAGAATTTGGCTTGCCCATTCAAGTAATAATGTTGGAGTAAATCTTAAGTATATATGGTTTATCATAAACATTTAAATTAACTGTTGACACTAATAAAACTATTTTTTTAGAGATAAGTTCAATTCCAATATGGCATATACAACTTTTCACATGTAAACTATTGATTTATATGAACCATGTCTACTTAAGGATTTTTCTTTATATTGACCCAACTTTTGGGGAATATATATGAAAAAAATGGTTCATCTCCAAAAGAGCTAGGTTGATTTTTTTTAACCTATAAAGTAGGAGTGCATGACACAATCTAAAAATCTTTTCAAAGTTCAAACAAAACAAGACTTGTTAGATCTAACCGATTTTGACATATAGTGTCAAGGACATGATTTGGTTCAAGCCTTTAGACAAGTCTAAGATAGCCAAATTTCTACCCACAAGTTTTCCTTGCTTAAGAGGCTAAACATAAATATTTAGTTTCCCATCCACCATACCCATTTCAATGTGAAATAAAAGCCAATATTTTGTAACTTGTAGATATCTATAATATCTAAGTTGAAGTGATATTTTAATTAAATCTAATGGTCATCATAAGTCGCTTATATTAATTGAGAGTGCAATTTTAAGGATGGGTGATCCAAAGGTAAAAAGGGTATTTAAGCTTAGTAGGAGTGGATAAAAAAGCTATAAAGTGAATTGAACTACTAAACCAAATTAAATTTAACTAAAACAAAAGAAAGACTTGAACCAATTCAACCCCAATTCATTTTTTAAGTAATTTTTTTTTTTGTTATGAATGTGGTGCAGTCAGTTACTTAACATATATAATTTGGTTAACCACATTTAGCCAAACCAAACTAAATAACAAAGAAATTGGTAGATTTCAAAGGAGATGGCCACAATATCCTTAAAGTAAGTGCATCAAAGTGAATAGCATTTTCAATTTAAGTTTTTTTATGCTACTGTGTTTTTTTATTGTAGTTCCTGTTATATGAATTAGATTTGAGATCAATGATGGTGTTTTCAAACTCTTCTATGGCACGACCCACCATCTCTAGAGTACTATGTGCAACCACAATCTCCATTTTTATATCGGTGTCAAATCGCTGTAGATCTCAATGGTAAGTCTCAATGATTGATTTAGATTTTACTGTCTAGGTTTCAATCATCAGTATTAGGGCAAACTTCTAATCAGGCCAACATTGGCGAAGAATTAGGATCTAGGTCATGTTGTTGTTGTTTGTTATGCTCCACATTGTTGGATTCAAATTATGGAGGATCTAGAATTATTAATAAATTGGGTTTAAAGAAATACATGATGTGTACCAAAAAACAATAACGTTGCTATTTGTAACAAAATAAGATTCTACAAAATTTTATGATGTACCTGAAATCCCTTTTTCTTCGTTTTATCTCTATAAAAAGTATAGCATAAATTTTGAAAGAAAAAAAATATCATCACAGATTAGTGATAACTCCATAGAATGTAGTTATTTGTACCCTACTCTATGCATTATTGTTGGCTTTGTCCTTGTTGCTATGCTTTGTTAGAAGACTTTAGCCTCATTTTCATGAAAAATCTCTGTTGAGGTCTTCCTTCTAATCTTGTTAAAATTCTTTCTAATCTTTGATTGGATTAAGTTAGATTGCATTTGTATTTGACTGATTGATTTCTCAATTACAAGATGAGCCCAAAAGAACTAACTTGATGCAAGTCAAGGTCTTGCATTAGAAGAGAAATCACAAGATAAGTTCCAGTGGATCACGCCGCGGCGCTGGTATGCTTTCATCGCGACATTCTGCTATCTGCTTGTGCACCCTGATAACCCGATGCTTTAATGCCGGGGCACAATGAAGTGAATGCCACAGCGCTGGTGCCCTAATTTTTGCGCATCGCGGCGTGTGTTGTGTAACGTCACGACATGAAAAGCGAAATATGTAGGTCTATAAATACCTTTTACATAGATTTCTGCCTTTCCTCTCATTTTCTCTCTTCTCTTGGAGAACTTTTTTTTTACTCTTTTAGCTTAGATCTTTTGGAGAACCCGTCAGCTAGATCTTCATTTATGGGCTTAAAGAAAGTTGAAGAAGCCAAGATTGGAGGTCCTCTTCATCTTGGAGGAAGACTCAAGCTTTATTGGGCTTTATCTTCTGTTCATTCTTCTTTCTCTCTTCCATTTATCTTGAATATGAATTTTTGTAATATATTTTCGTATTCAATGAGTAGCTAAGTTGTGTTTAGGGTATTCTTTAGACCCCTTATGAATATTGAATGATTTGTACTCTTTTGGGTTTATATAAACAATTTGGGTTTTGTTCTATCATGTAGTGCTTAATGCTCTTACTTATTTGATCAGCATTTAGGTGATTTGATTAAATCTAATGAGCCTAGACATAGGACTTTGGGTTTTAGATCATACATATGGTAGATACAAGTTCGATTTTATTCTAATGGTAGGATAAATTGATTTGCTAATAGGATAGATATATACCTTTTAGTCATGCATAGTCATAGTTGAGAATCGATCTTAATGCTTGTTGTTTGCTCTAGTTCTCATGGACGCATAGTGAACTAAGTAAACGACATAGGGTTAATCGACCTTGATATAGGCTTTTAACTAAGTTAGTTTCTCAGACTAACCTAATCTAATTATTTGTATTGCTTGAATGGATTTCATGTTATCAATTGAAGTAGGGGGTGAAAAAGGATTCTCTATTCTCTCAACCATATCTTTATCTTTTCTTTATGCTTTGTAGTTTAATTCATCAACCTTTTTACTAATTCACGTTTGCTTGAATAGAATTAGTTAAGCTGTAGGTCAATATTTAGCATTAGAAAGTAACCATATTCCCCATGGGAACAATCCCTACTCATCATTTTTGTTATTTGAGCGACCTATGCACTTGTGGTTAGCAAAAGGAGTTATCCACCAACAAGGTTGGCATAGCATAACCTACAAATAATTACAAAGACACATTTCTCCTCCCACGAGGCCCGTATTTTATATAGAACCACTAATGTCCTTACGAATCCACTACTCCGTCATCTCAAGAAAAAATCTTATATGCACCGAGAGTAATACTCTAAATAATTTTGTAACCGTTCATATTTAATTTAATAATATTTTATTTTCAATCCAACAACTTACATGGTTATGTGCTGCCCCATGTCACCATTTTACAAGTCTAGTGTAGTACAATCAAATTACACAGGAACTTCTCGTCATCAAGACCATCCTCTTCGCCCTTTACACCACCAAATACGAAGGTGAGTTTTGCTGCGATCGTTCTGCTTGCTTCCTGGAATTTCAAGATGATGACTAGATCCATACCATCCTTGTTTGCTCTCATACCTCCACATCGACTACATTGATGCCTGGCTTCGCTCCCATGGCAACTGCTCTCTTTGTCATACCAGAGTTTTGTGTGTAGAGTCACAACCGTTCATGCCCATGATGGCTGCCAAGATCAACCCCAGCCTCCATGATGACCTAATCCTTTACACGATCAACATGGAGCTGCAAGTGGAAGCTCCAGCACTGCTGACGTCTTAGTCCATAGTGCCAAAAATCACGTTTTGCATTGAGGAGCAATGGAACAATTCAAAGGATCGACTCGGTAATAAGGACTTCCTACTAATGCGGTCATATTTTTTTGGGTTGAGTGGAGCTTAGTGTTGGAGAGGATGGTGATGGAGCCAACTATGGCATCATTGTGGCAATACTAGAGAGGGAGCAACAACAATTTTTGGAGCACGAGGCTACTACTACTTGTATCACAGGGGAAGTTGAGGTTGTTCTCGTTTAGGTATTAATATAGAGGGATGAAGTTTTCATTTTTCTAGGAAAAGGGTTTCTTCCCATTATCAGAGTCAAGCATGAGGTATGCTGGCGGTGGGAGCTTGTCAAGAAGAAGCAAGTCGATAGTAAGCTAGAATAACGATCAAAGATGGTTAGTGCGATTGACGGAGAGTGGAACTGTGGAAGAGTAGTGGGAGGAGGAAGTGCACAAATAAAATCTTAGAATTTTCCTTTTTTTTTACTAGCCAGTTATGTTTCTCCACGTAACTAACTAGGTGATTCATAAAATTTTTTACGAAATGCTATTTGTAAGAATTAGCTTTTACAAGGAATCGTGGAATGAAAAGAATATCTTTATTTAGACTAGATCTCTGCTTTTAGCTTTTTTTGTAGGAGATAAAGAAATAAGCTTGAATATGAGGGTAGAATTAGAAGATGATGTCATTTACTTTGATTTATTGAATGGTTAACTGGTTAACCAGACATAAATAATGATTTTCTTTTGTTTGGTTTTTATTTAACAAGATGGATAGATTATAAATTTGTCTATTTTCTGTTCAGTTTGGAAAACCACGTCTACTCCTAGGGGTAGTTAACTGTTTGAAATTGAAATGGTGAACTAGTGGATTTGAACAAGGAGGGCTCTAATTAACATGAAGTTGTTTTGAATTTATATCCACCATATTCTATTAAATTAAAGTGCATTAATCGAGAGTCACTCGAATAAAAAGGTTTAAAATGACAATTTTTTTTGTGTGTATATTATGATGGATTTAATTGCAATACTTTGGGTTAGTAGTGGTTCCCATAAGCACCATAATTGCGTCTTCCATTTGGTATAATACAGTGATTTCCCGCTGACCACCATAATCTACAACATATAAAATGGAGGTTTAGTTTTGTTTAAAATGACACTTAAAAACCACTATAATATACAAGATAATATGGTTGTTTACAACCGCCATAATGTGCTAAACTTGATTGATAACCTGTGTAATATAGATGCTTGTTAAATTAGCAATGTATTTGTTAAATTATTGTAATAATAAAATTGTTAATTATTCTGGATCGTATTCTGGAGTCATAACTCGTGGGCCAACCTGGCGGGCATACCTGCCGTGGTCCGACGTCCACAACCTCAATAGAGCTTGCTTGTCATGAGATCCCGATGATGTATGTCGGACCCAGGTATTGGATAATAATAGCTTTACTGAGAGATCAATGTAAGGGATAGATCTTATAATATCTCTTAATTTCTAATCATAATCTTACGGAATAATAGCACCATAACTACCATACTAATATTTTGATAATATAGGGATTCTCTGTAACTAAATATGGAACATATCTTCTCCTGCAACTATTATGGGAACGTATCTCTCCATGACGAGAACGTATTTATCCAACCTCTATAAATATCAGGCTAAGTCACCCAAATCAGGTATCTATTATCTCCTTGCACAAACCCTACTTGTGCACTGCCTGACTTGAGCGTTTAAGTCCCTTTGTAAGTACCTACCCCCTTGGTTTGATACGCTTGGTAGCAGCTACGTAAGGAGGAAACCATCGCACGTGTCTATCTCAAGTACACCTTTGAATCGACTTTAGAACATTCGTGCTGTTTGTGGGGACGATAAACTTCTAATCCCACCAAATCATAGTGAACACGAGACAAAACTCGAGGAAAGACGTTGCGCAAACCTCTACTATCCAAAGGCAAGGGCCTACTATGCAACGTCCACCTCAACCTGTCCCACCACCTACTGTTGAAACCTCCGCTGTGAGAAACAATGCACTCAACACAGAAAACCAATGCGATGGGCACTTCACGTCGATCTCTGACGAAAGTCCTAACCTATTGCGCAAGATTTCTGTAAGAGATAGACTTGGAATCCCAGCCCAATGAGGCAACCCTAATGTTCAAGAACGCATAATCCTAGTGCAACTGCGATTTGAATGCCAAATAATGAAGTTGATGATCGTGTGTCTCGCTCTGAATGTAACACCCCGAAAATTCGTATTTTATTTATTTTGGTCTTTTCTTAATTATTTTGAATAATCCGACTTGACTTTCATGAATTTTATGATTGTTGTGATTTTTAGGAATTTTTTTGAGAGTTTTTACGTTTTTGATTATTTTAATATTATTTCGAGGTTGTATATGAGCCTTCGTATTTTATTTCTTTTTGTAAATCCTTAATGATTTTTACTAATCTGACTTGATTTCCATAAGTTTTACAATACTTATGATTTTGTGGATTATTGTGAGATTTTCTTATTTTAATAGTATTCTCGAGCTGTGTGCGGGCTCGGGGCAGGTTCGGAAAAATGAAAATTTTGTATGGACAGAAAATTTTGTACTGTTGAGAAGGAGACGGGAGATCTTACTAAACTCAAAAAAGGAAATAGTTTTTGAAATTTTTTTTTACTGTATTTTGTATTGTATTTAATTATCAGGCAGTAAAAAAATACCATAAAATTGTGTTTATAGGGTAAACTAATTAGAATCTAATTTTCATTTGATGAACCAATTAGAAGGCTATAGAAATAAGATCAACAAATAAAAATTAGTCAACAAAGAGGGCTTGACTTTGATTTGCACCCTTGGATGAGAAGACTTAGTTTTGAACATCAACCATTGATCTAATCAACGATTGAGAAACAAACTTAATGAAAAAGCCTTGGATGATCACCATTGATTTAATCAATGGTGTGAGAGTAAACATAGTTAGGAAGCTTTGGATGTTCACCATGGATCTAATCAATGGTTGTAAAGACAAGCTTAATAAGGAAGGCTTTGGATATCCACCGTTGATTTAATCTATGGTGGAGATTGGTCTCACAAAATAGCTAGGACCATTTGTGACCATTGGATGGAAAGTGTGCAGAGAAGATCTTGACCCTCCATTTTTGAAGATGTATCTTATGACTAGGATTTCATGGAGAAGAGATCCAATGGCTTAGATTTGATCCTATCACTTGGAAACTTCTACCAAACATCAACCATTGATTAAATCAATGGCTCTTGAAGCCTAAAATGGTGGCTAATGTATTTGGACAACTCCTAAGTGTACAAGGGCAGGAGGCCATGGTTTTGAAGACCAAAATGGCTATAGGAAAGTGTACATTTCATTTCATTACTCATCTTTCTCATTTCCTAAGCAAAAGCTTCACAAAAATTTTCTCTCCTTTCCTCTTAACATGCTCACGGCCAAGGTGGAGAAAATCACCCTCCCATATTCAATAATTTCTATCAACCTTACTTCTCAAATCTTCTCATCATTCTAAGACTATTTCTAGTTAAAAACAAAGGCTAGATCATCCATTTTCAAGGAGTTCTTTCAAAGCCAAAAACAAAAACTCTTACCTTTCTCCCCCACAAAGCTCACGGCCAACCACCATAAAAATACCTTCCAAGCTTCAATAATTTATACCAACCTAGTTTCTTGAATCCTTACCTTATTCTAAGCAACTTTCATGTTAGAGACTTTCTCTAAATCATCCATCTTCAAGTACTTTTCCTAAGATCTAAGTTTGAAGGGTAAAGGGTGAAGTTCTTGATATCCTTTTCTAAATCTTATACTTAAAGTTCTAAACCATGTTTTGATCCATGGTTTTCTTATTCAAGTCTTAGATATTGATTATGTATGTTTACTTTGATTTTTAAGAAAGCTTTTGGTGGTGAAGGACTTGTACAAGAAGCAAAACAAGGAGCTTTGGAGGTTTCTCCAAGAGGTAAGAGGGAGATTGTCCTCATCAACCATGTGTTGGTGGTGAGGAATGGATGTGTGTGTGGTGAAAAATTCATAAGGATTATTTCACTTGGTTGTTTAAGAGCTTTCCATATTATGGTTGTTTGGTGATTGTGATGTTTATTGCTTTGATAACATGCTTTAGTATGTGTTTATGATGCATGATAAATTATGTATGTTTTAAGATGTGATTTATATGAAAAAGGAAAGTATGTTGGTTCCAAAGAACCATGGAGGCATATGGCCTCAAGAATATTTTTGGAGCAAAAGATTTTAAATATTTTACTAATCAAGAGTTTTTAGATGAAAAGGGTAATAAGTTAATGATTTTAAGGATTTGCAAAGAAAGTGAACAAGGAAATGAACAAAGATTTTTATGATGAAGGTATTTATGATTTTCAGCTAATATGCCAATGATTGGCAAATTAAGATTTTCATGAATGGTAACAATGGATGATTAGAAGGAAAAGGAAAAGAAAAGATATAATAGTTTCAATGGCCATATGCCCACGGATTTGAAGGCTTGTAATGCCTTAGTTTTATGAAACAACATGATTTTAAAGTAGAAATTTAGTTGATTAAGTACAAGGATTAAAGAAATGGAAACAAAGTGTTTTGTCACTTGAAAAATGAAAATTTCATATATGAAAGGAAAATAGGAATTGAAAGTGTTTGAACCTCCACTTATTTTGAAGAGAACTGATTTTAGAATTGATTTGAGAATTATGGAGAATATAATGGTGACTTGAAATTTACTAACGTATAGCTCACTCTTTGGGTTTTGGAGCGCGTTAGGAAATTTTAAACTAAAAACATTGATTTAATTCAATGAAAAGGTGATTTTGGAAATATATTGTGGAAAGGAATTCTTAAATGAGAAAACATGGAAAAATGAAGTTGGAGATGGTATTGAGTTTTGGCAAGTCCAAAATGATGTTTGGAATATTGAGAAATATTTTATGTAGTGGAAAAAAATGATGGAAAATGTTTTTCATAACTTAAAAATGTGATTTTTAAGCTACACAATTTTAAAAACGTTGAAAAATCGCTACGCAATTCAAAAAATGTGTAAAAATTTTACGCGATTGAGAAAACGTCAGAAAATGATTATGAGATTTGAAAACGTAACAAAAGTATTACGCGATTGTGAAAATGCGTTAAAAATGATACACTATTGAAAGTACAGTAAAGATACTGTAAAGAACGGATGTACTGAAAGGAAACCTTTTTAATGATGAAATTGAAATATGCATTGAGGCATATGATGAAATTGAACAGAACTTGCATTGAGATATTTGTGTTTGCTACGCAACAATGAAGATGTATTTTGATGATAACAAACATGAGGATGATGAGAAGACCAAGTCCAAGTATTTAAAGATTAGCTTTAGGACTTAGGATCTATCATGTATGGAGCTGTTAATTAAATATCTCAAATGATTAAAGATAACCTAAACTGAAAGTTTTAAAAGATCAAATGTTTTAAAAGTTAAAAACAAGCATTTCGAAGCTTTTTGGAAAGGATTTTAAATCATTTTTAATCGAGGTATTCGAATACCTCAATATGGTATTCGAATAACCTGATTCAGAATCGATATTCTCTCACAGTGCTAAAACAGAGGCATTCGAATACCCCATATGGTATTCGAATACCCCAGTTTCAGAATGAACCGTTTTAAATGAGGCATTCGAATACCCCATATGGTATTCGAATACCCTGCTTTCTAAACATGCCTTATTTTAATGAGGTATTCGATTCGAATACCCTTGACTGGTATTCGAATAACTCTAACTTAAGCAGTTTTTTAAAAGAGTTTTTGACAGAGGTATTCGAATACCTCCTTCAGGCATTCGAATACCCCACGAGAAACAGAGCTACGTTTTTAAACAGCATACGAAGAATCAGAAAGTTTTTAATGTTATTAATTGCTCCCAACGGCCATATTCTTCCACGAGCTCTATAAATAGAGGCCTGGGACTTCTCTGAAAACTCCCTTAACATTGTGATCATTTTTGCTTGCTTGAAAACGTGCTCTACCTTATTCTCTCTTTATTTTCTGAACTTATAATTGCTTAACTCTTGAGATATTTGAGAAACAGCTCCTTAGTGCTTCAATTTGTATTTATCTACTCTTAGCGAGAGTTTCACTTCATCTCTTTATCTATTTCTGTATATTGAGGGTGAGGTATCCCCAAGGATTGTATAAGGGTGAGGTATCCCTTTTGTTTGATTGAGGCTTGAGCACAAGGGTAGAGTTTCCCTGTGTGTGAAAAGTGCTCCGTATTGTAAAGGTTGCAAGCACCTGTTGTTTAAGCTTGTCTTGAATAGTGAAAAATCTCGAACAGTGTTTCGGGGACTTGGACGTAGGCCACAAGTGGTTGGTGGTCGAACCAGGGATAAATACTGTGCTGTTTTTCTTTCCCTTATTCTCTTTATTTTATGCACGTTATTTATTGATTCCTGCAATTTATTTATTACTTGTTCTTCTTTTTTTCTCATCTCTTCCACATTCTTTAATAATTATATTGAGCAAAATTTATTTGTGTAAAGCTTTTGCAAAAGTTTTTGTTACTCAATTCACCCCCCCTCTTGAGTACTGGAAGCCACTTGGTAACAATATTCGTGCATTGAACAGAACTTGCATTGAGATATTTGTGTATTGAACGGAATATAGTTGATAGCTATTATGGCTGTTGCGGTTGAAAAAGGAATAAGAATTGAAAAGTGCGATCTATGTTGGATCTTAGGGGCTTCAAGATGCGGCGATCGATCCTGTGGGTAGTGGCAAGTACCCTGTGCCACGTGGCGACGCAGTCCATTGCAACTCATTGACGATACCCAACAAGAACACGATTTTTTTCGAAGATTGGAGATTATCTGTGGGCTAAAGCTGGACAATTAACCAGAGCATTCTTCTCGAAATTATGAAAACCTCCATAGAGTGGGAAATTGGTCTAGTATCCATACGCATGAGTCAGTACACATATTGTTGTGACATGAGAAATGTTCATATGATGTGACATCATCATTTTATATATTGAGGATATCTGTTATGGTGAAATTGGTACTAGTGATTTAACTGAGATATATGTTTATTGGAATTATGATGAAATGATAACGAAGTATGATGAATTGATAAGGAATTGTGATGAATTGATAACATGAATGAAACTGCGATATCTATGCATATGGAATGACTTTGTCATTCATATCATTCCTTGTTACCACTTTGGTATTGATGAAAGGGGATCTCACCTCTTTGTTATATTATTTTGTTATGCTTGTGTTGTTAAAAATTATATAGTAGATTGAACGAGTTTCTTAGACGTGACTGGAGGCAAATATTTTGAGTTTGGTGATAACATCAAGGAGTGACCACCCCAGATTGGTTGGTGTGCAGTTTTGAGGATGAACAGATATATGACACATGAAGATGGATACAAGATGGAATAAGTATATTGAGTTTTATCGATAGTGTTTTACCGTGTTATTAAGTAGGACCCATCATGCGGTTTGCTACTGTTTAAAATTGAGTCTGTAAGTGTTATGTTTCCTAAATAATTATTAAATATTATGTGGTATCAGTAATGTGTATTAATCAGTTTAAATCTATTTTTCAGTATTACCTATAAATTTCAGTAAGTTTATGTTTTCACGAAAAGAAATTTTAAAACCCATGTTTTGTAACTCAAACCTTTTCTGAAATCATTTTCAGATTATGAGCTTGTAGTCAGAAATGTGATGCCCTACGGAGGGTGTTATATTAGTTGGTATCAGAGCACGATTTGAGTCTTTTGGGGTTTGTGGTTAGGTCTATTTTTCTTGTGTTATGTTTTCTGTGTTTTTGGTTTCTGAAAGGAAACAATGTTATTTGAAATGGTTACATCTAGTTTCCATTTTATTTTGATTCGTCCGTCTTTGAAGAAAAGAAATGGCTCGTGGTAGACGCACACATGTGAAAGCGGAACGTGAAACTAATAATACAGTTGCAACTACAGAAGCAATGCGAAAGACAACTGACGTGACAATACAATAGGAACAGAGGATCGCTGAATAGCGGGAACTAGAAGTTGGGGTTCAGGATCTGATGGAAGAGAATTAGTCTTGAAATACAAGATTTCGTAACCTTGGAACCTGGGCATTCCAAAGGAGGAATAATAGGAAGGTAAATCGATTTTAGTGAAAAACGTAGTTACGATCACCAGGAAATCATCAGTAGCAGCAAACGTGTGGAGGAAGTGCTTGTAATAGTAAACTCAGTTAGATCGTGACGTCTTTACTATTATGTAAGAGATGTGGAAGAAGGCACTTAATGAAGAATTGTACGTCCAAGGAAATAATTTGTTTCAAGTGCGGAAAGCCTAGACACATTTTCAGAGATTGTGTTCCACCAAAAATGAAATTTTCTATTAGTAACGTACACGTTTCAAAGTCTTAGGTAGTAGGGAGAGTCGATGCCCCGAATGGAACAGGAGTGTTCCAAGTTGAAGACTTAAACAAAGGAGATTGTGTCATTGAAAGTGATCCTTTAACTATACTATATAATTCTGGGGGTAACCCATTCTTTATGGTATATAGTTGTGAGGACAATTAGATGTTATATGTGTCTTCATTATCTTTTGATTTGAGTATTCCTACTCTTATTGCTAAACTTGTTGTTGTTATTTAATTGCTAAATCGATCCTATCTCCTTTACAGACTAAATATTTTCTGTTGATTTAATTTGTTTATCTATTTTAAAATAGATACAATCTTAAAAATGGATTGGTTATTTTTCAACCATCCATACCCTGTTAGATCTGTCGGTTGAATTATTCAACTTAAAGAGCTTACTACCAAATTTATTGAACCATATCAATTTCTCTGTTGGATAGGTCCGGTAGCATATTAGATGATTTCACCATCTTGTCTTTCTACACATTCATAATATTTTTCATATGTCGCGATTGCGAAATTATATTCTTGATTCAATCCATTCTTTTATGGCTAATTGACTATGTGGATTGATTTGAGTTATCTGTGTCTTCGTTACCTTCTGACTTGTTTATTTATGTTTCTATTACTAGCTTATCATGCTACTCAAGTTATTCAAATTATCCTATTATTGTTATAGATCAAATCTTTGTGTTAGTTTGATCTGTTTATCTCTTTCATAAATAGACATGATCTTTGAAACAGATTAGTTATCTTCCAACCATATCCTATGAGATTGTCTCAATAAAGTGTTAGTATTCCAGAAAATTCATTCTTAAAATCGGGTTATATCAAATTCTTTGTTGAATATATCCGGTAACACATCAGATAGTTTTGCTGTATTTCATAATATTTTTCATGTATTGCAATTGCAAGAAAGAATATTCCTATTCAAATTCATGTGATAGTATCGGATACAGTGTTGTTGAAAGAGAACTCGATGTGTGAGACACTTCCTGATAAGAGCAAAGGCAGGAGAGTGAAGCAATACGAAGACAAGGAAATTTCAAGTGATGTCGTTCGAAGTGACGAATGCTCCTATAATATTTATAAATTATACTAGTAGAATCTTTCGTCCTTATCTAGACAAAATTGTCACTATCTTTGTTAACGACATTCTGATCTATTCTTGAAATTATGAGGAACATGTTGAACATCTCAGTGTGATTTTTCAAGTTCTAAAGGAGAAGCAGTTATATGTTAAAGTTGTCGAGATGTGAATTCTAGTTGGATGAAGTTCAGTTTTTGGGTCCCGTAATTCTAAGGAAGGGATTGCGATTGATCTGTCAACGGTTGAAATGGTTTTTCAAATGGGAAAAGTCAAAGACGGTAACGAAAATTCATAGAAAATTTATTGAGAAATTTTCCAGGATCGCATGACTTTTCACCTAGCTTACCAGAAAGAATTAAGCGTTTGTATGGACTAATGCATACAAGGAGAATTTTCAAGAGTTGAAAATTTGTTTGACTACTTCTTTGGTATTAGTTCTAATCCCAGTGAACTATTGGAGGTGTACTGTGATGCGTCACATTAGAGTTTAAGATGTGTGCTTATACAAAATAGAAGAGTTGTAGTGTATGTTTGAAGGAAATTGAAGTTACATGAGAAAAACTATTCTACACATGAATGGGGGTTGGTAGCCGTTGTTGTTGTATTAGAAGTATAGAGACACTTTCTTTATAGAGTAACATTTAATGTCTTCAGTAATCATAGGAGTCTGAGATATCTGTTTGATCAGGAGAAGTTGAACATGAGACAAAGAATTTTCATTGGTCAAAGTAATCTGGAATGACATAAGTAGAGATACAACGTGAGGACCGGAAGATAAGATAAAATAGTAGTATTCATTTTTGGTTCGAAAGCTACTACAAATTTTGAGGACGAAATTTTTTTTAGAAGGGGAGAGTTGTAACACCCTGAAAATTCGTATTTTATTTATTTTGGTCGATTCTTAATTATTTTGAATAATCTAACTCGACTTTCATGAATTTTATGATTGTTGTGATTTTTAAGAATTTTTTTGGAATTTTTTACTTTTTTGATTATTTTAATATTATTTTGGGGATGTATATGAGTCTTCGTATTTTATTTCTTTTTGTAAATCCTTAATGATTTTTACTAATCTGACTTGATTTCCATAAGTTTTATAATACTTATGATTTTGTGGATTATTGTGAGATTTTATTATTTTAATAGTATTCTCGGCTGTATGCAAGCCTGGGGCAAGTCCAGAAAAATGAAAATTTTTCTATGGACAAAAAATTTTGTACTGTCGAGACAGAGACGGGGGATCTTACTAAATCCAAAATCAAAAACAATTTTTAAAATTTTATTTTACTGTGTTTTGTACTGTATTTAATTATCTGGCAATAAAAAAATACCATAAAATTATGTTTATAGGGTAAACCAATTAGAATCTAGTCTTCATTTGATGAACCAATTAGAAGGCTATAGAAATAAGATCAACCAATAGAAATTAGTCAACAAAGAGGGCTTGACTTTGATTTGCACCCTTGGATAAGAAGACTTAGTTTTGAACATCAACCATTGATCTAATCAACGGTTAAGAAACAAACTTAATGAAGAAGCCTTGGATGATCACCATTGATCTAATCAATGGTGTGAGAGTAAACATAGTTAGGAAGCTTTGGATGTTCACCATTGATCTAATCAATGGTTGTAAAGACAAGCTTAATAAGGAAGGCTTTGGATATCCACCATTGATCTAAATGGTTGTAAAGACAAGCTTAATAAGGAAGGCTTTGGATATCCACTGTTGATTTAATCTATGGTGGAGATTGATCTCACAAAATGGCTAGGACCATTTGTGACCATTGGATGGAAAGTATGTAGAGAAGATGCATCTTATGGCTAGGATTTCATGAAGAAGAGATCCAATGGCTTAGATTTGATCCTACCACTTAGAAACTTCTACCATACATCAACCATTGATTAAATCAATGGCTCTTGAAGCCTAAAATGGTGGCTAATGTATTTGGACAACTCCTAAGTGTACAAGGGGGGAGGCCACAGTTTTGAAGACCAAAATGGCTATAGGAAAGTGTACATTTCATTTCATTACTCATCTTTCTCATTTCCTAAGCAAAAGCTTCACAAAAATTTTCTCTCATTTCCTCTCAACATGCTCACGGCCAAGGTGGAGAAAATCACCCTCCCATCTTCAATAATTTCTATCAACCTTACTTCTCAACTCTTCTTATCATTCTAAGACTATTTCTAGTTGAAAACAAAGGCTAGATCATCCATTTTCAAGGAGTTCTTTCAAAGCTAAAAACAAAAACTCTTACCTTTCTCCCCCACAAAGCTCACGGCCAACCACCATAAAAATACCTTCCAAGCTTCAATAATTTATACCAACCTAGTTTCTTGAATCCTTACCTTATTCTAAGCAACTTTCATGTTAGAGACTTTCTCTAAATCATCCATCTTCAAGTACTTTTCCTAAGATCTAAGTTTGAAGGGTAAAGGGTGAAGTTCTTGATATCCTTTTCTAAATCTTATACTTAAAGTTCTAAACCATGTTTTGATCCATGGTTTTCTTATTCAAGTCTTAGATATTGATTATGTATGTTTACTTTGATTTTTAAGAAAGCTTTTGGTGGTGAAGGACTTGTACAAGAAGCAAAACAATGAGCTTTGGAGGTTTCTCCAAGAGGTAAGAGGGAGATTGCCCTCATCAACCATATGTTGGCGGTGAGGAATGAATGTGTGTGTGGTGAAAAATCCATAAGGATTATTTCACTTGGTTGTTTAAGAGCTTTCCATATTATGGTTGTTTGGTGATTGAGATGTTTATTGCTTTGATAACATGCTTTAGTATGTGTTTATGATGCATGATAAATTATGTATGTTTTAAGATGTGATTTATATAAGAAAGGAAAGTATGTTGGTTCTAAAGAACCATGGAGGCATATGGCCTCAAGAATATTTTTGGAGCAAAAGATTTTAAATATTTTACTAATCAAGAGTTTTTAGATGAAAAGGGTAATAAGTTAATGATTTTAAGGATTTGCAAAGAAAGTGGACAAGGAAATGAACAAAGATTTTTATGATGAAGGTATTTATGATTTTCAGCTAATATGCCAATGATTGGTAAATTAAGATTTTCATGAATGGTAACAATGGATGATTAGAAGGAAAAGGAAAAGAAAAGATATAATGGTTTCAATGGCCATATGCCCACGGATTTGAAGGCTTGTAATGCCTTAGTTTTATGAAACAACATGATTTTAAAGTAGAAATTTAATTGATTAAGTACAAGGATTAAAGAAATGGAAACAAAGTGTTTTGTCACTTGAAAAATGAAAATTTCATATATGAAAGGAAAATAGGAGTTGAAAGTGTTTGAACCTCCACTTATTTTGAAGAGAACTGATTTTAGAATTGATTTGAGAATTATGGAGAATATAATGGTGACTTGAAATTTACTAACGTATAACTCACTCTTTGAGTTTTGGAGTGCGTTAAGAAATTTTAAGCTAGAAACATTGATTTAATTCAATGAAAAGGTAATTTTGGAAATATATTGTGGAAAGGAATTCTTAAATGAGAAAACATGGAAAAATGAAGTTGGAGATGGTATTGAGTTTTGGCAAGTCCAAAATGATGTTTGGAATATTGAGAAATATTTTACGTAGTGGAAAAATGATGGAAAATGTTTTTCATAACTTAAAAATGTGATTTTTAAGCTACACGATTTTAAAAACGTTGAAAAATCGCTACGCGATTCGAAAAATGTGTAAAAATTTTACGCGATTGAGAAAACGTCAGAAAATGATTATGAGATTTGAAAACGTAACAAAAGTGTTACGCGATTGTGAAAATGTGTTAAAAATGATACACTATTGAAAATACAGTAAAGATACTGTAAAGAACGGATGTACTGAAAGGGAACCTTTTTAATGATGAAATTGAAATATGCATTGAGGCATATGATGAAATTGAACAGAACTTGCATTGAGATATTCATGCATTGAACAGAACTTGCATTGAGATATTTGTGCATTGAACGGAATATAACTGATAGCTATTATGGTCGTTGCGGTTGAAAAGGGAATGAGAATTGAAAAGTGAGATCTATGATGGATCTTGGGGGCTTCAAGACGCGGCAGTCGATCCAGTGGGCAGTGATAAGTACCCTGTGCCACGTGGCGATGCAGTCCTTTGCAACTCATTGACGATACCCGACAAGAACACGATTCTTTTCGAAGACTGGAAATTGTCTGTGGGCTAAAGCTGGACAATTAACCAGAGCATTCTTCTCGAAATTATGAAAACCTCCATGGAGTGGGAAATTGGTCTAGTATGCATACGCATGAGTCAGTACACATATTGTTGTGGCATGAGAAATGTTCATATGATGTGACATCATCATTTTATATATTGAGGATATCTGTTATGATGAAATTGGTACTAGTGATTTAACTGAGATATATGTTTACCGGAATTGTGATGAAATGATAACGAAGTATGATGAATTGATAAGGAATTGTGATGAATTGATAACATGAATGAAACTGTGATATCTGTGCGTATGGAATGACTTTGTCATTTGTATCATTCCTTGTTACCACTTTGGTGTTGATGAAAGGGGATCTCACCTCTTTGTTATATTGTTTTGTTATGCTTGTGTTGTTAAAAATTATATAGTAGATGAAACGAGTTTCTTAGACGTGACTGGAGGCAAATATTCTGAGTTTGGTGATAACATCGAGGAGTGACCACCCCGGATTGGTTGGTGTGCAGTTTTGAGGATGAACAGATATATGACACATGAAGATGGATACAAGACGGAATAAGTATGTTGAGTTTTATCGATAGTGTTTTACCGTGCTATTAAGTAGGACCCGTCATGGGGTTTGCTACTGTTTAAAATTGAGTCTGTAAGTGTTATGTTTCCTAAATAATTGTTAAATATTATGTGGTGTCAGTAATGTATATTAATCAGTTTAAATCTATTTTTCAATATTACCTACAAATTTCAGTAAGTTTCTGTTTCTGCGAAAAGAAATTTTAAAACCCATGTTTTGTAACTCAAACCTTTTTTGAAATCATTTTCAGATTATGAGCTTGTAGTTGGAAATGTAATGCCCTACGGAGGGTGTTACACTGAACGTGTAACTCAATCTCATATGTCTCAACATCAATTCTAAGACATGTTGTAACAACAAATGGCTATGCTAAACGAACAATATCAAAGGTTGGAGGACATGCAACAGGCTATGCATGAAAACCAACCCAGTTCAAACCGTCGTGACAGGGGGCATATTGCAAAAAATAACCAAATGAGGGTTCATACTGATGCTACGGTGTCAAATGTTGGGAACAATAACCTGAACTGCAGCATTCAGGAGCACCTTTTTTTCTTATCAACTTATGGAGTATTGCGTTCCCAAGAATTTTAAATTCCCAGCAAACTTAGAAATTTATGATGAGACCTTGATCCCCAAGAGCACGTGAATGCCTTTGACTAATCTATATGTTTTCATGGGAGATCCATGGAGTTGCTATGTCATGTTTTCCCTCTTTCCCTCAAAAAGGGAGCCCTCAAGTGGTTTTCTGACTTACCACGAAGGTCCGTGGTGGACTGATCAGATCTAAAACAATTCTTCCTACTCTAATACATCACCAGCAAAGAGCAACCAAAGTCTATCGAATTCCTGGCCAAGGTTCACCAAGGAAGGGATAAGCCCCTCCGTGATTACGTTAGGTAGTTTATGGCGGCATGCACTAACATAGAGAACTTTGATGACAAAATAACCCTTCATTATGCCAAAAGTGGTCTTCGAGTAGGTTTTGAGTTTTTTGTGTCCTTAATAAAAAGAAAGCTGAAGAATTTGGGTGAGTTTCAGAGATGATCCTAGAAGTATGTCAACCTTGAGGAAGTAACAAAGGATCAGAGGAGATGGGATAAAGGTGAGCCCTCTCATCAGAAGCCTAACCACAATTCCTTACTATCTCGGTGTTCCAAAGGTAGTCCACCCCGGGGAAGGTATTTTGATTATACTCCTCCGAACACCCACCGAGAAACAATCTTGAGGGAAGTGATGCAGACGGAGTTTCAAAATATCTGAAGGCCTCCCCCCATTAAGAAGCATAAGCAGAAATGACCACTCAAAGCACTGCACATGGCATAAAGGTGATGGCCATGATACTGAAGATTGCTACCAACTACGCGATGCCATCAAGTTCCTGATCAAGGGTGGACAATTACAACAATATATCCTCCGTGTTTAGAATGATGAACATCATGGTAGGCGCAGAGAAGACAAACGACGAAGTCTGTCTCCTCACCACAGAAGAAGAACCCAAAGCCCTAGGAGAAACTCACGGACTCCACCTCGCCAGGATAATAATAACCAACAGGATAGGAACAGGGATGCTCTGCCTAATGACAATGATGACCATTATTCTGAACTAAACAAAATGATCAACGTCATCGATAGAGGATTTGCTGGTGGGGGGTCATCAAATGGAGCTCAGAAGAAAGCTCTCAGGATGATAGTATTCAATGTTTCCCATTCGAGCCCAAATCACTGACTATGGAAAGGAAGACACCCTCCATCACTTTCTTATATGAAGACTATGGCAGAATTATACGGATCATGACGACCCACTAATCATTTCAAGTATAATTTCTAATGTCGAGGTCTGCCGTATTTTTATGGATCAAGGAAGTTCAGTAGTCATCATGTTTATGGATCTCTATCAGAAGCTAGAACTCCCACGGTCAGACTTGACTCCCTATGATGGTGAACAAACAGGTTTCACAGATGAAAAGATTACCATGGTAGAATACTATGAAACCCATTTAACCTTGGGATCCTCCAAGCTTTTCAAGATGTTCAAGGTAAGGTTTTTGGTCGTGGATTGCCCTTCGACATACAATATCATCTTGGGTCAAGGTAAGTCCAATACTTACTCTAGAGTAACGCTATCATGCCCCCAGCTTGGTGCTTGGCTTGAATAACCAAAGTAGCAAGCTCCAAATCCTTCGTTCGGGCTCTTTGCATTGAGAGAGGTTATAACTTCAATCCTGATTATCGGTTGTTGACTTATCCTCGATAGTTGTGGTCTGAACTGAGAGTCCTAAACCAAAAGGTTAGCCCGATTTCAATCGGGGTTTAGACTAAATATCTGGACTTAGCCTTCAAAGGTTGCATGATGCCTAAGTTACTATGCAACTGTCTTTTCGACTGCTTCAGTAGCTGAGAGGGCCACGTGGCACATTCTAATCAAATAGACGTGCCTAGTGCTTCGCGTGCCAAGATGAACACTAGTTTAAAAATTGGGCTATGAGGATGAGAATGTCCTCTAACCGTTTAGCCTTTATAAATAGAGGTTAAGTGACTATCGTTGTCCCTTTACTACTTCTGAGTATTCTTCTAAGAACTTTGGGGTGTCAGAGTGATCGTGTGGTGTTCTTCACCCATTTCTAGCTTTCCAACCGTTGCGTTTTATACTCCTACAAGGTATGTTTCCTTCTGACTCCATTGTTATCTTTCTTTTTTATTACTTCTACTGTTATTAAGTAGTAGAATAGTCATGTGCTCCATATTGGAATGCATTCCTGTCTTTTGTTTTTTCTTGAAATAGAGTTAGGATCCTTGAGCCTCTGCAAATAGTGTTGGCCCCTCGGAACACTATCTCTGCTGCATCAAGCGTGGTGGTGGTGTCTTTCTAAGGTTTTTGTACCTTGGATTACTTCATTCGTCCCCTTTCATGTTTAAAACTTTGAATTATTTGATTCTGACAATAGCCTCTCTGGGTGTTCTCAGGATCTTTATGGGAAGAGGAAGGAGATGAGTTAGACCTTGGGTGCCGGTTCCTGCACTCCATGACTTGGCTGAAGATGACCCAATCCGCATACAGCACGGTCCGGGAATAATATACCCATGGGTTGGACATGATGTCTGGAATCATCTTTCTGACTTCTCTTTCGAGTGCATGCTTAGGCAGTCATTCGATTATCTGCACTTGACAAAAAAGAAGGCTCAAGATAAAGAGTTTCAAGTTTTGTGCTTGGATAACAATGAGATGGTGTGTTCATGCCGAGAAGTAGGATCACACTTCATGTTTTTGTACGAACCCCTCTTTGTCAAGTTGGGGCTCTGGCTTCCCTTTTCTAACTTCCAGATTGCCATTCTCTGAACCTTGTGTGCAACTCCAACCTAGATTCATCCAATGGTTGAGGCTACATTATTGCCTTTGAAAGATTTTGTCGAATAATGAGGTTGCGATATTCGAAAAACGTTTTTTTCTACTTTTACACTCGATGTCTTTCAAGACAGTTTTAAGGGGTTTAAAACCAAATTCTTCAAGTCATGGGGGCGGAGGGATATCATCCCTTTTTTTTTAAAGCTGATGGGGAACCAGAGTTCCCTTTATATTGGACACAAGACACCTGGAGCATTCCCATTGTACCACTTGAAAAAGAAGAGGGGGATCTTACTCCAAACGAGCTTAACTGCGTTAAGTTTATAATCTGGTATGCCGAGGACCACGGGTTGATCAACATCATAGATGTCCTCAACACCCTTGGTGATGATCTTCTCTTTGCTTTGTTAGGTAGGAGCTAGGACATTATTACCCTTAGTCTACCTTAGGTTTCTGCATTTTGATTTTCCTATACTTGTTGTTTCATTTTTCTGACTTTGGTTTTAAATTTTTGTCTTCTTTTAGTAAGCAACATGTCATCGAGATCCTCACTTGTTGCCCTGAAGGATTCAGGTGCTAGGAGGAATGGGGCAGGGTCCTCCAGTGCTCCAATACCTGCTGCCCCAGTAACCTCGGACAGCGACATTATCATCTAAGAGCCTGTCGGTCAGCCAGACTCTCCTACCCAAACTCTTTAAGGGAGAAAAAGGAAGGTTGTTGAGAGCTCCTCTGACTGGGGTAAGAGGACAGCTTAGGAGGATGGTAATACAGAATGCGAGGACCCAATACCTATAATCACTAGGCATTCAGATGTTGGGCCATTTATTGATGAACGGCTCTTGAGCAGTGAGGTGATAAAGCACATTTCTGAGCTCAACGTCCCCCAACTCTGGCCAAGCTTCAAACTTTTACCATTCAGACTGTTGCTGAAGCCTGAATGCTTGAGAGGACCATCATGAATACTAATAGGAAGATGGTAGAGAAGTTTAAAGCCATGGGAGAGGAGGCTTCCTGGAAACTTTCTGCCACCCTAAAGCTAAATGGAGATGCTCAAGCGCAGATCACCGATCTGGAGTAAAAATTGGCTGATTCTGATTCTACCAGAAAAAAATAAAATTCTGAACCCAACAGAACCATTGCCACCCTTGGGGCCCGTATAGAGAATTTGTGGAAAGATGTTGATGAATTGAATCAAATTTATGCCAATATTGGGGGAGAACAGTTCCAAAATGTTATATCTCAAATCCAGCATTTCAATCCTGACATTACTCTTATTCTAGAAAACCTCCACTCAAAGATGATTTTTCATGACGGGAAGCTTGTTTTGGTAGAAGAATTTTCCCGTGCTAATTCCAGTGCTGCTAAGGAATATGCTCAGATCCTAGAAGGTGGTAGTGCTAAAGTTTGAATTTTGCCTTCTCTTTTTCTTTCTACCCCCTACGCAGGGCATTAAAATTTTGTAAAGACAATTACCTCGGTAACCAGGGCTTTTAATTTATGCACTTTTGCTATTAACTATATCTTATTTATTTATTTGTTTTCCTTAGTCCATTTTGGGTCTAACGCCCATTATGGTATTTGTTCCAACCAATTTGTGGACTTAGGAAAAGTTCTCATCGAAGAAAGAACCATGGTCTGGGATCCTACACCCATAACACTGAGTGTGTGGCATTCCACTTGACTTAGGTAAAAATAACACCTTAGTCTATAGTCAGACACTTATACTATCAAGTTGTCAGAACTTTGGACTTAGGCAAAAATAACAACTTAGTTCCTAGTCTAATGCCCATTATATCAAGCATTCAGAATTTTAGACTTAGGAAAAAAGAACACCTTAGCTTAGGGTTTAATGTCCAAGAAGTCTTGGCATTTAGGATCCCTTTTACCTTAGGCAAGTGTTATTATACTACCTTACTCGGGGTCTTTCATTAACCATAAAGGCTCTTTGGGATCCCACCTGGCTTAGGTATTAGTTAAAACCTTGGCCTGAGGTTCATTGTCCAAATGTTTTGGCACTAGAAACCTGCTTGGCTTAGGCGTAAATGAGGACCACAAATGTTAAGTCCACACTGCCTCTTAATTTCCTGACCTTAAAATGGTCAATGCCAAGTATTGAGGATAGGTGTTGACCCTATAACTTTGCTACCAAAGCGTCTCTGTGGGCTTGGTGTGTTATACCTCTTGACTTGGGCTTTTAATGTCTTGTATAAAAAATAATATTTGAATAACTTTATTTTATTAATAACTTGGGGGATGAAAGTCCATATAGAGCATACAATTCAAAATTGGGACAGATTAAACATTAGTTCACTAAAAGACTAGGCTGTTATAGGCATACAGCTATAGTATTTTCTAAGTTTATTCACATTCCAATAGTTTTTTATCTCTTTTCCTGTCAATGTTTTCAATGTGCAAGCTCATTTGCCAGTGCTGACGATGATATGGTAGGGGCCTTCCCGATTAGGGGCTAATTTCCCTTATGAGGCATTTTTTCCTCCTATGTTTGTCCTCCTGAGTACTAGGTCTCCAAGTTGGAACTTCCTTCGAATCACCTTTAGGTTGTATCTGGCTGATGTCCTTTGCTTAAGGGCCACATTGCGGATATGGGCCACGCGCCTTCTGTAACACCCTCCTTAGGGCATCACATTTTCGACTACCAACATATAATATGAAAATCAGTTTATAAAAGGTTTGAGTTATAAAAGGTGGGTTTCAAAATTTCTTTTCGCGGAAACATAAACTTACTGATATTTATAAGTAATACTGAAAAATAGATTTAAACTGATTAATATACATTATAGATACCACATAATATTTAACAATTATTCAAGAAATATAAAAACTTACAGACTCAATTTTAAACAGTAGCAAACCCCATGACGGGTCCTACTTAATAGCACGGTAAAACACTAACGAGAAAAACTCAACATACCTATTCCGTCTCGTATCCATCTTGATGCTCCATATATATGTTCCTCCTCAAATTTGTACATTAATCAGTCCAGGATGGTTACTCCTTGATGTTGTCACCGAACTCAGAATATCTGCTTCCATCACGTCTAAGAAACTCGTTCCGTTTACTATATAATTTTTAACAATACAAGCACAACAAAATAATATAACAAAGAGGTGAGATCACCTACGCCAATACCAACATGGTAGTACAGAGATAACACAAACAGCATATCATACAGATATATTATACCATAATTACAATTATGCCATCATCATAATGTATAAAATAACAATAATTACAATAATGTCATCAACATTATTTATCATCATCATCATCCAATATTCCTCAATTAACAATAAATATTCAATATTTATGATAATGCCCTCAATATTTTTCAAGTATTCAACAGTTCAATTATCATAATCCAATGCTCAATAATTATGCAAGTGCACATAGACTTAATGTCCTACTCCATGGAGGTTTTCACAATTTCGAGAAGAATGCTCTGGTTAATTGCCCAGCCTTAGCCCAACAGACAATCTCCAGTCTTCAAAAAGAATTGTGTTATTGTCGGGTATCGTCAATGCGTTGCAACGGACTGCATCGCCAAGTGGCACATGGTCATTTGCCAATCAACGTCCACTGGTCGACCGTTGCGCCTTGACGCCTCCAAGATCCATCATAGACCTCACTTTTCAATTCTCATTCCCTCTTCAACCACAAGGGTCACAATAGCATCAGCTATTAATTTTCGTTCAATGCACAAATATCTCAATGTAATTTTGTTCAATTTCATCATATGCCTATTTCATCTTATGCCACAATGCATATCTTTCCAATACATATTCAATGCACCAATACCAATCATAGGCAAAAGTCATCATTTTCTCATACAGTATCCATACATTAGTTCAACAGTAATCATACTTTATATTCAATAGCAAAATCATGTTATCGTGTTTTCATAGTCAAAAACCACTTTTGTCGTGTTTTCATAATCGCATAACATTTCTGTTACGTTTTCACAATTTCGCAATATTACCGTTACGTTTTCAAATCGCATAGCGATTTTCCATCATTTTTCAATCACGTAAAAATATTCTATCATTTTTTAATCACGTAGTAATTTTTCAACAATATCTCAAATGTGTAAAAATATTTAAACATTTTCCAAATTGCGTAGAAATATTTCAACGTTTTTCGAATCGCGTGGAAATATTTAAACATTTTTCAAATCGCGTAGCTTAAAAATCACATTTTTAAGTTACGTAAATCATTTTTCACCATTTTACAACCACGTAAAATATTCCTCAATATTCCAAACATTATTTTGGACTTTCAAACAAACCAATATCATTTCCAACATCATTTTTCACATTTCTCCTTTAAGAAAATCCTTTCCTCAAAATAATATGACTTCTCACATTATTTTCCACATTTTCTTACTCAAGAAAATTCTTTTTGCAATATATTCCACAAATTCATCATTTCATTGAATTAAATCAATGTTTCTCATTTAAAATTTCCTAACGCGCTCCAAAACCCAAAGGATGAGTTTTATGTTAGTAAGTTTTCAAGTCACCATTATATTCTCCATTTTTCTCAAATCAATTCCAAAATCAATCCTCTTCAAAATAAATTGAGGTTCAAACACTTTCAACCTTTTTTTCTTTCATAACTGAAATTTCTATTTCTCAAGTGATAAAACACTCTGATTCCATTTCCAAAATCCTTGTACTAAATCAAATTATATTTCTACTTTGAAAATCATTTTGTTTTCATAAAACTAAGGCATTACAAGTGTAACACCCTGAATTTTCTATCTTAGGAACAGTAATTTTAACAATTAATAGAATTTTTCTGTTTAGTAATTTCTAAATACTGTAAAATTATTTTAATTATTCCGTCAGCATATTTGATCGTTTTGAGTAATTTTCTCTGTATCATGAAAATAAAAATTTTTGGGCCGGAGAAAAATTTACGTAATTTAATTTTTACTATTTAGTCTTAATTATTTTACGTAATCTGATTTGATATTTGTGAATTTTCTAATTTTTATGATTTTCTAGATGATTATGAAAATTTTTACTATTTGAGGGCCCCGGGGGTGTATGTGGGCCCAGGTGGCCATACGTGGGCCCATGTGGGTCTCGCAAAGTGAAAATTTTTCTACGCATAGAAAAAATTGTACTGTTTAGACGGAGACAGGGGATCTTACTAAACCTGAATCCGGAAACAGTTTTAGAAAATTTCTTTTACAGTGTTTTGTACTGTATTTAATTATCGGACGATAAAAATATAGTAAAAACATTTTTTTGTAGTGTTACAGCAGATAAAAATAATAATTATACTGCTTAGTCAACAATAGTGGTTATGACCACTTTAGGACTTTGAATATCAACCATTGATTAAATCAACGGATGAGATTTAGTCTTATAAATGGCTATGACCATTATCAACCCTTGGATGTAGAATTAATCAATGGTGGAGATGGATCATTAATGACCATTGGATTTGGATTTAGATCAATGGTGGAGAATTGGTCATCAAAAATGACTACAACCATTTTGGACCCTTGGATGTAAAGTTTGAAGGTGTAATCTTGACCCTTCATTTTGGAGACACATTCAATGGTTAGGATTGCAAGCAAAAATGATCCAATGGCTCAAATAAAGTCTTCCATCTATAACCTAAACCTAATAGCTATTTTAATCCAAACCATTCTTTTAATCAAGGGTTAGGATGGCTCAGGATGATGGCTATGAAATTTGTCACATTTTTATGAAGCATGGAAGGGGCGGACGGTTTTGGTGATGCAAAGGAAGGGGGAGACAATTTAGAGTAGGCTTTTTAGGCCAAAGAAAAAGATGAAGACAATAATCTATCACCTTGTCCATTATTACAAGTTTGCATGCAAAATAACTTAGCAAAAATTCTCTCATTTTCTCTCTAAGAAGCAAGCTATGGCCACCACCTCCAAACACACCTTCCATCACTCAACAATTCTAAACAACCATACTTCTTGAATCCTTTCATCATTCTAAGAACCTTTGTAGTTCACACCAAGTTCTAATTCTTCCATCTTGAAGGACTTTTCCCAAGATCAAGCTTTAAGGTTTTGAAGTGAAGTGTAAGGATAACTTCATTTCTCCTTTTCTTTTTCATCATTCTAAATCATGTTTGATCCATGGTTCTTCTTATTCAAGCTTGATATACTAATTTTCTTGTGTTTATTTCATGTTTAAGAAATTTGTGTTGGTGGAGATCTTGTTCAAAATAAAAAGCAAGGAGCTTTTGAGGATCTTCAAGAGGTAAGAGGGAGATCCATCTCACCAACCAAGTATGGTGGTGAGAGATTTGTTTTTCTATTTGGTGGTTGATGAATCCATGTGAGGATTCATATCCATGTTATGTAATAATTTGTATGTGTTTATGTGCTTTGGTTATTTGTTTATGTTTGTTATGATTTGCATGATTTTGCATGGTTTTATTGCTTGTGTGATATGCTTATAATATGCATGATGATGTATGTTAAATATATTATGATGGATGCATGTTGAAATAAGCAATTTTGGCTCCAAAGGCCATAGAGGAGGTCATGGTTTTGGGCTTCCAAAACTAGGGTTTCTATTGAAATTTTTCAAGAACAATGGAGTTAATTTTTGGTCCTTAAACTTAAGCAAATTTTCGGCCAAGACACCAACCAATTTGGTGTTCACAAAATTATATTTTCATGAATGATAAAATTGAATGATTTGAGAAGTAAAGAAAATAAACAAAAGGGTTTGTTTTTGCAAAAAGAATGCACACGGTTTTGAGTAGTGTTTTCATGAATTTATTTTGTGTAGAAACAAGAATGGAATTTATTTAAGTTAGAAGAAAAATATTTCATGGTTTCAATGGCCATCTATAAGGTTTTGATAATTTAGAAAAATATTTTGATGTTATAAAATACAAGAATTTTCAAATAAGGATTTTGGAAAGGGAATTAAAGTGTTACCAATTAAGTGAAGTGGAATTTTCATAAATAAAAGAAAAAGGAGATTGAAAGTGTTGAACTTCAAATTATTTTAAAGAGAATTAATTTTTAGAAGTGATTTAGAAATATAAAAGAAAACGTTTGTAACTTAAATTTACTAACGTAGAATTTATTTATTAGGTTTTGGAAAACATTAGGAAATTTAAAGTTAGAAACAGTAATTAAATCAACTAAATGTGATTTTGTAAGATTAAATCAATAAAAAGTGATTTTGAGAAAATATATTACGGAAAAGATTTTTGACTAAGAATAGGAAGAGAATAAAGTAAGAAATTATATTATTGTAAGAAAAGTCCAAAATAATATTTTTTAAAGTTAAAAAATATTTTACGAAGGGTAAAAATGGTGTAAAACGATTTACATAACTCAAAAACGTAATTTTTAAGTTACGCGATTTGAAAAATGTTAAAATATTTCTACGCGATTTATAAAACGTTTAAATATTTTACACGATCGAAATGTTGTAGAAAAATCGCTATGCGATTTAAAAACAAAAGAATATTTTTACGCAATTTAGAATACAGTAGAAAATGGTTACGCAATTTTTAAACGTAACAAAAAATGTTACAAATCATTGTTTACGTAACAAAATATTACGTGACTATGAAAATGTGACAAAAATATTTTGCGAATGAGAAAAACATGGTAATGTGACTTTGTTGTTAATTATACAGTAAACTTTATAGTTAAAATCAGTATATGAATAGTGTACAAGAAATTGAGAAGTTGCCTGTAATTGGTATTAATGCACGAACGTAAAACAGTATTTGAACCTGATATGAGATATTATGTGATTTACCTTTGGTTGGTAATTGGTGCATTACATATGTATTGAAAATGGTTCGATGGACTGTATATGGCTAATTGCCTAGGAGAAACGTGCATCTCTTGAGTGGGTGTGATACGAGTAGTGTAGGTCACTCGTTGACCTTGGGGGCATCGGGGTGTGGGTTGCTCACAATGGGCAGTTGGTAGCTTTTCTGTACCATGGGTTAGACCGATGCAACACACCGATGATCCGGACCGAGACACTATTCCTAATCGAGATCTAACAAAGACTGTCGTGTATGTGCTAGATGTGTAAGATATAATTATAGCACTTAGTCTAAGGCACGTGGTACCGGCAGATCTTTTCGATCAATTTCTCCGACCTGAGTTTAGCTCTATGGAGTAGGAAATCGAGTCTATGTGTTCATATATTAACATAAATGCTTACATCCGTGAGATATAATAGTTGTGAAATATTGATTATGATAATTGTACTTTTTAAAAATATCTGCTTAGTATAGATGGCATTTCCTGTAATTATTAAATGTTAATTTTGGTCGATAATATGTTGATGCCATATTTGTAATATGACGTGTTTATATGGTATGCTGTTATGTTATCTCTGTGCTACCATGCTGGTATTGGCGTAGGTGATCTCACCTCTTTGTATGTATATTTGTATATTGTATTTATAGTTGGTTGAAGACGTTGAGAAAGAAACAGTACAAGAAGGAGAAGAAGAACTACTTCTCACATCTGGGAACACAGAATTTTGACAGTATGACGTCAAGAGCTAGTTTCTTCGGCTATGTACGTCTACAATTTCACGGAGGAGCTGGAGAATGGAGAACAAGTCCCGATGAGCGAGGACTTATTTACGAGGGATATCTGACTGTTAGCATTAGTAGGTTGTTTCGCGGGGATCCGTTTTTCTGTGCGACTATTTTTGTTCATGTTGAATTTCCTTTGCATATCAGGCGACATTGGGATACTAGAAATTATGTCCCAACGGAAATCAGCATAGTATCGTTAGCCCGGACACCTGTCCGTAGGGCTACTCGTCATAACGGATTCCTACCTACTGAGGAACCCAAGGAGGACCCGTCTGAGGGGTCTGCTGCTTAGTTAAACTTAGGCAAGTTTGAACTCTGATATAAACTATGTTTGTATTTATTTAAGTGTGTTGTAGTTTTGTGAGACATGGTCTGTATATAAATAAGCTTGACATCACTTATGTAATATGTATATGATTTAGATTATGTGTGAGGTTGCTGTAATATATTATTTTCTGCTAAGTTGATTTTACAGAAATAAGAAATTTTACAACCCATAATTTTATGATGACATTACATTATATAACTTGGGGTAATTCGGTAATAGTAACGTGTATATGTAGCATCCTACGGTGGGTGTTACAACAAGCCTTCAAAACCATGGACATGGCCATTGAAACCATCAATTATTTTTCCTTCTAAATCAATTAAGTACCATTCTTGTTTTTACACAAACAAAACCATTAAAATTTCCTTCAAAAACCGTGAACACTTACTCTTTGAAATCAAAACATTTGTTCATTTTCATTTCCACCTCCTTTGCAAATCCTTAAAATCATCAACGTATTAATCATAATTAGTAAAATACTTAGAATCTCTTGCTCCTAAAATTAGTTTAAGGCCGTGATGCCTCTATGGTTCTTTGGAACCAAAAATTGTTTTCCTTTCCATCATCACATCATGGCATACATATACATATTCATCATATATATATTTCAAGCATACCATAAAAGTAATTAAATATCATACTAAGCATGCAAGCACAAATAAACCATGCTAAGCGCATAAACCACATAAACACCCACAAATAATTACATGACCATGGATATGAATCCTCACATGGATTCACCATCCATCAAATACCAACACATCTCTCACCACCATACTTGGTTGGTGAGATGGATCTCCCTCTTACCTCTTGAAGATCCTCAAAAGCTCCTTGTTTTGCTTCTTTTTCTAAGTCTTTCACCACCAAAGGTTTCTTAAATACAAAACAAAACACAAGTTTATTAGTATATTTAGCTTGAACTAGGGGAACCATGGATCAAACATGACTTAGAACATGAAAAAGAATTAAGAAATGAAGTTTCCTTACACTTCACCATAAAAAACCTAAAACTTTACTCTTGAAGACAGTCCTTGAAGATGAATGATTTAGAGAAAGTCTCCAACATGAAAGTTGCTTAGAATAAGGTAAGGATTCAAGAAATAAGGTTGTAAGAAATTAAAGAGTGATGGAAGATGGTTCTAAGGTGCTTGGCCGAAACTTGCTTGGAGAAGAGGTGGAGAGAAAATTTTGATAAGTTAAGCTTCTTGAAATGATTAATAATGACCAAGGTGATCAATTATGGTCTTCAACTTGTGCTTTAGCTCCTTAAGCTTCACAAAAACCATCCCCCCTGCTCCATGCACTCTTCAAAGTGTGACCAATCTCCTAGCCACCATTTTAGGCAATCTTAACCATTGATTAGATCAATGGTTAGGATTCATGTAGGTTCTAGGTTTAGCCTTTAGATAGAAGACTTAATTTAGGTCATTGGATCTTTCCTCCTTGAAATCCTAGCCATTAGATGTATCTCCAAAATGAAGGGTCAAGATTACTCCTTCAAACTTTACATCCAAGGGTCATAAATGGTCATAGCCACTTTATAAGACCAAATCTCAACCGTTGATTAAATCAAGATCAAGTCTCCACCGTTGATTAAATCAATGGTGGATATCCAAACTACCAATATTGACTAAGCAGTATAATATTTATTTTTTTAGCTGCTATTACCCTTCGAATAATATTTTTACTGTATTTTTATCGCTCGATAATTAAATACAGTACAAAACACAATAAAAGAAAATTTTAAAAATTATTTCCGGATTCAGGTTTAGCAAGATCCTTGGTCTCCGTCTCAACAGTACAAATTTTTTTATTCGCAGAAAAATTTTCACTTTTTGGGACCCACCTCGGGCCCACATAAGGCCGCCTGGGCCCATAGACAGCCCAAAAACAATCAGAGAAATATAAAAATTTCATAATCATCCATAAAATCATAAAAATTAGAAAATTCATGAATATCAAATCAGATTACGTAAAATAATTAAGACTTAACAGTAATAATTAAATTACGTAAGATTTTTCCTGGCCCGAAAATTATTATTTTCCTGACACGGAGTAAATCACACAAAACGATCAAATGTACTCACGGAATACTCAAAATAATTTTACAGTACACAGAAATCACTAAACAGTAGAATTTTGTTAACTATCAAAATTACTGTCAAATAATTAGGAAATTTGGGGTGTTACACCTTCTTTCCTCAATTAAGTCTAGGTCTTCCTTAATCCGACCGGGGTTACTAGTAGGTGAAAATTACTGGTGACACCAACTAGGTTTCCTACCTCTACCGGAATCATGGCTTCACAACCATACTTGAGTTTAGAAGGAGTTTTGCCCATGGTAGAGTGAGGCGTAGTTTGGTAGGCCTAGAGAACATAGTCAAGTTGTTCAGCCTAATTTCCCTTAGCTTCGTCTAACCTTCTTTTGATTCCCCATACCATAATCTTGTTAACAGCTTTGGCCTGTCTGTTTGTTCTAGGGTTCTCAATAGAACTATAGTGGTGCTTTATTTTTAGCCCAGCCAACAATTCTCCAAAGCTTGCAACCTTGAACTGGGTTCCTTTGTCCATTACAATAGACTATGGAACTCCAAATATTGTGATAATGTGGTGCCAAGTGAATTTCTTAATTTGTGTTAAAGTGATTGTGACCAAGGGTTCTTCCTTGATCCACTTCGTAAAGTAATCCACTACTACTCCCAAGTATTTTAGCTGACCTGGGGCTTGGGAGAATGGGCCCAAGATGTCCATTCTCCATCTGTAGAACGGCCAAGGCACTAACATCGTGGACAACTCTTCTGAGGAAGCTTGATAATGATCTGAGTGACGTTGATATTTGTCACAAATTCGGATGTGCGCATAGGAATCGGCCTCCATCATTAGCCAGTAGTATCCTGCCCTTAATGCTTTCAGGGCTAAGGCTTTGTCTCCTAAATGGTGTCCACAGCTTCCCTTATGAACCTCAGCCAGAACATACGTCGCTTTCTTTAGAGTAAGGCGTTTGAGAAGAGGAGATGAAAAACCATGCTGGTATAGTCGACCGTTATAGATGGTATACCTCATTGCTATCTTGATAAGCTTAAAGGCTTCTTTAGGGTCTGAAGGTATAGTTCTAGACTATAGATACTTAATGATTGAGGTGATCCAAGAACGTTCTTCCTTTTCCACTTGAAAAATAGTGTGCTCTATGATAGAGCGCTGAGAAAGAGTTTCTTGGATCACTGATTGGTTATTACTAGGGGTTTTGGTATTGGCAAGTTTAGACAAAAAGGTTCGTCCTGGAATTCTGTTCTCTCAGAATGTGTTCAATCTTTGCCTCTTCAAAGCTCTTAAGGAGTTCCTGTACTTTAACCAAGTATTTCTACAGAAGAGGTTTTTTAGCTTGCCTTAGATTTAGGATGTTGTAAGTTGGGAATCGCTACAAAGCGTGATCCTGATTGCTCCTATATCCTTGGCCATTACTAGCCCGACAATGTATGCTTCATATTCTGCTTGGTTATTCGAGGTTAGGAAGTCGAATTTCAAGGAGTGTTCTAGCGTCAGCCCTTCTGAGTTTTCCAAAATTACCTCTGCACCACTTCCCTTAAGATTTAAGGAATCGTCAACAAAGATGGTCCAAGAAATTCCCTTCGAGTCGATGGAGTCCGATATAAGTTCTTCCAAAAAGTCGGATAACACTTGGGCTTTTATTGCAAGTCGTGATTCATATGTAATTCTAAACTCTAAAAGTTTAATTAACCAAGCAATCATTCTTCCTGCTAAATTCGGCTTATGTAACACCTGGCAAATAAGCTGATCCGTTCTAACTACCACCGGATGACATTGGAAGTAATGTCATATTCTCCTTGTCGTAGTGATCAAAGCAAAGGCAACTTTCTCCAGTTTTTAATATCGAAGCTCAGTGCCCTGTAGAACCCTACTTATGAAGTATACTGGCGTCTATCCTTCATTTGTCTCCCGAATTAGCACTGAGCTTACGGCCTCTTCGTGGACTAAGAGGTATAAATATAGCGTCTCACCTGGTTCCGGTCTTGTCAAAATTGGAGGATAAGGCAGAATGTTCTTCAAGGATAAGAAGGCATCTTCGCATTCCTAGGTCCACTCAAAATTCTTCCTTTTTCTTGAGTAGCTTGAACAGGGGAAGAGATTTATAGGCCGTCTTGGAAAGAAATTATATGAAAGCTACTATTCGGCCTATGAGCTGTTGTACTTCTTTAACATTCTGAGGGCTTCTCATATTAAGTACCTCCTGACATTTCTCGAGATTAGCCTCAATCCCGCGATGGGTTAGCATGAATCCTAAGAATTTACCAGTCTAGACCCCAAAGGCACACTTTTTTTAGTTTAACCTCATATTGTACTTTCGAACTTGTGCAAATACTTCCTTAAGGTCCGCTGTGTACGATCCTCCCTGTGGGGTTTTCACTATCATGTCATCAATATAGACTTCTAGCATCTTCCCCACTTGATTTTCAAAAACTCTATTCAACATGCTCTTATAGGTGGTTCCTGCATTTTTCAATCCAAATGGCATAACTTGTAGTAATAGTTCACCCTGTCAGTGATGAAGGCTATTTTATCCTCATCTCTGAGATCAAAATTTAATTATATCTACAGTATGCATCCATGAAGGACAACCATTTGAAACCTAAAGAGCTATCTACTAATTTATCCACATTAGGAAGTGGGTATATATCCTTCGGGCAAACTTTGTTCATATCTATATAATCCACACACATTCACCACTTCCCGTTGGATTTTTTCACCAGGACCACATTGGATAGCCATGAGGTATAAGGAATCTCCCTGATGAAATTGCCACTTAATAGCTCCTTGACTTGTTCTTCAATGACTTGTTGTCTCTCAGGACTAACCTTTCTTTTCTTCTGAGCGACCAACCTGGTGTATTCTCTAATGGATAAGTGGTGACATATAAATACCGGGTCAAGCCCCGACATATCAGATGATGTCCAAGCTAAAAGATCCTTATTTTTCAACAAGAGCTCTGCCAATTGTTATTTTTCTTCTTTTTCTAGGTGCGCTCCAATCTTGGTAACCTGATCAGGTTTGGCTCCAAGTTAGAGAGGTTGCCACCCATCCTCAGACTGGGGTCAAGTACTATGAATCTCTTCTCTGACATCCAGCTCAGTCATAAGTATATTTGTCTTATCCAAAACTGGACTAGGCGTAGTAGATATTGACTTTTTGGGAACCCTACAAATTCTTAGGCTCTCATTATAGCATTTTTGGGCTGCAACTTAGTTGCCTTTTATAGTGACAACATCATTGTTCTTATTAGAGAATTTCATTACCAGGTGGGTGGTAGAGACCACGGTGCCTTAAAGTAGGGCGACCTAAGATAATATTGCATGCTGAAGGGCAATCCATGACCAAAAATCTTTCCTTGACTGTCTTGAAAAGCTTGGAGGATACCAGGGTTAAATGGGTTTCATAGTCTCCTACTAGGGTGATCTTTTCACCTGTGAAACCTATTTGTTCCCCATCATAGGGAGTCAAGTCTGATCGTGGGAGTTCTAGCTTCTGATAGAGATCCATAAACATGATGTTTGTTGAACTTCCTTGATCCACAAAAATACGGCGAACCTCGACATTAAAAATTATACCTGAAATGACTAATGGGTCGTCATGATCCAAATAATTCTGCCATAGTCTTCATTGGAGAAAGAGATGTAGGGTGTCTTCCTTTCAATAGTCCGTGATCTAGGCTCGAACGGGAAACATTGAATACTGCAATCCTTAGAGTTTTCTTCTGAGCTCCATTTGATGATCCCCCACTAGCAAATCCTCTGGCGATGGCGTTGATCGTTCTGTTTGGTTCAGAACGACGGTCGTCTTTATCCTCCACTGTATTTCCACTTTGTTTCATTTTATCATTATTTGATATTTTTCTTCATATTTTGTCTTCACATTTCACGTCTTCTAGCAGCTCAAAAATAGGAGAAGGGATACGACCAAGAGAGGAAGAAATGAAAAGGGAGGAAAGGTGAAGAGGAAGAAAAAAATCTAAGGATTCAAGCTTCAAGAAGTTAAGAAGAAAGGTAGGGGATGCTTGTCTTCAACTTGCTCTTCTTCTCTTATTGTTTTTGAATAAAAATTATGGTCTTTGTACTCATGTTGGTCACGTCCAAACCCAATAAAAGGAAAGGGAAGTTTCTTATTATTTTGTGCTTTTGCTCCTTGTTTTCATCTAGTTCTTTTTCTTTATAAATTCTTGAATGAAAAATTGTGTTATTGGTTGAGTTCTTTGGATATAAGGTTCATGGCCAAGTCATGGATAAAAGGACTTTTTTGTTGATTTTCTACTCTTGTTTCTTATTTCTAGATGATGAGGTAAATATAAACTTGAAACAAATTTTCATGCATGAACAAATGAAGTTAGGGTTTTAGTTTTCATATGGTGAACTATGTGTTATAAGCTGTGATTTCTTAAACACTACTATAATCACTTATTAATTAAGTTAATTAATAAGATGAAGATGAATAGTTGATAATTTTTTCTTGATGTTCATTAAAAAGAACTTTGGCTGAGACTTGCCTATGGCTAATTTGCTTGTTATTGATCATTTGAAGTACTAAAGTTCTTAGATTCTTGTATAGTGCATTTGGATGTGTAATGTAGCCCTAAATGGATGTATATAATCTTTGATATGTCATTTTAACCATGTGGGCCGAATTGGAACTCAAGGAGATATGGTAGTCTCCATATTGCATCTAATGCTTATGTACTTGAATTGTGCTTGAATTATTGTTTGTATGAAAATTTCTTAGAATAAATGGTATTGTGCATTCATGGAATTGATTTTAGTTACTTGATTTGTAAAGTAACTAATGAATGTGTATAGAATGGGATGAAAGAAATGATATTGAATACTTGTTATATATTAAAGATTATATTGCTCCTTGATTAATCAAGTTGAGCTAGAATATGAATTGTATTGCTACCTTAATTCTGTAAGGTTGAGCTAGAATAGCAATTTATGCATTTGTTTGAATAGTGTATGGGAAGGGAGAAAAATATTCAGGGCAGGGAATAATCTCTGGGAAGGGAGAAAAGTATTACGGGTAGGGAATAATCTCCAGAAAGGGAGAAAAATATTCTGGGTAAGGAATAATCTTCGGGAATGGAGAAAACTTTTAGTTTTCGAGTATACAGTAAATTAGAAAAATTTACTAGTTTGAATTAATCTATGACAAATATAATGTAATCCTCAAGAAAAAAGGATTGAAATCTTTTACAGCTTGGTACATGATTTGTTTCTGAATGCATTTATAAGTATAATTTATAATGCTTGTTAACAAATGTTTTCTAAAACTATTAATAATTGAATAATCTGCCTCGAGAAGAGAAAAGAATCATTTTGGCCTTTTGCCACCTTTCTACTTTGTTATTAAAGTTTTTAAAATGATTTTTTCCTGAAGCATCTGGAAGTGTTATGATGACATGAATTTTTAATAATATTACTGAGAATTCCTATAACTATCACCCTTTTTTGTTTGTATTCCATAATATTTTTAGTCATGCGTTCTTCAGCAAGCAGACAAAAGAAGATGTAGAATAGGTTTTGATATCATTTTTGTATTTGTGATGTATATTTAGTACCTTGGAACCAATTATATAATTATTGTGCATTATAATATACTTTGTATGTTGTACTTCATAATATATGTACGTTGTCTTAACCCTCAACAGGCTCATATTTTGCGTATATTGTATAAATGAAATTTCAAATTATTTTTCTAATATTAAGTGACATGCTTAATTCTGATTACAATTGCGTAATTCCTGATACATCATTAGTAATAATATTAAGGATGTTACATTATAGTATCATAGCAGCTCATCATGTTGAGACGAGGTATGGACTAGTTATGCTTTGTTATGCATTTTCTTGTTCTAGTGATGAGATGCATAGGTAGGATTGCGTAACGGCCTTAAGTTTGTATATTTATGATTAACTGTCATATTGTTACATGATATTGACCTTGATCAACTCAATATTTAATGTGTTATGTGTGCAAGAGACTATGACATCGACCAGGAGTACTAGATGCCAAGGTAGGAAGGCCCCTGCTAGCGATAGAAATAATGCACCAGATATGTTAGAATTCGTTAGAAATATAACTGATACAGTCAGAGAGCAAGCAACTATGACCAGTAGAATATTTGAGGAGATAAGAAACAATGCACATCCAGCATAACCAGCACCAGCACAATTGGCACCAGTGAATAATACAGTTCTAGTGGATAATCAAGACTTTCATAATTTATCTGAATTTAGGAAGGCAAGTCCCCCATCCATCATAGGAGAGTATGATCCAGTAAAGGCAGAAGAGTGGATAAGGGAATTGGAGAAGATTTTTGTAGTAATGAGATGCACCGATGAATAAAAGGTGTCATTTGTTGTTTATCTGTTAAAAAGAGAAGCCAAATATTGTGGGATAGTGCTAGGAGGTTAAAGGAAGCTATCGAGACTCAAATAACATGGGAGGTGTTCAAAACAACCTTCTTAGACAAGTATTTTTTGAGGAAGTTACACGAAGAGAAAGAATTGGAGTTCTTGGAACTTAAGCAAGGAAATATGACTATGGGGCAATATGAAGCAAAATTTGAAGAGCTATCCAAATTTTCTTCATACTTCATATATATATATATATATATATATATATATATATATATATATATATATATATATATATATATATATATAAGTAGCATTGACAATGACAATGGTTTTGATGATAACAAAAAAGAAAGAAATTGTTATGAAAGATCAAGTCCCAAGGTTCTTCAAGTTTAGATTATAGAACTTAGATCTTGTGCAAAGGTAGATAAGAATTACACTAAGCTCATATCTTGACTTTTATTCAACTTAAACCTATTTGAAAAATCATGTTTTATACTTGTGAAAATATTCATCAAGTCGATCAAAATGGTTTTTAGAAATGTTGAAAAGGTTTTGGAAAAGTTTGGTTGCAAAATCTTGACAAATCATGCTTTCTGGTTGAACCAAATAATCTATTATTGAATAACAACAACCTGTTATTTGAAACCAATAACCTATTATTGGAAACCAAAGACTTGTTACTGAATAGTAATAATCTGTTATTTAGGGTACTAGAAAATGATCTTCAATGACTCTTTTTGAGTATTTAATGCTCCCAACCACCACTAACAACTCTTAAATGCTTTGGGCTATAAATGAAAGTGTTTGGACATCAAAGAGAAGTTGGAAATCAATCTGAATAAAATTTGAGTCTTACCATATTTTTTCAAGAACCTTTGTTTTGACCTTTAAGTGTGTGATTTCTTGATACTCATTGAGCTTTAATTTGTATTATCCACTCTTGAGAAAGTTTCTATTCATATATACTTTGTGTAATCTGTAAAGAGGGTGAGGTATCCCTTGTTTTTTAGGCTTAAGCACAAAGGTTGAGATATCCTAAGGTTTGTAAAATGCTCTAGTTTGTAAAGGTTGCAAGCATCTGTTGAAACTTGAAGATATAGTGAAAAAATCTCGGGTGATTACTTGAGGATTAGACGTAGGCCATAAGTGAATTAGTGGCTGAATCAGGATAAATCTTATTATTAATCTTCTAAACTCAACTCATTTACATTTGTGTATTTATTTGATATGCTTACTTGAATACTATCTATCTTGGTTTATTCATTTGTGAGTGAAGTATTCAATCTTCTCTATCTATTCACCTCAATCAATTAATAGCTTCAACAAAAATTGATATTCAAGTGTTTTGAGAAAGAATTATGAAAAACTTTTATAAACTCAATTCACCCCCCCTCTAGAGTATTGAAGTCACTTGGTAACAAGTGGTATCAGACCTAGACTCTTATGTAAAGAGCTTAGCAATTTCAAGAGAAGTCATGACTTCAAATGGATTTTCTTCTTAAAGTTCTTCTATATATAGACCTTCCTTTTTCAATGGGGATGGTTATGCCTATTAGAAAAAAAATGATAAAATTTTTTATTGAAGCTATTGATCTTGATGTGTGGGATGCCATTGAAAATGGTCTCTTTGTTCCCACACATATTGTTAATGGTGTAAGAACCAATACACTAAGAAGTGAATGGATCGATGAGGACAAAAAAAAGGTTCAATACAATTTGAGAGCCAAGAACATCATTATCACATCGTTGGAGTATGATGAATTCTTTGGGGTGTCAAATTGCAAGACTGCTAAAGAAATGTAAGATACCTTACAAGTAACCCATGAGGGCACAAGTGAGGTAAAAAGATCAAGAATAAATAATCACTCATGAATATGAACTATTTAGAATGAACCAAGAAGAAAACATTCAAGAAATGTAAAAGAGGTTCACTCATATTGTAAATCATCTTGCTTCATTAGGAAAAACTTTTTTGAATGAAGACCTTATTAACAAAGTTTTGAAGTGTTTGGATAGCAATTGGCAACCCAAAGTGACGATTATTACGAAGTCAAGGAATCTATCAACAATGGCACTAACCATTCTCTTTGGAAAGCTCCAAGAGCATGAGTTGGAGCTAAATAGGCTCAATCAAAATGAGGAGCATGACAAAAAGAAAAAAAGGGATTGCACTCAGTGACTTCCTCTATAAATGATGATGATGATGAAGATGATGGAGATGGTTTAGATAACCTTGAGCTAAATGAGGAGAATCTTAGTCTCCTTGTAAGGAGGTTTAGAAATTCTCTTAAGAAGAAGGGAATACAAAGAAGGCCACATTTCCCTCCAAATTAAGATGACCTGTCATAAAGGGGAAGGAACCTCATTAACTCCAACATACTATAAATGCGAAAAACTAGAGCACATGAAGATGGAATGTCCCATGTATCTAAAGAAGACAAAAAAGTTTAAGAAGAGACCTTTTAAAGAAAAGAAAGGAAGGACAACCTACATAGCATGGGAGGAAAATGACATGAATTCTACTGATAGTTATGAAAATGAAGAAGTCCATCTATGTTGCATGGCTAGAGGATGAGAAGAAGAAAAGAGTGACACCAAGGTAACTTTTTTTAACATAGACTTTTCACCTTCCTATAGTGAATTACAAGATGTTTTTAAAAAATTGCATAATGAATCCATGAGGCTCACAAAGATGGTTTTATCTTCCAACAAAACAATCTCCTTATTGGTAAATAAAATTATTATTTTAAACAATGAGATTAATGAACTCAAAATTGAGAATGAGACTCTGGGATTAATCGATGCTAACTCGTCATGCATGACTTGTTCTTCAGATGAAATTACATCCACATCCTCATCTTTCTCATCATGCAAAGCATTTGAAAAAGAAATTAAGGATTTAAAAAATACTCTTTCAAAATTCACCCTTGGAAGAGATAACTTGAACATATTGCTATGAAAACAAAGATGTGTTTTTCAAAAGGTTGGTTCAAGATATAATCCCAAAAACCAACAAAAACTCTATAAAATTTATTTGTTCTTTCAAGCACTTCAAGTAATCCCTTTATCAAATGCTTTCATTGTGGAAAGAAGGGGTATATTGCCTCAACATATAATGTACGAAAGAACATCAATACTAAGGTTGGAACTAAGAAGGTTTAAGTCTCCAAGGGCACCTTGCTTAAAGTTAACACATAGGGACCCAAGAAAATTTAGGTACTAAAAGTTAAAATCTTAATGTGTATTGCAGGTGTATTTGAAGGCCAATAGCTCAAGTTGGTATCTTGACAGTGGGTTCTCCAAGCACATGACCAGAGATAGCTCCAAGTTTTCTTTCCTTGTCCCTAAGAAGAATTGACATGTAACATATGGTGACAACAATAAAGGGAAGATCCTTGGAGTTGACAAAGTTGGTAAAATTCCTTCCACTTCTATTGATAATGTTTTACTTGTCGAAGGGCTTAAACATAACTTGCTTAGCATTAATCAATTATGTGATAAAAGAAATAAAGTTATATTTAATTCTAATTGTTGCATAATTGAAGGTAAAGATGATAAGCAAGTTAAGTTTGTTGGTGGTCAATAATATATATATGATTAGCCTTGATGACATATCCTCAAATGATGTTAAATGCTTTATAAGTAAGGAAGATGATTCATGGTTATGGCATAGAAGGATTGCTCATATTCACATGGATCACTTAAGTTAGTCTCAAAAGAGCTAGTAATTGGACTTCCAAACCTCAAATTTGAAAAAAGATAAATTATGTGATGTATGTCAAAAGGAAAAACAAGTAAGAGTCTCTTTTAAAACTAAAAATGTTGTTTCAACTACTAGACCTTTACAATTTTTGCACATGAATCTTTTTTGTCCCTCTAGAATTATGAGCTTTGGTGGGAATTACTATGCATTAGTAATTGTGGATGATTTTTCTAGGTTTGCATGGACATTATTCTTATCTCACAAAAATGATGATGTTTAATCATTCAAAAGACTTGCCAAAGTTATCCAAAATAAAAAAAGATTTTTGTATTGTATCCATGAGAAGTGAAGATGGTGGTGAATTTGAAAACCATGATTTTGAAATCTTTTGTAATAAACATGACATTGAGCATAATTTTTCATCCCCTAGAACTCCTCAACAAAATGGAGTTGTAGAAAGAAAAAATCGGTCTTTAGAAGAAATGGCAAGAACTATGCTCAATGAGACTAACATTCCTAAGTACTTTTTGGCGAATGCGGTAAGTACCGCTTGTTATGTTATGAATATGGCCCTAATAAGGCCAATTTTAAAGAAAACCCCCTATGAATTGTACAAGAGAAAGAACCTAAATGTCTCACACTTTCATGTTTTTGGATGTAAATGCTTTGTTTTAAACAATGGAAAGGATAACTTGGGAAAGTTTGATGCTGAGTCTGATGAAAGAATATTTCTTGGCTATTCAATGTATAGTAAAACTTTTAGAGTTTACAATAAAAAAAATTATGACCATAGAAGAGTCCATTCATGTTGTTTTTTATGAAACTAACTCAAATGGATCGAGAAAGGAATTGGTTGATGATGTTGCAGAAATCTTAGCAAGAACACACATAGAGAATCAAGAGAAAGAAACCAAGAAGCAAGAAGAGAGATCCTTTGATTCCCCAAGGCAAGAGGATTCATAAATCTTGGACCTTCCCAAGGAATGGAGGACATCAAGATATCATCCTCTTGATCAGGTGATAGGTGATGTATCAAAAGGGATAACTACTCGTAAGTCTCTTAGAGATGCATGCAATCATATGGTTTTTGTCTCTTAAGTTGAACCTAAAGACATAGATGAGGCCATTAATGTTGAAAATTGGATCTTAGCCATGCAAGATGAACTAAACCAATTTGAAAGAAATCAACTTTGGGAATTAGTTCCAAGGCCCAATGATCATTCCATAAATGGGTCTTTAGGAACAAACTTGATGAAACGGACTTACTAATAAGAAACAAAGTTAGGCTTGTTGCTAAATGTTATAATCAAGAAGGCATAGATTATGAGGAAACATATGCACCCGTTGCTAGATTAGAAGCCATAAGAATACTACTTGTATATGCATGCATCATGAATTTCAAACTTTATCAAATGGATATCAAAAGTGTTTTCTTAAATGGTTTTATATAAAAAAAAAGGTGTATATGGAACAACCTCCTGGTTTTGACAACTTTGAACTACCCAACCATGTTTTTAAATTGAAAAGGCCTTGTATGACTTAAAACAAGCTCCTAGAGCTTGGTATAAAAGGTTGAGCAAGTTCCTTTTGGAAAAAGGGTTCTCTAGAGAAAAAATTGACACTACTCTCTTCATCAAGCATAAAAAGCATGACATACTTCTTGTTCAACTATATGTTGATGAAATAATATTTGGTGCTACTAATGAGTCTCTTTGTAAGGAATTTGCTAACATTATACAAAATGAATTTGAGATGTCTATTATAGGTGAGCTCAACTTCTTCCTTAGACTCCAAATCAAGCAAACAATGGGTAAAACTTTCATAAGTCAATTCAAGTATTGCAAAGAGCTGCTCAATTTAATAGGTTTGTGGTACCCTAAGGGTGCCTCATGTATCCTCATTGGTTATTCTGATTCTGATTTTGCTAAATGCAAAATGGATAAGAAAAACACTAGTAGGACATGCCACTTGGTTGGAAGCTCACTAGTTTCTTGGCATAGCAAGAATCAAAATAGTGTGTCATTGTCTACAGCTGAAGTTGAATATGTTGTAGCTAGGAGTTGTTGTACTTAAATTCTTTGGATGAAGCAATAACTTCTAGACTATGGTCTTGAGCTTGATCACATCTTTATGAGGTGTGATAACACTAGTACAATCAATTTGCCTAAAAATTTCATTTTGCACTCAAGAACAAAGCACATAGAAATAAGGTATCACTTCATTAGAGATCATGTTCAAAAAGGTGATTGCATGCTTGAGTTTGTTGAAACCACTAAACAACTTGCAGATATCTTCACTAAGCCTTTAGCAAAAGAAGCATTCTTTTATATAAAAAGAGAACTTGGCATATTGGATCAATCATGTGTAAGATCCTCTTCAACAAGTTAGACTTATAAATGGTTACAGATGTAGCTTAATACTTGCTTAACATACTTGTTTAATTTTGTGACGATCTGAGTTCGCTTAGGCACTTTACTATAGCCCAAAAGTGAAAAGTTGCTTAAAATAACCAAGATATTAGCTTAAATGGCTTAGCTAATGGAAATAGATGTGGATAATATATTTCTAAGTCACAAATGTGTTTTCTGTGATATGGTTAATTTTTTAGGTTAATCGAAGTCCATTTGGTATTTTTAAGCATACTAATTGTGTGTTTTAATGTTGAAATTGACTAGTCACAGATATAAAAATTTATGATACTGGTGGAATAATTTTTTTAATGAATCTGTAGAATTGTCTTTGCCCTAATGGTTTAATGTGTTAAGTTTTAAGGATGACAAATGCATTATAAAAGGATATTGATCATGTTACATAAATGTACTTAACGAGATATATTGTATCATGCATGATTATGTACTTTATCTAGCTATATTTCACTTAATAATCATGCAATGAGATATGTGTAGCATTCTTTATATAATTATCCAATAATGCTTTATATGAGTTATAATGAATTAATATTGGATTTGACTCTATTTAAATGAAAATATGCAAAATGTTCTTTATTGTATCCTATATAGAGTTTATCTATTAGTAATTGATAAATGTCTTATTTGGATGTGTCTATGAAAGTCTTATATGCATGTTAGACTAACTAGAGTTATACATGATGCATATGAAAATATTGAATTATCAATTTGGACTAACTATATTTGTTTAAGTGCGCAATACTTTGTAGGATAGTCCAAGTATCAAGAGTAAGCATTGCAACAAGAAAGTAAAAAATCACAATTATGCTCTACTCAAGAAGAATGAGAATGATAAAATATTCTAAGCATTTTCAAGATTTGAATAGAAGAAATTTTTTGGAAGCTTAAATTACATCAAGAAGCCTAAAGATTAGAATTGGTATATTTTTCTTTTAGGCTTTCTCCTATGTAAAGATAATGGTTTTACAAGAAAAGAGCTCAAATATATTTTTAAATCTTTATGAATGGTTCTTACATGCTAAAATGCCCAAGAAACATGTTTTAAAAAGCTAGTCATGGTGGTAGTTCAAAACTATGAAAACTAGTAAAGTTTGACTTTTGAAAAGTTGACCTTTGGTTCTTATTTTGATCATAACTTTCAAAATACTTTGATTTTTGCTTTAAAATTTGAAAATAGACTCAAATATCTTTCCAATAAGTGGTTATTTACTTTAAACGGATGAGAAATGAAAAAGTTATGACCATTTGAAATCATATTTCAAAACCAGAGTGGCTTATTCGAATAACAGATTTGTTATTCAAATAAAACACGCCCAGAAACGTTCCCAATGGTTATAAACGACTGGTTTTCATATGAAATTATTTCTAAACACTACCAACTGCTATTTTGTCACTTAGGCTCTATAAATAAGTGTATATTGGAGCTTTTACAACTCAAGAACACTTCATTTGATCCTTGAATCATCAAAATTATATTTTAAGTTCTTTATTGCAAAATCATTCTATTCCTTTGTTCTTCAAGTTGTATATCTACTCTTATGAGAGTTTTTAATATTTCTCTTCATCTTAAAATCATTGTAAGAGGGTGAAGTATCCCTTAAGAGAGAAAATGGTGAAGTATCCCTTGTAGTGAGGCTCAAACACATAGGGTGAGGTATCCCAAAAGTGTTGTGATTGCTCTTGAATGTAAAACTTTTTTTCAAGCACCTATGAAGCTTGAAGAGTTGGAGGCTCTAGCACAAGGGTGAAGTATCCCAAGGTGTGAGGAGTTCTCTTACTTGTACAAAAGTTTTCCTAGCACTCATGAAGTTTAGGAGATAATGAAAAAAATCTCAAGTTAAGCTTGGGGACTGGATGTAAGCCACAAGTGGCTGGTGGCTAAACCAAGATAAATTATTAAGTTTGATTCTTTCTTCCCTACACTCTTTAATTTCAATATTTGGTGTAACATATATATTTATTGCATATCTTATCATATTGATGTTTTGATTTTAAGAACTTGATAACTTGCTTATTTGCTTGATTTATCTTATAACCCAAGTTGTATTTGAGTAATTTGCAATACTTGTATCTTTGTTAGACTTATTCCGCTACATGTGTTGATTGAAAATATCAAAATGTATAATTTCTTAATGTTGTTTTAATAACTTGTAATTACTCAATTCACCCCCCATTCTTGGGTGATGATTGTCATGGCTAACAGAATCTTAGTATTTATTTTAAAGTTGTTGGAACTTGAAAAACTTGATTTAGCTAAATCAAAGTGTTTTTAGCATATCAGGAAGTACCAGTGTATTATCTTAACGCTTAAAACCATCCACGATTATAGCCACTTTCCTTGACCTTTTATGTGATATTTTGTTTCTCATTTCATATTTTTTCTCTCTTCTCTTCACAGCTTAAACAGAAATATCAACAAAGGAGGAAGTTTCAGTAGTGAAAAGGGGAAACAAGGAGCGAAAGAGGAAGGGGAAATCCAAGATCCAATATTGAAGCTTGAATCTCCATCATCATAGTAGTTTGAGGTAGGGCTTCTTGAGCTTAAAACTTCATTTCTTCTCATTTTCATGTTTAGGCTTATTTGATGTTTGATATGTCAAAATGAGATTTTGTGGTGTTTTGAGTGATTTTTTTGCTTGGATAAGTTTTAAAGGATGTTTATGACTTGTTCATGTTAAGAGTTTGAATTAGAAACTGAAAACTCTCTATTTGGACCATTAAGGCTCAAAGTGAGAAATTTTGGGGTTTAGCTGAGTGACTTGGTTTATGGATCCAAATTTAATGAAGTGAATTGGTGTTTTATGTTTCTTTCATGTTAGTGAACTTATTAGGAACTTGAAATCACCTAGAAACTAGACTAGAGTGGCCAAAATCCAAAATTTGTTCTAATAGAATAGTACCTAGCCCTCTGTTTTTTGTAAAATTCTGCAGAAATACACCTCACGCCGTAGTATGAGGGAGGTCATACCACAGGGTGAGTCTCAGTGGGTGCTTGGTACTAAAACTCGATAGTAGTGCACCGCGGTGTGGCACAGGGAGTGCTACGGCGTGAGCTCCAAGATTTTCAAAAATGTGTTTTTGATATCTCTGGAAGTTTCTAAGTGTTGGGATCATTCATATATTGCTTTCCTAAGTGTGTTGAGCCACTAATAGAGGTATTTCTTAGAGAGAATAACCACTTAGCATATGTGAGTTTTTTTGTGAAACCTAGGCAAATCTTTGAGTTAAGAATGTCTTAGGGTTGTATCTAAGACCTTGCACAACATAAGGTTGTTTTAAAATTACTTGTGAAATGGTGATTTGAGGTTCTAGATATGAGAATGCTAATTACATGGTTCTTGCTACTTTGTTGGATAAGTGAGGCTAAGACTTACATGTACTAGTATTTTGATTTGTCACTTAGTTACGAGGATCTTGTGATTGTTTCAATTGTGAATTGAGATGGTTCTGACCCCTTTGGTTTTCAAACTTAGTATTTGCTAATTTCTTGTGTATTGTAACCTTAGATGGTATACACAACCATATGACCTGAGAATGGGGTGCTGAATCTAAATTCTCCTTGTATTTATGCTTGCATGGTCAGGGTTAGTGATATGGGGGTAGAAATAGTACTCTTACATTGGTGAGGGAAAGGTATCTACTTATTACCAAGTGGGGTTAGGCTCTCAGGCTTATCCTACTTTGTATATACAATGAACGGAGATTCTTAGGAAGTAAGTAAGTAACTTGTGTTTTCAAAACTTAAAACCTACATTAGCATTTGCATAATCATGTTATTGGGACTTTGTGTGAGCATAATCATGCTTCATAACATAAAGCATTTCATTGATGACGATTGTATGGGCAGTTCTCTCACCTGGTTGTTTGTTTGCTTGCTTGTTAGTTGCTTGTTTGATAGTATCTTAGTATTTAATGGGTGATTCTCTGATATTATTAATTATTGTATATTCGGTTACATAGAGTATAAATGGATATTCAGTTTATTTATTTGTTGTTAAATAAATAATTGTCGGTCTTGGTATGAGTATACTGAGAAATTATGATTTCTCACCTCGTATTAGGGGTGTTCACGGGTCCAACCTGACCCGCGAACCCGACTAACCCGAACAGACCCGATATAATATATCTGGGTTAGTTCGGGTCATCGAGTTAGTTCAGGTCCAACCCGATTAATCCGACTTCTAATTGGTTCGGGTGACGGGTTGAGTAATCTAACCCGATGACCCGACCTGATGACCCGACTACCCGAGTAAAATGACGTCGTTTTGAGTATTTCTTATTAAGAATGTTCATGGGTCAGATCCAACCCGCGAACCCGATCAACCCGATCCGACCCGAACCACTCATTTTCATTCTCAATTCTAATCTTTTTTCAAATCCCTGACCCGATTACCCGCCATCGGGTTGGTTAGAGTTAGGTTACCAGAATTTTTTCACCTAAAATCGACCCGAACAGACCCGACTTTGATTAATTGGTTCGGACTTTTTTTTCTCCCAAACCCGACCCAACCAAACCCATGGACACCCCTACCCCGTATATTCCATGTAAATCTAGGTGAAGACCCTCCAAAGGGAAAAGGGCAAGAAAAAAAAGAAGCAAAAGGCTTAGTTTAGTAGTTTTATTTCTTTTTGCATTAGCTTGTATTTATTTACTTTGCTAGCTTGTTTGTAAAAATCTATGTATTACAATGTGGCTTTTTAGCCAATGATGTGTGTGTATATATATATATATATGACTTTTTTCATCTTCGTGGTTCTCTATAGTGACTATATAGGTTATTATGGATTTATCTTTTATGCATTTTAGAAAGTGGCATACTTAACATACTTTATCTTGAGATATATCGCTTATTTTACGATAATATGTATTGGGGTGTTACATAATGCATCTAAATTGGATAAATGGTTTTGCTACATAATTTTCTTGATTTATATCTCTTGGATCCAATATTGACTTGAGCGTCGAATGTTCCCCCAATTTTGTTTTGTAGGTACTTGATCTATGCTTAAGTCCCCCAATTTCAAATCTCTAGTTCTTGCTGATAAAAACTACTTTTTGGTGTTTTTTGAAGAAGATTAATCTATCATTGAGCAGAAGTTTGGTGTATAGAGTGAATGAACATGAGGCCACGCTAAAATGATCTTCAAGGAGGCATAAGGTTGTGTTTTAAGGGCTGAATTCCAGAAAAATTTTTGTTTTTGGAGATGAAATAACCAATTATGGAGACCCTCTAACCGGTTATTGGTGAAGTTAGAATATGCCCTCGTTGTCGAACCCCTCAATAAATGGTTATACCCTTTTGGATAACCGATTATTTTCGTGTTCTAGAAAGCACCCATAGCTCAATAACAGGTTTTGCTTATCTTATAATCGATTATTTTTGTGAAGGAAAAGACTAGGTGTAACACCCTAATACAATTATTGTAAAATAAACAGAATATTTCAAGATATATCGCATTAAGCATGTCACTTCTAAAAATGCATAAAATAAAAACTCATAATAACATGTATAGTCATTATATAGAGAGTCATGAATGATAAAAGATCATATATACAAACATCACTGGCTAACAAGTCATACTGTATACATAAGCTTTTACATATAACTAGAAAAGTACAAATATACAAACTGGTTTAAAAAGAAATAAAGCTATTAAACTAAGTCATGTGCTTCTTCTTTTTCTTATCCTTTCCCTTTGGAGGGTCTTCACCTGGATTTACATGAAACACACAGGGGTGAGAAATCACAATTTATTAGTATTCGCAAACCAAGACCAGCAGTTAATCATTTGCAACAAATTAAATCAACTGAACATAAAATTTGCACACTATATACTATAATATCCGATAATCAACAATATCAAAGAATCGCCCATACAATCCTAAGATACTATCGAACAAGCAACTAATCAATCAACCGGTCAAGTAATGACAACTGCCTATACAATTGTCAACCATGCAATGCTTTATGTTATGAGGTATGATTATGCTCAAACAAGGTCCTAGTAATATGATAATGTAAATGCTAATGCAGGTTTTAAATTTTGAAAACACAAGTAACTTATTTCCCAAGAACCTCTGTTCATTGTATTTGTATCAGTAAGTTAGATAAAAGAGTCATCACACTACCTGGTAATAAGTGGATTCCTTCCCCTCATAATAGTAAGAGTACTGCTACCAACCCCATACCAGTAACCCTGACCATAATAGTATCACATACTATGAGAATCTAGGATCTAACACCTCATCCTCATGTTATATGGTTGTGCACACCATCTAAGGTCACAATACATAGGAAATTAGCAAATACCAAGTCTGAAAAAACTAAAGGTGCTAAAACCATCTTAATTCACAACTAAGACAATCACAAGATCCTCATAATCAAGTGATAAAACAAATACTAATCCATGTAAGTCCCAGTCTCACTTATCCAACAAAGTAGGAAGAATCATGTAACTAGCATTCTCATATCTAGAACCTCACATTATCACTTCACAAATAATTTCAAAACAACCTTATGTTGTTTAAGGTCTTAGATATAACCCTAAGGCATTCTAAACTCAAAGATTTGCCTATGGTTTCACAACTTTTAGATATATGTCAAGTGGTTATTCTCTCCAAGAATTACCCACATTTGTGCCTTAACACACTTAGGAAAACATATAATAGTGATCTCATCACTTAAGGAATCTCAAAACATCAAGAACACATTCCTTGCTAAGTTCTGGAACTCACGCCTAGGCTTGACATTTACACGCCTAGGCGTGGCTTATGTTCTGTCTCACGCCTAGGCATGAAAAAACTGGGTCTACGCATGAACATTCTGCAGAATCCGAGCCACTGTTCCATTGGCCAAAATTCGAGATTTGATCTCTTCATATTTATTTCTTGATGTTTTTAAGTCCCAAACAAGTTTACAAATATGAGGGAAACAAAAATACCAATTGATTTCACCAAAGATGGATCAAAACACCAGATCACTCATCCAAACCACTACAATCAACACTTAGAGCATTTTAGGTCCAAATGGAAAATTTTCAGTTTCTAATCCAAACTCTTAGCATGAACAAGTCATAAATCACATTTAAAACTTATCCAAGTAAGAAAATCACTTCAAACACCTCAAGAACTCAAATTGGCATATTAAACCTCAAATAAGCTTAATATGGAAAAGTTAGAAAAGATGAAGTTTCAACTCAAGAACCCCTACCTCAAGCTCCTCAAGCTGCTATGGTGATGAAGATGATGATGGAATTAATCACAAGTCTTCAAGATTGCATTTCCTTCTTTATTTCCTCCTTCGTTCCATTCTCTTCTTTCTCTGTTATTTCTGTTTTCAACCGTAAGGGAGAAGTGAGAAACAAGTGAATTGAAGAAATAATAAAGGGAAAACAATATAAGGCTCAGAAATGTGAAAGACTTGGTCACTTAAGTGATTAAGTGATATTCCCAATCTGCTAAGAACACTTAAATTTCTCCAAATCCAATTTTCTTAAAGCCAACAAGTTTAAAATAAATCATAGGATTCATCAAAAATCTTGTTGCACCAAAATCATCATTTTCCATATCTGTGACTAGTCAATCCGGCATTAAAACACATAACCAGTATGTTTAAAAATACTAAATTGACTCTGATCATTCTCAAAATTTAACCACATCCCAAAATACACATTTGTGACTTAGAAATAAATTATACACATTTATTTTCAATAGCTAAGCCATTTATGTTAATATCTAGGTCATTTTAAGCTACTTTTCACCTTTCGGGCTGCAGTAAAGTGCCTAAAGTAACTCAGATTGTCACAAAATTAAATAGGCATGTTAAGAAAATATTAAGCTATCTTTGTAACCATTTACAAGTCTAACATGTTCAAGAGAATGTTACACTAGGAGCCTCTAACTTTGTACATAACTGGTTAGGGGAATGTCATAACCGATTATGTGTAATTTTCTAGAACACATTTGAGTTTCAATAACCAGTTATGCTTGTCTTTTGATTTCTGGTGTTAGAAATCAAAAGGCATAGAATTACTATGGCACCCAGTCAATGGAATTCCCTTTTTGGTCTCACTTACTTAGGGGAAGCTTTTATAGAGGATAGTTATAAAACATGGGCAGCGTATGATAGAGAAGTGGCTATCCGGGATATAATTCAACCAGGCTTTGCAATTCCATCAAGCACCTTCACCATTGGAAGTCTGACTCCTCAGGATCGTCTTCTTCACTTTGTGTTAATACATATATTGGTTCTTAGGGCAAGCAACTTTGCATTAGTTAGAGAAGAAGACATCTTCCTGCTTTGGGTCCTTAAATGGCGATTGCATATCAATTGACCCTTTTACATCATGCATTACATGATGAAGGCCAAAGAAAAGATGATGATGGATCTCCTATACGCCTTGATCATTACTAAAATCCCAGATCAATACAAAGCTCAGCTTAAGTGATGATGGAGTCATTGAACTTACTGGTCTCAACAAGTTTGGAAAGGCCACCATCAATTGCATGCAAATAAAGAAAGTAAACGATGAATAGGTTTATGGTCATGGACATGAGGCAGTCGCACCAGAAGGAGGTGCTGATGTGGTTATGGAAGAGGCTCCTGCCCCAAATGAAGATCGGATTCTAGCTGCCATAGCAAGTATACAAGCCCAACTTACGAATCTTCAGGTCTATCAGGAGTATAGTAATGGAGTTATCTATAACCACTTATAATTTTTAGATGACTGCTTGAGGAGGATTGAACGTCGCCTTGCACCACCAGAGGATGATGGGGCTTAGGCACGGGTCACTTCTTTTAAGCTAATATGTCTTTGTTTTTAGAAATTTCATTATGTTTTAGGATCTAACCATTATAGATTTATCATTTGAACATAATGCTTATTATCTTAGCTTGCTTGACTGATTTCAATATTTAGTGCAAATGTTGGTCTTGAAATGAGTATCTTGTTGAAATGGATATAATACTGAATTGGTTATCTTGTTGTTGTATTCTTATTTGAATATCTATTGTTTGGCAATGGCAATGGTTTTGTGTAACTTCTATCTTTCAAAATCTATATATTGTATATCTTTTTCATCATGACAAAAAGGGAAGAAGTTTTTGGTCTATGTGTTATTGAGAAAAAGAAAGCGAATAAACTCAATGATCTTGGGATTCCAAAATTAAAAGGGAGTTATGCATATTTGATCTAATCACCTCTTGAAAAATAGAAGGGGAGTAAGTCTCTAATATTTTTTTGTGACTTCCAATTTATTTGAATTAACTCTTTTCTCAATGGTTGTTTGCCATCATCAAAAAGGGGGAGAATGTAATTAGCATTGGCAATGACAATGGCAATGGTTTTGATGATAACAAACAAGAAAGAAATGGTTGTGAAAGATCAAGTCCCAATGTTCTTCAAGTTTAGCTTATAGGATTCAAATCTTGTGTAAAGGTAAATATGAACCACACTAAGCTCATATCTTATCTTTTATTCAAACTTAAACCTATTTGCAAAATCATGTTTTATACTTGTGAAAATATTCATCAAGTTGATCAAAATGGATTTTAGAAATGTTGAAAAGGTTTTGGAAAAGTTTGGTTGCAAAATCCTGATAAATCATGCTTTTTGGTTGAACCAAATAACCTATTATTGAATAGTAATAACTTGTTATTTGAAACCAATAACCTATTATTGAACAATAATAACTTGTTATTTGGGGTAGTAGAAAACAATCTTCAAAGACTCTTTTTGAGTATTTAATGCTCCCAACCACCACCAACGACTCCAAAATGCTTTGGTCTATAAATGAAAATGTTTGGGTATTAAAGAGAAGTTAGAAATCAATCTGAATAAGCTTCTCGATCATAAAATTCGAGTTTTATCATCTTTTCTCAAGAATCCTTATTTCGAGCTTCAATTTGTATTATCTACTATTGAGAGAGTTTCTATTCATATATACTTTGTGTAATTTGTAAAGAGGATAAGGCATCCCTTGTTATTGAGGCTCAAGCAAAAAGGTGAGGTATCTCAAGGTGTGTTGAGTGCTCTAGCTTGTAAAGGTTACAAGCACCTATTGAAACTTGAAGATATAGTGAAAAATCTCAAGTGATTATTCATTTGATATAAAATGAATAAAATTTCATTATATTTTATCATTTGTATATTTATTTTATATGCTTGCTTCAATACTATCTATCTTGGCTTATTCATTTGTGAGTGAAAGTATTCAATCTTCTCTATCTATTCACCTCAATCAATTAATAGCTTCAACAAAAATTGATATTCAAGTGTTTTGTGAAAGAATTGCAAAAAAAAATTATAAACTCAATTCACTCCCCCTCTTGATTATTGAAGTCACTTAGTAACAATATAATCTAGAAGAAAATTAGAAATGCGTTAAGTTTGAAGTCGGACTGAGAGATGAGGTGAGAAAAGTAGTGAGGCCTTTGGAGATCAGAGACTTTCCAACATTGGTAAACAAATGTAGAATTATAGAATCTGAAAATAAATCTCAAGCGGAGCAAAAACTACAAAATTTCCAAAAGAGGAAGAAGATGGATAAGGAATTTGAAGGGGATACTTCCCAGTCTGAGTTTTTACAGGATGATGGGAAGTTGGTTCAAATAGAAACTTGGAGACTAAAGTGAGCAAAATGTGGGAAAAATCACAATATAGAAACTTGTATGAAGAATCAGATTATATGTTACATTTATGGCAACTCGGGCCATTATGCCAATAAATGCCCTCACAAATAGGAAGTGAAATATGATCGAACTGTATGTTACACTAGTGGCAGATCAGAACATTACGTTAGGAATTATCCTCACGAACCAGGAGAAAGACCCAATTCTAAACCACAAACCCAAGGGAGAGTCTTCATTTTGAATGCAGAAAAGACAACAGAAATTTTTTATTTGATGCAAGGTAAAAACCTAACAAAAGATAACTCCTTAATTGTATTATATGATTTAGGAGTATTTTCCTTCATTGGAAAAATTTACAAGGAATTAATACAAGTCGAGTTGCTATCTTATTAGAATGAAATTTTTAAGTTTTGTTAGATAAAATCTGGGAATGATAAGTTGAATACAAGTAAGAAAGATGATATGTGAAATGGGAATTGATTAAAAAAAAGTCATATGGAAACTTAAATCCAATATGATGTGAAACTACTTGGAGTTTTTTGCATATGATCAAATTTTGAGGACAAAATTTATAAAACTAGGGGGAAGAATTTTAACATTCTCCTTAACCTAATAGTCTTAATCAGGGTTATAGAAGTTTAATAATACTGGTATGAGTTATCTGTTAATTCGGGTAACTTTCTGAATTAGTTTGAGCATAATTCTATAACATTAAATATGAAGAATAACTAAAGTTTCTACATAAATAGATGATATGATGGAAATAAATATGAAAAAATTATTTCTTAGTTATATACAATTGATATGAGTTGTAGTAGATTTTGGAGAATCAACTGAGTTAGTTTGGTATTTTTAAGGACAATGAGGAAGAATAAAAAGAATAATTAAGTAACTCAGAAAATTATGAAATTACATGGAGAAGACAAGTAAAATATGAAGAATATTTGGGTATAAAATACAAACAAAGATAAGTATTAGTAAGCATATTTACTTAATTTATAGGTTTAATTTAACTTAGGAAAGAGTAATAAAGTTTAACTGATAAATACTAGTATATGAAAAGTTAAAGAAATATGGATACAAGGATTAAGTTGAGTCCAAAAATTTTTCATAACACTTATGGCAACTTGAAAACTCAGTTTTGAAATATTAAAGCGCACTTAACTGATACAGAAGTTTTAGCGTGAAATTTTTTTATCCTTCCTTTGGATTTCCACCGCCTTGCCACTTTGTTTCATCTTTATTATATTTGACTTTTCTCTTAACATTTTTGCTTCTCATTTCATGTCTTCCAGCGACTCCAAAACAGGGGAAGGGATACGACCAAGAGATGAAGAAAAGAAAAGGCAAGAAAAGTGAAGAGAAAGAAGAAAATCTAAGGATTCAAGCTTCAAGAAGCTATGAAGAGAGGTAGGGGATGCTTGTCTTCAACTTGCTCTTCTTCTCCTATGGTTTTTGCATACAAATTTTGGTCTTTGTGCTCATGTTGGTCATAGCCAAACCCAATAAAAGGAAAGGGAAGTTTCTTATTATTTTGTGCTTTTGCTCCTTGCTTTCATCAAGTTCTTTTTCTTTATAAATTCTTGAATGAAAATTTGTGTTATTGGTTAAGTTCTTTGGCTATGAGGCTCACGACGAAGTCATGGATAAAAGGAGATTTTTGTTGATTTTATACTCTTGTTTCTTATTTCTAGGTGATGAGGTAAATACAAGCTTGAAATAAATTCTCATGTATGAACAAGTGAAGTTAAGGTTTCGGTTTTCATAGGGTGAATCATGTGTTATAAGTTGTGATTTCTTAAACATTACTATAATCACTTATTAATTAAGTTAATTAATAAGATGATGATGAATAGTTGATAAGTTTTTCTTGATGGTCATTAAAAAGAACTTTGGTTGAAACTTGCCTATGGCTAATTGTGCTTGTTATTGATCATTTGAAGTACTAAAGTTCTTAGATTCTTGTATAATCTTTGATATGTCATTTTAACCATGTGGGTCGAATTGGAAGTCAAGGAGATATGGTAGTCTCCATATTGCATCTAATGCTTATGTACTTGAATTGTGCTTGAATTATTATTTGTATGGAAATTTCTTGGAATAAATGGTTTATTGCATTCATGGAATTGATTTTAGTTACTTGATTTGTAAAGTAACTAATGAATGTGTATAGAATTGGATGAATGAAATGGTATTGGATACTTGTTATGTATTAAAGATTATATTGTTCTTTAATTAATCAAGTTGAGCTAAAATGTGAATTGTATTGCTCCCTTAATTCTTTAAGGCTGAGCTAGAATAGTAATTTGTGCTTGTGATTTAATAATCTCTAAGAAGAGAGAAAAGTATTCCAGGTAAGGAATAATCTCCGGGAAGGGAGAAAAGTATTATGCGTCGGGAATAATCTCCGGTAAGTTTTTAGTTTGAGTTTTGTTTTTATTGAGTTGACTTAAGTGCCTCCCAGATTTCAGAGCCTTTGTATGGGGATATAAATAGTGTCGGTCAGCAAAAAAAATTAAAAAAATCAAAACCTAAAACAAAATTAGCTTGCGTACTTGTTTATTTCATTTTATTCTATTTTGTTTTTATTATTTTTATCATTGCTAACCATTGTCAAGGTGTAATTATTTTCTTCTTGTTTTCTCTTTTCAATTGCTAAGCATTTTAGGTATGTGATTCCTTCCTATTATTTTGTTTATTTTTTTTTCATTAATTTCTTTGATCCATATTGGTGATTTTTTCTTAAGTCTGGATTTAATTTGAAACATTAAGGATAATGTTTGGTTTTGATTGAAGGTGAGAGTTACTTGAATTTCAGTCATGTTATCATTATGTCACTTTTGTGAGGAATTTTTTTTCTATCATCTTACTCAACTTGTTTCACATTATTCATAGTTGTTGTTTGCATGTCTCTTTGTTGAAAATTTGAAATAATTAGAAAACTTGATGTAAGCATGTGGATACCATATAGTGACTTTTCAGTCATTCATTTTTATTGAGAGAATGTTTTCTTGGTCATCCAATTTTTTTTAGTGCTCATAATTTTTTTCTTTTTTTTTCACTAGATCATTTCATTATTGTTATTTTTTGCTAAAGAGAAGTTTTATATCACACTTACATTTAATCTGATGTCATAGAAGTTAGTAGAATTATGTGTTTCCTTGAGAAATGATATTAGGTCATGTTTCTTATTTTGAACCTTGGAATAATATTTTTGTTCTTTTACATATTGTCGCTAGTTACCCCTTTGAGCCTATTTATTGAGCCTTTCTTTCTTAACAAAAAATTTTCCCAAAGTATTTTGGGAAAGAAGTAATATTAGGAATGTATAAAGGAAGAAAAAATAGAAAAATAAAAAAAGAACGCAAAGTGAAAGTGCAAAAAAAAAATCAAAAAGCTACAAAGTTAGAAAAAATTGAAAAAACAAGTTTAAAAAAAGGAGTTTGGTTTGGGAGTTTAAAAAAAATGATTTAAATATGGATAAGAAAATTGTGTTAAAAGTGTAGAAATTATGCTTCCAAATATTCTTGAAACACTTTTGATTTTCATTGTTTTCCTTAGCCTTCATATTTTTTATTTACCCACATTACAAGCTTAATAAGTCCTATTTAATCTAAAGGGATTGCATGGTTATTCCAATGTACATGACTAATCTTAGGTGTGATGTAAAGTCTTTTCTTGGCATCTTTTCATGAAACGATATTTGTTCTATTTTTTCAGTATTCTTTCTATCATTTTATATGTGAGATATTTATTTTGATTTGTGCCTACTACTCTACTCACATATACTTGCTATGAGTAATACCATACTTCTGAGTGGTTTTCATTGTTGAGTGTTGTAACACCCTCCTCAGAGCATCACATTTCTGACTCCCGACTCATAATCTGAAAAGAATATTCATAAACAAGGTTTGAGTTATAAAAGATGGGTTTTAAAATTTCTTTTCATCAAAGACGGAAACATAAACTTACTGAGATCCATAAGTATTATTGAAAATATATTTAATATACAATATTGACACCAATTAATATTTAAACAATTTAAAGAGAAATATAAAACTAACAGAAAACTTTCTCTTTTAAACAGTAGCAAACCCTATGATGGGTCCTACTTAATAGCACGATACAATACTAACGAGAAAACTTAACATACTTATTCCTTCTTGTATCCATCTTGATGCATCAAACATCTGTTCCTTGTCAACCCTTCACACTATGAAATATGGAATAGTCATTCTCTGATGTTGTCTCCGATCTCAAAGTATTTATCACCCGTATGTCTAAGACAACTCGTTTCATCTATTATATAATTTTTTTTTTACCAATACAAGCACAACAACACAATATAACAAAGAGGTGAGATCACCTACGCCAATCCAACATGGTAGCATAGAGATAACATAAACAGCATATCATACAGATATATCATATCCGAATTCCAATAATGCCTTCAATATTAATCAACTATCATCATCATGCCATTAACATTATTATCATCACACAATAGTCACAATAATGCCATCAACATGATTATCATCATCATCATCATCCAGTATTATTCAATAGTTCAATTATTCCTCAATTATCATATCATGCAGATATAGATACATCAGATTTATGCATATGTTATGCATGTAGACTCAATGTCCTACTCCATGGAAGTTTTCACAATTTCGAGAAGAATGCTCTATTAATTGTCAACCTTAGCCCAAAGACAATCTTCCAGATTAGCCCACAGACAATGCCCAGCCTTAGCCCACAGACAAATGTCCAGCTTTTGAAAAAAATCGTGTTCTTGTCGGGTATCGTCAATGCGTTGCAACGGACTGCATCGCCAAGTGGCATATGATCTAGCCGTAGCCCACAGACAGATATCCACTGGTCGACCGCCGCGCCTCGACGCACCCCAAGATCCATCATAGACCTCACTATCAATTCACATTCCCTCTTCAACCACAAGGGTCACAATAGCATCAGCTATCAATTTTTTTGTTCAAAATTCAACATATGCCTCAATGCATATTTTTTTTCAATGCATGTATAATGCATCAAATGCCAATCACAGACAAAATTCATCATTTTTTTATACAATGTCCATACACTGGTTCAACAGTAATCATACTGTATATTCAATAGCGAAATCATATTATCGCGTTTTCATAGTCACAAAACACTTTTGTCGTATTTTCACAATTGTGCAACATTTTTGTTACGTTTTCACAATTCTGCAATATTTCTGTTATATTTTCAAATCACGTATTGATTTTTCCATGTTTTCTCAATCACGTAAAAATGTTTACACGTTTTCTCAAATCGCGCAGCGATTTTCCACCATTTTCAAAATCGCGTAACTTAAAAATCATTCATTTAAGTCGCGTAAACCATTTTCTATCATTTTTGAAATATTTAAACGCTTTTCAAATCGTGTAGAAATATTTTAACGTTTTTCAAATCGCGTGAAAATATTTAAATATTTTTCAAATGGTGTAGCTTAAAAATCACGTTTTTAAGATACATAAAACATTTTTCACCATTTTACAATCATGTAAAATATTCCTCAATATTCCAAACATTATTTTGGACTTTCAAATAAAACAATAACATTTCCAACACGTTTTTAAGATATGTAAAACATTTTTCAACATTTTTCTTTTGAGAAATCCTTTCCTCAAAATAATATGACTTCTCACATTATTATCCACATTTTCTTACTCAAGAAAATCCTTTTCGCAATATATTTCACAAATTCATCATTTCATTGAATAAAATCAATGTTTCTAACTTTAAAAAAATTACTAACACTCTCCAAAACTCAAAGGGTGAGTTACACGTTAGAAAATATCAAATCACTATTATATTCTCCATTTTTCTCAAATTAATTCTAAAATCAATTCTCTTCAAAATAAATTGAGGTGTGTTTGAACCTCTCTTTTCCATTTACATACTGAAATTCATTTCTCAAGTGATAAAATACTCTGATTCCCTTTCCAAATTCCTTGTACTGCACCAAAATATATTTCCACTTTGTTTCCATAAAATCAAGGCATTACAAGCCTTCAAAATCGTGGACATGAATATTGAAATCATCAAAACATTTTTCCTTCTAAATCAATATGGTTTTACACAAACAAAACCATTAAAGCCATCAAATACTTTTCCTTTTAAATTGATATGGTTTTACACAAACAAAACCATTAAAAAATCTTTAACAAAACCGTGAGATTCATAGTCTTTGAAATCAAATCATTTGTTCATTTTCATTTTTCACTTTCTTTGTAAATCCTTAAAATCAACATTGCTATTTTTATTTAAAACTCATGTTTAGTAAAACACTTAGAAACTTTTTACACAAACTAAATCAATAAAAATCCTTCTAAAACTGTGTTCATGTATTCTTTGGAAAAATAAACCCTTTGTTTATTTTCTTTGTTTTTCTAAACATCTCATTTCATCATTCATGAAAACATTAATTTGTGAACACTTATTTTGAGGTGTCTTGGCCGAAATTCACTAAGTTCTAGGGACCCAAAAATCAATTCTTTTGTTCTTGAAAATTTTCAACATGAACCCCAATTAAAGGCATCAAAAATCGTAGCCTTCTCCCTTGGCCATTGGAGCCAAAAATTGATTTCCTTTCCATCAACACATCATGGCATACACATACATATTTCATCATAAATACTACAAGCATGCCATATACTTATCATACATATTTTAAGCATACTATCAAAGCCATAAAATCATGCAAAGCATACCAAGCATAGACAAATAATTAAAGCACATAAACACCCACAAATAAATTATAAGACCATGGATATGAATTCTCACATGGATTCACCATCCACCAAATATAAAACCATCTCCCACCACCATACTTGGTTGGTGAGGTGGATCTCCCTCTTACCTCTTGAAGATCCTCAAAAGCTCCTTGTTTTGCTTCTCTTTCTAAGTCCTTCACCACCAAGGGCTTCTCAAATACAAAACAAAATACATAGAAATTAGTATACTAACCTTGATTAAGAGGAACCATGGATCAAACATGGTTTAGATCATGAAAAAGAAAGAAGAAATGAAGTTTCCTTACACTTCACCTCAAAAACCTTAGAACTTGCTCTTGGAAAAACTCCTTGAAAATGAATGATTTAGAGAAAGTCTTCAACATGAAAGTTACTTAGAATAAGGTAAGGATTCAAGAAATATGGTTGTTTATAATTGTTGAGTGATGGAAGGTGTGGTTTGGGGTGGTGGCCGTAGCTTGCATTTTGGAGAGAAAAGGAAAGAATTTTTGCTAAGTTATTTTGCATGCAAACTTGCAATAATGAACAAGGTGATAAATTATTGTCTTCATCTTTTTCTTTGGCCAAAAAAGCCTACTCAAAACTGTCCCCCCCTCCTTTGCATCACCAAAATCGTCCCTCTCCCCCCTTCCATGCTTGATCAAAATGTGACGAATTTCATAGCCACCCTTTTAAGCCATCTTAGCCCTAACTTAAAAGAATGGTTTGGATTAAAATAGCTACTAGGTTTAGGTTATAGATAGAAAACTTAATTTGAGCCATTGGATCATTTTTTTTTTTTTGCTTGCAATCCTAACCATTGAATGTGTCTCCAAAATGAAGGGTCAAGATTACACCTTCAAACTTTACATCCAAGGGTCCAAAATGGTTGTAGTCATTTTTGATGACCAATTCTCCACCATTGATCTAAATCCAAATCCAACGGTCATTAATGATCAATCTCCACCATTGATTAAATCTACATCCAAGGGTTGATAATGGTCATAGCCATTTATAAGACTAAATCTCCACCCTTGATTTAATTTTGATCCAACAGTTATAAATGGTCCTAGCCATTTTATAAGATCGGTCTCATCCGTTGATTTAATCAATGGTTGATATTCAAAGTCCTAAAGTGGTCATAACCACTATTGTTGACTAAGCAGTATAATTGTTATTTTTATTTGCTGTAACACTAAAAAAAATATTTTTACTGTATTTTTATCGCCCGATAATTAAATACAGTACAAAACATTGAAAAGAAATTTTCTAAAACTATTTCTGGATTTAGGTTTAGTAAGATCCCCTGTCTCCGTCTAAACAGTACAAATTTTTTTATGCGTAGAAAAATTTTTACTTTGCGGGACCCCCCTGGACCCACATACACCCCCTGGGCCCACAAACAGTAAAATTTCATAATCATCCACAAAAATCACAAATATTAGAAAACGCACAAATATCAAATCAGATTATGTAAAATAATTAAAACCTAACGGTAAGAATTAAATTACGTAAAGTTTTCTCCGACCCGAAAATTTTTATTTTCCTGTCACAGAGTAAATCACTCAAAACGATCAAATACGCTGACGGAATACTCAAAATAATTTTACAGTACACAGAAATCACTAAACAGTAGAATTCTGTTAACTGTCAAAATTACTGTCAACTATTTAGGAAATTTGGGGTGTTACAATACTCCCCCTCTAAAAAGAAATTTCATCCTTGATATTTACTAAACCTGATTTCACATCTTCAGAATAAATATGGATATTGTTCTTTTATCTTATCCTCCAACTCTTCTATATTGCTTCTCCACTTACATCATTCCAAATTATTTTAATCAATAAAATCTCTTTGCCTCACGTTCACTTCTCCTAATCAAACGGATATCTCAGACTCCTATGATTACTGAAGATGTTAAATATTACTCCATAAACAAAGTGTCTCCATACTTCTAATACAAACACAACATCTACCAACCTCCATTCATGCGTAGAATAGCTTTTCTCAAGTGACTTCAATTTCTTAAAATCATACCCTACAATTCTTCTATTCTGCATAAGCACATATTCTAAGCTCCGATGTAATACATCATAGTACACCTCCAATGGTTTACTGAGATTAGACAAAACTAATACCAGAGAAATACTCAAACATATTTCAACTCCTAAAAATTCTCCTTGTATGCATTAATCCATACAAACACTTAATTCTTTCTAGTAAGCTTGGTAAGAAGTCCTACGATCTTAAAAAATATCTCAATAAATTTTTCTATGGATTTCCGTTACCATTTTTAACTTTTGAAGAATCCACCACGTTTTCGCTGCGTCACTCTGACACTATGACATGGATATAAACAAGAATATCCTTTCTTGCAAATTCAATATATGAAAGAAAACTATGGAGATTTAGAAAGAAGAAAGTAGCGAAGCTATCTGATATATTACCAGACATATCCAACAAGAATTTGATATTGCCTGATTTTCAGGAATGCATTTTTTTTCTGGATTATTAACACTTTATTGAGACAATCTCATAGGATATGGTTGGAAAATAACCAATCCGTTTCAGAAATCAAATCTATTTATGAAAGAAATAAACAGATCAAACTAACACAAAAATTTGATTCATAACAATGATAGGATAATTTGGATAACTTGAGTAGCACGATGGATTAATAATAGAAACAGAAGTAAACAAGTTAAAAGATAACGAAGACACGGATAACTCTAATTGATCTACACGATCATATGCCATAGAGAAATGGGTTACCTCTAGAATTATACAGTACAATCAAAGGATCACTTTCTGTGACACAATCTTCTTTACTTAGGTCTTCAGTCTGGAGTACTTTTGCTCCACTTGGAGAATCAACACTCCATTCTACTTGAGATATCGAAGCACGTTTATTACTAACGAATGACTTCGTCTTTGATGGAACACAATCTCTGAAAATGTGTCCAGGCTTTCCGCACTTGAAACAAATTTTTCCTTGAACGTACAATCCTTTGTCAGATGATTTTTCCCACACTTCCGACATTTCGGTGCAGATGTCGCAGTCAAACCAAACCTACTACTACTAGTACTTGTTCCATAAGATTGTTGCTGTTGTTGACTTCCCGAAGATTTCGAGTACGTTTTCTGCTAGAATCGCTTGACCTTACGATTTCTCCTTCTTCGTAACCAATATGGTCCAACGTTACAGGGTCTCTCATCCTGAAATTGATTCAACTCTAACAAAATCTTAGCTTCAGCTATCAATTCTTGCCGTTGAACAATCTTACATCAGTTGCTTTTCATATTACTTCCAAAGTTGCCGTCATATCAACATCATTACGTCTCGCTTCCACACGCGTACGTCTATCACGAACCATCGTCCTCTCTTCAAAGACACACAAATCAAAATACAATGGAAACCAGATGTAACCATTTCAAATAAACTTTTGTTTCCTTTCGAAAATCAAACACACAGAGAACACAACACAAGCAAAATAGACCTAACCACAAACCCCTAAAAGACCCAAACCGTGCTCTGATACTAACTAAATGTAACACCCTCCTCAAGGCATCACATTTCCGACTCCCGACTCATAATCTGAAAAGAATATTCATAAACAAGGTTTGAGTTATAAAAGATGGGTTTTAAAATTTCTTTTCATCAAAGACGGAAACATAAACTTACTGAGATCCATAAGTATTACTAAAAATATATTTAATATACAATATTGACACCAATTAATATTTAAACAATTTAAAGAGAAATATAAAACTAACAGAAAACTTTCTCTTTTAAACAGTAGCAAACCCTATGATGGGTCCTACTTAATAGCACGGTACAATACTAACGAGAAAACTTAACATACTTATTCCTTCTTGTATCCATCTTGATGCATCAGACATCTGTTCCTTGTCAACCCTTCACACTATGAAATATGGAATGGTCATTCTCTGATGTCTCCGATCTCAGAGTATTTATCACTTGTATGTCTAAGACAACTCGTTTCATCTATTATATATATTTTTTTTTTACCAATACAAGCACAACAACACAATATAACAAAGAGGTGAGATCACCTACGCCAATACCAACATGGTAGCATAGAGATAACACAAATAGCATATCATACAGATATATCATATCAGAATTCCAATAATGCCTTCAATATTAATCAACTATCATCATCATGTCATTAACATTATTATCATCACACAACAGTCACAATAATGCCATCAACATGATTATCATCATCATCATCCAGTATTATTCAACAGTTCAATTATTCCTCAATTATCATATTATGCAGATATAGATACATCAGATTTATGCATATGTTATGCATGTAGACTCAATGTCCTACTCCATGGAGGTTTTCACAATTTCGAGAAGAATGATCTGTTAAGTGTCAGCCTTAGCTCAAAGGCAATCTTCCAGATTAGCCCACAGACAATGCCCAGCCTTAGCCCACAGACAAATGTCCAGCTTTTTAAAAGAATCGTGTTCTTGTCGGGTATCATCAATGCGTTGCAACGGGCTGCATCGCCAAGTGGCATATGGTCCAGCCGTAGCCCACAGACAGATATCCACTGGTCGACTGCCGCGCCTCGACGCACCCCAAGATCCATCATAGATCTCACTATCAATTCACATTCCCTCTTCAACCACAAGGGTCACAATAGCATCAGCTATCAATTTTTTTGTTCAAAATTCAACATATGCCTCAATGCATATTTTTTTTTCAATGCATGTATAATGCATCAAATGCCAATCACAGGCAAAATTCATCATTTTTCTCATACAATGTCCATACACTGGTTCAACAGAATCATATTGTATATTCAACAACGAAATCATATTATCGCGTTTTCATAGTCACAAAACACTTTTGTCGTATTTTCACAATCGCATAACATTTCTGTTACGTTTTCACAATTCTGCAATATTTCTATTATATTTTCAAATCACGTATTGATTTTTCCATGTTTTCTCAATCACATAAAAATGTTTACATGTTTTCTCAAATCGCGTAGCTATTTTCCACCATTTTCAAAATCGAGTAACTTAAAAATCATTCTTTTAAGTCGCGTAAACCATTTTCCATCATTTTTGAAATATTTAAACGCTTTCCAAATCGCGTAGAAATATTTTAACATTTTTCAAATCGCGTGAAAATATTTAAACGTTTTTCAAATCGCGTAGCTTAAAAATCTTTTAAGATACGTAAAACATTTTTCACCATTTTACAATCACGTAAAATATTACTTAATATTCCAAATATTATTTTGGACTTTCAAATAAAATAATATCATTTCCAACACGTTTTTAAGATGCGTAAAACATTTTTCAACATTTTTCCTTTAAGAAATACTTTCCTCAAAATAATATGACTTCTCACATTATTTTCCACATTTTCTTACTCAAGAAAATTTTTTTCACAATATATTTCACAAATTCATCTTTTCATTGAATAAAATCAATGTTTCTAACTTTAAAAAAATTACTAACACTCTCCAAAACTCAAAGGATGAGTTACACGTTAAAAAATATCAAATCACTATTATATTCTCCATTTTTCTCAAATCAATTCGAAAATCAATTCTCTTCAAAATAAATTGAGGTGTGTTTGAACCTCTCTTTTTCATTTACATACTGAAATTCATTTCTTAAGTAATAAAATACTCTGACTCCCTTTCTAAATTCTTTGTACTACATCAAAATATATTTCCATTTTGTTTCCATAAAATCAAGGTATTACAAGCCTTCAAAATCATGGACATGACTATTGAAATCATCAAAATATTTTTCCTTCTAAATCAATATGGTTTTACACAAACAAAACCATTAAAGCCATCAAATACTTTTCCTTTTAAATTGATATGGTTTACACAAACAAAACCATTAAAAATTCTTTAACAAAACCGTGAGATTCATAGTCTTTGAAATCAAATCATTTGTTCATTTTCATTTTTCACTTTCTTTGCAAATCCTTAAAATCAATATTACTATTTTTATTTAAAACTCATGTTTAGTAAAACACTTAGAAACTTTTTAAACAAAATAAATCAATAAAAATCCTTCTAAAACCGTGTTCATGTATTCTTTGGAAAAATAAACCCTTTGTTTATTTTTCTTGTTTTTCTAAACATCTCATTTCATCATTCATGAAAATATTAATTTGTGAACACCTATTTTGAGGTGTCTTGGCCGAAATTCACTAAGTTCTAGGGACCCAAAAATCAATTCCCTTGTTCTTGAAAAATTTGAACATGAACCCTAATTAAGGGCATCAAAAACCGTAGCCTTCTCCCTTGGCCATTGGAGCCAAAAATTGATTTCCTTTCCATCAACACATCATGGTATACACATACATATTTCATCATAAATACTACAAGCATGCCATATACTTATCATACATATTTTAAGCATACTATCAAAGCCATAAAATCATGTAAAGCATACCAAGTATAGATAAATAATTAAAGCACATAAACACCCACAAATAAATTACAAGACCATGGATATGAATCCTCACATGGATTCACCATCCACCAAATATAAAACCATCTCCCACCACCATACTTGGTTGGTGAGGTGGATCTCCCTCTTACCTCTTGAAGATCCTCAAAAGTTCCTTGTTTTGCTTCTCTTTCCAAGTCCTTCACCACCAAGGGCTTCTCAAATACAAAACAAAATACATAGAAATTAGTATACTAAGCTTGATTAAGAGGAACCATGGATCAAACATGGTTTAGATCATGAAAAAGAAAGAAGAAATGAAGTTTGCTTACACTTCACCTCAAAAACCTTAGAACTTGCTTTTGGAAAAACTCCTTGAAAATGAATGATTTAGAAAAAGTCTCCAACATGAAAGTTGCTTAGAATAAGGTAAGGATTCAAGAAATATGATTGTTTAGAATTGTTGAGTGATGGAAGGTGTGGTTTGGGGTGGTGGCCGTAGCTTGCATTTTGGAGAGAAAAGGAAAGAATTTTTGCTAAGTTATTTTGCATGCAAACTTGCAATAATGAACAAGGTGATAAATTATTGTCTTCATCTTTTCCTTTGGCCTAAAAAGCCTACTCAAAACTATCCCCCCCTCCTTTGCATCACCAAAACCATCCCCCCCTTCCATGTTTCATCAAAATGTGACAAATTTCATAGCCACCCTTTTAAGTCATCTTAGCCCTTAATTAAAAGAATGGTTTGGATTAACATAGCTTCTAGGTTTAGGTTATAGATAGAAGACTTAATTTAAGCCATTGGATCATTTTTTTTTGCTTGCAATCCTAACCATTGAATGTGTCTCTAAAATGAAGGGTCAAGATTACACCTTCAAACTTTACATCCAAGGGTCCAAAATGATTGTAGTCATTTTTGATGACCAATTCTCCACCATTGATCTAAATCCAAATCCAACGGTCATTAATGATCCATCTCCACCATTGATTAAATCTACATCCAAGGGTTGATAATGGTCATAGCCATTTATAAGACTAAATCTTCACCCTTGATTTAATTTTGATCCAACAGTTATAAATGGTCCTAGTCATTTTATAAGATCGGTCTCATCCATTGATTTAATCAATGGTTGATATTCAAAGTCCTAAAGTGGTCATAACCACTATTGTTGACTAAGCAGTATAATTGTTATTTTTATCTGCTGTAACACTACAAAAAAATGTTTTTACTATATTTTTTTTGGCCGATAATTAAATACAGTACAAAATACTGTAAAAGAAATTTTCTAAAATTGTTTCTGGATTCAGGTTTAGTAAGATCCCCTATCTCCGTCTAAACAGTACAAATTTTTCTATGCGTAGAAAAATTTTTACTTTGCGGGACCCATCTGGGCCCACATACACCCCCTGGGCCCACAAATAGTAAAAAATTTCATAATCATCCACAAAAATCACAAATATTAGAAAACGCACAAATATCAAATCAGATTACGTAAAATAATTAAAACCTAACGGTAAAAATTAAATTACGTAAAGTTTTCCCCGGCCCTAAAATTTTTATTTTCCTGACACAGAGTAAATCACTCAAAACGATCAAATACGCTGACGGAATACTCAATAATTTTACAGTACACAGAAATTACTAAACAGTAGAATTTTGTTAACTGTCAAAATTACTGTCAACTATTTAGGAAATTTGGGGTGTTACAAGTGCAACTCTTGTGAGGATTATATTTAGTTGAAAGATGTTTTCTAATGAGGATTCTAGTTGTGATATTTAGAGACAATGAGTATATGTTATAGCAGCTATATTATTCACACACTTTGAGTTTGATGATGGTAGAATTTTTGTGGCAATTGTGGTGTTCTGAAGCATGACTGATATTCTTGAGTTGAGATAAATTGGATTTGATAAAATTAGTTAGAGATATCGTTCACTTTGAACTTTGTTTTGATTCGCTTTCATTGCTAGAGATTAGCAATAAGGTGATTAGGAGTTGTAATAATAGTCTAATTTTTATATATTTTTCTTATAAAAAATAGGTATTATGATATCTCATAATATTTAATTTTAGTAACTTTATAATACTATTGATTTATTTATTTAAAGAAGTCATTAATTTAATTATTGTGATAATTTAGGGAATTTGTTAAAGAATCTTGGACAACAAAATAATGGCAATTTGGCAGCAAGTTTAATTGAAGAAGAAATTAAGACATGGGTCCACAACAAATAAAAAGAGATTGAGGAGATTGAGTTTCCTAAATTTAGTTTTCTAAATCCAATCAATATCTTTTTATTATTTGATAACCAATTAAGGAGATTCTATGCAAGATACACTCCTATTAGGAAAAATATCTCATTAATAGACAAAGGAAAAGCGCACGGGAGATATATTGAGAAGACCAGAAGCAAAGCAACAATGTTGTAGCAGAGAATAAAAGAAGTTGTGTGCAGTGGAGAATATTAGTGAGATGATGTTATTGTGTTCTAATCTTACTATGTCTTGCTAAATTCTCTGTACTAAAGGGATGATGAAACCCTAATTGTTTTGGTATTGCTATGTTGAATTGTTTTACCCAATTTTAGGATTTAATGCTTATTGATTCTATTTTTCTGTCATATTATATGAATGAATTTTTAGATGAGTTCAATCATGTTTTTCTCATACTTTGCAATTTATTTGTGTTATTTGAGTGTTAGTAGTAATTGTTAAATATTAATTGTGATTTCTTATTAGGGATACATTTGATGTTTTGATTATTTACTATTAATTAAAAAAATTATTATACACTTTTATTATTATTATTATTATTATTATTATTATTATTATTATTATTATTATTATTATTATTATTATTATTATTATTATTATTATTATTAGTGCTTTATTGATATATCTTCCATTATTACATATTTTGTCACAAGATGTTCATGAAATAAAATATTTGAGTATAATAATTTGACATAGTTAATATTAAAACTAATCTTAGTTGATTTTGAATCTTAGTCCTTTTACAACTGGTTGAAACCCAAATTGTTTACTTATTTTCATTGAATTTGCTATTCGTTTTAATTTTATTTGTTTTATTTTATTTTTACATCTTTGATTTCGTAATTTCTATTACTAAATTAGGAAGAATTTTTTAATACTTAAAATCAATTCTAAGTCTCTGTAGAATTAATCTCATACTTACTCAACTATATTTCAATATAGGTCGTACATTTGCGAATATTTAAAGGCTTTTAAAAAAAAATCACTACAGTGACATCTTAAAGGTTTAAGCTGCTCTAAAACCAATATTCTGCTCTTCACAGACCAATTTTCATAATCGCAAGATCACGGATCAAGCTAGCTGATGACCAACAGCTTCTGGTGGTGCCACACTCAACCTTACAACGCCAGGCTCATCCTTCTCTTTATTTCATGCCACAAATAATGATCAGAGGTGATTCTTCATATTCTCCATAGATGATCAACCAACTCATTCTAATTTCCTTCTCTCTCAATGTACACATGCTCAAAAATTCATTTTTTCAAACAGATAGGCATGTGTAAATGCCTGGAAAGAAAGCAGATCATCTTCTCCCTCGCAAGTTTTTTCGGTCTGACCAACCAGTTCAATCCGTACAACCACGGAAAAGTAACATCAAAATTAAGCTATGTACAAACTAAGGGACTGAATTGGTGTTTTAATTTATAATTAAAACACTAAATTGATATTAATTTTTTTTAGATGACTAAATATTACTTTTTATTTTTAAAATATTAAATTAATGTCAATTTTTCAAAGACAAAAGTGATAACATATATATCTTTCAAAGACTCGGAAGATTATTGTTAAAAAAAATATGCGAGACTGAAGGAGAACTGAAATAAGAGTCACCTATTGGTCATTTCAATTCTCTAATTGACAAACCAATATCAACCTAGTTCCTTTAGACAATGGATGATTTTGTAGCTAATAATTAGGCCATTGGCACATAGACCCATTTATTCACAAGTTTTTCACCTCCCCTTGATTTTGCCCGCTCTCCAAGACAAGGGAAATCATTCCTCTCGCATACTCTACGAAAATATTCCCAATTATTTGTAAAATAAATGAGCTCTTAACGATGTGTACAAATCCCAAAAAAATACCCATAAGAAAACTTAGACAATCATACGAGGCCATGCTATATACACTTCATTGTTATGAGGTTTATAGCAATGCGCACCATGCCATACTGCCACCGGAGTACAGCGCTAAACCCAAGATGGTTCACATATAAATAGTAATATTGCAATTTTCTTTTGCTGGATACATACATTAGGAAAACAACAAACCACACAAGCAATAGAAAAGATGAAGAATAGCATAAACGGCGGCCTCCTCACAATTGACAGCACGTTGGAGAAGATCCTCAACAGGCACAAGCACTAAAACAATGCCCAGGGTGCAACTTCATGAGCAGCACTGTCAAGTACTCTTGAAATACAAGATAACTTTCAACTTCCCAAGTTCACTCATCTAGTATTGACATTCTATAACCATATCCCAACTTCCCGATTTGATCTTCAGCCCAAATATTATCTGATTGCTCCGAGCAAATTGGCACCATCAAGCTTCGCTCCTTCCAAGTGCTGAGTAATAAAAAGGAATCAAAATATGTTAGCTTATCATACTTTGAACAGAAAAATACACTTGCCATTTTTCTTTCAACCAACTATTTCCTTGTGTTAGCTAATTCATGCCAGTCATCTAAATGCTAGCCACAGGATGACAACAAAAACTAGAGATATATGCATATGTTCCCTTGCCATAAACTCAGGTTTTAAGACAAAAATAAACAAAAGATACATCAAATCTAAGGGAATTTGGAAACTTCAAATCCGATCCTACAAGGTAATTACTTAACTTTTCATTCAATTGCCTAAAATTCACTTGTTTTGGCTCCAATTAATAGTTTTATGTAGGAAACAATAAATTATAAAGGAATTCTCCATGCTACATGGTTTAGTTATTTAGTACTTTGCACAACACAAAATGACTGGTCCAGGCATGTGTATCCACCGACCACTGATCAACAAGAAAGGTTAGTAAGCGGAACACATACTTCAAGAACAAAGCAACAGCCAGCCTGAACTGAAACGCTTCTGTGTTCAGTTTAGTTCCAACAACATTTTCAACATCGTTATATACTGCACAGGCATCCACCAAACTATTGGCAGTGCAATTAAATACACCACAAATTTCCACCTCACAATACTAAAGTAACTAGTAGAGATAAGTTGCTATATCATTTATACAACAGGTAAACAATGGCACCATGGAAACCAGAAGAATAAATCTTGCAATGTGAAAGTTAAGTCACTGATTGAGAAAGAATTTATGATTCCAAGATCATGATCAATGATTATTTATTAATGGGTATCACAATTTTCAAAATAGCAATGCCAGGACCATAACAGGTCATCTTAGTTAAATGGAAAATATTGACTAGCTATTCAACAATATCATAACCAACAACAACCAAGCCTTTTCCCACTAGGTGGGGTCGGCTACATAGATCAAACGACGCCATTGTGTCTTATCATGAACCAAGTCTTCAGAAATGTCATTCAAATCTAGATCTTTTTTAACCGTTTCACCTATAGTCTTTCTTGGTCTTCCTCTACCTCTAGCTATTGGGTTATTCTCCAACTGATCTACTCTTCTTACAGGGGCTTCTAAGGGTCTTCTCCTTACATGTCCAAACCACCTAAGGTGAGATTTTCTCATCTTTTCCACAATAGATGCTACCCCTACTTTCTCTCTAATGCATTCATTCCTAATCCTATCTTGTCTAGTATGGCCACACATCCAACGCAACATCCTCATCTCCGCGACACTGATCTTGTGCTCTTGTTGAAAACATTCAGTACCATACAACATTGCGGGCCTTATAGCTGTGCGGTAAAATTTACCCTTAAGCTTGAGAAACACTTTTCTATCACAAATAACTCCTGAAGCACTCCTCCATTTCATCCATCCAGCTTGAATCCTATGGTTTACATCTCCTATCTCTCCGTCATTTTGTATGATGGATCCAAGATACCTAAACTGTGTGACTTGTGGTATGGTATGATATCCAATTTTTACCGCTAAGCTAGTATTAACATGTTTCTTACTGAACTTACATTCTATATACTCCGTCTTACTCCTGCTTAGACGAAAGCCATGTTCTTCCAAAATCCGTCTCCATAACTCTAGCTTCCCATTTATTTCCTCTCTCGACTCTCCAACTAAGACTATATCATCTGCAAAGAAATTTAATAGAACTTAAAAAATCAGAAAATTTACATACTGTATCTCGAAGATTGACATGACGCAGATAAGCTCGTTGAAGATTTGCACCCTTCAAGTTGGCATTGTTCAATTTTGCACCCTGAGAAATAGGGAATTGATTTCAAACAACTAAGCCAGGATAGGAAAACAACATTTCACAAACATGAAACTGATTTGATCGAAGAAACCTGAACTGAAAATTAATAGAAAATTACATAGACCTACCCTTAGATTTTATGAAATTATAGGGGCCTCCTTTTTGTTTTTAATATTGACATGCCTTCCTTATTTTAAATTTTAACATAACATAATGCCTCTCTAGATGTTTTCAAAATTACAGAGACCTCCCCTTTTAACATAAAAAGGGCAGCCCAATGCACAAGGCTCCCACCATTGTGGGGTCTAGGGAGCGTCAGATGTATGCAACCTTCTCCATGAGCAAAAAGACTGTTTCTGGGACTAGAACCTGTGACACCATATCACAAGGCAGCAACCTTACTGTTGCGCCAAGGGAGGTAGACAATTTACTCAAAATAAGATAAGCACAGGGGCATGCTTACATGTTAAGCAATAATACATATATGATTAATGGATATTATAAATCAGCAAAGTTTGCTAATTGCAACAAATATTATCATTTCACAAGACTTCAACTCGTACAAATCCATATGTAATCCAATATTTTGGGAGGAGTGTATACAATATGTCCACTAAAAGGAGGCAGAGATGCCATAAATATTCTTAATAATGTAAGGTGATATTCTCTTAGGTGATAGAATAATGCAGAAATCATCTGCACCCTTTTTTGGACAAAACATCTGTAGCCCTATTACATGCACCCATACAGGTCCAGAATATTTTACCTTTAAATTAGCTCCTTCTAGGACAGCCCCCTCTAGATTGGCATTAGTAAGATCTGCATTCTGAGAAGTTAAATGGTACTAATTAATTAATCTATCACAAACTTTTATCCAAAACATAACACTAGTGCTATTTGTATCAAGCTACAACCCATCTCATGAAAATCAAAATTATCCATCCAGTAAAAAATGAGTAAATACCCATTTTGGTCCTCCAAATATTCAAGGATTATCAGCTTGGTCCTCTAATAAGAAATACATCAAAATAGTCCTTTAATGTCAAATTTTGACATCAAATTGGTCCGTCAGTGTCATTTTTTACATCAAATTGGTCCTACAAGAGAACCAATTTGACGCCAAAATTTAACATTAAATGACCATTTTGATGTATTTATTATTGGAGGACCAAACTAATGATACTTGTATCTTTGGAGGACTAAAATGGGTGTTTACTCAAAAAATATAAAGAAAACTATTTCATTTGCCACTATACATTTTAACAATTAAAAAAAAAAGGAAAAAGAAAAAAGTACATATACACAACAGATTTCACCATAATTAAGAAGAACAATCCACCACTTGATTGATTCATAAACTAATTTTATTGATAGAAAAAAGTCAAAAGAGCAGTTATAAATCTGCTTTGTCTAAATTAATTACCATACTGCAGCATATACATAATTATAAAGCACTACAACGATAATCTATGTTGGTATGGATAATCAATTATAGTTTTTGCATAATTGAAAGGATTAGATAATAAAAGTTCCAGACTGATTCCAATCCATAATCGGTGTTCTACAAATATGATGCATTTTTCATAAATATTTATCACATATCAAATCCCTAATCTACCACGTTCATTAGGATGACAATTCATTTCAAACTAATTAAAACATCCTAAGGCTCAGCTTTTTGATGTGTGTGAAACAACATCATATTTTGTTCATGTGTTTGCATGCATTTTTATACATTCTAGGCATTTTAGTTTCCCTTTTTGTTTGTTTTTCCCTTTAGTTCGGATAACTGCGGTGTTTTTGGTGTTGTTGTGCAGGATTGGTGCTTAATTGGCCTTGAAATGGATGGAAAGCTTGCACAATTGAAGTTGGAGCTTAAAGGGTAGCAATTTGGGACAAAAAGCTCATTCCAGAGAGTTCCACGGCCTGCCCGTGGCCTGAACCACGGCCATGGATCGAGCAGCTACGTGAAAAAGCAAAAGGGGAAGTCCAGAGACAACCACGGCCTGGCCGTGGTGGCCACCACGGCCGTGGTTGAGAGTTTGGTTGAAATGTCTGAGTCCAGAACTGACCACGGCCGTGGTTCGGTGTGCGTGTCAGATTTTTAAGTCCGTTTTTCTCTTTTCTGATGGGCTTGAACCAGTTTTAACCCATGGGGTATATATAGATGTTCTGAAGACAACATTAGGGTTCGAATTTGGTTTGGAAGGAGGCACATTGGAGGCTCTTGATCTTCATCTTCCTCTCTTCTCTCTAGGATTACGGGTTTGGATGTTCTTGGAACTTGATTTCTGGTTTCTTCTTCTCCATGTCTGAGTAGTTCCTTTTGTTTCTAGGATTGGGCAATGCCCTTTGATACATTGATGATGATTAATTGATATTGTTTACCCCTTTTATTAATCTTGAATGTTGTTGATTCAATCCTTATTGCGATTATTCATGTGAATTTGCTGGCCACTTATTTGCATCTCATAGATATCTAGGGACGTACTGAAAGATGAACCTAGGTGTTGGAACTATAAGAATTGAACTTAAGATTTAAATCACGAGAGTAGGTTTAGCCTTTCGAGGATTAATGAATTACCAAAAAGCGTAATGGGTTCAATTTAGATTCAATTACCACGAGAGTAGGAATTGGTTTAATTGGGCACGGTTCTTGTATCTTAAAAGGGAACATTAACTAATTTAGAGTAATTCACCTTCAATTGAATTTCAAATGTTAATAAGAGGATTGTCAATTAGGAGTCTTGTATCATTGTGGTTAAACTCAATCCTGGAAGCTTTCTTGAATCTGAAAACCTTTCCTTAACAATTTCTGTTTTTGATCTCAACCTTGCATTTTAATTTTTATTTATTTAACTGTTTGGTTACTACGTTCTTATCACTCCACAATTATATTCCTTTTGTTTAATTTAATTGAATTAATTAATTAATTGGTATTCATAGACATAGTCCCTGTGGATTCGATATTTTTATTACTTGACGACGAAACCGTACACTTGCGGATTTCACCCCAATCAAGTTTTTGGCGCCGTTATCGGGGACTGTATTCTTCTTGAATATCAGTTAAATTTTTAATTTAATTATTTTAAACCTTTTTACTACTTTCTTGTTTTCTCTTTAAGTGTCTACAGATAATTCTCTTGTTTATGCGAAGAACTAGATGTTTTGGGATTCTTGAAGAAGCTGATCCTGAAATTGAAAGAACCCTTCGCAGAAGGAGAAGACAACAAAGCCAAAGAGCAAGAGATAGACTTGAGCCAACGCTTGTCATGGCTGCACCTGCTGATAATAGACCTCTTAAAGAGTATGCAGCCCCTAATGCTCGGGGTTTGCGTTCTGGAATTGCTCTGCCAGACATTGAAGCTAGACAGTTCACCATACTACCTGCTTTACTCACCATGATAAGGCAGAGCCAGTTTGGAGGATTGCCATCAGAGGACCCAAATGATCATGTGGATATGTTCTTGGAATTCTGTGAGACCCTCAAGATTGAAGGTGCCTCTGTTGATGCTATTCGCCTTCGTCTATTTCCATTATCATTGAGAGATAGAGCTAGGGCTTGGTTGAGGTCAATTCCCGCTGAGACCATCACTTCTTGGGACCAATTGGAGCAAACTTTCTTGAACAAATTCTTTCCACCATCCAAGACTGCTCATCTGAGGACCCAAATCACAAGCTTTGTTCAGAAAGATGGTGAATCATTGTTGGAAGCTTGGGATAGATATAAGGCTTTGCTGGAAGCCTGCCCACACCATAGGTTAGAAAAATGGTTGATCGTCCACACCTTCTATAATGGGCTAGAATATTCTTCGAAGGTGTCTCTAGACTCACGCACCGGTGGAGCTTTGATGAATAGAAGACTGACAGAAGCCTATGAGATCATTGAGAGTGTTGCCACAAATCATCACCAATGGGCAACTGAAAGAGGTAATAACCCGAGAAAACTCTCGGGAGGTAAGTTTGAGGTAGACGGAGTTGATTTAATTATGTCAAAATTTGATTCTTTGAATAAACGTTTTGACATGCTTGAAAAGGCTCATGTAAATGCCATAGGTGCCTTTAACAAATTTTGTGAGATTTGTGGAGCACAGGGACACATAGGTGTTGAATGCCAAGTTGGAATTGGCTCCTCACAAGGTGCACCGGTAGAGCAAGTGGAATCATGCCACAATTTCCATGACTTCAACCAAAAGGGGAGGAATGATCCATATTCTCAAACTTACAACCCCTTGGAAGTCACATCCCAACTTCTCCTACCTAATAGTCAACACCAAGCAGGGCAAGGTAGTGGTAAACCCTCTTCTGGACTCCAACAGGTACAAAACTCTAAACTTGAGTCTCTTCTTGAGAATTTTGTTGAGAGTCAAGCTAAGCAAAATGAGGAGTTTAGGCAACATGGGCAAGTTGTGACTGAGGCCATTAGAGAGTTGTCATCTAAAGTTGAAAATTTGGCCATTCATAATAAATTGTTAGAAACTCAGATTGCCCAACTTGCAGGCACTTCACATAGGCAACAAGGTAAATTTCCTGGTCAGCCTGAAATGAATCCAGGTAATGAACACTGCATGTCTGTTAGTTTGAGAAGTTGTAAGAACCTAGAGGATCAAGGATAAGGAGGTTAGTGACAAAGATGAGGGGAATGAGGAAAAAGACACTAAGACACAACCCTTAGAGGAAGAGGAAACTAATGAAAAGGTGTCTAAGTATGTACCCCCTGAACCTTACCAACCTCCTGTGCCATTCCCTCAAAGATTGGCTAAGGCCAAGCTAGATATGCAATTTGGGAAGTTCCTAGAGGTCCTTAAGAAATTGTACATTAATGTACCCTTCACTAAGGCGTTGAAACAAATGCCTACCTATGCTAAGTTTCTTAAGGACATTTTGTCTAATAAGAGAAAGCTTGATTAATATGAGACCGTAGCTTTAACTGAGGAGTGTAGTGCTTTAATTCAAAATAAATTGCCTCCTAAGCTAAAAGATCCAGGTAGCTTCTCTATTCCTTGCTTGATTGGTGACACAAATTTTGATAAAGCTCTGTGTGACTTAGGAGCTAGTGTCAGTCTTATGCCCCTTTCTATGTGCAAGAAGTTGGAGGTGAGTGAGCTGAAACCCACAACTATTTCACTCCAGTTGGCAGATCGGTCCGTCAAGTACCCCGTTAGCATCTTGGAAGATGTTCCTATTAGAGTGGGTAAGTTTTTTATACCTGTTGATTTTGTTGTGCTTGACATGGAAGAAGATGCTAAAATGTCGCTCATACTTGGGCAACCATTCCTCGCCACTGGAAGGGCAATTATTGATGTCCACGAAGGGAAATTGACTTTGCGATTGAATAATGAGGAAGTAGTTTTTAATGTTTTCAATTCTGAAAAAAATCTTAATTCCTCTAATTCATGTAATCGCATAGATGCTACTGATGATGTGGACGAGTTGTACTTTCAGATATGCGGAATCTGTGACTCATGTTTGTATTAGAGGAGACCTTGCCCAAGGTTGCTTCCAAGTTCGAGAAGGTCAAGCCCTGCAAGAAAGGACCAAAGAAGCGGGATGACAAATGTGTCAAGAAGCGTGAATTTAAACCAGGGGGATAAAGTTCTTGTTGATAACTCGCTTCTACATTTCTCGTCCGGGTAAGTTTTGGTCGAAATGGTCCTCGGACCATATGAGATTGTTCGAGTCTTATCCTATGGTGTGCTTGAGGTGAAGATAGAAGGCCGAAGACATTTCTAATAAACGGCCAGAGAGTGCAACACTATGAAGATGGAGTGGGGACTGAGTACCACTCTATTGACATCACCTGAGCATAGAACAAACTCACAGTCAAGCTAATGACTATAACTTAGCGCTTCTTGGGAGGCAACCCAACATTCTATCTCTTTTCCTTTATTTTCTTATTTTTATTGATTAACACTTTTTTTTTATTTTTGTTTCTTAGTTAGCTATTGTTGAGTCGGCTTTGGTGCCTCCCTGAGTTCGGAGCCTTTGTAGGGGGATGTATATAGCTGTCGGCCACAAAAAAACAAAAAAAAAATGGAGTTTTAGACCGGATGTTCGAGTTCATGGCTACACGTCTCCTTTTTCCACCACCGCAATGAGTTCTTTTCATTTATTCCTTCCATAGTTTTAGATTTTTACATTGGGGACAATGTAAGGTCTAAGCTTGGGGGTATTTATTTTTCATTTTTATTTTTATCTTCATTATCATGCATTCCCATATCTCATTTTGCATTGCATTTTCTTGTTGCATTTTCACACCATCTTATATTTCTGCTTTTTGGTTAAACCTTGTCCCCCTCTCTTTTGGGGATTTTGAGATGATAATTGATTTGGAACCCAATTTATTGATTCTTGTGGTAGGCAACAGGCATTGTCTTTAATTGATAGTGGAGGTGATTTCTTGATAGTTGATAATTAGCATATGTTCTCTGAATTTGTGCTTCTCATTGATTTTTGAACCTCTAAAAGTGAGTTTTGAGCTTGTATGGGATTTATTCACTATATGATTTTTCATCCCATTCTTTGTGTTGAGTGGTCTTCCTCATTGATTTTGTGCTCTAGAACTTGATTTGAAACCATTTTGAGGCGAAATCTTGGTTTGCTTGCTTGAATGTGATTAAGGCATCTTAGGTATTTTTCTGGCCTTCTGAATTTGTTACACTTTCATCTACTAGTTGCCCATTTTGAGCCTATTGTATAATTGTTTTCTTGATGCCTATGATGATACATTGTCGGTGATCATTTAGAATATTGAATGGAGCAATCTGAGTTTGAATGTTGTATTGGGAATCATGTGTTTTGAAAATGAGGTCTCTCCCCTCTAAAAAAAAAAATGAGGAAAAAGGGAAAACAAAATAAAAGAAAAGCTTGAGATGAAAGCTTGAAAAGAAAGGGGAGAAAATGTGGAATTATGCCTTGATTGAAAACTGTCTTTGCTCCATGTATGTTCTATTGGGTTTCTTGTGCTTGTTGAAAATGTTGTTAGCCCTTTGTGCATACCCTCCTTTCTTTATCCTTCCTAACATCATTCCCATGGCCCCATTATATCCCTTGAAAGACCTTTTGATTCTTGCAATCATGCTAATTATTAGTGGAAATTTGGTTTCTTATCAAGCTTATGGAAGTGCATTTTCTTTGAGGAATATTGAGCGTATTGTCTTCATCCTTAAACACTTTGAGTGTGTTAGTTGAGTGATCCTAATTTAGTGAGGAGCATGATTTCTGAGAAATTTAGCCTCTAATTGGACTTGATTTTGATTACCTCTCTAATTCTTGGTTTGTCTTTGCCTATTGCTTGGTTAGATGTTTTCTCGGGTTCCTCATTCATTATTGTCTCATAATCCCATTTCTTAGTTGGTCTTAGTTATTGCTTGGGGACAAGCAAAATCTTAAGCTTGGGAGTATTTTGATGTGTGTGAAACAACATCATATTTTGTTCATGTGTTTGCATGCATTTTTATACATTCTAGGCATTTTAGTTTCTCTTTTTGTTTGTTTTTCCCTTTAGTTCGGATAACTGCGGTGTTTTTGGTGTTGTTGTGCAGGATTGGTGCTTAATTGGCCTTGAAATGGATGGAAAGCTTGCACAATTGAAGTTGGAGCTTAAAGGGTAGCAATTTGGGACAAAAAGCTCATTCCAGAGAGTTCCACGGCTTTGCCCGTGGCCTGAACCACGGCCATGGATCGAGCAGCTACGTGAAAAAGCAAAAGGGGAAGTCCGAGAGACAACCACGGCTGGCCGTGGTGGCCACCACGGCCGTGGTTGAGAGTTTGGTTGAAATGTCTCGAGTCCCGAATCGACCACGGCCTGGCCGTGGTACCCACCACGCCGTGGTTCGGTGTGCGTGTCAGATTTTTAAGTCTGTTTTTCTCTTTTCTGATGGGCTTGAACCAGTTTTAACCCATGGGGTATATATAGATGTTCTGAAGACAACATTAGGGTTCAAATTTGGTTTTGAAGGAGGCACATTGGAGGCTCTTGATCTTCATCTTCCTCTCTTCTCTCTAGGATTACGGGTTTGGATGTTCTTGGAACTTGATTTCTGGTTTCTTCTTCTCCATGTCTGAGTAGTTCCTTTTGTTTCTAGGATTGGGCAATGCCCTTTGATACATTGATGATGATTAATTGATATTGTTTACCACTTCTATTAATCTTGAATGTTGTTGATTCAATCCTTATTGCGATTATTCATGTGAATTTGCTGGCCACTTATTTGCATCTCATAGATATCTAGGGACGTACTGAAAGGTGAACCTAGGTGTTTGAACTATAAGAATTGAACTTAAGGTTTAAATCACGAGAGTAGGTTTAGCCTTTTGAGGATTAATGAATTACCAAAAAGCGTAATGGGTTCAATTTAGATTCAATTACCACGAGAGTAGGAATTGGTTTAATTGGGCACGGTTCTTGTATCTTAAAAGGGAACATTAACTAATTTAGGGTAATTCACCTTCAATTGAATTTCAAGTGTTAATAAGAGGATTGTCAATTAAGAGTCTTGTATCATTGTGGTTAAACCCAATCCTGGAAGCTTTCTTGAATCTGAAAACCTTTCCTTAACAATTTCTGTTTTTGATCTCAACCTTGCATTTTAATTTTTATTTATTTAACTGTTTGGTTACTACGTTTTTATCACTCCACAATTACATTCATTTTGTTTAATTTAATTGAATTAATTAATTAATTGGTATTCATAGACATAGTCCCTGTGGATTCGATATTTTTATTACTTGACGACGAAACCGTACACTTGCGGATTTCACCCCAATCACTTTTCTTACAATTCCCCCTTGAAACTTAATCTTCAAGTGTTAGTGATGACAAAAAGCCACATAAGTATACAGGATGGATAGAAAGAAAGAGGAGGTAACTAACACCTTAAGAGAAACAATAAAGAAGTGGTGTCAAAGTAATCATACATGACTTCACAATAATGGAAACATTTTTGTTTCAATTATGATCCTACCTTGCCTAGTAGTTACTGTTTGACTCGGGGAATGTTGAATAAGATTAAGTGGGGCAAACAATGAAAAAAAGAAACTAAAGTGACTTATGGATGGGCCACATAGGTTATTATTTGTTATTAATATTCTCGATCTTAACAGGGCTTAAGTTAGAGAAAGACACAATATACTGAGGCTATTGCACATGTTCCTCTTCTAGAGAAAATGACAAAAGGGAGCATATACAGGAATATATTTATTACCAAAAATAAAAAACATACTCTGATGAACCTCATACATAAGTAACAAATACTGGCACAAAAACAAAAGCTTTTAAAAAACAAATGAACAAAATAGAAAATATAAACAAATGTGAATAATTAATTATACAAGTTAAAGATTCGGGTATGGTGAACCTGTAAATGTGCAGAACGCAGGTCTGCTCCACAGAAGCTACAATCTACTAGACAAGCATCTGCAGAATAGCAGTTTTAAACAAATGAACTTCATTTCCAAGTACACTATTTGATATGCAAATACAAATAAAGGCATATTGCACTTCTCATCTTGTTTCAGTGTAACCAGGAAAACAACAAGGAGGTTGTAGACCAAGTTATTCTGGAAGCCTGGAGAATAGAAGAAAGGGAGCCTCAAAATTTGGACTTGGTTTGCACTGGATCTGTTTCCTATTTGTTCACATAAATACTAAGGAATATGAATGCAGAAAACAATGTCACATGATCATCATCATCCCAAATGACATTTTCCAAAATACTATACATAATGCTCTCTAGAATCATTCTAATTCATATTGAATGCCAAAGAAATAAATTCTGATTCATAACAGAAAACAATCCATTCTGTCATTCTCAGAAAAATAAATAAACATGCCTGTTCTGCCAACCATCTAATTTTGGAAGGAAGTTACATATCCTCACACTAAATATAAAAATAATAACCAGATGTCATTGGCATGCTATAGAAAGCAGAAACGGATATGTATTTATTGTCGCAACCGGAATCGCGGCGGGAGCAGCGAAACAAAGAAATAATTAGGAGTCATCACCAATTTTATTTGAAATAAGAAAAATTGAAAAACCTTTCTCAAGACATGATCTTTAAAACCAGATTGGATTCGGGAGTCAGTTATACATAGGGAAAGGTGGAAACTTAATCTTACTGCACCCTTAATACACACGTCCTAAGACGGTACCTTAAATCAGTTATGCAAAATTAATAATCTCAAAATATATTTTATTTCGCCCCTTTTATTAAAAAAAACTAAATAATTTATGAAAATTTAATTTTTGGCTTGACGCAATAGGAATTCTGCTCCTACGTATTTTCTGCTGCAATGAAAAACTCAAAGTCACGTAGTTCTTTATAAAATACTTGTGGATTGGTTATTTTTAATTTAAAAAATTTTGAATCATCAAGCCGTTACAACTCAGATGATTACAAAACTTATAGGATTAACAAGTTGTCACAACTCAGTTAATCCTATTTTATTTCTTTAAAAAAAATTATTTATTTTATATTTTTACTTTTTTTAATTATAGGTTAATTGTTTTTAATTTTGAAAACATTTGAATAATTAAACTGTCACAACTCATGATTACAAAAGTCATAGGATTAACAAGCTGTCACAATTCAGTTAACACTATTTCATTTTCTAAAAAAAAATTCAATTGCCTTATTTTTATTTTTATTTTTTTTTACTTTTTTACTTTCATCATTTTTTTATCATTTTCTCTTTTTTTTTTACAACCCAATGAGCCCACTTCTTTAAGCCCACTTCTCAAAAAAAAAAAATAATGATAATAAAATAACAAAAGAAAATCAAATGAAAGGCAAGTCAGTAGCTTTCAAAAAACAAAAAAAGAACGTGTTTTGGAGCAGCCCGAAAATGGAAGACCCAGGCAGAGGAGGAGCAACGTACGACGGTAGTCATGGAGGGGCGTGGATTGATCAGATCTGGTGGGTTCCAGCTCGAATGACGGAGACGGCGCGAGCGGTAGTGCGGATCACGACGAGGCAGCGATTTTAATTCTGGCGAAAACGCGGCGGTTTAGTAGGTGCAGTTCACGACGTTGTAGCGATGCTGGTACCGGTTGGCGAATCGACCGGCGTGTAGTGGGTGCTGCACGGGTTGAACGGCAGTGCGGTTGGGTCGCGATGTGACGTCGAGTCTGGTTGCAACGGCTTCTGAGGATGGGTTCACAGGTCCGGCCCTGATGTGCTGTGCGGTATGGTCAGTGCAGATCTGCAGTTTTCCAGCGGTTGGCTTGGTGGTCATCTAGTTCCGAGTGCGGTTCTGGCTTGGATGGTGAAACAAGGTCAAGGTAGTATGGTTGGTGGTGGGTGTTGTTGGTTATGGAATATGGTGGGGAAGAAGGTTAGACGTAAGTGATGAGGATGGTGAGGTTGGGTGTGATGTTAGTGGTAAAAGGAAGATGATGGAGTTTGGAGGTTGAGGAAGGTGTATGAAGATGAAGGCATAAGGGTTTGGGTGATGGTGGCTGTTAGAAAAAGTGAAGGTTTACGAGTTTGGGTGATGAAGATAGAGTGATTTTGGATGGAGTGGGACGTTGGTGATGAGAGGAAGTTGCTGGTAGGGGTGATGAAATGATGGCTGTACGGATGATAAAAATGTGAAAAGGATTGCTAAAGTGCTTAGGCAGAAATATGTGTGTAAGTGGGAGTCAGCTATTGAAAAAGTATGGGTTATGGGTTCTTATAGGAAGAGATTAGGCTGAAGTGTTTTGAGTTAAAGTGTGACTGGTATTTGTTTCAGATGAGTGCTGAGATTCGTTTAAGAAGAGTGATGGTTTGTTTAGGATAAGTGTTAGGGTTTGTTTAAGATAAGTCTTTGGGGTTGGTTTAGGATGATAAGTTGGATGATGGATTATGTGTTAATAGGCTAAAGGGTTGGATAATGGATTATGGGTTAATGGGTCAATGGGTAGGATAATGGGGTTTTGGTCAATGGGTTAGAAAATGGGTCACTGAGTGAAAGATGAGTCTTTTTTCTTTTCTTTTTTTTTAATTTTCTTCTCCTTTTTATTTTTTTTATTTTTTAATTATTTAAAAAATACTCTAAACAAAATTGAGTGTTCACAGTTGCCTCTTTTTACTTGTTTATTATTAGATAAAAAGAATAACCACAGTTTTTCATTTTACCATGATAAGGAACGAGTAAAGACATGAACTTGAATTTTGTCCGAGAAAAACAAAAATAAAATAAAATAAAAAAATAAAATAATGCGAGAACAAATGACAGGAGCCAATGCGCTCAAAAGTAAATGAAAGAAATTTAAACGACAGGAGTCGATACGCTTAAAAGTAAATAACAGAAGCCGATGCGCTCAAAAAGTAACTGACAAGAGCCGATGCGCTAAAAAATAAATGACATAAATTTAAATGATAGGAGCCGATGCGCTCAAAAGGGATTTAAAATGCAAGGAGCCAATGATTGACAGAAATTTAAAGAAGTATGGAGCTGATACTCTCAAAATGCAAGGAGCTGATTTGCTCAAAATAATTTAAAAAAGTAAAGAATTTAAAAACATAGAGCTTATGCGCTCAAAATGCTTGGAGCTGATGTGCTCAATGATGCATGGAGCCGATGCGCTCAAAATGATGCATGGAGCTGATGCGCTCAAAATGTAAGGAGTCAATACGCTCAATGATGCATGGAGCCGATGCGCTCAATGATGTAAGGAGCCGATGCGCTCTAAATGCATGGAGTTAATACGCTCTAAATGAATGGAAGCCGATGCACTCAAAATACTTGGAGCCGATGCGCTCAATGACGCATGGAGTCGATGCGCTCAAAATGAATTAAACCATTTGTGAACTTCATATCTTTTTCATTTCTTTCTTTTTTTCTTTTCTTTTCTTTTCTTTTCTCTCTTTTTTTTTTCTTCTTTTTTTTCTCTCTTTTTTTTTTTCTTTTCCTTATTTTTTCTTTTTTAATTAAAAGTCATTTGAACCAACGACAACTCTGGAAAGCTTTCACCAATCAAACTTTTGTTCACTTGCTTTTCTTCATTAGACCCTTTGGCTCGTTTGGAGATCCTCTTGACCTCATTTCCCTTCTTTTTCTTTCTATTTTTTCTTCATTTTTCTTTTATACCTCATTATACCATAGATGTGGAAAATTGTAAAGCCGTTAAGCAAGTACTTGAAATTCATTTTAACACCATCATCAGGCCATGAACCCAAAATTTTGTGAAATTCATCAAGCCAAGGACTTGGAATTTTCTAAAGAGAAAAATAAATGTATCTTTGAAAGGTCTCTTAGGAGAATTGGGATTTTCTTAAACCATGCGTTTCCTCAAAAAAGCTTATGCAACTAATCTGCTTTCATGCTCGCTTTCTGACTTTGCTTCAAAATTCTCACTTTCATCTCTTTTTCCCGAGTACCTCTTATTTCTGAATTATCTCTTAAGATAACATTATCCTTCAATTGAAATTTCTAAGTTCTCTTTTATCTGAATTGCTCATCCGGAGATTGTCATTAGATGGTCAAATCATAATGTTGTACTCATGTTCATTTACCTAAAGTATTACGTAACAGACAAGCATGAATTTGAAAGTACAACAGAAAAAAAATTTACTAATGAACAACTTTCATATTGGTCTTGGAAGTTTGACTACACAAAAAAGGAAAAGACACAAACGATGGTATCGGATTGAAAGAACTGTTGACTTGATATGAATTGGTTTGATCTTCGTGAGAACAATCTTTAGTTGCCTACTAAACATTATGGATAAGGATTTTCTTCTACTGAACATCTACATCAAGTCAAATTGAACCAAAGAGAAATTTACCCCAGTTTAAGACTGAATTGAGTAGGACCAAGACTCGTCATAGTGACTAAAAGATTTGCCCCAATTTAGGTCAAATTGAACCAAAGAAAAGAAAAATTGCCCCAGTTTAGAGCCGAGTCGAACAGGGTATAAACTTATCCTAGAGTAAGGTCAAATTAAACCAAAAGATTTTCCTAGTATAGGTCAAATTGAACCAAAGAGAAATTTGCCCTAGTCTAGGACTGAATTGAGTAGGGTCGAAACTTGCCCTACTGACTAAAAGATTTGTCCTAGTGTAGAACTGATAAGCACCTCCTTCTCTTTTTTTTTTCTCTTTTTTTTTAGGAGCAAGGAATTGAAAACTAGGAAAAGCACGAACCTTTTGTCTCAAAATTAAAATTAATGAAAATGACAACATTCTTTCATTGATCAGATTGGACTTTTTAAGGCTTGTAACGTGGCCAAAGTTAAGGGTTATAAAAAGAAAGATATAAGGCTCAAATAAGTGTTTAAAGGTTGAATGAGACCAAGGATCTTTAGCAAGTTTTGTAAATTGCCTTTGGCATTATTAAGAGCACTGATTCTTCTCTTTTTTTCACTATTTCCCTTTGTTATCTTATTCTTCTTTTCCTTTCCTTTTTTTCTTCCGTTTTCTTCTTCTTCTTTCTCTTTTTTTTAGAAATCAACCTTTTTTACTTTATGCTAACCCTCTAATGTAGAGGTGATCATTGTCCAGGGTTTTTTTGAAAAATGTTTTTTTTTAAGCTCGAAAAGGATAAGGGATAAAGATGATAAAATTTGTAACGGATAGAAAAAGATGACCAATCTTCATTTTCAAATCATGATATGATTGCTTATTTCAACATTTTAATTTCAAGACAAAAAAATAGTGCACACCAAGTGATTACTTCTATGCTTCTTTTTTATTTATTTTTTTTTTTTGCAAAAAGGCACTTGCACACGCAAACTTTATTGACATCTACCAAACTGATAATTGCCAAGAATTAGAGTACAATGGAGTCCAAAAGGAAGACACTTTGAAGAAATGAAATAGAATAAAAGTCAAGAAAGGCAATGTGGTGAAAGAAAACAAGGTATCCATGCAAATTTATTACATTAATACTTCAAGAAAGTTAATATAAGTTCAACATCACTAATCATTTTATGACAACAACTTCAATTAACGCTTCAGATCTCCAATTGTTCAGAGGTTTCGAGTTACTGGAGGGTGAATGACTTCTTCAGACATGATTATCTCGACTGTTGCTGGGAATGTTTCCCTCAGGTGAGGAATGTGCTTCATCATTTTCTTTTCTCAGAGTTATACTCCTCATTCTTTGCTCCAACTCTACATTAACCTCTTCAAAGGAAGCCACCTCATGTCCAGCTTGTATTACCCCTGAAACGAGAAATTCTTGAATTCGGACCTTAAAGTCCCAACAGTTCTCAATATCATGTCCTATTCCCCCACAATGATAAGCACAACTTGACTTTTCATCCTGCTTTTCCTCTTCTTTCATCGTTGCAGCCGGTACAGTGATACTATAACTTACTTTCTTCAACCCGTCGAATATTTCAGCCATTGGCATACGCAAACTCATGACTTTTCTTATGGGTGATCCTTCCATCTCCAAAGCATTTACCGCATGATTAGAAATTAGGTTGTCGACAGTATTGGGTCCAGTCATTTCTTCAATGTCAAGCTTCGCATAAGCAATTAGCTTTCTTACTGCAATCTTGAAAGATTCACAATCTTTAATTGAATGCCCTGAGATATCCATGTGGTATTTGCAGGTTAAATTCGGATTATACCACGTTGAGAATGGTAGTTCTAGGGGACGCACAGGATTTTCTGAGATGAGGTGAGCATCAAACAGCCTTTGGAAAAGATTTGCATTCGAAATGGACAATCTTGGGAAAGGGGATAGGTTTTGAGGACGGGAGCGACCTTGATTTTGGAAATTTGACCAAGATTGTAGGTGATTTGGGTAATCTTATGGTGGTGTAGGTGGATATTGGGTATAGGTTGGGCGATATGGTTGTGGTATAGGAACGTTGTTGATTTGGAATTGTAGAGTTTGGGTGATATTTGTGGTTGGTATAATTTGGTGGGGAAGGTAATAAGGAGGTGTAGGTGTTTGGTATAGAAAATGAAGGTTATGGTTATATGGTGGTTGATGACTTGCGTATTGTGGAGAATATCGAGGTCTGAAGATCTGTTGGTGCTGGACATAATTCACTTCGAGTTCTTTCTTTTTTAGCTGGAATCCTTTCTTAGCAGCGATATCCTCTATATTGCTCACTGGCAATTTTCCAGCTTTAGCTAGAATCTCAATCCTTTCTCCTGCAGTGATTAAGTCAGCAAAATCTTTATAGGTTGCTCCGACCATTGTCCCGATAAAAGGATTTCCCAGGGTTCCTAAGAAATATGAACACATCTCAGGAAGTGTCAATGAAGGTTAAACTTGAGCCGCCAAGGCTCTCCACCGTTGAGCATATTGTTTGAAAGATTCCTCATTTCCTTTTTGCATTGAGCTCAACTATTCACGAGTTGATACTGTTTCCAAGTTGAACCGATATTGTCTCATAAACAGGTTTGTCCAGTCATCCCAAGAAGAGATTTTGGACAGGTCTTGTTGGATACACCATTCCAAAGCAGGCCCAATCAAGCTTTCATGAAAGAAGCTGACAAGGAACTTCCAATCCTTTGACCAAATTGACATTTTGGTAATATATGATTTTAGGTGAAAAAATGGGTTGGTCCTCCCATCATATTTGTCGAATTCTGGAACCTTAAAGTCCTTTGGGAAGATAATGTTAGCGGTAGGGCACAACTCTTCTATCCCAAGGGGACCATAGGTGCTTGGACCCTTGATTGCCTTTATTTGTTCTTCCATCTTTTCCATTCATTCTTCCTTCATCTTATCATTTTGAATGTTCGCATTACCGGTCCCATCCGGAAACCAAGTTGACGTCGGGATTGACATATGCAGTGGTTCCCACGTGAACTCAACATTACCATGGACTTTATTTCGAGTACCTTCCAATGAATCATATCCTTCTCCAATAGGAATCACTAGCTAAGTGTTATTTGAGATTCCTCCCACAAAAGGCATTTCAGTGGTGACCCTAGAGTTTGTCCTTATAGAAGTAATATTTGGTGGGTGCGAATATGCCCCAGTTACTCCTACACTTCAGGCTGCCCCAATCAAGGTGAGAGTTTCCTTTATAGCTGACATTTCCTCCATTCTTCTCTGAGACTCTGTCATCTCATTCATCCTCCCTTTCATCTCATCTATTTCCAAACTCAGATTTCTTTTTTCATTCTCAGCTGCCATTATTGCAAGCTTTGTTCGGGCCCTTGTGTTGTAAACTCGAGTTTGATTAGCGTCTTCTTTCCTTGGTCGCGCAATGGTGCTGAGCACGGTAACATTAAACAAAAATAATGAGATGAAATGAATGAGATTCATGAAATGTCTAAGATGAAATGAATGAAATGAAAATATTTTTTTAAAAAAAAAATACAAGGAATGTCATGAAAATGAATGAGTTTTTTTTTTATTTTTTTTATTTTTTTAAGAATGTTATAAATGCCATGAAAATGCATATTTTTTTTTTTGCTAGGAATGCCATAAAAATGCATGATTTTTTTTTATTAGAATGCTATGAATGTCATGAAAATGCAAGATGCTGATTTTTTAAAAAAGAATGAGGGATGACTAGATAAAGAAGAAGTACACTCCCTTCGTGTCCTAAGGGGCTACCTTAAAAGGAAGAATTCTATCCTAAGGATCTATGGGTCTTTCTGATTCGTGATAACTCTCATTAGGTGACTCTTTTATTCTAAAGGTCTCTAGAGCCAAGTCCTATTTCAGAATGTTTGACCACGAAATAGTGGGTAAACCACTAGGTGTGGGACATTCATAAAAAAGACACTCTAAATGAGATTTTCGCAATAATCAAATAGGATGTACATCCAAAATGGCTACTACTACGCAACCTCTACCTAACTCAGGCTTCACTCGGACCCGAGTATAGGGCCCCACTTGAATGTGTGTGATAAACGTATAGGTGCAATGAGTGTAGGAAGCATACAAACCATCATAATCTTAAGAACTACCTACATCCTACAAAAAGAAAACAAATGCAAAACAAAAATTTAAAAGAAATTGTCTATCCTAAGGTTTACATAATAAAACAAAAAATAAAAAAAAATCAAATATATAAAAAAAGAAGAAAAAAGAAAAAGGGTAAAACAAACATATAAAGATCACAATATTTGCATAACTAACTTTTATAGGCTTGACTCTCAAAAAATCCCCAATGGAGTCGCCATATGTCACGACCAGAATCGCGGCGGGAGCAGCGAAACAAATAAATGATTAGGAGTCGCCACCAATTTTATTTGAAATAGGAAAAATTGGAAAACTTTTCTCAAGACATGATATTTGAAACCAGATTAGATTCGGGAGTCGGTTATACATAGGGAAGGATGGAAACTTAATCCCACTGCACCTCTAATACACTCGTCCTAAGACGGTACCTTAAATTAGTTATGCAAAATTAATAATCTCAAAATATATTTTATTTCGCCCCTTTTATTAAAAAAAACTAAATAATTTATGAAAATTTAAATTTTGGCTTGACGGAATAGGAATTCTGCTCCTACGTATCCTCTGCTGCAATGAAAAACTCAAAGTTGCGTAGTTCTTTATAAAATACTTGTGGATTGGTTATTTTTAATTTAAAAAATTTTGAATCATCAAGCTGTTACAACTCAGATGATTACAAAACTTATAGGATTAATAAGTTGTCATAACTCAGTTAATCCTATTTTATTTCTTTAAAAAAAATTACTTATTTTATATTTTTACTTTTTTTAATTATAGATTAATTGTTTTTAATTTTGAAAACATTTGAATCATCAAACTGTCACAACTCATATGATTACAAAAGTCATAGGATTAACAAGCTGTCACAACTCAGTTAACACTATTTCATTTTCTAAAAAAAAATTCAATTGCCTCATTTTTATTTTTTATTTTTTATTTTTTTACTTTCATCATTTTTTTTAATCATTTTCTCATTTTTTTTTACAACCCAATGAGCCCACTTCTTTAAGCCCACTTCTTTAAGCCCACTTCTCAAATAATAATAATAAATAACAAAAAGAAAATCAAATGAAAGGCAAGTCAGTAGCTTTCAAAAACCAAAAAATGAATGTGTTTTGGAGCAGCCCGAAAATGGAAGACCCAGGCAGAGGAGGAGCAACGTACGACGATAGTTACGGAGGGGCGTGGATCAATCAGATCTAGTGGGTTCTGGCTCGAATGACGGAGACAGCGCGAGCGGTAGTGCGGATCATGACTGAGCAGCGATTTTACCGAATTCGAATCTGAAGTTGGCCTTGAGGTTGGAGCTAGTTCTGATTCCAACGAAAACGCAGCGATGTGGTTGGTGCGGTTAGCGACGGTGTAGCGGTGCTAGTATCGGTTGGCAAATCGGCCGACGTGTAGCGGGTGCTGCACGGGTTGAATGACGGTGCGACATCGGGTCTGGTTGCAGCGGCTTCTGAGGATGGGTTCGCGAGTCCGACACTGATGTGCTGCATGGTATGGTCGGCGCAAATCTGCAGTTTTCCGGCAGTTGGCTTGGTGGTTGTCTAGTTCCGAGTGCGGTTCTGGCTTGGATGGTGAAACAGGGTCAAGGTAGTATGGTTGGTGGTAGGTGTTGTTGGTTATGGAATATGGTGGGGAAGAAGGTTAGATGTAAGTGATGAGGATGGTGAGGTTGGGTGTGACGTTAGTGGTAAAAAGAAGATGATGGAGTTTGGAGGTTAAGGAAGGTCTATGATGTACGGATACGGGTACGAGTATCGGATACGACACGTGTATGGTACGGGGATACGACTTTTGTTAAAAAATTAACCTAACATTTATCAAGTATCCGAGTATCTGGTACGGATACGGGTACGTATCCGACACGGGTACGGCAGACATTATGAAGTATCCGTGCTTCATAGAGGAAGGTGTATGAAGGTGAAGGCAAAAGGGTTTGGGTGATGGTGGCAGTTTGAAAAAGTGAAGGTTTACGGGTTTGGGTGATGAAGATAAAGAGTGATTTTGGATGGAGTGGGGCGTTGGTGATGAGAGGAAGTTGCTTTGGTAGGGGTGATGAAATGATGGTTGTATGGATGATAAAAACGTGAACAAGATTGCTAGAGTGCTTAGGCGAAATATGTGTGTAAGTGGGAGTTAGGCATTGTTGAAAAAGTATGGGTTATGGGTTCTTATAGGAGGGGATTAGGCTAAAGTGTTTGAGATAAAGTGTGATTGGTATTTGTTTAGGATGAGTCTTGAGATTTGTTTAAGAGTGATGGTTTGTTTAGGATAAGTGTTGGGGTTTGTTTAGGATAAGTTCTGGGTTTGGTTTAGGATGATAAGTAGGATGATGGATTATGGGTTAATGAGTTAATGGGTTAAAGGGTTGGATCATGGATTATGGGTTAATGGGTCAATGGGTACGATAATGGGTTTTTGGTCAATGGGTTAGAGAATGGGCCACTGAGTGAAAGATGAGTCTTTTTTTCTTTTCATTTTTTTTATTTTCTTCTCCTTTTTTATTTTTTTTATTTTTTTTAATTATTTAAAAAATACTCCGAACAGAATTGAGTGTTCACATTGATCATGTGCAAACAAAAGGATATGTATGATGGGGCAACGACTAGTGTGCAAACTCATGGAGGTGTAACAGAAGATTTTCCTATAACAATATGTTTGCGCTTTGCACCAAGGATCGATTGAGTACTTACCTTTTTAACTTCGTATTGAACATAGTTACTAGGCACATTCAAGAGCTATTGCCACAATGCATATTTTTTTGTGGATGATATATTCAGAATTGATGATTTGAGAGAAGAAGTAAATTCTAAACTTAAGTTGTAGAGAGTAGCATCGGAATCAAAGGGCTTTTAGTAAAGTAGGAGTAAGATGGAGTATATAAAGAATGCTAGTTCAATAAGATGCAAGTTGGCAATATTTTAGAGGTGAAAATTGGGGATCACATCATTACCACAAGTTGCATGATTTAGGTATCTTGGATCCATCTTACAAAGTGATTGGTATGCCACACATAGAATTCAAGTTAGGTGGATGAAATGGAAAAATGCTCTTCACGCAAAATTTGTGATAGCAAAGTGCTTAAAAAACTTGGAAGGAAATTTTACTGGACAACTATATGACCAATGATGTTCTATGGTAGTGAATGTTAGGCAAGAAAGTGCCAAAAAAGCAAAAAAATAAGTGTAACTGTGATGAAAATGTTAAGGTGGATGAGTGGATGGACATAATATTATGAATGAATGTATCTGGGAGAAAGTTGGTGTAGCACCTATAAAGCAGATGGGAAACTTGATTAAGGTGGTTTGGTCATTAGAGAAGAAGAGCAATAGAGGTTCCAATGAAGAAGTGGATCAAATGGAAGATAGTCTGATTAAACGGGTAGAAAAAAACCTAAGAAAACTTTGGTAGAAGCCATTAAAAAAGGCCTTAATTTATATGGTTTTACTGAAAATTTGTTCATAATATAGCCCAATAGCATAAATTGATCCAGGTAGCCAACCCCACATAGTGGGATAAGGTTTGGTTGTTGTTGTCTGTAATAGTAATTTTTTGGTTAAATGCAAATAGCAGAAATGACAAAGAACTATGTGGCAATAATATGTGCATGATAGAACCAACAAAGTGATAGTGCAGCATTAATTAGTAAAATATTGATTCCAGACATCAGAATGGGTAAAAAAGCATATATCAATAATATACTAACAGACCTTGTAGATTTGCACTCTGAAGGCATGCACCAGCTAATAAAGCACCACGAAGATTTGCCCCAGTAAATTCACATCTTCCCTAGGCAAGATGAAATAATTAAGAGGCCTGCAAGTATGTATGAAATTAAATAGAAGAATTTTCTGAGTGACTTACTCACGCAAAGTTGCATTGTGAAAGATGGAGGCCTCGGCGTCAACATCCTATTAAATTAGATAGGTTTCAGGATAACTTGTAAATTAAAATTAAATCTGGATGGTGATGTGGTTAATACCAGCTAATTATACAATTTCATAACCAACTAAAGACAAGCATGTGGTGTCACAAGCTTTAAAATGTAATCAAGAAAAAATTTGGTGATCATGTTAGCAAACAAATTCTTCACTAAGTACTGTACCATTAATCATTCATATCATATATATTATAAGAAAGATGAATATCTTTAGGCTGGACCATAAAGTTGGTTTATAAGTTGTTCTCAAACGATTGAAAGCCTAAACTCAAGAACAGCTGAACTAAATTCAACCTACGCTTCAGTAATTTCAAACCTGACTTGCCTTATACCAAATTGACCTGAATCAACTTACCAAATTGATATCCCAAGTATTAAGTCAGGTCAGAATCATACTTACCCGAAATTTTGCACATTGAAGGTTTGCTCGTGAAAAGAACACATTTTTAAGACAAGCATAGCTGAAATCCACATATGATAAATCCTGAAAATTCATAATCAAGAGACCAAGACTATGTCAGGAGATGATATTAGCAGACATATTACCCTGCACATACTTACAATTTAAAATTTCTATTGAATATGACTTAGATCCCTGTCAAACATTATGTTAATTCCCAGAAAGTGGCTAGTGAAATAATGTTCTCCACCCAAGGTTACACCTTACATGTCATCCTTTGTCATGAACATTCTTCAAATGCCCCAATTGTATAATATTGAAGGCAAATATGGATATAAGTAAATACAAAATTTTCTGCCAACGTACATGAGCTTACAACTTCCTATTATTGACAGAAGAGAAGTTACTGAACACTAGATATAGCAAAGTTAAGAGGCAAGATATATATTTGATGGCTAAAGGGAAACGCACAGCTTTCTCGAAAACTCAAATTCAAGTAGTCACATAATTGCTTTTACTAGTAAACTAAGATACTGTTTAAAAACATTTATGGCCCAGGAAATTACCAGTTTAGAGAGGTCAAGGCCAGAAAGATTAACCCCTCGAAACCTGACTCTGTCAGATTGTATACACTTGATGATATCAGTACGTGTCAACTCCGTACGGAACTCATCATCTTCCCTCCTCTTATTAAGCACAGCATGAATTCCATCTATTAGCCCCTGACATTTTGCAAGTGATCATAGGTTTTAGGATTTCAATAAGGCCTGAAGTTTCAGTTTCTTTTTCATTTGGTAAAGCAATTGGAAGAAATATAGGCAGAAGGTACATAAGGAACTACAAAAGCATCTGATAGCAATCATAATCCACTAGAAAAGTGCACTGCTTACGAGTAGCTGATAGTACTCAGCCTCCCGCATCAGCTCTGTATACTCAGATTCCTCCAGAGTGGGCACCACGCCGTCCCTTAACCAATTGAGAATGTGACGGAAGTGTTTGCCATCCCTATCAACAAAGACATACCCCTGCAATCACCCATGAACATTGTCATCAAATCAACGAATGTAACTGAAATGAATAATTGGCCAAACATATAGAATTTCATACTCCTATAAAACAGCAGCAGCAACAACAACAACAATAATGATAATGATAATAATATTAATAATAATAACCGTGAGCCCTTGCTGAGGCTTGTAGCATACCTGACCTCGGAATGGGACAACCTCCCCTACCCCTAAACTTTCACTTACCATAATAATAATAATAAGCCCTCACTGAGGCTCTTGTGATATGCCGGACTTGGAATAAGGCAACCTTCCCTCCCCCTAAACTTTCATTTACCAAAATAATAATAATAATCATTGAGTTTAATAAATACAATATGAAAAAGAAGCATGTGGAAACAATGGAAAAGTGTGAACAAGAGACATAGAACTAGAGATTGCCTTGTCAGGATCGTGGCAGAGAGTATGGCGACCACTGAACATAGCAGCCAGCATTGAATCAGGCTCCCGCTGAGTCAAAGTATCAGTCGTCGTGCAAAATTTCTTCCCTCCTGAGATATTTTCACAAACAATGAACACAAAGGAAAAGAAAAAGATCAGTAATTCAGATTCACTCGAACCAAATACTAAGAAAAAAATAAAATAAAATAAAATCCCTAAGTTTTGTAGCCACAATGATGTGGAAAAGAAAAGTTGAATATTCGTGTTTGGTGAGGTTTCTGGGTAAGAATATATTATGTTATATCCCTAAGTTTAGGAGCCATAGTGATGGGGGTAAGAAAATTGAATTACCTATGTTGAGGCGAACCATGGTAGACAAATCAGATTCGTAGTTCTTCATTGTGGCGAGCCCAGAGAGTGAGAGAGAAGAGCTATGACTACAGCTATAGCACCACCACCAGATGTTGCCAGTGTCAGGCAAATTTTTATTTTTCGTTTTTATCTTACACCTTTTTTTTGTTTTTTGTTTTTTGTTTTTTGACAAGATCTTACACCTTGTTGGTTTAGATGGATGGATGATAGAGTGTAAAGAAAGAATATAAGAAAGAATATGTTACATGAGGTTTAATTTTTTAACACAATTTTTTTATATCACTTTTATATTAATTAATAATGTATAAATTTGTAATTAATTAAATATATTAATTGATCAATAAAAAATATGATTAACTAGATAATATTATTATTTTATTAATTAATTAATACATATAATTAATTATAAATTTATATATCATTAATTAATATAAAATATAATATAAAAAAATAATTTGAGATATTTATTTTTCATGTTATACTTGGATAAAAAAATTAGATGACGGTTTTTTTCTTTGTAATAAGATGAAGGATTTTTTTTCACTATTCACTAACTTAGCGACTATGTACTTGTCAAAATTGCATTAAAGATTATCTGAAATTTCCATTTGGAAAAGCAGAAACTTGTTCTTGCCTCTTGGATCACGGTTGACTTAGATAGTCCTACCATAATTTGCCTCGATACAAATCAAAATCCATATGCAGTAGAAAATGTCCAGATTCTTATTATTTCTTCTATTTTTTCTTTTTAATTCATAATTTTATAGGTGCATACGACATTCGCAAAAACAAACAACGCCAAATGGTGTGGAACTGGCTGACGATGAATATATGTAAGTGGAGGGAACAAGAAGCACTCAGAGGGCAGTTCGCCATATTGGAGCAACAAGTTGGCCTCGTCTGTAGTTTGATGTGTGTCATTGAAATCTAGTAATTTAATTTATTCATATAAAATGTGAACGCTCTTTTTCCTGATTCAAACTTGATTTTTTATTGCCAAGGTAGGCTTACACTAAGTAATTATGCTCATTTTAAAAAAAAAATGTGACAAAGCGTGCAATTATTTCAAGATCGGGAGTAACTTATAATATAACTCCTTTTCAAATAATTATTTTTTTTACTTACAAAATTTGAATCTAAAATATCTTATTATTAAGATAATCCCAACATCAAATAAACTTAACTTATTTTTATTAATAATTCTTATATTTTTATATTAAATAGTATATATATATATATATATATTTATACTTTATTTAATATTATTTATTATATTTTTATTATTATTTTTTTCATTCAATTATATCTTCTAAAAAATATAAATAATACATATATTATTAAAAATAATATATGACTACGTTTTTCTTTTTACTAAATCAAACCCACTTAGATAGTAATTATGCTCTTTACTAAGAGGCCGCCTTGGGAGTAACAGTCTGAAGATGCTCTCAAAATAAAACTTTTTAAGGACATGGAGCAGACTGATACTTAAAACCAGCTGCCACAGGTCCCTAGGGAGCACCACTTTTTGACAAGGCCATTGTCTACGATTCAACTGATTTGAAAGGAAGGTAGCAATTTTTATCATCATCCATAACTATTTTGAAACAATCTATGGTCATGTACATTAAAATATTAGGAAGAATAGAAGATATACAAAATATTTGTTCATGCTCATGCACTTTTGTTCAAAGAAAACACTTGGTTTCTAATAATTTAGCAAGGGAGCTGCTAATGTTTTGGATTCAAGCTCTAACAGCAAAGCTCTACAAAAAATCCTTTGAATGCACTTGCTTCCTGAAGGACCATAAAAATTATGGAATAATATTCCTGATGTGCATCAAAATGATCTTGAAAATTCTCAAACAAAGAACACAAGAACTGGGGGAGTTAATATTATTCTGTGTAAGTTTCTTGAGTGTTATTGCTTATTTCTTATGGCTATAAAATCTTGTTTTATCTTTCTCTCTTGCTTCTTTAGTATTATTTATTTCATATGGCTACAAAAATCCTCTTTAATTCTGGTTTAGTGTTGCCACCTTAATGGCATAGAGAATAAGCACCGTTAATAATCTCAACACTGTCACTAATATGAATCTTTTTTTCTTCTAAATTTATTAGATAAGAAGGAATTGTACTTGATTGGTAATGAATATTAATGTGTACTTGAGATAGGTATGAACTCATAGTTTTTTTCTTGTATAATTATAGCATAGCATGTTAAAATAAAGGAAGGAACTAGTACCTGCAAAGACATTTTAACGCTTAAGTTAAATTATGCACAATTAAAGTTTATGCTAAAGAATGATAAGTTACTTATAGAAGATGAATAAGCCAAATATTTATAGAGGTTTGATAGAAAGATACATTCCTTTAATAGTTGCAAATGATCTCTATAATATCGGAATGTAGATGTTGCAATTATGTGCAGTTAAAGACGGTTACAGACGTTATTATTATACAAGATCATGATTGGCAATAACATATAATCTTAGGATTTATCCATTATGCAAATCTCGTGGTGATGTCGCTGCTAGCCAATGTCGTAGTCCGATATGCATAGACTCGGTGTTCGCTCTTTTACTTACCGTAAGTGCACGGGTCGTACAAGTAATATAATAAAGAGTCGAATATTGTTCCCACGAGGATTACGTCAACCTCAAGAGTCAAATATTAACCAATAGCTTACTTAACACTATTCAAGCACATTCAAATTATAAAAGGATTGTTCAAGTTAACTATAAAGACTAAAATGCAATAAAATAGAATAAAAGATGTTAATTAGAGAATAGAGAATCATTCTTCACCTCCTACTTCAATTGATAACAAGTAATCATTATAAGTAACATAAACGAAATGATTAAATTAGCTTGAGGATCTAATTTAGTTAAAAGCTTATATTTAAGTCAATCAATCATGATTCAGTTATCTAATTCACTATGTTTCCATGAGAACTAGTACAAAATTCACTCATTGAGATCTATTCTCAATCAATTACTATGCATAACTAAGAGGTATATTTCTATCCTATTAGCGAATCAACTCACCCCGCCATTAGAATGAAATCGAGTATGCATCAACCATACATATGATCTTAAATCCAAATTCTTATGTCTAGGCTCATTAGATTTCAACAAATCACTTAAACGTTGGTCAAACTATCAAAGAGTATTAAGATCAATATGATTGAATAAAACCAAACATCAATATTAACTCAAAGGATTACAAAATCATTCAATATACGTGGGTGAATCCAAAGAAATCCCTATACACAGCTTAACTAGCCATGAAACACAAAAATATATGACAATACATCATGTTCATGATAATAGAAAAGAGGAAGTAAAAAGAATGGAAGAGAGAATCTCAATGATGATGATCCTTGATGCTTCAATCTTCCTCCAAGATAAAGATGACCTCAAATCTTGGCTACTTTTGCTTCCTTTCAACCCCACAATGAAAAACTAGCAGCTATTCTCTAAAAAAGTAAAAAGCTCTTTCCAAAAATATGATAAAATAGTATTTATAAGCTCATAAAACAGAGTCAAGCCGCGACATTAACAAGCCTATGTTGCGGGGCATATGTAAATTAAGTCACCAAGTTGCGACATTGATTACATTGCGCTGCGACGTTCAAGCCTCGAGTCTCTCTGTCTAAAGCAAGGGATGCACCACGCTGTGGTATTGACATGTCTGCACCGCGACGTTAGATGTTGGTCTTTACACTTGGCTTCCTCTTCCAATGCTGGTCCAATTTCTCTAAACTTCTGCTTGATTGGAGCTCTTCCTGTAATAAAGAAATCACCAATTTAATAACAAGTGCAAATGTACTCAATTTATCAAAGATTTGGAAATATTTCCTCAAAAACATAGTGGAAGACATCAAGATTGAATTAGATAAATATGATGCTAAAGTCTTTCATTCATGCATAAAAATAAAGACTAAGCAATCATTAAAGCACATATATAGGGCACAAATAACTATATTTTGTGGAGTTATCACATCCCCAAACTTAAATTTTTGTTAGTCCTCGAGCAAAATAAAGTGCACTTACATTGATCAACTTTTCTTAAAATGCATTCAATAACTTTTACATTCCACTTTCACTTAAATGAAACTAGTGTATGATAATTGTATAAAACTTCAAAGAATGCACATGTCTCACAATTAGCATCACACAAACATAATCATTATCATGTTAACATTCACAATTTTCTTTTATACAAGATATATTTCCCACAATCATGCAGATAAAACTTCATCTAATCAATTCATACTCACCCGGATAAGTTTATGAGCATACATATAAATATAAATCATAGTATTCACAAGATTGTAATTCAACTCTCTCTCCACTAATGTAAATCACAAATAATTGAGGATCAAAAAAGTCTTTAACAGCTTATAATGTAAGACCAATGGTATGAGTTAAAGAACAAAAGGAAAAAGATTTAACACAAACATTGAGAAACATAAACATGCAATTTCAAGACTTGAGCCATAAAATAATACACTTAGGGTATGCAAAGTGAACTAATGCGACTCTCTAGAACCATTCTTTCATTGGTTTTTCCTTTTGAAGTTTGGTTTTGGATTTTCTTTTCTTTTCTCTTTCTTTTTCTTTTTCTTTGCCTTTTTCTTTTCCTTAACTAATTTCTTTCACAACACATGATTCCTTCAAATCACTTTTATACTAACACAAGTACTCATACCCTTTAATCACATAACTTAAGTCAAAAAATAGCATATTATGCACTTAACAAACTATAATGGTAGGAGAAAGAATGTAATGTTTTCACATGCATTTAGAATGGTTACATGGTAAAAAATATGTAGGTAATGAAAAATATATAAGGGCAAATATATATCAAGCTTCAAAATAGGACCTATGGATATGCTCATGTAAAGCTAAGCTTTTAAGGCTCAACAAGTTCAAACAATGTCCTAATCATTTCCTCAATCATGCACAATCTAAGATTTCGCCTCAAGAGAGTTGAAAAATAATTTCAAGGATAATTGAAATTTTCACATGTACATTCCATAAACTTTCTCTAGACAAGAATTCTTATCATTTTCAAAGTTAAAGAAGCATGCAAGTGGGAAACACATCATGCATAAAAGAGATTAGATTGTTTCAGCATGCTTCAAAGATTGCATATGATTTCACAAAAATATGAAGGTTAATTTGTTTCCATATCTATCATTGGGCAATCATTTCACACTAGTTATTGACAACATGATATCATTTAAAATATTTCCAATTTTTTCAATCATGCATATAACCATTATGACTCATAATGTGAAAGGGAATGACAATTGTATCTTGAATGGGATTTTCATGAATTTTTTATCAAGATATATGTTCCTACGGATATTATCAAAACATAAATAGCCGTAAAAACATAGCTAAACGTAAATAACACATACATATAATAAACAGTAGCATAATACAATAACAATAATACTATCACATACATGTACATCAAAATAAACAGTTTTAGACACCCCCCAAAACCTAAGGGAAATAGTGTCCTCATTGTACAAAAAAAAACATAGAATAATATATGAAAGGAAATACAACAAAAGAAAATGTCATGAATTCCATAAAGACTAGATGGTTGCATTATCATTGTCTGTGGCCTCATCATCTGCATCGTCATCCTCTGGTATGGGCTCTGCAACATCCTCTTCATCACCATCTGCAAGTGTAGCCCCCTGATCCTACAACGGCTGGTGAGGGACAACTACAACCTCGGGCGAGAAGTGTGGAATAGGAAAGTCCTCCATGGGAAACTGTAGGCACTCCGCCATCCACCGCTAGGTCTGAATAGTGTAAGTCAACATAGCTCATATGTGCCACGTAGGCCTCCATATGGGAGCACCATGCTGCATCATCTAAAGGGGCTGCCTGGGGCTCTACAGGAGCATGGCTATGTCTAGTCGATGCCAGGGTTGGAGCTGCTCTCAACCGCTCAATGAAATAATCATTAAGAGGTTGTTTGGAATCAGATCGCTCCTCATAATCCTGCCACTGGACTGAATGCCTTCGGCAAAGTGTATGAATAAGTGAAGGGAAGAAAAAACTCTTGTATTCTTGCGCCAATCTCTTGATTTGATCATAGATAATACGGGCGACGTCGATTGAGCGGTGCTCAAGGATAGCATAAATAAAGATAGCCCAATCACGAGTCACCTCTGATAAGTTTATTGATGGTAAGATGCAAGTACTGATGAAGTGGTACCAGACCGTGGCCTTTGGTGTCAAACAGGATTGAGGGAAGAATCGTGTCTTATTGGTCTGCACACTCAAGGTCCATACCACAGGTTGTGTCTCTGTAGTGCAGATCTTAGCAGTGACTGTGGTGAGGTCGATCCCCTCCTCCAGCTCCCATCAGAGGTGGCAAGTTCACTGCAGCTCTAATGACCACTGGGGAATAAGAGACCTAGCGTCCCCGCACTATAACAATATTGGTCTCTGGGCTAAGAACGTCTATGTTCACGTAAAACTCGTGAACCAATTGAAGCACTACCACCTTAGGGTGTTTCACAAAATCACGCCATCGAGGCTAGCAGATGGTGCTCTCAACTTCATGGTGGATGGCCTCCTTAAATTAAAATCCCTACTCCGCAATTACCGATTTGGTAACCAGTGTTGCGTACTTCGGGGCAGCCATTGGCGAGACAAATCTCCTCTCATCAAACACAAGAAGGGGAGATGGCTCCTTGTTACGCTGGATGGAAGAACCTCGTTGGCATTTAGGAGCCATGATGGACATGAAAAAGGAATCACAAATATCAAAATTGAATAATCAAAAGTATCAATAAATTTAAAAAAGACAATTCTAGAAAATCTGGGCCACACGTCGCAACATTAACACCTGCGCCGCAACATTCATCAATGTTCAAGGACACGCCACAACATTCAAGCAAATTCATGTCACGCTGTGGCATTCATGAACAACGTCGCGACGCGCGTACAACTAAAACTCAGAAAACACAAGCAACAACTAAATTAAGCCATTGATATGTTATTTCAAGTAAAAAGCTTAGCAGACAGACCACCAAAATTATCATAACATCAAAAACAAAGTCTAAAAACCAAATATAATAAAAACACACAAAAACGAAAAATAGTCCTAAAGCCCAATAGATTTAAGGCAAGACCTAAAAAAACAGAATACAAACACATACAAAATCATAAATTAACATATACTACAAGCAAGAACCACATAGCAAATATCATAGAATAGAGAAGCATCATAAACAAAAATAAAAATAAAATAAAACGTAAAAGACATAAAAATAAAAACAAAAAAGCAAAATAAATAAGTTAAAGAAAACATACCTTGATAAAGAATGCAAAAAGGAAGATGAAGGGGTCGTGACATATAAGAACAAAGGGAGAACTGTAGATAAAACAGAGAAAAGTGAGGTGGATGAAAGAAAATGGGAGAAACGCACGAAACATTGCGGCGTTTAACCTAACCTGCCTCATCACGCCGCGACGTTAAGCTTCCTGTGTCGTGGTGTGAGTTAAATTCCCTTCTAAATTAATTATTTAAATAATTACTATTTTTTTTGAACAGGTACGCTACGACACAGATGATATGTTGCGCTGCGATGTTGTACTCCCTAGTTTTTGGCTCGGATTGTGGCATTAGCATCACGCCGCGACGTGAGAAGTCTATCTGCAGAATTCTACAGCAGATCCATTTTAGTCGTAACTCTTACTTTGTTGTGGCCTCCAACACCTATAAAACATGTCTACAAGATTAAATTACATAATGTAATACAAAAATATACTAAAACCGAAAAATCAAAGTATTGACATATTTAAGACATAAAGTAAAGGACTTGGGTTCCCTCCCAAGAAAGCCCTGATTTATAGTCCTGTCAAGACTTTATTTGCAGTTCCACTTGCATTTGCTTATAGGAGGAGGATTTCCCTCCTTTTCATCAAGATAGGCTTGAAACATTTGAATTGGCTTGGGTTTGAGCTCCAAGTTTGGAGCTTTCTCAATGAGAGGGTTACATGACTTAACCACCACATTTGAATTCAGTTGCTCCAACTCCTCATCTTCCTTACCACTTGCATAGATCACATGACCTTCACTAAGAGCAAAGGGGACACTTACACAACTTGCCATGGATGACATCCCATCAACTATAGTCACCAGAGAACAGTCTTCTTGATCTTAAGGACACTTCATAGCTTTGAAAATATTGAAAGTGACCTCTTGATCTTGCACCTTCATAATGAATTTTCCTTTCTCCACATCAATGGCAATTCTTTCGGTAGTAAGGAATGGCTGACCTAAAATCAAAGAGACCTTGTTATCTTCCTCCATATCAAGTATGACAAAATCTGCAGGGAAACTGAACTTGTCCACTTTAACCAGTACATCCTTAATAACCCCCTTCGGATGAGTAAGGGTTCAGTCCTCTAACTGTAAGGTAACTAAAGTAAGCATAGCTTCCCCCAAACCTAGTCTTTGGTATATAGAATAGGGCATAAGATTAATACTAGCTCCTAAGTCACATAATGCTTGACCACTAAACTTCTCGCCAATTGTGTAGGGGATGGTGAAGCTTTCGGGATCCTTGAGCTTAGAAGGAAGTTTATTCTATAGGATAGCACTGCATTCCTCTGTAAGGGTAACAATCTCAAACTCACCAAGCCTTTTCTTCTTTAATAAGATTTCTTTCATGAATTTCACATAGCTTGACATTTGCTCCAAAGCTTCCGCAAATGAGATGTTAATATGCAGCTTCTTGAACACTTCTAAAAACTTCTGAAATTGGTGCTCAAGCTTTTTCTTTACTTGCCAATTGGGGAAGTGTAAAGGGTGTATATAAGGTTTAACTCCTTTTGTCTTGTCCTTATCTTTCCTTTTGGCAATTTCTTGATTTTTCACAACCACTTTGCTCACTGCCTCCTCTTCATGGGCAACTTCAATATCCTCATTAAGTAACTTTGTCTTTGAATTCCCTTCTATGGTTGTACCGCTCCTCAATGTTATAGCATTGCAGTGCTCATTGGAGGCACCTTTAGGATTGGTGACTGTATCACTTGGCAAGGTTCCTGAGGGCTTATTATTGATAGTATTTGCTAATTGCCCCACTTGTCTCTCCAATGCCCTCATTAAAGCAGATTGGCTTTGAAACATTACATTGTGCTTGGCCAACTGGACATCAGTCTTTGTCATATAAGAGTCAGTCTTAACTATCTACTGCATAAACATATCCTCCAAAGAGGGTTTCCTTTCATTCACTGGTTATTTTGACTAGGAAAGGAATCCCAGAGGATTGTAAGGTCGCTTATTTCCAGGTGCTAAGGAGGAAGCTCCTTGGTTATCCCTCCAAGAAAAGTTGGGATGGTTCCTCCATCCAGGATTGTACTAGTTCAAGTATGAGTTGTTCTATTGAGGGTGATAGTTACCAACATATTGCGTACTTTCTGACATAGAAAGACACATATCATTTGCATGATTGTCACCATGCTTGTCATATAACACAAATGGGCTCTAGTGAGGGCTTTGTCCCATACTGTCCAGTTTGCTTGCTATTGTTGCTACATAAGCTGATAATGCTATTATAGCATCCACATCATGCACTCCTACTACCTTCTGTGGAATGTTTCTTGTAGAGGGTCATTGGTAGCTATTGGCAGCCAATCTTCCAATAGTTGAAAGACAACATCGAAGTTTTTGCTCAATAATGATCCACCAGCAGTTACATCCATTATTGGATGATGGTGTGGTGACAAACCCTTATGAAAGGAGTAGACATGGTGCCACAGTGGTATCTTATGATATGAGCACATTCTAAGTAGATCCGTGTACCTTTCTTATGCTTGGTAATGGATTTAGATTCAGATTAGGTGAATAAAGTGATGTCATTCACAATTTCAGCTATCTTGGCTGGTCAAAAATATTTGTTAAGAAATTTACCACAGACATTGGTCCAAGTACTTATTGACCCCATAGGCAGAGATTGTAACCAGCTTTTGCTCTATCTCTGAGAGAAAAAGGAAAGAGCCTTAGGCGAATGGCATCCTCAGAAACACCATTATGCTTAAAAGTGTCACAGATCTCCAAGAAATTGGACAAGTGAGCATCAGGATCTTCGCTAGGCAAACCACTAAACTACACAAAGGTTTGAATCATATAGATAATGGCCAGTTTGAATAAACACTGTCACTAATATGAATCTTTTTTTCTTCTGAATTTTGTAGATCAGAAGGAATTGTACTTGTTCAGTAATGAATATTGAGACATACTTAAGGTAGACACGAACTGATAGTTTTCTTCATGTATAGTAACAGTATAGTCTGTTAAAACGGGGGAGGGGTTGGTACCTGCAAAGATACTCCAACACTCAAGTTAGATTGTGCACAATTAGGGTATATGCTAAAAAGTGATAAATTACTCATAAAAGGTGAATAAACATAGTATTTATAGAGGTTGAATTGGGAGATATGTTCCCTTAATAGTTGCATATGATCCCTATAATATTTAAATGTAGATGATGTAATTATGTGTAGTTAAATATAGTTACAAACGCTATTATTATGCAAGATCATGATTGGAAATAACATATAATCTTAGAATTTATCCACTATGCAAATCTCATGGTGATGTCGTTCCTAACCAATGTCATAGTCCGATATGCATAGAGTTGGTGTTCGATCTTTTGCTTTCCGCAAGTGCACGGGTCACACAAGTAATATAGTAAAGAGTCAGATATCATTCCCACGAAGATTACGTCAATCTCAAGAGCCAAATATTAGCCAATAGTTTACTTAATACTATTCAAGCACATTCAAATTATAAAAGGATTGTTCAAGTTAACTATAAAGACTAAAATGAAATAAAATGGAATAAAAGATGTTAATTAGAGAATAGGGAATCCTTCTTCAAATCCTACTTCAATTGATAATAAACAATCCTTATAAGCAGCATAAACAAAAGAATTAGGTTAGCTTGAGAATCTAACTTAGTTAAAAGGCTATGTCTAGGTTAATCAATCATGCTTCAGTTACCTAATTCACTATGTTTTCATGAGAACTAGTGCAAAATCCATTCATTAAGACTTATTGTCAATCAATTACTATTCATGGCTAAGAGGTATATTTCCCATTAGCGAATCAACTTATCCTGTCATTAAAATGAAATTGAACATGCATCAACCATACATATGATCTTAAATCTAAATTCCTATGCCTAGGTTCATTAGATTTCAACAAATCACTTAAAAGTTAATCAAACTATCAAGAACATTAAGATCAATATGATTGAACAAAACAAACATCAATATAAACTCAAAGGATTACAAAATCATTCAATATCTATATAAGGATCTAAAGAAATCCCTATACACAGCTTAACTAGCCATGAAACACGAAAATATATGATAATACATCATGTTCATGATAATGGAAAAGAGGAAGTAAAAGGAATGGAAGAGAGAAGCTCAATGATGATGATCCTTAATGTTTGAATCTTTCTCCAAGATGAAAATGGCCTCCAACCTTGGCTACTTATGATTCTTTTCAACCCCATAATGAAAACCTAGATACACCACGTCGCGACAATGACATGCTTACGTCGTGGCGTTGAATGTTGGTCTTTACACTTGGCTTCCTCTTAGGCTTCCTCTTCCAATGTTAGTCCAATTTCTCTAAATTTCTGCTTGATTAGAGCCCTTCCTGTAATAGAGAAATCACCAATTTAATAACAAGTGCAAATGTACTCAATTTTTCAAAGATTTGGAAATATTTCCTCAAAAACATAATGGAAGACATCAAGATTGAATTAGATGAATATGATACTAAAGTCTTCTATTTATGCATAAAAACAAGGACTAAGCAATCATTAAAGCATAAATATAGGGCACAAATAACTATATTTTGTGGAGTTATCAGTCTGGATCTCATCTATGTGTCATAAGTGAATCCTCACTAGGGTGTTAACGACGAACTTTGGCATACTGCGTGTCGGGTCGACCTATGGAACATGATCCCAAATCATAGTCCAGAACAGTTGCTCCCAACTTGCTACTTAGATGGGACAGCTAAGTGTCAAGGTACCAAGTTTGATAGGAGCACACGACATGTGATGGACAAAGTGATCCAAGATGACTGTTAATGTCAGATCTTGCGATATTTTTTTTTGAAGGGCCGAGGTTCGCTATACATCATAGTATGCCTCCGAGGTTGACGTGTAAGGTCCAGATCCGAGTTGAATCGCTCTGCTTACATTGTCATTCCACCACCCGAGGTATGTCATTTATTGCCCTCATGTGTAGTTCACAAGGTCTTTATTGTCTTTTCTTGTAGCTTTTACTCTATAGTTTGTAGTAGACTGAGCTTGCTTGGGGAACCATCATTTTGAATTTTAAGAGGATAACAGTTTCATGTCGTTCCTAACTGTCTGCTACTCTCGTGGCCAATTACAGAGATGAAGCATTAAAACGTGGCTTTGAACGTGCAATCAGTTTGCCTTCTCAGAGACCATTCAGAATGCTTTGTTTCCTCTATAAATAGGGAATATTTGCATTGAGGTTAACATTCCTTTTGTTCTCTGATCTTGTTCGAGAATGATCTATTTCTAGAAAATGATTTCTTTCTCATTTCTTGTATGCATGTGTAGAACTTTGCCCCCATTTGAAATCATCTTCTTATTCTTCCAAATATGCCTAAAGGTGTTCCCTTTATTGCTGCTAGACTCCTCTCCGGTAGAGGCCTTTCTTTGTTGGCATAATGGCTTGGTGAGGACCAAGTAACTGCCTTACATGGGTTGATCAACAAGCATCTGGGTAGCATAAGCTTTTCTCTCCTGGCCTACGCAGGAGTGTGCGACCTTTTTGTGTTTGTTTGGGGGATTCAATGCTTCTATTTAGTTCCAATGATGTATAGCGGTGCTCCATACTCCGTCTTCCTCCTTTCACGACTGTTTTGGAGGAGGAACTTAGCCAAGTTCATTAGTTTTACTCCCAAGTGCAGTTAGATATGCAGAATGATGGAACAATCTCTTGAAGCAACTTGGAGTGAAGTATCCTCCTTAAGTTGTCCAACGGGGAAGAGATGGGTACTGGTTTCTAGAAGAACCTTGGAGGTGGCCGTGGTTGGTGGTCATCATCATCACTACTATCTTTGTCTAGCTTCCTTTCTAGCTCTCCCCAGTGGGCATTCTTGAGTAAGAGCAGTTTATGTACTCTTTTTGTTAGAGGTGACGATGTATGAAATGTGAATAATAATAAAACTCCTTTTTTGAGTCTTGTAACTTGTAGTATCTTCTATCTTTCATTTCTATTTTTTGTTTTTTCCTTTTTCTCTGGGATGAGTCCAACTTTCATAATAAAATAACATATATTGTTACCCTTAGGTTGATGTTTGGCTTGTATAGTGAAGTAGCATGGTAAGTGCCAATGCACTCGAGTGACGAAATTCGTACTTTACTTGAAGACTTAGTCTGTGATATTCCCTGGGGTTATAAGTTCTAGTCTTGAGGCATTTATGATCAAGTCATTTGACACTCATGGACATGTCGTAGTCCAGAAAAGGTCCATGCATCAGTTGATCGTTGGTGGACATTCAAGGGTGTAGTCAGTGTAATACCTTTAAGCATATGTTAGACTGGTAAATGGTTTCTAAAGGTAACATTTGACTTGTTTAGCATGCTAGTGAAGTTTTGAGATAAACTGAGCTCGTTTAGACACTTAGTTATAACACAGAAGTTGAAAAATAACTTAAAATGATTCAGATAATGGCATGAGTTGCTAAATTGAGGGAAATATACATAGAGAGTTTGTTTCAAGGTAACAAATAAGTCAAGTAAAATGTGGTAAAAGTTTCATGAGAATCAGAGTCAGTTTGGCATTTTTAAGCATATTGGTTGTGTATTTTAATACCGAATGATTAGCAGCAGATATAGAAAATGATGAAAATGGTGAACCAATAATTTAGATGAATCTTATGATTTATTCTAAAGTTGTTAGAAGCTGGAAAACTTGAATTAGTGTGATTCAAGTGTCCTTAATAGATATAAGTTTAAGCACAGAAACTTAAGTTAATCTTTTTTTAAAATTCCCTCCACATCCTACCCCCTTATTTCTCCTTTCTCACGGCTAAGAAATGCAAAAACAGAGAAAGAAAGAAAAGAAACAAAAGGGAGAAAAAGAGAAAGGGGAAAAAAAGAAGAAGGAGAGGAAGAAGATCCAAGGAGCAAGCTCAAGGATCAAGTTCAAGGCTTCAAGATCAAGAGTCTTCAAAAGGTAGTGGTTTATGATTTCTATTCATCTCTTTTCTCTATTCTCTTCATGTGGGCACCTAAACAACCTAATAAACCAAATTGAGTTCTAAGTGAGGTTAATGTGTTTGGCTTGCATGATTATGTTTGTTTGATTGTTTATGACTTGTCCAAAGCATAAACTGATTTTAGAAGCTTAGAATACTTGTTTTGGACCATTGATGCTCATTTTGTGGTTCTAGGTCAAGCATGTGTGTTCCTGGTTCATAAATCCAAATCAAGAAGTTTAAGATGGTGATTAAAGTTTCTTATATGTTAATGAACTAGTTAGGGACTTAGGATTACCAAGAAACTGATTGAAAATGGCCAAAATCAAGAAATTGGACCAATGGAACAGTACCACGCCTACAGAATTATGCAGAATTGTGATTTTGTCATGGGCGTCACGACGTGGGAAGGGTGGCACCGCGGCGCGCTACCTTGAAACCAGAAAAATGGTGTTTTTTCACCATTTGATGTGCTACCTTTGATAGATCCATATGTATATGTTTCCTAAGTATGTTGAAACATTATTAGGGGTATTTATCCTTAGGAAAACTGTCACTTAGACTTGAGAAAATTGTTTAAGTTTTTAGTTATCTAAGAACAAGAGAATGACATAAAAGATGTCAAGCATGTTAAGAGGGGTAATCCAACAAAGAGGATGATTCCTTGATATGCGTATGTTAGAACGAACTTTAAAGCAACCAAGAGCGAGAATTTGCTATAGAAAAGTGTCTCTCACCTATTGTAATTTGTTATTACTTAGTTTCACTAAAGATGAGATGATGAGTGGTGCTTGATACAAGTATATTTGGATGGACTAGTAGTATTCACTCTAGTAAGTATGAGAAAGATATGAATCCTAGTAGATCCAAGAATAGTGGATTATCTTAAAAATGTACCTAGAACTTTAAACAATAAAGAGTTGCAAGTAAGAACCACTCTTGCATTAGATTCACTTGAGTGGAGATAAGGTTGTGTATTAGTTCCAAGGAGGGAATGTTTATGTACTAAGTCTCTAGTTAAGTGGGACTTTGTGCATTGCTAAATACACAATAAGATGAATTGTGACTAATAAGTTGCAATAATCATAAGGTATAACAGAAATGTGCAATAACTCCTTTGTTAGCCAAGATGAGTTAAGTATGCAAAGTTTTAGAGAAATGCTCATTTATTTCCTCAAGTAAGGTTGAATGAGGTATTAGCTAAGAAAGACTCTTTCATTAGGATGAGTTGAGTTTATAGGAAAGTTAAGATTATGTTTATGTAAGAGATAAATAAAACACTATGCTTTTCACACACTAGTTAGTTAATTTAGTATATATGTGAAGAGTAAGAACTTTAGTGCAACCAAGATTAGTGGTTTACCATGGGTGAGTACCTAACACCTCAGTAACATAGTGTTGCATTAGAAATCACTTAAGAGATAAGAGTGACGAGGTGGTGTCAAGGTATAAGTATAGGGAATGATCTGGTAATATTTACCTGGGAATGTGACTTTATATGGTGCAAGGTCATTTAGCTAAGAAGGTAAGGAATTAGAAAAGTTCTTAAGGGGACAGTATTTCTAACCACCAGCTGAGGTTGCAGTAGTGTTGGAATTTATATTTCCAATCTATAAGGGGGTAAACATGAGAAATCAGGATTCTTAAGCATGCAAGTCTATGAATCAGTTCATAGTAAATTTCTGTTTTTAACATAAACTTCTGCATGTATTTCAAAACAAAACCTTACATATGTCTTTCATCCACATACTCTTAGGATCTTCTTAGACATAGTCATAATACATCACGAATAGTTGTATGGACTTTGTCCATCACTGTTGGTATTTACAGTTGTATGGGCGTTGTATATATTAACAATGTGTAGGCTTTCAGTTGATATCACACTACTAGGTAGTGTGCAACTATGAGAAAAGATGAGGAAACTCCTATGTTAAAAGTTATAATAATTGTTATATAATTGTTATATATAATGTTATAATTAGTTGGTATTGGAATTGCTTTTACTAAGAATGTTAATTCTTACCCCATTTGTTATTCTATGTAAATCCAAGTACAGACCATGTTAATGGAATGAAGGTGAAGCGTGAAGATTAATATAGTTTTATATGCTTCAGTAGACAAAGCTTATGTATAAGTTTATATTTACTTTGTACGTTTTGAGTAGTATGTATTATAATAAGCTCTTTTGTGGTCAAGTTTGTATATATATGTATGAGGTTTAAGTTTTTTCGCAATCTCTCAAGGCTTTCTATGATTACTCAATTATGATTATAGATATATATCATTAGTTAGTTATATAGAGGTGACATTTCTAGTACTGTTATCTTTATATATCGTTATGTAACTATGATATATCTAGATATCTGTATTAAGATGTTACAGTCAGGGTCCGTAGAAAAAATTCGTGCTCAAAACAATTGGACTTGCATGATGTTTGATTTTCTGAGCAACTGTCACTTCAACTACTGTGACAGTTGTCGAGTCCACGTGGTGCGCTATGATTGTAGGGTCGTGGTTAGGGTTCTGGGCAGCATGATAAACAACTTTTGAAATCTGAAATGGTAGGACAAAATTGTCCCCTAACCGTCTAGCCTCTATAAATAGGGGCTAAGAGCCACATTTCCACACTTTATTATTCCTCTCCAAATTTTGGCAACCTGAAGCAATTTTTGATGATTTTCCTCAACGGAGAAATGTAGTTTCAAGCGATTGACGATAATTCTTCTTCTTTCAAACACCCATTTCCTTGACTTTTTCAAGGTATGTCTTCTTCGTTCCTCTGTTTTTGCTATTTTTAGGGTCTTAGAGGGTTCTGCCTTCTTTATTTTGGGGTACATTCCCTTTTCTTCTTAGTAAAATAGGTTGGGATACCATCATTTTTGGATCCCTTCAATAGTGCCACTTTGTGGAGCACCTTCTCTATCGCGCTATGAGTGTATCGCGCTATGAGTGGTGAAGGTGTCCTTCTAAGACTTAAATCTTGATGGACGTGGAGGTCAGTACCCGCAGTGTTGGAGATAAAGGGCGGATGTGGATGTGTACTTTTACTGGTTCATTCCACGGTTCGCCTCCTTCCATGTCTAAATCTATTAGCCAATATTCTTGATTCTAACAGTAGCTTACTGGTCTCTGTGGGTGTTTTTAGGAGTTCCATGGCAAAGAGAAGAGCGATAGTGCAAATGAGGCTGGTTGTTGAAGGGCCCTTGGTGCTTGCCCCCATAAGGACTGTATACCCTTATGTTGGGGACGATGTCTGAAATTAAGAGAGTCCGTATTCCAAACCAGAAAGGACATTGAGGATCTTAAGATATATATGGAGCTTACGGAGGGTGGCGTTGAGGACCATCAATATTAGGTTTTGGCTCAGGCGAAGAATGAGAGAGTGTGTTCCAACTGGGAGGCAGGTGCACACTATATGTTCCTGTACAAAGACCTCTTCTTTTCCATGGTCCGTATTAGGTCCAACACCCATTATAAATGTGCACTTGATAACCGTTTAAGGACTTAGGAGAATTTTAATTGAATTAAAACCTTGGTCTAGGGTCTAACGCCCAAAATATTGAGCACTCAAAATTCCACTTAGGACTTAGGTAAGATTTAAGATGATCCATACCCAGTTGGAACTTTGGACTTCAGAACTAGTTTAACACAAAATATTCACGATAGGTACCTAATGGTAAAGCATAGATGTCGTAAGTCGTGTTTCCAATTAACTTCATAACCACAAAATGGTCATGGCCAAGTGTTGAGGATTTGAGTATGGGCCCATAACTCACAACCAAAACACACAAACAGGTTTTGTGGGTTATTCCTCTTAACCTGGAATCGAAGAGACCTTAGATCCCATAAGGAACGGGCTTAAGACAATCTCAAGGCATTTTTCGGCTTGAGGGTCTTTAAATCATTAAAAAAAACTCTGGATCCTATAAAGAACGGACTCTGTAGACATTCTTAAGCCGAAATTTGGCTTGAGGGTCTACTGAGACTTTAGATAGTGTAAGAAGATGTATGAAAATAACTTCATTTTATTGATAGATCGAAAGATTAAAGTCTATACAAAGTATGAGTTCACCAAGATTGGGGTAAATCAAATAAAGTAGACTAAAAGACTAGACCTTAAAGGGCATGTAACTATAGTACTTTCTAAGTTTGTCCACATTCCAATAGTTTTTTATCGGCTTACCTATTAATGGCTCCAAGGTGTAAGCTCCTTTTCCAGTGTTGATTACAATGCGATAGGGGTCTTCGTAATTAGGGGCTAACTTCCTTTAGGAGGTATTCCTACCTCCAATGTATGCTCTTTAGAGTACTAAGTCTCCTGATTGGAATTTCCTTGGGATAACCATCAAGTTATACCGAGTTGCCATCTTCTGTTTGATGGAGGCATCACGTATATAAGCGATGCGTCTTTTTTCTTCCAGAAGATCCAATTCTTCTCTAATTAGTCTAAGGTTGTTGTCAAGCAAAAATTGTTGGTGACTTCAGCTTGATTCCCCAATCTCTACTAGGATCATAGCCTCATGTCCATAAGTGAGTTTAAAGGAAGTTTCATATGTTTTAGAGTGAGACGTAGTATGGTAGGCTTACAGGACATGGTCTAGTTGTTCAGCCTAGTTTCCCTTAGCTTCATCCAACCATCTTTTAATTCCTCGGACAATAACCTAGTTGGCGACTTCATTTGTCCATTTATCTTGGGATTCTTAATGGAACTGTAATGGTGCTTGATCTTTAGCCTGACAAGCAGCTCTTCGAAACTCTTATCTTTGAACTGGGTCTCGTTATCTGTCACAATAGACTTTGGAATCCCAAACCTGGTGATGATGTAGCACCATGTAAACTTTTGGATCCTGGCATAGGTGATTGTGACAAAGGGCTCTATTTCGATCCATTTAGTAAAATAATCTATCTACCACCACCAAGTATTCCAATTGTCTAGGTGCTTGAGGGAATAGACCTAGGATATCCATACCTCATCTATAGAAGGGCTAGGGTAAATACATCATGGATAGTTTCTCTGAGGGAGCCTAATAGTGGTTTGAGTGGCACTGACATTTGTCATAAACCCAGACATATGCAAAGGAGTCAGCTTATATTATTGGCCAATAATATCCGGCCCTAAGTGCTTTCAAAGCTAAGGATTTGCCCTATAAGTATTGTTCACAGCTACCCTCATGGATCTCGACCAGTACATATTTTTCTTCTTTTAGCGTGAGGCATTTAAGGAGAAGTGAGGAAAATCCACGTCAATATAATTGTCCATAGTAGATGATGTACATGACTGCGGTTCTAATCAATTTGGAGGCTTCCTAATTTCTTAAGTATGTTGATCTTGATCATTATATACTATTTTCTTTTCAAGTATGCTCTGATACACATTTGATGCTCTGATATATATTGAACAAGAAAATAATGTTCTGATAAATGCTTTGATAAATATTCTGCTTGAGTTAAATAACCTTTATTTCTTATGACTAACGTTTACTGAATGCATAAGTTAAGGGGTAGTTTCCAAGTTGAACCTTTATCATAAAACCTCCTGATCGTAAAAGTCACTTCATCGAAAGAAATTTTGTTTTCAAAGTTTTTCTTTTAGTTGCTCTGATATAAAAAGTTATTTCAAAAAAGAATGGTTTGTCATCATAAAAAAGAAGGAGAATGTTAGCTCCAAAATCTTAAGACCTTTTTGCTTAAGTTTAACTTAAGATTAAGTTTTGATGACTAACAAACCAATACATTTCTAAGTATATATTGAGTAACTATAAAAAAACTCACTACACTCTTAGATTTCTGATCACTCATAATCAGTAAACTTGTTTATCTTATGAACTTTACTAATACGTGTATTGAAATGTGTTAGAACTTAATTCAGATATGAGAAACACGAGCTACAAAACAGTTGACTCTTAAAAATGTTCATGAAAAAACTGCTCAAAAAGATATGAGAAAACCTAATCAGAAAACCTATCAGAAAGTATATCAAAAAACCATCAGAAAACTCTTCAAGGACAAATGTCAAAGACATCTATTTTGAATTATACTTAGTCCTATCACTAAACAACCTTTTCTAGTCACAATGATAACATTGGAAAGTTGCCAAAAAGCTCATCGAAAGAAGACAAAATAACGGCTAGTTTCCTAATACACCAGAAAAGCTACTAGACGCATTAAATGTGTTTTCAATGGTTAGAACTCATCAAAGGCTATATTGAAAAGAATACTTGGTTGAATATCATTGAATATCATTTGAAGCATTTAAGGTTAGAATACTTGGTTGTTGAAGAGAATTTATTACAAAGAAAAGTGTTGTTGTTTTCTAAATGTATGCTCAACTCTTAAATTCCTTTTTGATTTATAGAAAGTTCTTTTATGCACATTCTTTGTATACTCTTAGTAGAAGAGAAGTTGTTTGCTCTGATTTAATTTGTAATATCCACTCTTGAAGTATTAGTGAGCTCAAATGCAAACTTAAGCATTATCACTTTGTAACCTAACCCAGAGGTTTGAGTGTTGAACCTGGAGAAAGTAGGTGAGAAAAGAATACTCGTTTGAGCCTAGAGAGGCTAGATGTGAAAAGAATACTCAGTTGTATTTAGCTGGGAGAGGTTGTGTTCAAAATAATACTCTAATAGTGAAAACCTTAGTGCTCTGCTTGGGATTGGAAGTAGGCAAGTAGTTCGTTGAACCAATATAAATCATGTGTGTACTGCTTCTCTACCTTTTCTCTTTATTTTTTGAGTTTGTTGCTAAGCTAGTTTTCTAAACTTCTTTAAGTTCTTTATGATAAAAAGAAAATTTTGTGAAAATTATTTTCTGATCAAAGGTTATATTAGTAAAAGATTTTCAAACTTCAAAGAAAAACTTTCTTAAGCATTCTCAAACTATTTTATGAATCCTGCTACCTTTCTGGTTACTGCTTACTAACAGTCTGCTCTGATAATCCAAGTTATACACTTCAAAAGGTTGTTTTCAATTTCATAAAGTGTTTAGAAAAAGTTTTCAACAAGGCATAATTCAACCTCCCTTCTTGTGCATTTTGCCACCTACAAAATGGCCCTTTGTGGCCTTAATTGTTTTAAGTTGGGATCCAAGATCATCTAACTTAGCTTTTTGTCTACAAATTGCTTTTGGGATCTAAGATCTCTTTAACAAATAGCTTAAGTTGGGATCCAAGATCGTCTAACTTAATTTTTTTTGCTGGATTACTTTAGGGATCCAATGTCCCTTTAACAAATAGATTAAGTTAGGATTCAAGATCCTCTAACTTAGCTTTTTATTTATGAATTGCTTTGGGAATCCAAGATCCCTTTAGCAAATAACTTAAGTTAGGATCTGAGAACCTTTAACTTAGTTTTTTTTCCCCTAGATTGCTTTAGAGATCCAACGTCCCTGTAGCAAATAACTTAAGTTAGGATCCGAGATCCTCAAACTTAGCTTTTTATCTTTGAATTACTTTGGGAATCTGAGATCCCTTTAGCAAATAGCTTAAGTTGAAATCTGAGATCCTCTAACTTAGCTTTCTTGCTAGATTGCTTTTGGGATCTTCCCTTTAGCAAATCCACAAATGCATGTTGAAGAAAGTTGGATATGTGATTATATTGAATGTGCCTCATTTTCATATATCTATTCTTTTCTTTATATACTGCACTTTACAAAAGTAAGAGTTCCTAAGTGTTTTTAACTGTAGTATTTCCTCATGTTGGAAGCGTGCCAAGATCTCATTAATTCCCTTCTTGTAGGATCTATGATCTTGTATGCTCTATTCTCCAACATATCGGTGATTATGTACGGACCTTCCCAGTTAGTGACTAGTTTCTCATCTTTTGGATTCCGTTCTTTGATCGCCGCCTTCCTCAACACGAGGTCTTCCACTTTAAAGCTTCTTGAGAAGACTCTTTTGTTGTGTTTTTGTGCGGTCTAAAGTTTGAATGCAACTTATTTGATATGGGTCATGTTGTATTGTTCCTGGGTGAGATCAAGCTCCTCGTGCAATAGTCCATCATTGTGGTCCAAGGAGAAGTGCTCACGTATCCAACTCAACTCAATTATCTCTACTGGGATCATAGCTTTGCAACCATATGTAAGCTTAAAAGGAGTTTCTTCTGTGGCAGAGTTAGGATTTGCCCGATATGCCCACAGCACATGTACCAATTGTTTTACCCACTTTTTTTTGGCATCTTCAAGTATCCTCTTCAGTCCTTGGAGGATGACCTTGTTGGTGGCCTCAGTCTACCCATTAGCCTAAGGGTGTTCCACCAAGGTGAAGTGCTATATGATGAAGAAATCAGGCAAGCTTCATTGAATCTCCTGTCCATAAACTGGGTTTTGTTATTTATCATAATGGATTCCAGGATCCTAAATCGACAGATGATACTCTTCTTCATAAACTTCTTGACCTTTTCTGTCGTGATAGTGGCCAGAGGTCCTGCCTCAATCAAGTCATGGTCAAGTACTTAAACTAGCCTAGTGCTTAGGGGAAAGGCCTTAGGAGGTCCAAACTCCATTTGCAAAAAGGTCATAGTACTAATATAGTGGAAAGTTCCTTAGGTGGAGCTATTTAATTTGATGTCGGAGAACCTCTAGCACTTGTCATAATTCTGCAAGTATATCACCCCGTCAGCCGACATGGTGGGCCAGAAGTAGCCTATTCTCAAAGCTCTCCTTACTAAGGCCTTGCCACCTAAGTGTTGGCCATAACATCCCTCGTGGATCTCGGCGACGATGTATTAAGCTTTCTTTGTGGTAAGGCACTTTAGCAGTGGGGTGGAGAATCTACGACAGTAGAGTTTGTCATATACTAGAACGTGTCATGCTAAAGTCTGGACTACTTTCTTGGCTTCCTTAGGGTCTTAGGGGAGCACACCATCTCGTTAGTATTCCACGATCGGTTTTATCTAACTATTCTCCTTGCTCAACCGCATCATTATCTTGGGTTTTTCTATACTTGGTGTGGAAAGGATTTCCTAGATGATGGACTTGTTATTCTAAGGGCTTTTAGTGCTAGTCAGCTTGGACAAAACGTCTATCTTGATGTTTTGTTCTTGGAGAATATGGTTTATCTTCACCTGGGAAACCCTTCTATGAGCTTCGTGACCTTGGCCAACTCTGTATGTAGTTGTGGGTCTTTAGCTTGACAATCTCCTAAAACTTGGGAGGTTGCGAATCGCTGTAGAGTCGCTACAAAGTCACACCTTGGATGTTTCAAGATCCTTCACCATAAGGAGTCCAACTGTCATGAACTCATATTCAACATAATTATTCGAGGTGGGGAACTCAAACTTCAAGGATTGTTTAACTGTGACCCTATTAGTGTTTTCCAACATGATCCCTGCTTTGCTCCCTTTTGGGTTTGATGCTTCATTGATGTAAATTTTCCACTTTGTAGCTTGTTTATAGATCGGGCAATGGGTGAACTCCACAGCGAAGTTGGATAAAGCCTGCGCATTTATTGCTTGACAGGGCTCATACCTTATCTTGAACTCGAAAAATTCTACGGATCACGTAATCATTCTTCTTGTCAGCTCAAGCATATGCAACACTTGTCTCATAGGTTGACCTATTTTTACCATCATAGGATGACATTGAAAATATTAGCACAACCTCCTAGCAAAAACCAGTAGCACAAACATTAACTTCTTTATTCATTGATTTCGAAGCTTGGGTCCCTCCAGCACTTTACTAATAAAATAGATGGACTTCTAACCATCCTCTGTTTCTCTTATGAGGACGAAGATCATAACTTTTGTAACTCAAAAGATAAAGGAATAATTTTTCTCCTTCTTCTGGTCTAGTCAAGATAAGAGGTGTGGAGAGTGCCTCCTTCAATCTTGGAAGGCCTCTTTGAACTCTAAGGTCCACATAAAGTTTTTCCCTTTCTTAAGGAGTTTAAAGAAAGGTAGGGCGCTTTATGTCGACCTGGATACAAATCTTGTGAGTGTCGTAATTTGACATGTCATTTGTTGAATCTCCTTAATGGAAGTTGGGCTCTACATATCTATGATGGTCTAAAACTTGTCTAGGTTGACTTGAATCCCCTTGTTGATTAACATGAACCCCAAAAACTTTCTTGCTTGAATCCCAAAAATGCACTTTTCTAGATTTAGCCTCATGTTTTGCTTCTGCAGTTGCACGAATACTTTTGCAAGGTAAAAAATATGGTCACATGAGATCGGAGTCTTCACTATCATATCATCTATGTATACTTTCAGCACCTTCCCAATTTGGCCCTCAAAGGCCTTGTTCATCATCCTTTGATAAGTAGCTCATGTGTTCTTTAGCCTAAACGACATCACCATGTAGCAATAGCTTGTTCTTTCCATTATGAAGGCTATTTTCTCCTTATCTTTTGGATGCATTTGGATTTAGTTGTACCTTGAATATGTATATATGAAAGACAAGCACTTATGGCATATAAGCCATCCACCAGCTTGTCAATGTTAAGGACTAGGTAAGGGTATTTTGGACAGGCTTTGTTGAGATCTTTGTAATCTACACACATCCACCACTTCCCAAAAGACTTCTTAACTAGCACCCTATTGGAAATCCAAGTGACGTAAGCCACTTCCCTTATGAAGCCTATGCTTAGGAGCTCCTTGACCTTATCCTCAATTGCCTTTTGTCATTCTAGCCATACTTTTCTCTTCCTCTAACAAATCGATTTGGCATTGGAAGAAATAAAGAACTAGTGGTATATGAAGTTAGGATCCAAGCCAGGTATGTCTATTGCAACCAAGCAAAAGATCTATGTTTTCTTGCAAGAAAAGTTTCAATTCCTCTATTTCTCCCTCAAAAATGTTGGTTCTGATCTTGGTGGTGTACTTTGGACGAGGTCCAAGTTGGATGTCTATCAACTAACCATTAGGTCGTGGCCTTTTCTCCTTTATCTCAGCATGGACATCCAACTCCGCCATCATCATAGAAGCTGGCTCTTTTCTATTAGGTGGCTTTTCCCATCTCTTGTCATTAACTTCTTGGTCCACCTTTACTGTCACCACTTCACCTTTGTCCGAAATGAACTTCGTGGCTAAGTGGTAAGTGGAAACCATAGCTCTAAAGGCATTGAGGGATGGCCTACCTAAGATAACATTGTATACAGAAAGGAAATCAACAATTAAATTTTTTACCCTTACCCTTTTCTCCAAGATTTTCTAATTCTTTTGTTCAAAGTTCGTTTCCAGAGTTAGATACAGTTCCACATATCTTTCGGGTCTAGCTTTCCCCCCTAAAAACCCTATTAAGCTCGTGCTCCATAAAGATTATATTGGTTGAGCTCCCTGGTCGACGAAGATTCACTTGACCCACACGTTGGCTATGATTCTCGTGATGACCATAAGGCTATTGTAGCCAGGGATTATTTTGTTTAGGTCCTTGCCTGTGAAGCTGATGACTAAGGTCCATGTTCTGCTTCCTTTCTTGAACGTGGCTTAGGATGATACACTCAACACCTGCCTCAAGTGTTTTTTTTTTAGCATATTTTGATTGCCTTCCTTTGACAAAGCCTTCCGAGATGGTGTTAATGGTTATGGTGACTTCACCATCTCATCTCATTTCCCTTTGGGGGGAATCGTCTATTTGACATCGGTCACTTTCATGAGGAGGTGACAGATTCTCTAGTGAAGCAGTCCAATGTGGTGGGTTGTAACTCCTCTTTTTCACTTCCCTCCTCTAATATCTTGGGGGTTGTTGTCTCTAAAGCACTAGATGTAGTCTTACAACTTGCCCTGTTATATTAAAGTCTTGATGGCATCTCAGAGGTCGATGCATTCATTTGTGTCATGGTCGTAACCTTTGTGATAGTTTCACTACTTTGACTTATCTACCCATCCATGAGGTCTAAGCGCCTAGGGTCTAGGGATCTCGATGAGCTCCGTATGATACACCTCCTTAAGAATCTAACTTTGGGAAATCTTGAGGGGGTGTAATCATCGAATTTCCCTGAGGTAGTTCCGTGGGGCTATTCTTAGGGACTTTGTTCTCAAGCTCTTTTTCCTTCTTCTGAGATGGTGAACTTTGTTAAAAAGCTCGTTGACAACTCGTCGAAGTCATTGACTGACCTCGAAGGCAAGGAAGAAAACCATTTGAGGATGACTTTCTTCAGGGTTGAGGGGAAAACTCAGCACATGATGGGGTCAGATTCTCCCATTAGTAGCGTGGATGACATGAACGCGTCTAAGTGCTCTTTAAGGATCGTAAACCCATCATACACCTCTATGGTTGGGGGCTTGAGGCCCTTTGGAAATGATACTCCTATAATGAACTCAAAGAACGAATGGTTAAAACGATAGTGGCCCCTTGGTTGTTGGGAAGGACCTGAGGCCACGAAAGGCTCACATTCTCTTTGCAGTTTACAATTCTTGACAGACTATTGCTCAACTCGTGGTCTGCAATCCACCCGAGCCCCCATATTGTTTTCTGCTACCTATTCTCACAACATTAATTACAGGAGCTCATTTATTTATTGTTGTAGCTTGGTAAGTATGTCAAATAGTTCTTGGTTGCTTGGAGGGGGTTAAGTTGAGGTCCCTACTCCTAAGGTTGGTTGGGTGGGCTAAGGATAAGTTGAAGCTCCTGACCAGCAGGTTGCACCCGTTCCACCATAGAGTGTAAGCCAATGGTGGTTGGTTGCCCATCGTGACAGTGACTTACTATCACAAAGGCTTCAACACCATCTAGATATTGCTCCTAGTTTGTAGTTATCTTCTTGCGTGTGTTAGCCATGAGAGGCAGGTGAGAGTAGTTGTTTACACACTTTCCACAGATGGTGCTAATATTTTGTTATGAACTTTGAGGATATTGTAAACACCTCATAGAGGTTGAACTTCACTCCAACAACTCCCTTGAGTGTTGGAACAAGGAGGTTGATACTGCAAAGACATTTCAATGCTCAAGTAAGCTAGGGTTTTTTGGGTGAAGGATGAGATAAAATATGCTTACCATGAAGCTACAATGCCCTACTTATATAAGGGGGAGTAACATGGGCACCATGTTAAGGAGAGGGGCAAAGAGATCATTTTAGTGACAAGAGGAAACTTCTTTGTACCTTTCTTACTTGAAATTGACCTTCCCTATGTCCTTTGGTAGGGAATATTCCTTTTGTCCTTTATGTAAAGTTATTGTCTTTATTGTGAATGAGTCTGACCCAATAAAGCACAAATTCCATTATAGAGCATTAATAAATAATGATGTTTTGATATATAACTTATTTATATTAATAACATGGATAAATGTCATATTTACACAATCTGCATAATATAATTTTACAAAATGATATCCAAAAGGAAATAGCACCAAGTCTATCAATCCTAAGAGGGTGAGATGGTGTTTATAGGAAGCAAAGATAAAGGTCAAGAAGAATACTTACGAAAAATTGTGTATGTAAATAGACAATTCATGAACAGATGAACAAACATGTTAGAAATATGAATCTCCTGATGTTGTTATAAATTTGAAAAGCATGAAACGATTTCATGGGAATCTAGTTGAAGTATTACTTTGGCAAAGTGCCTTATTCTTGAATGGACATGCACCCAGAAAGATAGTTCTCATGGGAAGCATCGAGAGCATGAGACTTTTGCAAAGGAATCCGATTATTGAAGTGTATGAAACTTGCGTAAGAAAAGTTCCATGTTCTTGAATCTTGGTATGAAGAATAGATTCTTGATGTGAGTCAGTTTGTTCTTTGTAAAACCAGCCTAACTCTGGAAACTCTACGAGTGCGACCTCATTTGAGAATTGGCACCTAATGAACCCAGAAGAGATGCAAATTAAAGCTCGTGCGGCGGAAAAAAAACAAATAAATAGTAATTTTCTTTGGGGTAGGTAGGATTTATTTTAGCATATGTAGTTTCACGAGAATCTTACCTTCTTGTGGTAATAATGATTTTGAATTATAATGCAAATTTTGAAAGGGACACCGCCCTGACTCCTACGGGAAGGGCTTCATGTGAAGTGGAAAAACTATTAGCTTTTCTATCTATAAAATCATTTGTACACTCTAACTTGTTTAACTTTATTTTTTTTATTGCTAGTATTACTTTTGTTTTTATTATATAATATTGTTTTGATCATGTGAAAAATTTATTTTAAAAAATTTGCACAAACTTATCTTATTGAAAGTAAATAACGTTACTTCGAATAAGACAGTTACCAACAGAACAAAGAGGAGTGCAAAAAGGTTTGCTTATTTGATAACATATAACAAATCAAAAACCAACGAGCCAGTGGCGGAACTTGAAAAAATATTTTGGGAGTAAATATTTTAGGTCAAGTTTCAATACTTAAAAATTTAAAGCATTATAACATAGATTAATATAGTTAACTTAAAACCTACTACTTATAACATTTTTATTTAATCCTCTAGTCATAATTATAATCTAAATCATTAGTTATACGAAATTTTTTAAAATTATTACAAACCGAGCTTTGACGATCATGTCATATTTTTTTGAAAATAGAAGCTCACAAAAATTATTTTTCCAAATTTTGTTAAATGACACCAACGAAATGGGTTTTTCTAATAAAGTTCTATCATATGTAAATTCTCTGGAATAACTGTGAGAAAGACATTTGTCTTTTTTAGTATAAAATGAAAAAGAATCAATGAGAATGCTACTATAGTGTACAAAAATTCTTTCTTCCTTTCTCTGAGACCAATAAAATACTGAAACTATTATATATGGTCAAAATAAAAAAGAAAAAAACAACTAAACAAAAATTATCCCTTAAAATTAATGACATCAATAAAAAAATATGCATCTCTAGATAAAAATATAGTTGCATATATACTAATTTTTTAAAAGAAACTGAAAATTTTGTGGGGGCACATCATGAAACACTCCAAATTTCGTTTTTTCTGAATATATATAATTTTTATAATTTTTATGATTTTTGTGATATTTTAAATATTTTAATATATTTTAAATATTTTATTATATTTGAGATATTTTGAATAATTTAATATATTTGAGATATTTTAAATATTTTATTATATTTTTTATATTTTGGAATATTTTAAATATTTAATATATTTTTAATATTTTTGAATTTGTGTGTGGACTTGGGGCGAACCCGGAAAAATGAAAATCTTTCAAAGTCAGAAATTTTTGTACTATTGAATCGGAGTCGGGGGAACTTACTAAACTCGAAATCGGAAACAGTTTTTGAAGTTTTGTTTTCTACGAATTTATCTGACAAAATAAAATTAGGGTATGTTTTATTATCCATTGGGTAATAGTTTCTGGAAAAATATCTAGTGGATGATTCTAGACGCAAGTCTAGCCACCCACTCTAGAATGTTCTAGACGATGACTCATCGTTTAGTGACTCACCTAGATGACTAGCCTAATGACTCATATGTCCTAGACTATACTATAAGATTTTAGAAAACGTCTAGTCAAGCACTTAGTCATCAAGTACTTGAGTACTTGCTTTATGTGTAGACCAATGAAGAGCTAGTAAACGATGGCGGCTGTGACTCATCGCGGAGGACTAATAGAAGCTTGACACTTGGCGTGACATCTCAGCACTATGATTTAGCGTGATCTGGAAGCTTATAGAACAATGACTCGCCATATTTTGGAAGGATGTAGAACGCTAACTCACCTTATGACTCGCCACAGTGAGTCACACGTTCCAGAAGGTTCTCTTGATGACTCAGCTGGTGACTCAGTACTACGACTCACTGTGCTTACTCATTTGTTCTAGAAACTTCTCTTTGATGACTCACTTTGTGACTCATCAAGGGTAATCAGTAGAAAAATGATAAACAATAGTTGCTACCCAACTGGAACAAGAGAAAAATTTAAGTATATTTTATTATCCATTAGATAATAGAAACTGACTTTATAAGCAGTAATTATTATCCATTGGTTAAAGTATACCAAAAAATATCTTGAAAGCTAATCATGACAACATTTATGATGAACCAATGGAAGAGCTTGCTTACCTAGTAAGTTTTGAAGAAAAGTCAACAATAGTGGCTTGCACAAAAATGGACCAATGAGAGACTTTCTTGGTGGCTAAGCAAGGAGAAAGTAGAAGAGAAGTTAGATACTCTTTCTTCAAAATATTTTTTGTAAATATCTCCTTAATAAATATCTTGCTTGAAATATCTTGGATAAATATCTTTGTAAGATATTTTGATTAAATATCTTGGTGGATATTTTGATTAAATATCTTGGTTAGATATTTTGACCAAACAAATATCTAGGTTGTAGAATATCTTAAGCTATCCTATCATCTTCTATAAATAGGAAGGCTTTGGTTCATTTCCATCTTTTGCATAAAGTTCTCACCATTTTCTCTCCTTGTGCTCCATGGTCAAACACCACTTGAAGGCCAAGTTTGTGTTTTATTTCATCTTGTCCATCATTCTCTCAAAGAACCATAAGCTAAAAATATCAAAATCTCTCACTTTTCTCTCTTGAACACCCACGGCCAAGACCATTTTTAGAGGACCATCTTACACTTAATTCATCACTTGTTCATCTTTCTATCCAAGCAACCGGAAGCTTAACACAAAATCCTCACCTTTTCTTCCATTGAAGCTCACTGTCAAGGTCAAGAAAACCACTCTCCAATTTCTATAATTCAAACCAACCATAGATCTTGAATCTCCATGCAATTCTAAGGAACTTTCATGTTGAAATCATCTTCCAAATCATCCATCTTCAAGCACTTTTTCTGAGATCTAAAGTTTAAAGGATAAAAGAATCTCTTAGTGGTGAAGGATTGATTCAAGAGGACAAGTAAGGAGCTTAGGAAACATCACAATAAGGTAAGAGATAGATTAACTTCATCAACCATCCATGGTGGTGAGGAACGAATTGTATGTGTATGTGTGAATAATTCATGTGAGGTTTTACTTACTTATTGTATAAATTTACTTGTTTGTATTTGATTGCTTTATGTGATTTATAGTTTTAATAGTATGTATGATATTTATTATGGTTGCTTATTAGTTATATGTGATGAATGATTTTGATGGTATGATGCTGATGTTGTGATTGATTATTGGATGCTTATTGTGATGTTCATAGTATGTATGAAATAGTTATGATAGAACTAAGATAATTGATATATGTTGTATATGTGAATCACATGGAAAAGAAATAATTTTTGATTCCAAAGATCACTTGAGGCTCATGGCCTCTAAGCCTAAAATGGGTATTTCAAGTGAAAATATTTTATTAATCATGGATTTAGTTAATTTTATAATAAGTATATGGATTAAGATTTTACAAGTTGATAAAAGAAGTTAACAAAGTTTTATTATTGGAAAAAAAATTGATTTTTGATCAAGAGTAAGGAAATGAGTTTAAAAGAGGATTTGAAATATTAAGTATTGTGTTTAGAAGTGGTTAAGTGTGAATAAATAGAGAATGATTTTCAAAATGTGTGATTTAATAAAGATAACAAAGTTTTGTGAATAAACATCAAAAAATATTATTTAGAGAAGATTGGATTATGGATTTACAAAGAAAATGAAAAATGAAGTAGATAAAGATTTTATAATTAGATAGTAAATGGATTTTGGCCAAGCTGAGGAAAAATAAATTAGGGAAGTAAAATGGAACTTAAAGTATTTTTATTTAAGTGGATTTTTAGTAAAATAAATGGAAAGGATTTTAATAAGTAAAAGTAATTTAGATTTTTGGGAAAACATCAGAAAACATTATTTAGAGGTGTTATGAGAAAAATAGGAATAGGAAGTTCAAATTATATTTTAAATTTAGAAAGTTTCAAAATTGAATTTAGAACGTCAAGAAATATTTTGTACAGTAAAAAACAGTAAAAAAATCTTGCGCATTTTAAAAACGTGAATTTTTGAACTACGCAATTTAAAAAATGTTTAAAATATTTTTATGCAATTAAAAAATGATGACTTTGGATTACGCGATTGAGAAAATGTTTACGCGACTTAAAAACATTGGTTTTTGAAAACGACGTATAACTTATTCATTTGGATTTTGAGCGCATTAGGGATACCTACGTATAACTCATTCAACTGAACTTTGAGCAGCGTTGGATTTTGTTAGGCCAACGTATTGGACTCACAAAAGGTAATAAATGATTTAGCTAGGTGACGGCTCATTTTTATGGATTATGGTCCGTAGTGGCTTGTGTTATGCAATGAGTCTTTTATCATGCATCGAACATTATACAGTCAATGGTTGTTATGACTTTTGTTGCCTAAGAGTGAATTAAAATTGAATAGTGCAGATCGTACAATGAGTCTTGGGGCCGTCAGGGCGTGGTGATTCATCTAGTGATCGTGTTATCACATTATATTCCTCTGGCCATAATGAACCATTACAACGCACTGACGTAACTTGACAAATACTATTCCTTTTACGGTCTGGTATAGATTGTCATTGAGGCTTACGGATCCTTCATCTCTAAAATTGTGTTAGCTCCATAGAGTAGGGTTTGATCTATTGTGTATATGCATAGCCAGTTTGCATCTTATGGTGATATTTATTCATATTTGCTAATATATCTGTTAAGTTATATTTGTTGAATTATCTATTAAATTATCTAGTGTTTTGATACATTGATTGTATGTGTTATTTGTTTTGTATATGGAATGACTTTGTCGTTCTTATTGTTTCTATGCTGCCATGCTAGCATTTATGTAGGAGATCTCACATCTTTATTGTCTTATTCTGTTTATATGTTCATGTTTTGTAAAGTTCATTGTGGTGGTGAAGCAGAGATCTTCCTTGGTTTTGAAAGGACGTAGTGCTGTGAGGTATCGTCGTATGGTATGTTCATCTGGATGCAGACGTTTTGAATTTTGTTAAGTCTGTTATTGTGCTATTAAGTATGAACCATTATAGGGTTTGATACTGTTTCTCTTTGAATCTATAAGTTTTATGTTTTGAATGTTGTTAAATACTATAAGGTGTAAGTAATTAGAGCTGGCAAAACGGGTCAAACCCGCTGGGTTGACCTGCAAACCCGTTATTTTTAAGCGGGGTGGGTTCAATATTTGAACCCATTTTTAGTTTTTAACCTGCATAACCCGCCCCGCATAACTCGCGAGTTATGCGGGTCGGGTGCAGGTTGACCCGTCGGTTACCCGTTTTGGTAACTGACTCAATCTTTTTTTTTTACTTTTCTTCACTTTACCTTTTCTGATTTTTCGTTCACTGTCCCAGTCCCAGACTTCACTCTGCACTCTCACTCTCAGTCTCACATCACAATTCACAGCTCACTCACTTCACTGTTCACACTTCACTCTCATCTCACTCACTTCGCTCACTCTCTCTGTCTCTACTCTCTCAGTTCAGCTCTCACACTCACACTCTCTGTCTCTCAGACTCAGTTCAGCTCTCTCACTCTCTCAGTCCCTCTCTGTCTCGCTCTCGCGGTCGCTCTCCGGGCTTAGATCTCCCGTCTCACTGTCTCGCTTGGGCTCAGTTCAGTTCCTCTGTTGCTGTTCTCTGTTCTGTCTGAGCAGATCTACCGTCCCGAGCTCTCTCCATCGCTGTTCTGTTCGAGCTCGAGCTCAGATCTACCGTCCATCTGTCGCTCTCTCCGTCACTCTCTTCGTCACTGGAACCGCCGTAGGTACGTTGGAATTAGCACAAATAGGCTTATGGGCATGTTGGACTAGTTCCTTTTATTTCTGTTGTCTCCTTCAAACTGTGTATATGGCAAAAAATGCAAACTAAAGTCAGGTTTATTATTATTCAAGGATGGTAGTTAGTTAGATAAGTCAAAGTAGTGGGAACCATTAAACCACTCATCCAATAAAGTAAAGGTGAATAGAAATGAGCCCGTAAGTTATACTAAGGAAAGATGAGGGACCACATCTTCAGATGGGAAAACAAACCCCTTCAAATCAGTAGCTGAATGTGGTCCCATCATATTGCTAAACTTGCATCTTCAAATAAAATATGCACCATCACTGTTAGAAAGCAGACTATAGATTAAAAACATAATTTAGTACAGATGGTGGTGGTCTCAAGAATATGCAGCTGCCATAGGTAGAAAGCATGAAAAGGAAGTTTCTTAGATTTTATCTTTTTCTTATTAAGATAATTTCAGACATGCTTCGAAGATTCATTTAACTATGCCGAAATGATTAAGGCTGGGATTTTATTAATTGCAAATAACAATAACAACTTTTATGCTCATCATGGCCAAGACTAAATTTGTTATCTGGACACATCAAACTATGCGGGAATTGAGCATGTTTTGCTTGGATAGAATTGGAGTTTCAAAGTTGTTCGAATCCAAATCCACATGGTCCCTTGTCATCCTAAAGAAGTTTCAGTTGTTTCAGTTGTTTATTCATCAGGGTCATATTATACACATAAGTAGTCAAATTTGCTAAGTAACTCTGTTGGAAAGGCCTAACTGCAGAGATGTATTTGGATCCAGGAGTTCTTTTTTGGTGGGTGAGGGTAGGCTACTGGCTATCCCATTGCAAGGCCAGGGTATATCAAAGCATCAATAAGGGCTTATAATGGTACTTACAAATCACTAATTAGAAGCTATGCAACCAAAAACAAAAATCACATAAGAAGCTTCACTTGTTTGCACATTAGTAAACCAAAAATGTTGATACGGTGATACTTAAAATGCTATTCTTTAAACCCCCCCACACAAAAAAAATGCTATTGTAATTGTAACCATGTTTGAAAAGACCTAACTTAAGAAAAGTGGATTTGAATAGGAATCAGGAATTTATGGTAACATAAGCTGCCATATTTCATACCGGTGTTAGTTTCCTTATAGGAGGAGAGCTTGTCCAATAAAGGTTAAAAACTTCATGCTGGTAAAAAAAAAATCTGGCTATTTAGTATTTTCCTAACCAGAAAACTAAAAGCTCATGATATATAGTTGGTGCACACCAACCAGTTATTTACCTGGCAAAAGGAACACCAAGATGCATAGAGCAGCAAAAGATATTCTACAGTGTTTACGCTTAGAGAAATTAAGCACTGATAAATAATTACATTGTATGTAGCTCCATATTTATGACCATGAGCAATAGGCATCATCACTTGCATATTAGTATATCCTTTGTGAGTGAGTGGCATGCTCCTCACCATTGAGATCCTCCTGTTGACACTTTATAGTCATTAGTAATATTCTACAAACAGTTGAATGTTAACTCCAAAATGTACTTATTTATAGACTGGTTCTGGAAACTTATTTATAGTCTTGTTCTGGCAACTTATTTATAGTCTTAGATAAGAATTATTAGATTGGTTATTTAATTCAAAATGAATAATTAAAATAAACTAAATACATAGTTTAATTATTTAGTTCCTATTCATAAATAAATTACTCTTTAACTGTAAATCTCCTAACATATATTAGACATGAAACACAATAGTGAAAGAGCTTGAATATAAGAACTTCTTATATTGCAAAGATTGTGGGATTGACAGAGAATTATGTACAGGAGCAGAGTTTATTAAGTTGGTTAAAAACTAATAGTACTATAAAACTGCTAGTACATTCGTCCTTACATGCTTCTCACCCTATGAGAACTTCTAAGATTGTTTGGAAGCAAGATTGTGTGCTGGTTTGTGTGCTGATTAGTGTGCTGGATTTCTGCATATGTGTGCTGGATTTTTCATGTGTGTGCTGGATTGTGTGCTGAGATTTTTGCATGTGTCATGTGTGTGACGGATTATGCTGGTGCATAGTGCTCAGCTTGTATTCTTAATTAATTGTTATTACTTATTCATTGTGTGCACTCTTTTTTTGTTACAAATTTTGTAGTGGCTTTATTTGAGTGTTTGTCTGCAATTGAAAACATAAAATGGACTCCATCAATAATATTTCTCTTGATCTTGAAAGTGTGGATCGTATTATTGATGAGTCACATTTCAAACCTCCAAAGAGAAAGGCTAAAGCATCAACGTCTGATTGTTGGAACTTTTTCACAAAGATAAGAGTGGGTGACGATGGAGTAGAAAGGACAGAATGTAATGCTTGTAAAAAGAAGTATAAGGTTGGGGGTAGATTATATGGGACGTCATCTTTAAATCGTCACATCTCAATTTGTAAAGAAGTTAAATTTGACAATGTTGGTCAAATGATGATAGACATGCAAGGAAAACTAAAGTCTCAAAAGACAGATCAAATGGTATCACGTGAGATGTGTGCCGCTGCAATCATTGAGCATGATTTGCCATTCAACTTTGTTGAGTATAAGAAGATTATGAGTTGGATAAAGTACTTGAATCCTGATGCAAATCTTATTTCAAGGAATACAGCAAAAGCCGATGTCTTAAATATTCACAACAGAGAGAAAGAGATGCTTAAACAAACAATGGCTAGCATTCCGAATAGGATATGTCTAACTTCTGATTTATGGACAGCTTGTACAACAGAGGGTTACATATGTTTAACTGCCCATTTTGTTGATACAAATTGGAAGTTAAATAGCAAGATTCTCAATTTTTATCACATGCCTCCTCCTCACACCAGATTTGAATTGGCTTCAGAGATTTTTGATTTTTTGAAGGAATGGGAAATAGAGAAAAAGATTTTTTCTCTTACTTTAGATAATGCATCCGCTAATGACAACATGCAAGACATTTTGAAAAATAACGTTGCTATGAGTGATTGGTTGTTATGTGATGGGGAATTTTTTCATGTTCATTGTTCTACCCATATTTTAAATCTCATTGTTCAAGAGGGATTGAAAGTGACTAGTGATGCCTTGCACAAAATTAGAGAGAGTGTGAAATATGTGAAGGGATCAGAGGGTAGAATGAGAAAATTCCAAGAATGTGTTGCACAACTTGGTCTTGAGTCTGGTGTGTCAGGAAAGGGTTTGCGTCTAGATGTTCCTACTAGATGGAATTCAACTTATATCATGCTTGAAAGCGCTCTCAAATACAAACGGGCATTTGGTAATTTCCAAACAAAAGATGCAAATTATAAATATTGCCCTTCGATTGATGAGTGGAAAAGAGGAGAAAAAATTTGTGAATTCTTATTACCATTTTATGATACTACCAATTTGATTTCCGGCACATCCTACCCTACTTCCAACTTGTATTTTTTGCAAGTTTGGAAAATCCAATGTGTTCTTCAAGAAAGTCGAAGTAGTGAAGATGATATTATAAGGAGCATGGGGGAAAAGATGATGAAGAAGTTTGAGAAATATTGGGATGAGTATAGTATTGTGCTTGCACTAGGAGCGGTTCTTGACCCACGGATTAAGTTTTCTTCTTTGAGTTATTGTTACTCAAAACTTGATGAGTTTACTTGTGAACAAAAGCTAGAACAAGTGAGGAGAAAATTGTTCATGCTCTTTGAAAAGTATTCAAAATCTATTAACAATGCCTCCGCTTCCAATGACACAAGTGTTGTCCCTACTCAATCTTCATGTTTACCGAAGGAACTCAAGGAAATAAATAAAAAGATGTTTGGTGTAAGTATATGTAAATTTTAAATTGATAAATTACTTTCTTTCTATTGTACACTTTTTTAAATTGATCTTGTTTTTCTTTTCATGTATTCCACTTGTCAAATATGATAGGAATTGAAAATGCATAATGATCAACTTGCTTCTAGAGTTGGAAGGTCACAACTTGAACTTTATTTGGATGAGCCAACTTTAGATTTTGATATTTATGAAGATTTAGATGTGTTACAATGGTGGAGGGACGTGAACCACCGCTTCCCAAATCTATCTATAATGGCTCGTGACGTGTTGAGCATTCCTATTACAACTGTGGCATCTGAATCTGCATTTAGTATTGGTGCACGTGTTTTAAACAAGTATAGAAGTAGTCTCTTGCCACAAAATGTCCAAGCTTTGATTTGTACTCGAAGTTGGTTGCATGGTTTTGTTAATGTTAATGATGGTAATTTATTTAATTTGAATGTATAACATTGCAATTATTATTTTCTTTAGAATCATTATCATAATATCATTTGTTATTTATTTATTTATTGTGATTTGTAGATGAGGATGTTGAAGTTGATGATGCCAATGCTACAACCTCAAGAGTGGGGTCATCTTTATCCAAGGGAGCATCAAATGTTCTTAGTATAGAAGATGATTGATTTAGTTGTTTATGTAACCTTAGTCTTTGAAATTTAATTTGTGTTTGATGGTTATCAATTTATGTTTATGGTTTGATGGAATTGGAACTCATTGTTATGGAAATTGGAACTATTGAGTTATGTTATGGTTATGGATTAGACTTAGTGTTTGTGTTATGAAAAAAGGGAATTGTTTTCAAACTTGTTTGGCTTTTTGCTTGTTGCTTCTTTGATCTTATTGAGTTTGGTAAATGGGTTCCTTTGATGTTGCTGGTTCCTTCAGAGGGTTGTGTATTATGGCTAAGTGATTTCCTTATTTATGTAATATTCCATGCACTTTTTTAGTTCATGACTTTGCCTTGACAGTTACCTTTGAGAAGGTGCAGAAAAAGATTTATTGATATAGCATCTTAAAGGGTATAGTAACAGAAAATTTGTAGCAAAAGAATTCCATATTCAATGTTTCAACTTTCTTGTTACCATCTGATCATTTGTCTGTAATTTAGGTTTCCATTTATTGCCTACGAGATTTTTACATGTGAAATTAATGTCATTTTGAAGAGCTTGGTGGATGAAGAAGAGGTTTATACTTCATTTTATGTATGACACTTTATTTTGAGTTTGAAGTTGTTTAGTAATGCTTTATTTGTATTGATTTCCCCTTTCCATTTTTGTAATTTCAGCTGATGAACTTATTATTCTCCTTCTTAGAACCTAATCGTTCTCATAGTATTTTGCTGGTTGGCTACTTTAGCAAGGTATATGTTTGATAAAGTTGGAACTTTAGTTAGCATGACATTGTGTCAGCATGACTTATCTGATTTTATTAAAACTGTTTGCTTGATACTGATTTGTATGTCATTTTACAGGTTGTTGTTTGCCTAATGATTCGAAAGACAGTGTCACTTATGAATTATGTTCAAGTAAGTAAAATAATGTGCTTTTGTAGGGCAATAGTAAATTACTAATTTAATTTTGACTTTTAAAATTTTATGGAGACAACACAGCACAAGCCCTACTTCCTTTTATAGTATTTTTTTATTTTTTATTTTTTAGGTGATAAAATCTGCTCATTTTTTCTCATTTTATTTTTTATGCGGGTCAACCCGCTAACCCACCCTAAAGCGAGGTGAGTTAGCTCTTTCAACCCATTTATCAAAACGGGTCAACCCACTCCGCCTCTCATTTTTGCGGGTTGATGCGGGTCGGGACGGGTTTGGACGGGTTAACCCGTTTTGCCACCTCTATATATAATGTGTGTTAATCCGTTCAAGATATTTTTATATTACCTACATCTTTGGTAAGTTTAAGTTATCAACAAAAGAAATTTTATAACTTTAAATATTTTATAATTTAATTATTAATTTGATAAGTTTAAAGTCTAAAATGTAATACCCTAAAAAGGGTATTACATGTCACCTGTGGGAAAAATTAGCCTAATACTCAAATTAATCACCTTAAGTCAATGAACAAAAAACACCAAGCCATAGTTTACCAATTTAGAGAGGAAAAAATAAAACACCAACTTAGAATCATTCCTTTGCTTAAAAAGAAAAAAACGAATTTAAGTTTTTTGTTTGTAAGTTGAAAGTATTCTTGCTTTCGCGTTAATCAAAACAGAGTCTGTCTAAACAATATTAAGGTTGTAATACATTTAATTTTAATTTATTATTAGACTAATTATTTATATTATGATTTAATTTTAGTTTTTTTAGATGATTTAATGTTATATTATTACATCATTAAATCTAATTTAATTTTAATAATAATTATATAAAAATTTACTGATTAGAAATTAAACTATATCCAGCATTTTTGGAAACCAATTGATATATTCACGTTGTAGCATATGCGTTACATGAATTATTTGGTTGTTGGAATGAAGCAAAATATGAACGAAAATTTGAGTACACAATGGCTAAAATTAGAAAGGATTTAATTTTGATGTATTGTTAGTATAAAAGTTTTTTTATATTATTATTTAATTATATGTTACTATATTATTTAAAAAGTTTGAATCTTATAAATAACTGCCACAAAAGTGATATTGTTTTAAATTATTTTAATGATGTAATAATATATAAATAAGTAATAATATTAAAAAAATTACACTAATAATAATACATCAAAATTAAACTTAACTAAAAGTCAAGATTGTTATTAAAAAAAGGTAGAAGTCACGATTATTGTCAATGGCATTGGTTTAACCGGTTAAAATCGAAATGCTTTGTTTAAAAAAACTAAATTCGATTCTCCAACAACATTACCTGATAGGTGAGGCATGCTCTAGCTTTAGAATTGGGTCATGTGCCCAAAAAAGAAAAGAAATCAAGATTATCAATTTAGTTGTTTATTTCAAACATTTGAAATAGATTAATATTCATAATTAACGAAGTATTATATAAAGTTTTTGGTTGAATAATGTGGAGTATTGGAAGGGTCATGACCACATGCAGTGATTATCCCCAAACACATACATTTCGAATTCACTGACAATATGATGCTGGCGAGTTTATATCCATCCACGCGTCAAGCACGGAGAAACGAATAAAGTAAAGACTTTTTTTTTTTTATTCTTTTCCGCACTTTTCAAATTTTCTTTATGCAGAAAGTTTAAATTAGCAAGACAAGATACCGCATAGCCGTGGATAAACGGCACCAAGTATACTGGTCGGTGGATCGCCCTCATCACACGCCTTGTTCCGTTCCGTGCCTCATAATACTTCATGTTGATGGTGCTATGAAGAAAATAATATCATAGTTTTTTTCCTTATTTATGAGAAAATAAGATCATCTTCTAGTGTTTCACATTTTGTTTTGATTTTAAATTTGTTACACTAAAATGCTAGCACTTGAATATGAGAGAGGTAAAAGAGATATAAAAAATCAATAGCATGCTGCGTGTTCGGATTACAATTTATATCGTTCCAAATCTAGTTTGGAGTGTGTTATCTGAGTTTAATTTAGAAATAACAAGTTTGGTAAAATCATGGTTGAGTAGCAGTTGTGTTTGAACACTATTTTGATAATCAAATCATAGTTCAAGTGGAAGAAAAAAATATTACTTTTCCAACTATTTAGTTTATTTTAGGAAAATAATTGCTTATTTTTAAAAAAAATTATAAGTTATTTTAGATACAAAATTTGATAATCAAAACACACACGTAAAATCATCCAAACATAATAATCATCTATATCAACATTACACAAATTTAAAACTTGAACCGATATTAATTGTGTTACGGGTTTGTTAGCATATTTATTATCTTTTTATTTAATAATTATCCTTTTCTCTCTAGTTATCATCAGCGTGAAGATTAGATTAACAGGAAATTCTATTTGTCGTATTATTAAAGCTTACTTTCTTCCTTTACAGTCACACACAACAAACAAAATAGAAAAAAAAAAAACTTACTTTCTTCGTTTTACAAATATTTAAGGCAATTGATGTTATAGTTATACCAAGGCAAGCGGCATTGGCATAGCATCATGAGCAAGGAAAACTTGTAGAGAAAAACTGACTGTCCAAATTTATGGATTGCTAGAATTATAATATATAATAACTTCACAAAACTGTAGCTTCCTATCAAATGGACTATTTTATGTTACAGGTGCACCATGTCATCGCGCATAAGACATGCTATGCCATTCCATTAAAATCATGTCAACTATACAATGTTTTGATTCCTGGATATAAAATTCTTGCCAAATTAATTCAGTTTAATATTTTTTCTTAAAAACATTTCAAGTTAGATTCTGAGTAATCAATCAAATGTGGTATATGTTTTTATGGAATAGTATATGTTAGTGGGATCAATTATAAATTATGATTGATTACGATTAATTTTATATATAATTGTAATTAATTTAATATAATATTATATTAATTTAGTATATAATTATATTTTATTATTTTTCTTTGTTGTACAATAACCTTCTTGTATAAATAGAGGTTAACCCTCCTGTATTTATTCATTCAAAAATATGCACAAATTACTAATATTTGTTTCTCAGTTTCTGTTTCTAACTTGATATCAAAGAGGTACCAACCTTTATGACATGTCTCATCACTATTATGCTGCATTGTTCCCGAAAATTTGGAACTCTGATTAGTCACCTCACATGTTGTATTCTCTTTTCTGACTTCATAGCTCTATCTATCTACCATCACTTTCTCTCTCATATTCGTAGTTGGCTCAGTCTCCACTACGCTCCTCTGTTGCGCATCTCCATTGTACTCCTCTATTCCGCGTCTTCGTCGCGGTCCTCCATTGCGCTCCTCCATTCCTCATCTTGGTTGCACTCCTCCGTTCTTCCTTTGCGATCAATTCCACCTAATCTCACATCTCTTATCAGTTTCACCTGATCCAACATCTTCAATATGCATCTTTGTTCAGTTTCATCGACTAGTTCCGCCTAATCCAGCCTGAAAGATTAGCTCCATCTTCGCTGCTCTAGCCTCCGATCAGTTTTGTCTGATAGATTAGTTTCGTTGTAGTTATTTTTAGTCAAATACAGATTAGTTCCATCCAAGATGCAGTTTGACTTTGTTCCCATTGTAGATTTTCTCATACGTAGATTGATTCCATCCCAAATGTAATTTTGGCCTCTTGACTTATCTAAGATCTTGACGTTATGTTTTTATATTATTTTTTAGTGTATTTTTTTTTTCATGTATCTAATTATAACAAAGCTAAAGTTTAGTAGTTTTTGCTTAAGATGGAGTGTTAGAATATTTAGAACATATCTCAGAATTAAATTAGGCTTGATTTTGTGTTATTTTAGAAATTTGATTTCTACATAATTAGAGATACTATTTTGATTATATTTAATTGCATTTCCTTCTTTATATAGACTTCATCTCCTATAAATGGGGAATCCTCTTGTACACACTAATTAATTCAGAGATAATTTATAGAATATGCAGAAACCTTCTCCAGACTTTTCTTGTGTCTCTGTTTCTTTAATTCTAACTTGGTATAAGAGAGTCTACGCTCTCGGTCTAATCCCAAACTCCAAACTCTAGACTTCATCCTAAATTTCAGATTTCAGATTCCAAACTTCAGATTCTAAACTTCAGACTCTAGACTCCGTCCTAGAGTCCAGACACTGTTCTTAGATGTACCACTACCCAAACCCACTCATCACTAAATCTCCCCAAACATCACCCTTTGTTTTCTGCCCACTAATCGTCCCAACCGTCAGCCACCCTCTGCTCAGATCTCTGCCTAGTCCGAGTAGCATCCAGATTCGAGCTCAATTCGAGCAACGCTGTCGTCCTGAGCAACTCAAAGGCCACGTTAATGTCACAAACCTAGATTCGAGCAACATCCAGATCTCCGCTTGTAGCGCCAACCAGCTTCACCGTTCCTCAACGATCCCAGCCTGAGCAGCACTGTCGCACCACTGCTCATCCACGAGTCATTAACCAGTGACTCGTGGTAGCAACCCACGCTATGAATCTGTGACTCATGTCAACAACCTACGACCTGTTCGTGCTGAACCCACGACCCGTCTTGCTGATGTGGACCTGTGTTCCTTGTTGCTGACATGGACTATGACATCATCAAAGCACCTAAGTTGTCTACGTGTCCCTTTTGCTGATGTGGTAGTGTTGACGTGGCACCAAGTCCTTTCCTAAAGTTTTTCAGTGAGATCTTTCCGTTTTAAGGCTCTTTTCTGTCAATTCAATCCTAAAAGTGCACTTTTTACTATTATTCTTCTCTGCTACTATAGAAAATTTTGATGTTGCTCAGTCCATTCCAGTTTTACTCAATGGTTCAAACTACACCCACTGGGGTGAGGTCATGCGTGGTTTTCTGAAAGGCCGAAAACTTTGGCAATATGTCATAAATGATATTACTTGCCCTGTCAAAGCTAAAGATGACACTGATGAGAAATATGCTAAAAAATTAGAAGATTAGGATAGTAAAAATCATCAGATTATCACTTGGTTCCGAAACACCTCCACTTCCATCATTCACTTGCAGTTTGGACGCTTTGACACTGCCAAAGAGGTATTAGATCATCTTAAAAATAGATATATAATTTTTTATTTGTCTTATCAATATCAATTGCAGAATGAACTCAATAGTCTGAAACAAGAATTTGACTAAGTTATATATGAGTTCCTAACTCGGATGGAAGCTATTTGGGATCAACTGATTCTGTGTGAGTCAACCTTGAAACACAAAAGTGATGTCAAACTATATGAGGGGTACCGTGATCTCACCAAACTCATCTAGTTTCTAATGGCTCTCACTGATGACTATGAGCTTGTTCAAGCTTCCTTATTATATCAAGACCTTCTGCTTATACTTGAGGATACACTTCCTCATCTAAAATTAGAAGAAACTAGATTAGGTCTTCTTCGACCTAAAACATATTTAGCTTTTGTTGTTACTCATTAGAAAGGCAAATTCTATAGTCGCTGCCGTACTTGGTCATATGTTTGTTGAATGTCCCACCATAGAGTGCCACATTTGTAAGAAGAAGGGTAATATTGCTCATACCTGGCCCTTTTAGGTATGCAAATACTACAAAGTTCTAGGACATTCGATTGAGCAGTGTCCTAGTCGTCCACAGAACTCTACTTATCCATAAAGGTCTGATCAAAGAAAGTTTCAACCTCATACTAGTTCTTCCTTCAAGCCTATAATTATAGCCTTAGTTGTCGATGATGGCTCGGATGCCCAAATCTCTCTTTCCACTACTGATCTTGAGTCTCTTCTTAAGCAAGTCCTTTCTCAATCTGGTAATACTTCTACTGCCTTAGCCACTATCCCAAGTAATAATTGTTAGTATTTTGATTATGCATGTCGTAATCACAAGATTTCCTTATCCCATGCATTATCTTCCTTTTCTTCTAGAGATACTATTCATTCCATTCATATTACTAATGGGTCGCTTATGGAAGTAAGTCATAAGGATCCTATCTCCCTGCCTCCCCTTATCCCATCAGATACTTACCTTATTCCCAAATTAAATTTTAATCACATCTCTGTTGGCCAATTGTGTGACTATGGTTATATACTTACCTTTTCTCTTGCTGGTTGTTTTGTGTAGGATCCACGGACGAGGCTGATCATTGGGAATGCTTGTAAAGTTAGACGATTGTTTGAGCTCACTACCCTCCATGTTCCTTCGTCTCTTGTGTCAATGATAATCACATATTTTATATATTAATAAACCTTTATTTTTAATTATTTATACTCTTCGTGTACTTAATTGATTAAACTTAGTCGTGTTTTATAAGTTTGGGGGTTCAAAATAGATTTAATTGATATTTTTCAGCATTATTGAGATTTTACATTATTTATGTATTTCAGTCATATCTTGAGTTCTAGATGTCTAAAAATTATGAATTTTACCTTGTAGGAAATCTGAGAGAAAACTCTACAACTTTGATGAAGAGCTTAAAGTCTCAATTAGACATCTAGTGGAGATAATTGGGCCTAGAAGTCAGAAAACAAGTTTTGTCACTAGAACCCGAGCAGTGTGCACTCATAAGAGCATAACTTGGGCTGTAGGAATTGTATTGAGCTAAAATAGGTGTCATTTGAAAGTTAAGACCTAAATCTACAACTTTCATGAGAATACAAGAGCCAGTTCAGATGTCTTAGAGGTTATATTGGGTTTGGAAGTCAGAACAGAGGAGCTGTAGCTGGGCTTAAGCAATGTGCAGTAATTGGGCTAGAATTTGAGCTATAGGATTCAGTTTGGGCTAAAGATGACATTGGAAAGTTAAGACAAAACCCTTCAACTCTCATGAAGATCACTTTTCCAGAAATTGATGTTTAATAGAGTTATAATCGTGTGAAGATATCTAAATCAGTTGGTACGAGTGGAGAGACAAGCATCATTAATCATCCACCCACTCATTAATCATCCACCCACTAAATAATCATCCACTCACTCAATAATCATCCATCCACTCATTAATCATTCACCTACTCATTAATCATCCACCCGCTAAATAATTATCTACCCACTCGATAATCATCCACCCACTCAATAATCATCCACCTACTCTTCAATCATCCACTCACTTCTTAATTATCCACTCACTCATTGTCCCACTCATTGTCATCTTTTGCTTGTGATGCTCTATAAAAAGTAGTCTTGGCTGCCTATTAGGGGAATCTTGATTTTAGTTTAAATTATGCTATTGTGTTATTTATTTCTCTTGTTGTAGTTTTCTTTGTTCTAAATTAAAATTATGTTCATCTTTTTTTTCTTCTTCTCTCTTTCTTCTTGTTCATGAGTAACTATTCTTAATCTTACTTGGGTGAAGGGGTGAAGCTTTTGGTAATAAAATAAGATTAGATTAATTTCTTTTTTGTGCTTAAATGATATATTATCAAATGGTCATTATATGTGTTGTATTTTGTTTTCAATCAATTTAGAAACCCTCCTTGTAAAGTGAAGTTCTTAATTCATTGTAGACAAGTGGTTTGACACAATGATTGCTTGAACCCATTTACAAGTGTTGATGTTTGTAAATAATTCCTCCTTGTAAAGTGGAGTTCTTGATTCATTGTAGACAAATGGTTTGACACAATGAATGCTTGAACTCATTTACAAGTGTTGGTATTAGTAAATAATGAAAGGAACTATAATATAACTACGTATATAAATCTAAATGAACTTTGAATATTTTATTTTTCGATTGGAACTTCCGTTGTGCGTGAATTTCAATTGAGTTATAAAAAGAATTAATCTTGTCCTTAAATTATTACCAAAAGTGGATCTCCTAACCCAAGCAAGTTCTTTAATTTAATTGTGAACAAGTTTTATTATCTTTATTGTTGTGACAAAGTCTTTTCTTATATCAAAGAATTTTTTCTTCATCAATTCCCTGTGGATCGACCTAGGACTCCCGAGAAATTTATTACTTGAAACGACATGCACCTGAGTTTGCAACCTTTAATCCGCATCAGTCAACTATTTGTGCTACTTCTACTACTTCTTTTCTTCAGTTGTGGTATAAATGTCTTGGTCACAGCTCTTTTAGTAAATTACATCATCTCATTTCTTAGGGTGTTTTAGGTTTTGTTAAAGAATAGTCTTTGTAATGTACATCTTCTCAAACAACCAAACAACATACTTTATTTTTTAATAAAAGTACTTTTATTTCTTCAGCAAGAACTTCAAGGCTGCATGGTTAGAGAAAACAATAATTTTAATGCCCAGCAAATAAGAATAAAGTTTATCTAAGGCGAAAATAATTGCTAAAAACTTCTTTTCAGTGGTGTTGTAAGTGGCTTGGGAAGAATCCAAAGTATGAGAGGCATAAGATATCACATGAGGTTTCTTGCTAACTCGTTGAGAAAGGATGGCATTAATTTCAAAGTTGGAGGCGTCACGCATCAGCTCAAAAGGAAACTCCTAATTTGGCAGCTGAATAATGAGAGAAGAGGTTAGGTTCTTCTTCAACTAATCGAATGCCTTCTTGTAATGCTCATCAAATTCAAACTCAAATTCTTTTTGAAGAAGCCTGGACAATAGAAGAGGCATTTTGCTAAAGTTCATGATAAAATGCCTGTAGAACCCTGCATGACTAAGAAAGGAATGCACTTTTCACACACAAGTAGGGTAGGATAAAGATACAATAACATCAATCTTTGTTCTATCTACTTAAATGCTTTTGCTAGAAATTACATGTCCTAAGACTATGCTTTATTCTACCATGAAATGATATTTCTCAAAATTAAGAACAAGATGTGTCTCAATGCACCTATCAAGCACTCTAGCAAGGCTGTCTAAACATGCATCAAAAGATGATTCATAAATTGTGAAGTCATCCATAAAAACTTTCATGCAGTGTTCTAACAAGTCAGAGAAAATGTTCACCATACATCGCTGAAATGTACCCGGTGCATTACAGAGCCCAAAAGACATCCTTCTATAAGCAAACGTGCCAAATGGGTAAGTAAAGATTGTCTTCTTTTGGTCCTCCGAGGCTATGTGAATCTGAAAGTAACTTGAAAATCCATTTAGGAAACAATAATGTGACTTGTCAGCTAATCTTTCCAACATCTGATCAATGAAGGGCAAAGGAAATTGATCGTTCCTAGTAGCTTGGTTAAGCTTCCTGTAATCAATATAGACTCTCTAGTTGTTCTGTACTCTAGTGGAGACCAACTCATTATTCTCATTGACGACTACAGTCATCTCGGTCTTCTTGGCAACTACATGCACCAAACTCACCCACTTGTTATCTGAAATGGGGTAAATGATGTCAATTGACAATAGTTTACTCACTGCTTTCTTCACCACATCCAAAATTAGAAGGTTAAGTTCTCTTTGAAGTTGCCTCACTTGTTTGGCTTCCACCTCCAATAAAATCTGATGCATGCATATGGAGGGAATAATCCTAGGAATATCTGCAAGCGTTCATCCAATGGCTTTCTTGCGCTGCTTCAAGATCTGCAATAATTTCTCTTCTTGTTCAGGCTGCAAATTCTTTGTTATTATCACTGGTAGCTTCTCATATGCTTCCAACAACACATACTTCAAATGTTCAAGTAAATGCTTTAACTCAAAGGTAGGTGAGTGCTACACTGAAGGTATTAATCTAGTTGAAGAGACTAATTCTGCCGATTTAACTACAACATCACTTATAATCTGTATACAATATTCCAAAATAGCATAATCATATCCCATATAATTAAAAAAATTCAGAACACACAGTATTATCTCCCATACACGCAGAAATCTCAGATCATGCAGCATATATACTAGTCTCATCACAAATAGAAACAGAACAACTATAAAAATCAACACCATTTAGAAATTTTACAATTTCAGAAAATTCATTTAGCATATCAACATGCATATCATTAACAAACAAATCAATGACATCTAACAAAAAAATAAAATGATTTTTTAAAAGATATTTCATGACATCAAAAATATTAAATTGAACTATGTTATCTCTAAATTCCATAAAAAAGGTACTAACTTGCACATTAATCTTAATTTTTGTAATTTTCAAAAAAAAGTTTACATAAAATTAATGACGATTAGACTAAATATAAATTCATCTTTCATGTTTAAAATATGATTTTTTTTTTATAATATTATAACCTTTTCATGATTCACATTACTGTGATCTCATTTGGGTTGAATATATTAAAGTTTATTAACTGATTTGATATTTAACTTTTAAAAAAAAACAAATATAGGGTAATTGATAATTCCGCGTACACTTACACCACACGCACATGGACATTTCCGTAATTTCAGCCAAAATAGTGATAATCTTCGACCATGGACATTTCCGTAATTTCAGCCAAATTATAGATAATCTTTTCACATTATCCTAACTTCTGGGCCTATAAATAGCATTGATTCACAACTCTTTATGCTTCACATCTGATAAAAAACAAAACCAAAAAGCCAAGTATTATCAAAAGCGAGACTAAACAATGTCAGGGATCATCCACAAGATTGAGGAGACCCTCCATGTGGGAGGACACAAGAAAGAGGAGCACAAGGAGAAGAGCCATGGTGAGTACAAGGGAGAACACCATGGTGAACACAAAGGGGAGCACCATGGGTATGGAGAGCACAAGCCAGAGCACCATGGGGAACACAAGGAGGGCATTGTGGACAAGATCAAGGACAAGATCCACGGTGACCATGACAAGGGTGAAAAGAAGAAGAAGAAGGACAAGAAGAAGCACGAACATGGCCATGAGCATGGCCATGACAGCAGCAGCAGCGACAGTGATTAGATCTTCTACTGCTACTCCTTCTATGTTAAGGTAACGTTTTATTCTGCAATGTTCTCTTAAATTTCTTTTTTTTCTCATCACCATCCTTACAATGTCATCACTCATCTGTGAATTGATTGTTTTATTTTCTTTTGACTTTTGAGCTAGCAATAGGACAAAGATTTTGACTCTCTAGGTTTTGGTGATCAAATTTTTTAACCTAGACTAGTATTTTTTTATCTTTCACTAAGAAGAATAACTTCTATAATTATGGGATTATACTATGTAATTCCCCATCCCAAAATTATATAAAAAGAAGAAGGGAACGAAATTCATCAATGTTTATTTATTTATTTACAATATATATGTATATTTTTGGAATTTTTTTTGGATCTGGATGTATGTTGGGGATTATTAAGCTCTGTTGCCCAAAACTTACATTTTATTCTAATCTGCTACCACGTTGTGCTCCATATATTTTTATAGGGTTTTTTAATGAATGTCTGGTAATTATTAAGGAATTTAAAATAAAAAAATATTAAATAAAAAATATAATATTTAATATATGCAAAACTCAAAAAGTTATACTTTTTTATTTAATATTTTTTATTTTTTATTTCTTAACAAGTATTTTTAGGATACATATAAAAATAATTATTTTTATTTTAAAGTATGGATTAATATTTTCTTTCTATTTTCTTTTGCCTATTGCAGGTGTACGGGACCAAAGTAGTGAGGAGCTTAAGGGCTATGTCGTACCTTTATCTTGTTGAGTTATTGTAATGCACTAAAATAATGATTAAGAGAGAAATTGTGTGTGTTTCTGCGTTTTTATTTATTTGGTAGATGCAAATCCTCACTGATTTGGTTTTGTATGGTTGTGTATTATCATAAATAAATAAAGATTTTAATTATTAGTGAGATCTTCAGATTAAAAAATATTATTAATGAGATCTTATAATTACATTGCTTATTGAATAACATAAATAAATAAAATAACATTACCTGAATTTCAGTCAAATTGATTAACTTTTTTTTGACGGTAATCAAATTGGTCAACCTGATAATTACTGCAATGAAACAAAAACAGGGCTTAAAAAAACAAAATATAATGTTTTTCATATTTTTCAGGCTGACTCTGATCGAGCCAATGAAATTTTGGGTTGGATTGGGCTAAAGTGAGTGCGGACAAACATTTTTTATAGCCCAACCTAATTTTGTGCAGGATGAGGGTTAAGTGGGCTAATTCGTTGGCCTTCTTCTTAATTCTTACTGAATAATCAATAAAAGAAAAAAAATTAATTTAGAAATTGAAAAACCACATGCATTAGAAATTTGCATATACAAATAGGCCCAATATGCATTTGCTCTGCGTTCTCTAGGAACAGTCGAACAAATGTAGAGCCTAACATAATATTGAGTTGAATTGAAACTAGAGATATAGAGCCCAAAATATTGGTAAAGTTAGACAATCAGAGTTTCACTTTTAGGAGGTAATTGGCATTTTCTTTTTATATTTATCCATGACGTTAACTGAGATACATAAACTGTGGGATTTTTTTTTAATTTTTTTTTATTGGGCTACCAGGCCGGACCGCTTCAACCCAATATATTTTCAGGTTGGATAGGATTGGGCCAAAATTACTAAAAAGTGATATTTTGCACGTCTAGTACGTGCTTTTTATATGAAAATCTTGATTGATTTATCATATTTGTCTCATTTTGATATTCTTATATTTAATACTATAATGTTGTAAAAACGTAATTTTTTATTATTTAATAAGTAAGATTTTCAAAACAAAAAAGAGAGACCCATATTAGAAATTCAAGTGTCAGTATTAAAGTTTGATGTTAGTAAATAATGGACAAGTTAAAAATTATATAAATAGAAAAAAATTATAGACTTAATGTTTTAAATTTTTGGGTCAAGATGTAGTGTTAGATCTATTATTGTGATTTCTCACTTTGCTCATTGATGAAGATTTCCTTTGCTTTTAGGCTCTTTTTATGGCCTAACAAGTGATATCAGAGCCGATGGTTTGACTTGAACAATTATTGGTGTGGACAACAGTAGTTGGTAGATCCATGTGAAGGGTCCATTGTGTCGAAAGTCTTCCTAGCGATGTGAAGGCTATTCGTTGTCGATGATAGACGACAACAGTACAAGTATGAAGAAGAGCGTGTGTAGCCCGATTTAGAGGAGATGAGACTCTTGGATGCGGGCTGGGCTCAAATGAGATTCTTGGATGCGGGCTGGGCTCTCTTGGTGACATTGTCAAATAATTGAAAAGCTTCTGCTTGAGGGATAGTGACCGTGTGTGAATGACTCACACTTGAGGAGGAGAATGTTAAAAATTTAAGTGTGAGTATTAAATCTCACATTGGTAAAGAATGTGAAAGTTGAAAGCTATATAAGTAGAAAAAATTCATAAACTTAATGTCTTAAAGTTTTAAGTCAAAATGTGATGTTAGACTTACTATTATAATTTTTCACTTAACCTATTGATATAGATTTCTCTTATTTTTATGCTCCCAAATTGCCCAACATTTTAACGGTGATAAGAAAAGCATTAATTTGAAATTTTGAATACACAATTGTCCCTTCACAAACTTAATTCATCATCTCTTTTGACTTGAACTTCCCAACAACTACGCTTTTCCATTCTTACCGAATCTACTAATTTGAGAAGAACTCAATATTGATGAACTTATTCCAGAAAAAAAAAGGAACACTTTGCATTTTCTATTAGTCAATTGTCAAATTGAAAAAACCACTTATTTACTTACAATTAATCACAAATCAAATTTACCATTTATTCACCTGAACTAATCAGTTATCAAATTGATGTAATTAATCACTTATATTACTGAATTAATCATTCCAAACATCACATCACTTGAGGTTGAGGGTATTCCTATCGCTTGGGGTAGGATAGAATTTTACCGAAAAGGAAATATTGAAATGAGAATTAGTAAGTGACAACCTATAAGCATATAACTATTATCTAGAATAGCCATTTAGTTAGTGACAACTATACTTAGGAAATGGACCTTGAGGGAAAGGGGCCCTAATGACAGGCTGAACCAACCTTTAAGCTTTCAGCTCATTGGCTATTTGCTCAGGGGTTGACATATTAAAACCCACGTTCAGCTGAAAGAAACGGCAACATAATAATTTCGAAAAAAAACTGATTAAAAATGAATTTATCTTTAAAATAAGTAAGTTATATATATTTTTAATATAATCTCAAATATATCGTGACTTTAATTCATTAAAATTTAATAACAAATATATTCTTACGTATTTATTTTAGAGATAAATTTACTTTAAAATAATCTTATCATTTCTTTAAAAATAAAGGATACATTTTTAAGTTTTGTTAGGGCAATTACATTAAGAAAATTAAAATAGGAAGTTTGAAATGAAAATAATATTTAATATATTAAAAATTAAAAAATCATATTTTCTTTTAAATATTTTTATTTTAATTTTCTTAACAAGTATTCATAAGACAATTATATCCTTGCGACACTTGTTAAAAGACCCTAAACATTTTATTTCACATCTTTGTTTTAGGACAGCAATAATGAACAATTTCTTTCTATTAGGATGACTTTCTTATAGTTTTGCAGCACGGCAATTCAATGTTTTCTAGCACGAGAAATTATTAGGTATTCGTAGATAGAAGTGACAATTTTATTTGTCCATGTAGCTACCCGTCAATAATACTCGTGATGGAGGGGAGTAATACTCATTTAATTTTTATCATAAATATAAATATCCGTTTGTGTTTAGAGTTTAGAATTTAAAATTTAGGATTTATTTCTTTTTAATAAACGGAATGACGAGCGAGGAATAGTTCCTTTTCATACTTTGCAAGATCTTATAAATAAAATTATTAAAATATTTCTATATAAAATTATCAAAAAATCTCAATATTACTTAAATATTATCAAAATATTATTTTTTTAAATTTTTTAAATTTTATATTTTTTTTCAAATTTATTTTGTACTTACGAAAAAATAATAAATAAATATATAAAAGCGGAGGCAGATAGGTGAGAGGCTGCCACCCATCATCGCCTCATAGCTATCCCTGTTCGTAGAATTAGCTAAGAGTATGCTCATCCTATTCACATTGTGGCATATAATATTGGGATCCACCACTTAAAGTTAATCATGGTTATTTTTTTATTAAAAAAAATTATTTACAACAATAAAAGTTTTTAGAACCATGTACCCATTGTCTCTTCCTATTCCATTGCCCCAGGAAACTCAGAACGATACAGCCAGCAAATGCAAACCACGTTCATCTCCTCTAAAGAAACGATATTCTTTGCTGGACATCAAGAAAGCTAAAACAGAGACATAAAATATTCTTTGCTGGGCATCAAGAAATTTAGAATAGAGACATTCTTTTCCAAGGCCATTTTCCTGCTATGTGCTTAAAGGTACGCTTCTCCTTCACTCCTTTTCCAATCTGATAAGACCCAACGGCTCTTCCATCCACCTTTTTTCACTTCACAAGAACAATGTTAACTAGTTAGAAAACTAGCCTATGTTGTTATTGAATCAACCAAACTAACCAAAACTGAAGCAAACAGAATATGACGCAGAGAGAGACAAAGAGATCGTTGATTATCCTCAGGAAACAAAAAATAAAATAAAATTCGGGATTCTCAGCTGAACAGGTCAGGATCATCAAGACATATACTTATTCTTATACATAAAAAAATACAATACAAAATGAAGTTGAAGCAAGACTACTTTGACCACCAAAAATGTTGAATATGCAGCAACAAAATTTATCAAACCTGCAAATTGGACTAGCATTAAAATATATGCTAGATTATCTTTATATAACGAGGACTGGGATCTCTAGAAAAATTGAAATAAAAACTTAAATGCAAAGGAATGTACCATTTTCGTGCAAATATGAAAAGTATAGTAAAATCAATGGACATAAAGAATCGTCAAGTTCCTATTTTGTAAAGAATGGATAATTAAGCATAAAAGAAATTTCGATTAGTCTTTCTCATGCATTTTGATTCAATGTTCGATTATTCATTCACAGCACAGTACATTGCAAAATTAGTAACCCCATACCTCAAGTGAATCGCATTGTGCGGCTTTTGAAGAAATCAAAATCGACCCAGAATTGAATTTGAAGCAGGTGATTGTGGGTGAGGCTCAAAATAAGATCTTTCTGTTTCAATTGCTTCAACAGGATTTGAAGCTCTTTCAAGAATCAAAGACAAGTTGATTAAAAATAATAATTTGAAATTAATAGAATTTTAGTAGTTATGAGATCTTTGATGTGGATGTGAGTTATGAAAATTATGAGAATTATTATATGAGTAATGAAGAATTATGGTGTGTCACTAGGGAGAATTATTTCATGAATTAAAAGAAAATTGTTATTGTTAATTAGGGAGAGTTATAGAATGTGTAAGGTGTTTTTCACTTCTATAAGTATCGTATGTATTTTGGAGTTTATTGAGAAGAAGATTTTTTTTTCAAGTATCTCTTCTATTATTCTTCCACACTAACAAAGTGGTATCAAAGCTAGTGAGATTTGAGTGATGACAAATAATTGAATGGTTCCATTTCAATTCCTTCGTCTTACAAAAAATAACTATGAAACTTGATTTCGTCGCATGAAGACATTGCTTGGATCACAATATGCTTGAGAGATTGTAGAAAGTGACTACACTAAGCTACAAAACGAGACCACTTTGTCTCAAAATGAGAAGGAAGCACTGACAAAGTCAAAGAAAAAGAACCAACAAACCTTGTCCCTCATCTATCAAGGTTTGGATGATTTGATGTTTGAGAAGATGAGCAATGTGTCTATTGCGAAAGAAGCTTGAAGAATTTTACAAAAGTGCTCCAAGGTGCAGACAAGGTGAAGAATGTGCGACTTCAAATTTTACGACGTAAGTTTGAAGCATTACGCATGACGGAATCTGAAAGCTTTTCGGATTATAGCTCAAAGGTATTGACCAATGTTAATCAAATGAAAATATATGATGAAAACATTGAAGATGATTGTGTGAAAGATAAGATCCCTCGCTATTTGACTCCAAAGTTTGATTACGTGACTTGTGTTTTTGAGAATTCAAATGATTTAGACACTATGACCATTGATGAACTGTTTAGGGCTATACTAGCTGAAGAAGAAAAATTGTTCAAAAGGCAAAATGAGCCTTTAGAGCAAGCCCTCAAAACCAAGGTTTCATTGCAAGATGATGGAGGAGACAAGAGTCAAAGAGGATGTGGACGTGGACGAGGAAGATGGCATGGTCATGGCCAGGTGGAAGAGGAAGAGGCAATCGTGACAATTCTAACAATCAAGAGACAAGTCATCATTCAACTAGGTGTCGTGGAAGATGAGTGACCAGAGGAAGAGACAACTATCCTAGAACAAATGAGAAGAGGTATGACAAGTCTAATATTAAATGTTTTAATTGTCATAAATTTGAGCATTATGCATCAGAATGTCATTATGGTATTAATGGTGTTGAAGAAAAAGCCAACCTTATTGACAAAGAAGAGGTTGAAGAGCCAACCTTATTGTTAGCACTCAAAGATGATGAAAAGGATGACAAGAGCTCATGGTATCTTGACAATGGTGCAAGCAATCATATCTATATTTACAAAGAAAAATTTGTGGAGCTTGATTAGATGGTGAAAGGCAATGTTTTATTTAGAGACACCTCAAAAGTCTAAATTCAAGGCAAAGGTACCTTTTAATTTCTCTTAAAAATGGTGGTCACAAGCTAGTTACTAATGTTTACTATGTACCCAAATTATAAAATATATATATTTTGAGTTTGGGACAACTTGCTGAGAAGGGATATGAAATTCATATGAAAGATCATTATCTTTGGCTTAGAGATCATAATACTAACTTGGTGGCTAAAGTGTCTATGACAAAAAATAGAATATTCATGTTGAATCTCAATACAATTGAAGCAAAGTGTTTGAAAGCTAATGTTGAAGATGAAGCATGGTGTTGACATATGCGATTTGGTCACTTGAATTTTGAAGCACGTCTCCTTGGCAAACATGCAAGAGAAAGCTTTCTAAAGAAGGTAACTACAAGAGCAACCAAGCCATTGCAACTTGTTCACGCTGATGTGTGTGGTCCAATCAATCCTTCTTCATTTGGTAAAAATAAATATTTTTTCTTTTTATTGATGATTATAGTAGGAAGACTTGAGCTTATTTTATAAAGCAAAAATCTGAAATATATATAGCCTTTAAAAATTTCAAAGCTCTTGTAGAAAAAAGAGTGGTTATGTAATCAAATCTCTAATATCTAATAGAGGAGGCGAATTTATATCTAATGAATTTTGTGAAACAAATGGAATTTGTCGTCCTATAACAGTTTTTAGATCACCACAACAAAATAGTGTAGTGGAGAGAAAAAATAGAATTATTCTTAATATGTCTAGATGTATGTTGAAAGCCAAAAATATACCTAAAGAATTTTGGGCCGAAGCTGTTTCTTGTGCAATTTATTTGATCAACCGCTCTCCAACAAAGAATGTGAAGGATCTAACACCACAAAAAGCATAAAGTGGGACTACACCTAGTGTCAATCATTTACGGGTTTTTGGAAGTGTTGCTTATGTTCATGTGATGATCAAAGTGTGAATCATGTTTTTATTGGTTACGATCCAAATTCCAAAGGCTACAACTTGTACAACCAAAGCAATGGCAAGATAATTGTGTCGAGATGTGAAGTTTGAAGAAAAAGTCACTTGGAGATGGGAAGCACAAGAAGAAGGAAGTTATAATTTCTTTCCATAATTTGAAGATGAAGAGCAAGAGACCATGACGCCTATCCAAGAAGAGACTCCACCACCATCTCCCATTCATGAAGCATTCTCATCTTCCGAAGAAAGTTCTAGTGAAAGGCTAAGAAAAATGAGAAGTATTGAAGAATTATATGATGTAACTGAGCCTTTTGATTTGTTTTGCCTTCTTGTTGACAATGGACCTTTAGACTTTGATGAAGCTTTCAAAGACAAAAGGTGGAGACAAGCTATGTAAGAGGAAATTGATACCATTAAAAAGAATAACACTTAGAAGTTATCATCTCTTCCCAAAGGTCATGAGGCAATTAGAGTCAAATGGGTGTTCAAGATAAAGAAGAATGCCAAAGGAGATGTAGGGAGATATAAAGCAAGACTCATTGTAAAAGGATACAAGCAAAAAAATGAAATTGACTATGAAGAAGTGTTTGCAATTGTTGCCCGAATGGAGAGAATTCATTTGATCATTGCCTTGGTAGCTCAAATGAGATGGAGGAATTATCAACTTGATGAAAAGTCTGCTTTCCTTAATGGCTATCTAAAAGAGGAGGTATATGTTGAGAAACTAATTGGCTTTGTGGTAGAAGGGCATAAAGATAAAGTCTTGAGATTAAAGAAGACGTTATATGGGTTGAAGCAAGCATTAAGAGCATGGAATATCTATATCAATAAGTATTTTCAAGATAATGGCTTTGTTTGATGTGTTCATGAATATGCTATTTATGTTAAAGCATATGACAATGGAGATATTTTGCTTGTTTGTTTTTATGTTGATGATCTTATTTTCACCGGAACTAATCCTCCTTTGTTATGATTCAATAAGGCTTTGACACATGAATTTGAGATGACCGATATTTGGCTCATGTCATATTATTTAGGCCTAGAGGTGAAGCAAATGAATGATATGATTTTTATTTCTCAAGAAGCCTATGCAAAGGAGATTTTGAAAAAGTTCAACATGTTTGATTGTAACTCCGTAAACACACTCATAAAATGTGGAGTTAAATTGTCAAAGTTTGATGATGAAGTGAAATAAGATCCCACCATTTTCAAAAGCCTTGTAGGAAGCTTGAGATACTTGACTTCCACAAGACCTAACATTCTTTTTGCGTTGGAGTAGTGAGTCGCTACATGGAATCACCTACTTCTACCCATATGAAAGTTGTTTAGAGGATTCTTCGTTACCTAAAAGGTACAATTAATTTTGAACTATTTTATTCATTCTCTAATGATTTCAAGCTTGTAGGATATTGTGATAGTGATTTTGTAGGAGATGTTGATGATAGAAAGAGCACTACCGATTTTGTATTCTTTATGGGAGATTATGCTATTTCATGGAGTTCTAAGAAATAATCCATTGTCACACTTTCAACTTGTGAATCCGAGTATGTGACGATAACTTCTTGCACTTGCCATGCTATATGGCTTAGAAGGTTGCTGAAAGAAATTTATTTTCCACAAGAGGAAGCAACAAAGATTTGTATTGATAATAAGTCTGCATTATCTCTTGCTAAAAATCTGATGTATCATGATCGAAGCAAGCACGTAGACACAAGGTTTCATTTTATTAGAGAGTATGTTGACAACAAGGTGATTGGCCCCCAAATATGTGTAGACATAAGATCAAATTGCTGATATTTTTACTAAGCCTCTCAAGTTTGAAGAATGTCAAAAACTGCGAGTAAGACTTGGAATGAAGAAGACGACTTCAAATTAAGGTAGAGTGTTGATAAAAAATAATAATTTGAAGTTAATAGAATTTTGGTAGTTATGAGACCTTTGATGTGGATGTGAGTTATGGAAATTATGAGAATTATTCTATGAGTAATGAAGAATTATGGTGTGTCATTAGAGAGAATTATTTCATGAATTAAAAAAAATTATTATTGTTCATTAGGAAGAGTTATAAAATGCGTAAGGTGTCTTTCACTTCTATAAGTATCCTATGTATTTTGGAGTTTATTGAGAAGAAGAATTTTTTTTTTCAAGTATCTCTTCTATTATTCTTCCACACTAACAAAAAGTGGAAAAAAAAGATGTTATGGAGAAAGAAGATGGGAGGAACGAGAAAGGATAAAAATCCAAGGGGGATTTAGAGAAACGATAAAATATGAACAACCGAACACAGAAGGCTCATGCATTTCATCGAAAGTGGCTGCATCTTAGATGACAATGACTTACGATTTCATCGGAAGTGGTTGCATCTTAGATGACGACGACAATATATAATTGAAGTGAATAAATAAATGAGATCGAATAAATCACTCACAAATAAACAAGCCAAGATAGAAAGTATTCAAGAAAAGTTAAATATCAAACTCAACTCAAGCATAGATAATTAAAGCACAAAGTAAACAGATAGAGTTAAGAAAATCAAACACAAGATTTACCCAGGTTCAACCACCAATCCACTTGTGTCCTACGTTCAGTCCTCAAGTAAACCACCTAAGATTTTTTACTATATCTTCAAGCTTGAATAAGTTCTTGATAACCTTTACAAACTAGAGCACTCACCACACCTTGGGATACCTCACCCGTTGTGCTTGAGCTTCAATACAGGGATACCTCACCCTTTACAACCTTTGAGGGATACTAATAACTCCATAAAATATAGTTATTTGTACCCTATCTCTATGCATTATTGATGACTTTATCCTTGTTGTGATGCATTGTTGAAAGGCTTTAGCCTCATTTTCATGTAAAATCCATGTTGAGGTCTTCCTCTCTAATCTTGTCATAATTCTTCCTAATCTATGATTGGATTGAGCTTGATTGCATTTATATTTGACTGATTAATTTCTCAATTGTAGGATGGTCCCAAAAGAGCCAAATTGATGAGAACCAAGGCATTGCATTGAAAGAGGAATCACAAGACAAGTTCCAGTACATCACGTTGCGGAGCAAGAAATTGCACGCCGCGACGTCCTGCTCTCTGCCAGTGCACCCTGTCAACCCGAGGCTATCATGTCGTGACGCTAGTGCCCTAAGTTTTACACACCGCGACGCGTGTTGTGTAACGCTACGACATGATACGCTAAATCTGTGCATCTATAAATATGTGGAACACAAATTTAGACGCTATTCTCTCTCATTTTTTGAAGTATTCTTTCTTCACCTCTCTTATAACATTTTGGGGCTTTTGCCCATTGGAGAATCCAGCAGCTAGGAAGGCATTTTGGGGTTGAAAGAGGGTTGAAGGAGCCAAGATCAAAGGTTCTCTTCGTCTTGGAAGGAGATTCAAGTTTCAAGGCTCAACCCATTGGGGCTTCTTCTTCTGTTTCTTCTTCTTCTCTGTCTCCCATTTATCTTGAATACGAATTTTTGTATGACATTCTTGTATTCATTGTGTAGCTAACTGTGTTTAGAGTATTCTTTGAATCTTCCTTTAAATATTGATTGATTTGTACCCTTTTGAGTTTATATGAATGATTTAGGTTTTGTTCTACCATATTGCGCTTAATGCTCTTATTTGTCTGATCAACTTGTGGGTGATTTATTGAAATTTATTGAGCCTAGATGTAGGACTTTAGGTTTTAGATTGTTTATATGGTAGATGCATGTTCAATTTCATTCCAATGGCGGAGTGGGTTGATTCATTAGTAGGATATACATATACTTATTAACTGTGCATAGTTGTAGTTGAGAATCGATCTTATTGCTTGTTGTTTGCTCTGGTTCTCATGGATGCATAGTAAACTAGGTAAATAGCATAGGGTTAATCATCCTAGACATCGAATTTTAATTAAGTTAGTTTTTCAGGCTAACCTAATCTAATCATTTGTATGCTCATAAGGATTGCATGTTATCAGTTGAAATAAGAAGTGAAAAATGATTCTCTATGTTCTAAACTTATCTTTACTTTTCTTTATATTTTGTAATTTATTTATCAACCCTTTTTTCACTTTATGTTTGCTTGAATAGAATTAATTAAGCTGTAGATTAATATTTAGCTTTAGAAGTTACCATAGTCTCTATGGAGGCGATCTTACTCATCATTTTTATTACTTGAGCAACCCGTGCACTTGCAGTTAGCAAAAGAGCGGTTGGTTTCCGAGTCAACAGATACCTCACCCTATTTACAGATTACACAAAGTATAGATGAATAGAAACTCTCTCAAGAGTGGATAATACAAATTGAAGCTTATGGGTATTCAAGGATCACAGACTTATAACTCAAAAATAGAGGTTTGGAGAAAGAGATAGTGAAACACAAATTTAATGCTCAAGGGTCATTTTCAGATTGTTTTCCAACTCTTAATTAATGCACAAACACTTTTATTTATAGCCCATAGCATTTAAGAGATGTTGAAAGTGGTTAGGGGCATTAAATGCTCTCAATAGATCCATTGGGAAAGTGTTATGCGTTTGAGCATAACCAATTATGAGATATGCATAATTGGTATGACTTATAGAAACAATATCCTGGGCTTTTATTAAACATCATAACCTATTATGAGTTAGTCATAATTGCTTATGGACCTTTTAAAACCAAAGAAGGAACGTATTGTAGCATCATATAACCAATTATGGATTATTCATAATCGGTTATGGGCCTTTTAGAAATTATAAAAGCACGTTTTGACTTTGTCTTATAACTGATTATGAATATATCTTTATCGGTTATGAGACTTAAGAAAAAGTATGAATAACTTCTGACTTAGGGAATAACTTGTTATGGAAAATTCATAACCTGTTATGGAAAATCCATAACATGTTATGGCTTGCTTAGAAACATAGGATTTTCAAAGAATTTATCAATCAAGGATATTCAAAATCTTTCCAATCTTTCTAAAAGCATTTTACTCAATCTTAAACACAATTTTCATAAGATGAAAACTTAATTATGCAAAGCCATTTAAATATGAGTTTAGAGCTAAGAAATGAGCTTTTGTGTTAGTCTATTATACCTCTACATATGATCTAAGTCCTATTAGCTAATCTTGAAAAACTTTAGGACTTGATCTTTGTACTTTATTGCTTTCTTGTTTGTTGATCATCAAAACCAAGACCATTGCCATTAATATTCTTCCCCTTTTTTATGATGACAAACAATCATTTGAGAAAAACATTAGTTCAATTAATTGGTATTCACACAAGGAATTAAATAAAACTTACTCCCCCTCTATTTTTCAAGAGGTGACAAGTTCAGAGTTTGCATAACTCCCCCTTGATATTGGAATTCCAGAATCATTGAATTTTACCTTTTCTCCCCCTTTTGTCATGATAAAAAAAATATTCCATTTATTTTGACAAAGAGAGAAGAGACAGTGTAAAACCATTACTAATTAACAGATATTACGAGAATGATATTAATCAATTGTATTATCAAAACATACATGGATTGCCACAATATATCATCAATATCATAATATGCAAGGTAAGAATATAAACTAACCATAAATAGAGTTATATAGCATGTCTCATGATAGTTAGCAAAACAGAGCAAAATAGAGTTATATATATAACAAACATATTGACAAAGTAAAATGGATTCAAACTCAAGTCCTATGATCCTTTGGAAAAAGTTACTCAAGCTTATCCAAATGATCTTCCAGGGCACTAAGGCGATCATAGATTGTTGTGGTGCTATTCTCTTGATAAGCTTAAAGATTTGTAAGCTTAGTTTCAATTCTAGCATTCTGAGCTTGAATGTCTTGAAGAACAACGAGAAGACAATCTTCATTGTTTGTAGGGGCATCCTCTATTGGAGCATTAGGACCTTCAGTTGCTGCTGCTGCTTCTCATCCTCTTCCATAAACTCATTCATCATTCACTTAGAAAAAGATGATTTTTGGTGAAATAGATGATTTTAAATTGTGGAAATAGATGGAGAGCGATGGAAAGTGAGATTTAATGGTGGATTTGAAGTTGGAAAGGTGTTTGAGTGAGTGGGTGTGAGTAAGTGTTTGAGAGAAGAAGATGAAAAAGGAGGTGGAGGGTGCAAAAATGGTGAAACACGACAGCTGGATGTGTTTAAAGGAGGCTCCATAATCGGTTATGAATTGGGCATAATTGGTTATGCTTGTTGCTCAAAGGGGACGCGTTCTGTGTTTGGGTGCACTAACGATTATGACTCAGGCATAATCGGTTATAGTGATATTTTAAAAGCTTCCAAAGCCTCTGTGGATGAGAATAACCGATTATAGAACTCATATAATTAGTTATATGAGTGTGGCAGAGAGTATCAAATAGCTAGAATTACATCATAATTGATTATAAGCTTGGCATAATTGGTTATTTTAGCTTGACAGAGAGTATTTCCAACATGCCATACATTTCCACAACTCTTATAATAGGTTAGATGCTTTTCATAACAGATTATGTCCTTCTTGCAATTGATTATTTCTCAAACAAAACCAGAAAAACTTCAAGAATTTATCCTTTAAAGCACCAACTCATGCCATTCATCACCAAAACCAAAATTTCTTCAAGAGATCAGTCCTTAATATACTAACTCAATCCATCTTTTTCTTAGTTTGGCCTCATTTCCATTAACTCTAAACACCCTAAATGTATCCTAAAATAGATTTTGCTTATTTGAGAGTGCTAGAATCCAATTTCTTCAGCAATTGAGATTGGAAATTTGGGGGACTTGTGCATGGATCAAGTACCTGTAAGACAAACTTAGGGTAAACTCTGACGCTCAAGTCAGTATTGGATTTATTAACAATTTAAAGCAAGAATATTATGTATGGAGTTTAATAATGTAGCAAAGTATCAAATTATGCTACAAAGTGACAAGTTATGCATCAAAATGACATATCATGCAGTAAATGACAGATTTTGCAACTAAATGTCATATTATGCAATAACATGACAAATTATGCAGCAAAAATAATTTTTAGCACGAGTTAGATGCATGATTGATCCAATATTCCAAGATAAAAAGCATCTAACACAAGCATTCATTCAAATGCATGATTGATCAATTATTGCTAATTCTCCTCTTATATATGCACTTTGGGCAAACAATGATCATATTAGGAATGCTATGTCAAGTACAAAGATATTATCATCAAACATGCCATTTCAAACAAGAAGTGTACTTATCTAGCATATTAACACATGTAAAGATATTTTTAAGATATAAAACTAGAAGAATAAAACTTTAAAGCAAGTTAAAAAATAAAACAAGTCTCCACTTATCCAAAGATTGCAAGTCCAAGCTTCTTGGAGACAAGGAAGGGAACTTGGAGTAATTTTCGGTCTTGTGCTTGGAGTAGCCACTTTCAAGATACCAAAGTCAGCTCTTGGCCTTCAAGCACACCTATAACACACTTCAATTTTTGGCTTTTGGTACCCTAATTTTCTTGGGTCATCGTGTGTTAGTTTTTGGAAAAGTGCCTTTAAGAACCCAAACCATTTTAGTCCCTATCTTGTTATTGATATTTTTTTCTTACATTACAAGTTGATGCACTATGTCATTTCTTGCCACAATGAAAACACTTTATAAAAGAACTTGTTGATGTGCTTGAGGGGACAAAGAAATTCTTGTAGAGTTTTTGTTGATTTTTAGGATTGCACCCTAAACCAGTCTTGTGAAAAACACATCTTTGATTCCCCAACAATACATTCAAATTATCTCTTCCAAAAGTAAATTTTGAAAGAGTATTGTTCAAGTCTTCAATTTCTTTTTCAAAAGTTTTGTATGATGAGCAAGAAAAAGAAGTAGATGCATTATCAAGAGAAGAACATATCATGCCTAAAGAATTTGCATCAATAAGTCCAAGAGTTTCATTTTCAATTTTAAGCTCCTCAATTTCCTTATTTAAAATTGAGATCTTGTTTTCAAAAGAGAAAATTGCTTTCTTGGATAATGAAATAATTTTTGCAAGCCTCATAGATTCATTATGCAATTTTTCAAATGCATCTTACAATTAATCATAAGAGGGGGAAGAATTTGGTTCAAAGTTTGAGGATGTTACCTTCATGTCATCTTCTTATTCCTTTTCATTTCTAGCCATGAGGCATAGGTTGGCTTTCTCATTGTCTAAGCTATTGGATGAGTCCACAACATTTTTATCTCAAGCTATATAAGCTCTTTTTCCATTTTTATCCTTTGAGGACCTCTTTTCATATTTATCCACTTTCCTTTGATAAATGAGACACTCCATCTTCAAGTATCCTAGTTCTCCATATTCATAGCATTTAGGAGTGGATGAGGTTTCTTCCCCTTTGTGATAGACATTCTTTAAGGGAAAGGGAGGTCTTCTTTGAGATTCATTCTTCTTGAAGAATCTTTCAAATTTCTTTACTAGAAGATTAAAACTTTCTTCATTAATCTCCATCATCTTCATCATCATCATCATCATCATCATCATCATCATCATCATCATCATCATCATCATTAATCATGAAGGAGGTGGCCTTTAGAGCAATTCCCTTCTTTTCCTTCTTATCATGCTCCTCATTTTGATTGAGTTTATTTAGCTCCAACTCGTGTTGGAAGTGGTTGGGGGCATTAAATGCTCTCAATAGATCCGTTGGGAAAGTGTTCTGCGTTTGAGCATAACTGGTTATGAGATATGTATAATCAGTTATGACTTGTAGAAAAAATATCCTAGGCCTTTATTAAACATTATAACCTATTATGAGTTAGTCATAATCAGTTATGGAACTTTTAAAACTAACTTCATAACCTATTATAAGTTAGTCATAATCGGTTATGGAACTTTTAAAACCAAAGAAGGAACGTACTGTAACATCATATAACTAATTATGGATTATTCATAATCGGTTATGGCCTTTTAGAAATTATAAAAGCATGTTCTGACTTTGTCTTATAGCTGGTTATGAATATATCATAATTGGTTATGAGGCTTAAGTTAAAGTAGGAATAGCCTCTAACTTAGTGAATAACCTGTTATGGGAAATCCATAACATATTATGGCTTGCTTAGAAACATAGGATTTACAAAGAATTTATCAATCAAGGATATAAAAAATCTTTCCAAACTTTCTAAAAGCATTTTACTCAATCTTAAACACAATTTTCACAAGATGAAAACATGATTATGCAAAGCCATTTAAAGATGAGTTTAGAGCCAAGAAATGAGCTTTTGTGTGAGTCTATTATATCTCTACACATGATCTAAGTCTTATTAGCTAATCTTGAAAAACTCTGGGACTTGATCTTTGCACTTCACTGTTTTCTTGTTTGTTGATCATCAAAACCAAGACCATTGTCATTCATATAATATCCTTGTAAATCCACTAGTCACTTCATGGATGGCTTGCCTTTAACCGGATTAGAGAGGTAGATTAGTCGAGGTGCACATAGGCTGGCCCAAACACCACTTGACCCAAACACCACTTGCAAATTGTTTATTTTACAATTTAAGTATACTCCCAACCAACTAACAGGACTCTACTATTCGAGGACTTCACAATCACTTTGTAAATTTTGTTTGAATCCTCTCTTCTTAGTTAGAAATTCTCTTAATATTACTTTACATTGAAGTAATGTTAATCTTGCTTTTGATTATCTTGTTGCATGGTTTGTTCTCATGTCTTGTTTTGTTTTTCTTTCCTGTATGTTTAATTTTTGTGCTGGATGAAACAGTTGCATCTTTACTTGAATGATTGAGCTTTTAACTTTAGTTGTTTTGATTTTTTTTTCTTGTATGGTTAGGGGTTTATGCATTAAGTCACTAGTATGATATTTTTTGGCTTTTCTCATATTGTTGAACTTAAATTTTTTTTCCTTTTAATGTGATAACACTTTGTCATTAATTTCTCCAATGGTCTAAACATTATGAAATTTTATGGAATGAAGCTCAGGTTAACCCGAAATGATGAGTGTAGATGCTCAGAAACTAACCACAAATGATGCCTTAACATAGAGGTAAAAAGATGAATTTTTTTTGGAAGTCATGAAGGATTGCAAGACTCAAAGGTTTGAACATGTTGCACCACATTTGGCGTACCACATCCCCCTTCTCCTAAAAAATTGCATTCTTATATTTTATTGGGAGAGGGACTCTTGATTTTGTTAGCAGAAATTGATTTGTCTCACTTTTGTTTATTCGTATAATTGATTCAACGAATGTCATAGCAAGAGTGAAGGAGCTGCTTAAAGGGCATAGAGATCTAATTTTGGGTGTAACATCCCAATTCTTTTTCTTCTTTTCTTGTTTTTCGATTATTTGTGATTTTTGTGATTTTTATGAATTATTTGACTTATTTTGATTATTTTAATATTATTTTTGAAAAATTTTGGACTATTGAAATGGGGCGAGGGAGCTTACTGAACCGAGACCGGAGATAGTTTTCGAAGTTTTTATTTTTTGAGATTTTATTTGTAAATAAAATCTAGATACGTTCTATTATCCATTGGACAATAGATACTGGTTTGATTAACTGTAACTTTTGTCCATTGGTTAATAATTACCAGTTAATGTCTAGTTACTTTCTTTGATGTTTGTTTTATGGTGGAACCATTAGCCATTAAATGACCATAGCCCACCATGTGACTTTTCTCTTTTTTTGGACCAATAGGAAGAAAGCTTCCTAAAGAAGTTTTGGAACAAGCTTGTAGGAGAAGTTTTGATACAAGCTTGTAGGAGAAGTTTTGGACACCTTCCCAAGGAGAGAAGTGCATGACCAAGAGCTCCAAGGAGGCTTCTAGATTGAGCTTCCACTTTTAATTCATTTCTATCATTTCCATTCATCTTTCATGAACCAAAAAACTACACACTTTCTCTCTCACTTTTTCTCTCATCTTTTCTCTCTACCAAGCTCATAGCCACACCACCAAAGACCGCCATCCAAGCTTGTTTAATTTTAACTAACTCCACAACTTATATCTATTCACCATTCTAAGACACTTCCATGTTGTGACCGCCATCTAGGGTTTTGAAAGCTTTTAAGGTGAAATTCCTCCATCTTCACTTCTCTTTTATTGTTAAATTCTAAGACCATGATTTTGATTCATAGTCATTTTATTTCAAGCCTTAGATGTTGATTTTTGTATGTTGTTTTCGTTTTCAAGAGCATCTTGGGAGTGGAAGTTTGATTCAAGAAAGCACTCAAGGAGTTTTGGTCATCATCCAAGGTAAGAGGGAGATTAACCTCATCAACCTATCATGGTAGTGAGGAATGAAATTTGCATGTTGTAAGTGAAGAATCCATGTGAGGGTTATTCACTTAATTGTATGTATTTTTGGTGATTTTTATGGTTTTTGCCTTATATGATTTTGTGGCTTAATATTATGCATAACCTTGGTAAAATAGAAACTTTGATAATTGAAGTATGTTTTATGCTTGGACTCTTGTTGATAAGAATAAAAAATTTTGGGATCCAAAGGCTTAGGGTTCACGGCCAAGTAACCCTAAATAGGGTATCCAAGACAAACTTTTGTGTTGATTTGGAACTTAGATGCTTAGGTGGAAAGGAATTGGATTAAGGATTTATAATAATGGAAGAGAGATATAACAAAAATATTGTCATTAAGTAAGAGAGGGATTTCGGCTATTGAGTAGAAAAATAAGCTTGAAAGAGAAATTGAAAACTTAAGGTATTTTTTATAAAAGGCAAGGAAAAGAATTTATTAAATTAATAAAATATGGATTCCTTGTGTGTTCTTTGTGAAAAATATTAGGAAGTACTACCTAGAGGAGCCTAGTTAGAAGAATATTGGGAACTAAAGTTAATTTTTATATTAATCTTTGAAAGTTTCAAAATTAAGCTTAAAAGTGCAATAAAAGTTTTACGCGATTGAAAAATAGTGATGTCTTACATAATTTAAGAATGATGATTTCTGAATTACGCGATAAAGATGCTTTGTGATTGGAAATAACAGCAGTGTGCTGTCGGGCTCTTAAACGGGACCCAGAGATGTTAATGACTGGTTTGGCTCATGAGTAGCTTATGTTTATGGAGAATCATGATATTAATATGTGTGTATACATTGAGTCATTGATCATGCATTATACCAGTGGTGTCAGTTGAGGCTTTTACCTAGGAGTTGAATTACACCTTAGTGCGGGTGCGAATTGCGTAATGTGGTTTACTTGTTGAACTTGGAGACGTCGGGCCGCGGGTATCCTATAAGTGGCCAATTGGTAGCTCCACTAGGCCGTGGTGGATGAGCAACGCACCGACGATCTCGACCAGACACTATTCTATTCACGATCTGGTGTAAACTATCTTGTATAAGCCATGATGCACAAATTGAGAAATTATAGCACTTGACTTGAGACTGATGAGATACAGACATGTCTTCTAGATCATTGCTGAGTCAGTACCAACCGTTCTTTTGCTAACCGCAAGTGCACGAGTCTTTTGTTAACAGCAAGTGCATGGTTTAACAGCAAGTGCATGGTAATTTCTAAAGCTAAAAATTAATATAAAGCCTCATTAATTCTTTTCAAGCAAACGTAAGTTGGAATAAGTTTTATGAATAAAATACAATGCATAAAGAAAAATAAAGATAGGTGGAGAACATAAAGAATCCTTTTTCACCCCCTATTTCAACTGATAATATGCAATTCTTACAAGCATATAAATGATTAGATTAGATTAGTTTGAGAAACTAGCTTAGTTAAAAGCCTATGTCTAGGACAATTAACCCTATGCTATTTACCCAGTTCACTATGCGTCCATGAGAACCAGAACAAACAACAAGCATTAAGATTGATTCTCAACTAAGACTAGACATGACTAATAGGTATATGTCTATCCTATTAACGAATTAACCCATTCCACCATTGGAATGAAATCAAACGTGCATCTATCATACAAACGTTCTAAAACCTAAAGTCCAATGTCTAGGCTCAATAGATTTCAACAAATCACTCACAAGTTGATTAGACAAATAAGAACATTAAGCGCAATATAATAGAACAAAACTTAAATCTTTCATATAAAGTAAAAAAAGGTACAAATCATTCAATGTCAAAGGGAGATTTAAAGAATAATCTAAACACAACTAGTTACACAATGAATACGAGAATGCCATATAAAAATCCGTATTCAAGATAAATGGAAGAGAGAGAAAAGAAGAAATAGAAGAAGAAGCCCCAATAGTTTGAGTCTTCAAGCTTGAATCTTGATTTCTTCAACCCTCTTTCAATCTTGAAATGCCCCTTAGCTGATGGATTCTCCAATGGGCAAAAGTCCCAAAATGTACTAAGAGAGGCGGAGGAGAGAAAAATAAGAAAACCTTAGAGAAAAAGAGAAAATTCGAGAGAGCCCAACTGAAGTCTGAGCTTCGGTATTTAAAGATAGACAACTCACACTGCGATGTTAAACATTATGCGCCACAATGTGTAAAACTTAGGGCACACATCGCCGCGGCATGAACTTCCTCGTGCCGCGGTGCTTAAGCCTCAGGTTCATCAGGGTGCCAGGCAGAGAATAGAATGCCGCGGCGTGTAGTTCCTTGCACCATGGCGTGATCTCCTGGAACTTGTCTTGTGTCTTCTTTTCCAATGCAGGGCCTTGGCTTGCTTTAAGTTGGTTCTTTTGGGCTCATCCTGCAATAGAGAAATCAACCAGTCAAATACAAATGCAATCAAACTTAATCCAACTAAAGATTAGAAAGGATTAAAGCAAGATTAGAGATGAAGACTTCAATATGAAATTTACATGAAAATATGGCGAAAGTCTTCTAACAATGCATCACAGCAAGGACAAAGTCATCAATAATGCATAGAGATAGGGCGTAAATAACTACATTCTATGGAGTTATCACACCCCCAAACCTAAGATTTTGCTAGTCCTAGAGCAAAATAAAGTCAGACTACACTTGCAAAGACAAATTCAAATCACACCAGTGTATGATGATTGCATTAAACCTCAAAGAATATATATGCCTAAAAATTTGGTCTATACATACACAATCCTTCTCATACCAATAATCAAAGATTCAAATCATGCATGGTTCATTTGCTAAAAACATGCAAGCAAAGCTTCTTCATTTCAAATCATACTCAACCGGATGAGTTTATGAGCAAACACATGGATATCAATCAAAGAATCCACAAAATTGTAAAGCAACTCTCTCTCTACTAATGTAAATCACACATAATTGAGGATCAAAAGGGTCTTTATCAGCTTGTAATGTAAGGTCATAGTTATGGGATAAAGAAGAAAGGGAAAAGGGTAACACACAAACATTGAGAACAAAAGTATGTAATTTCAAGAATTGAGAACCAGTGAAAATAGCGGGGTATTTAACAGTGAAAGATTAAAACTTGCTAAAATCATGCAATGCTTTTTATTTTTAACTTTTCTTCTTTCTTTACTTTTCTCACCTTTTTTTTTTCTTTTAATTCTTACAAAGCAATTTCTTTTTCTTGTATTGCATTTGGTTCCTTCAGGCTCATTTTTGGTTTGAACATATTACTTACCCTAATCATTGAACTCACTTCAAGAAATAACATATCATGCACTTAATAGACATTGATGGTAGGAAGAAAATGTAATGCTTTCACATGCATTAGAATGGTTAACAGGTGAACGAACATAATGGTAGTGAAGAACAAATAAGGCCAAACAATTAATAGGCTTTAAAGGGGACCAATGGATATCATCATTAAAGGGTAAGCTTGAAAGGCTCAATCATCCAAAGAATGCCCTAATCATTTCCTCAAGCATGCACAACCTAGGATTTCGCTTCAAGAGGGTTATAAAACAATTTCAGAGATACCAGACATATCCATATGTACTAACCATAAGCATTCTCTAGAAAAACACTCAAATCTAATCCGAAGCCAAACAAGCATAGAAATGAAAAACTTATCATGCATAAAAAGAATCAAGATTGATTGGCATGCACCAAAGATCATATAGGGATTCACAAAAAAAATTTGAGGTGAATTTACATCCCTAAATATCATTGGGCAATCAATACACTAGCTAAAGGCATCATGTTATGCATTCAAATAATTTCATAAGAATCAATCATGCAAATCAACTATCATATGCACCAACTCATATAATGAACAAATATATATATATAACCAAAAATATTAATACTTATACTAAAGAAATAAAAATAAATAGTCACTATATATAAAAATACTAAAACCAGTCAATATATAACAAAATATAAAGACACCCCCAAACCTGGGAGAAATAGTTTCCTCACTTTACACATATATCAATAAAGTAAATAACAGTAAAATCATGGAGATTGCCCTAAATATATCAATCTACTCAGCATCATCGACATTAGGAAGGACCTCAATGTCTCCACCGCTGTCATCATCACTCGAAAGTGGCTCAATATCGTCGCCACTATTATCATGGTAGGTCGCAGTATCCTGATACTGATGAGAAATGTTAGCCTGATACTGATGGTAAGGGCTATCTCCATCAAAAGAAGGGTAGGGCTAGTGGTGGTGGTGGTGGTGGTGAGAGCGTCCAGCACCATCGAAAGAGGGGTATAATGGAATGGGGAAATCATGAGTGGAGATCTGAAGGCGCTCTGCCAGCCATCTAATGCTCTCGATTGTGTGTACTTGCATGGCTGTGATTTGGCGCAACTCCGCTCGCACGTCATCTACCTCATGCTGGGGATTCTGGGGCTCTTGGGCTGCTTTCTAAGCTTGTCTCTACGGTTGGCGGGGCACTGCTGTGTCAGGAGGAGCTGCTCCAACCCTGCCAATGAAATATTCATTGAGAGGCTGTCTGATATCTGTAAACTCCTCGTTGTGGCCTAGGGGTACACCTCACCTTTGACATAGCCGGTGGATAAGGGAGCGGAAGAAAAGGCTGCGCAGCTCCATAGCGACCCTCTGCAACTACAGATATAGGATGTAAGCGATATCAATCGAGCATCGCTGCAGGATAGCATAAATCAAGATGGCATGGTCGCGTGTGACCTCTGAGAGGTTGCCAGAGGGTAAGATCCTGGTACTGATGAAATGGTACCAAACTCTGGCCTCTGCGGTAAGGTAAGCACGGAGGAAGAATCAGGCATGCTCTTGCTGTGAAAAGGTTCATGGGATTGACTGTGACTCAGCTATATAGATACGAGCGGTGACTGTCTGTAGGTCAATCCCCTCTACAGGCTTCCATATAATAAACTCCTGGTAATCACATAACTCAGGGGCAGGAGGCAGGGATAAAACAGTTCTGATGGACTCGGGGGAGAAAGAGACTCTGCACCCCCGTACACCAACAGTGGCAGACTCCTAATGAATGAATGCCAGGTTCACATAGAACTCGTGAACCAATGGTATTGGAGCCCTGTCAGGGTGTTTAGCAAACTTTTCCCACCGAAAATGACAGATGGTGGCCTCTATATCAGGCTATAAGGAGCCCCTGAAACTGAAACCCTTCTCAACAATAACCTTCTTTGAGACTAGGGTTGCATAGTAGTCCTGCGCCTCCGCTAATATGAATCTAGAGTGGTCAAAAGCACGGGGAGAAGATGGCTCCCTAGGTTGCTCGCCGCTCTTGTGCCTAACTCGTTTAGGACCCATTAAACAAATATAAATACCTGAAAAGAGATGAAATGGTTAGAAATAAGCAATAAAATAAACATGACAATTAAGACCAATTAATTTTCTGGAAAAATAAGGTAGGTGTCGTGACATTGATGACAGCCCCGCAGCGTTCAATCTCATTCGAACTAATGTCGCGATGTGAAGTTTCCACACCGCGACACTCAAAGAAGTTCATAACAACACTGTAGAGCGCGCGAATGAACAGAACGTAAAACCACCCCTAACAGCCCCACAACCCACAATGCAACAAGGTAACTACTCAAGCAAACTTAATACTAAGCTAAATACTTATTAACTACTAGAAAAACTAACCAAAAAGAGTCTAAAACTAAACAAATACCAAAACTGAAATAAAATATAAAGAACAAAAAGAGAAGAGGGAGAAAATGACATACTTGAAGATGGAGAGGGAAATGGAATGCAAAGGGGATACACAGAAATGCAGGAAATAGAAAATTATGGGAGAATAGGTGCAAGAGAGAAAATGTAGAGAGGAGAGCTGAAGGGTTTGCATTGCGGCACAAATCCTGCTATTTAGTTAATCAAATCACGCTCATAGCGCTGTAGCGTTAACTAACAAATGCCGCGACGTGCGTCTGCGCAGCAGACTTTTTAATTTTCTATTTTCAATTTTTTTAATTTTTATACTAGAACTAGACACTGTGGCGTGTAGATTCCATGTCGTGGCGCTGTGTTATCTGTCTCAAAATCCTGATAAGACAGAGCATAGAACATCGCGGCGTGACAATTCCAGCGCCACGGTGTGAGAGGTCTGACTACAGAATTCTGCAGCCAACTCTGCACAACAGCCACCTTGGCCTCAGTGAGGCCCCAAACAGCATTAAGAATTGTCTAGCCTATTAAACACATACATATATCGACAAAATAACATAAATTATCAAAACCAAACATACTACCATTAGACTTTAAAACATAAGAAATTAATGCAAAAAGGTGAGTATATCCAAAAAGGTGCCTTTTTATAGTCCAAGCAAGACTTTTTCTGCTTCTTCAACTCAGGGGAGCCTGTTTGAAAAAGGCCTCCCTGCCATCATTCGAAGAAGTTCCCGGGGACCTATTGTTTATGGCATTAGCAAGCTGCCCCACTTGAGTCTCAAGAGCCTTGATTGAAAATGATTGTCTTTGAAGAATAGAATCTTTTTTGGCCAAAAGAGCATCAGTTTTGGTTATGTATAAATCAGATGTGACCATAAATTGCATGAATATGTTCTCTAATGTTGGTTTCCTTTCTTGCATAGGTGGCTTTGCTTGCGATGAGAAACCAGGAGGGTATGGTGGTCTCTCATTACCAGTAGATGAAGATGCTTGCCCTTGGCTATCCCTCCATGAAAAATTGGGGTGGAGGATTATACTACTGTGAGTAAGGCTTGTTCTGAGATGGTCGATAGTTGCCAGTATATTAGACACTTTCCACAGTGGATGGACAACTATCGTTGGCATGATTGTTTTCACATCTATCACACAGCATAAAAGGGCTTTGATTAGGGCCAACACCCACACTATCGAACTTGTTTGCCAATGATGCAACCTGAGCTGACAAAGATGTAAGTGCATTAACATCATGAACACCGGCTATCTTCCTTTGAGTGTTTCTTGCTGAAGGCTATTGGTAGTTGTTGGCAGCCAGTTCTTCCAACAGTTGGTGTGCTTCATCAAATGATTTACTCAATAATGAACCACTTGAGCAGCATCCATAATTGGACAATGAAGAGGTAGTATTCCTTTGTGAAAGGAGTAAATTTGATGCCAAGGAGGAATTTCATGGTGAAGGCACCTTCTCAAAAGGTCCTTGTACCTCTCCCAGGCTTCATACAATGACTCAAATTCTGATTACGTGAATGAAGTGATGTCATTCACCAATCAAGCAGTCTTGGCAGGAGGAAAGTACTTGTTCAAAAATTTTGTGCACACCTTCTCCCAAGTAGTGATAGATCCCGCTAGTAGAGACTGCAGCCAACTCTTGGCTCGATCGCTGAGAGAGAAGGGGAAGAGCTTGAGACAAATCACATCTTCTGAGACACCAGTGTGCTTGAAAGTGTCACAGATCTCCAGAAAGTTTGTCGAATGAGCATTTAGATCTTTATTTTGCAAACTGCCAAATTGGACAGATATCTGAATCATTTGGATAATGACCAGTTTGATTTCAAAATTATTGGTGCGGATGGGAGGCTGTCCGATGCTAGATTGAAGATTTCCTATTTGCGAGTTAGCAAACTGTTGGTTGTGGCTTCTGAATACTCAAGAAGAGGGAATTGAATTGAGTAATAAAACTTTTCGAAACTTATTCCTTTTTTGCAAAAACTAATTCTTTTCTTTAACTAAGAAAAAAATTTTGTCAACCAACAAACCAAAATGTGTTTTTGCAAGATATATTGCAATCAAGACTTGAAACTTAAAAAGAAATATTAATAATATGATTGATTTTAGATATGAATAAGATTATAAACTAATCAAATCATACAAGTATCCCTAACATATTGCTTAATTCATACAATCAATAATCAAGCAAATAATGAGTTAAGGGATAAAGAAAATTACAAACCGAGTTTATTCTGGTTCAGCTACCTCCTATGGTAGCCTACATCGAGTCCCCACACCACTGTGAGTTTTATCCACTATTGAAAAATCAATATACAAGATTCTTTACACAAGCTTTAATTCTGGATTCCTTCTACCCAAATGATAGCTTTTCAAATCAAAGCAATCTTGCAATTCCTATAAGAATTCCTTCTATTCTTGCACAACATCAAGAGTCCTTTCTACTCTTGGCTTCATTAGCAAGAGAACCTTCTCTCTTATCATTCTTTTACAAAATATGAAAAGATTGATTCAGATTTTAAGAAATCAGATACAACAACTTGAAGTTCTACAGAAAAGAAAACTCTATTTCTTTCAATGAAAAGGTCTCACATATTTTGTTGATTGATCTCAAATTTTTCAAATTAATTGTTATATGAAAGTGTTTGCCAATGTCCTTATATAGGTATATGACAAAATAGATCCGTTGGATACACTTTACAAGTTAGTTAAGATCAAAACAGATTCATCTGAAAAATTCTGTTATCAGTCAATTGATTAGTGCACAGATGTATTAAACAAAATTTAACTTTTATAATATGTGTACATCGATTGTGTAACATCCTGGGACTGCCTACAGGATTGACGGGTGTCTCCACAAACTAACATGAGTCTTTTCAGCGTGCTTTGTCCTCACTCACACGCATCTTAGGAAACTTCCTAGGAGGTCACCCATCCCACAATTGCTCTAGGTCAAGCACGCTTAACAATGGAGTTCTTATGTTCTAGGCTCCCGAAAAGAAGTTGCAACTTGTTGATATAGCTACGCCTAATCAATTCCTTTAAGCCATCCTCAACTATGCAATTCCATACCTGCATAGTCTTTGAATCCCTCTCATTCCGGTGCGTATTCAGTTCATTCATATTGTAACACCCTAAACTTTTGGGGTATTACCGTTGTGTCCCGAATGTACTATTTTCTGTTTTTCAACTTTAGGATAAATGACAGTTGTGTCCTTTTTGTACTGTTTGTTATTTTTCTGTATGAATTACTGCTTTATAATACTGTCTATTATTTTATTTGAACTTTTTGTGTGATTTGCTCCGGGATAGGAAAATAATATTTTTCCGGGCCAGGGAAATCTTATTTTAATTATTCGGAGCTGGGGGATCTTACTAAACCAAATTCTGAATGATACGATTAGTAATCTTTTAATTTTTAGGATTTTATTGTAAAATAAAATAATTTTATATTATTATAAAATTATTTTATTAGTCAGTACAAATAAGCGGTAATGGACCCGAAAATGTTTTGCGGGATCCACGTTTAGTAAAAGCTTAATAGGATTAGTAGCTTAATTAAGCATCATTAGTGGTGGAACATTCAAGAACATGTGACTAAGCTTAATGACTAGGCTTAATTAGTGACTAAGCTTGATCACAAGGTTAGTGACAAGGCTAGGATTAACCAATGGGAGCTAAGCTTGGTGAGCAAGTCTTAATCCTCACCCTTGATCAATTCTAAGGCTAGGATGGAGCCAAGCTAATGGACACCTCTTGCCCTTTGAAGTCTACGGCCATTCACTCATTTAAGGCCATTCTTCACTTAATTTTCATGCATTTTCTCTCTTCTTTCTCTTCCAAAAACACAAAACTCCATTGTTGTTTCCTTTGTGAAGCATTCGGCCAAGAACCCTAGTTCACCATCCATCCATCCAAAATTTTTTCTAACTAACTTTTCTAAACCTAAACACAATCCTAAGAACATCTCTAGTTGAGAGTTCTTGCAAAATCCTTCATCTTGGGCTTGAAAATCTACTTGGGAGATTCTACCTTGAAGGTGAAATTTCTTGTTTTTCATTTCTAAATTTCTTTTCAAAGTTCTAAGCCATGATTGATCCATGGTTTAAGCTTTCTTTCATGGTTATAATTTGTAGAATTTTGTTTAAGCTTGATAGGTGTCTTGGAGGGTGAAAACCGAAACCCTAAGGGAGAGTGAAAGAATATTTGTCTTCACTTAAGGTAAGAGGAAGACTTAATCTTATCATCCTTGGGTGGTGGTAAGAAGATGGAAATTGTTTGTGATTGTAGAATCCATAAGGATTTATTTGTGTGTTTGTTATTAGTTTTCCTATTTGTGATTTGTATTAATATGCATGTCTACAAGCTTTACAAATATTGTATGTGTTAAAAATGCATGTGTAAATAGTAGGATGTGAACAACATGTCAAGGATTGCATGAGTGTTCCAAAGAACACACCTCTAAGGCTCACGGCCTCAACCAAAAAGGAGAACCAAAATGTTCTCAACAATTTTCTAAATGAGTGATTTAATTGACTTAGGAAAAATAACAAGATACAACATGATTTAGAAGAAGAAAAATGATCCAAAGATCAAATATTAAATTTTTGACCAATTCGGCCAATATGCCTAAGTTGAATATTTTGATTTCTAAAATTGTTTTTCAACAAAGGTTAGGTAATGATGCTAAAAGGAATTTTTTTTACAATGAGTTGTAAGGAATAAAAATGATTAGAGTAAGTTTAAGGAGTTAAAACTAGTGATTTTAATGGCTAAAAAGAAATACAATAGTTTTGTAAAATTTCTAACATATAACTCATATTATATTTTGAAGCGTGTTAGTAATTTTCATAAAGTTAAATTATACGGTTAAAAATTAAGTAAAAGAAATTTTTACAGAAAAAATTAGGAAACCATTATTATAAGTTTCTAAACAAAATACTGTCAATTTTTAGTAAAAATAGACAAATAAGATAGAAAAGATGTCCAAATGACAATATACGGTATGAAAAATTATTCTACGTAGTTTAAATGTACTAAATATTATTTCTGTTTATTTAAACAGTAAATTTTTAAGGAATTCGGACAAGAAAATGATTTAAAAATCTTACGCAATTGAGAAAACGTTTGAAAAATAATACGCGATTTTAAAAACAGCAAAATATATTTATGCGATTTAAAAAAGTTTATAAAAGTGACGAGATTTTGAAAACACGATAAAATTTCTACGCGATTGACAAAAACAATAAGTTTTTACTATCGGGCCAAAGTGGTGGACCCGGACAGATGGTGAAACAGTATTGCCAGGTTGGTGCGTACTGTATGCGATTTGCTAGTGAGGGCATTTTCATAATTTTTGCCAGTGAGGGCATTTTCATAATTTTTGCCAGTGAGGGCATATGGTGAAACAGTAATGCTAGGTGGGTGCGTACTGTATATATATGTGATTTGCCAGTGAGGGCTTTTTGGTAATTTTTGCCAGTGAGGGCATATCTGGAATTTTTTTATCATGCATTGAGTCATGCCAATTTTGGTGAATTGATTGACGAGGTGAATAACATCATGTTGTCGATGTGATAAGCTTAGTGTGGTTCAACTTGAATGAACTTGGAGACATTAGTGTGCAAATTATTCCATTTGTGGACAGTTGGTCGCTCCTCTGGGCCGTGGTAACTGGTAACACACTAATGGACTCGACACGCACTATACTTAATCAAGATCTTGTGAAGTCTATTAGTGCAAGCCTGTAGTGACACGACGTATGATAGTGTGCTACACCACTATGCTATTTCAGTGGGCTATAGACGCAACGTGTGACAGCGCAATAGTTATGGGCGGTCGACGGTACTAATAGATTTTGCGGGTCGTTCTCTCTGATATATGTATTTTTTAGCTCCATGGAGTAGGGTTGGGTCACATCTCATATAATTATGATTTATACATTTTAAGGTTTTTATTTGCTTTATTTTATCTATCGGTATTATTTTATTTATCTGCATCATTATTTATCTGTGCTATTTTGTCTATCTGTACCACTATATGTTGTTACATTTCGTTCTATGTTACATTACATCTGAGTTATCTTGTATTTCATTTAGGTAATTATAGTATGCTATATTATATGAATTATGATACCTGTTGTATTGTCGTTTTCTTATTTACCATGTTTGTGGTGATTTAGATTGTCTTACCTCTTTCCTGTATGTGTTATTTGTATATTTTGAATTATATATTAAAGAGTTTGAGAAAGAGGAATAGCCTCTTGAGTGTGAGTATCCTGAGGAGGAGGAAGATCAGCAAGCCGAAGATCAGTTCTACGATCAAGAACCATCTGATCATCCATATCCTTTGGATTGATTGTGTGGATATGACGCTAACAGGTTTCTTTGGGTTTGTGCAACTGGAGTTCCATGGAGGCTCTGAAGCCTAGCGTCTGCGAGAGGATCGTGATTCGGTGACGTACGTAGGGCGTTTGACGATGACCATACGTACTGAGTTTGATGGAGTACTGATCTTTTCTACTTTGTTGTATTTACACGTGGAGTTATCGCTATCTCTTAGGCGTCATTGGGGCGGTATGTTTGATGCGCCTAGTGAGATCAGCAGCGTATCGACTGCACGGACCCGTGTCCGTAGAGGGTCGAGACATCCTGGATATCTATCACCTAAAGTTTCATCTGAGAGTGATCCTTCAGAGGGCTAGATATTTATGATGTGTACTTGGGCGCGTCTGCGTTTGTAGATATATAAACTTTTTACTGCTTTCTTTACTGTTCTGTTTTAGTTTTAAATATTGGTAGTTGTACATTACTTGTATAATCTAAGATGGAACCATATGTATATTATGTGAGATGATAGTGTGCTTATTTTATGTTCTGTGTTATTTTATCTCGTAATATTCTGTTTAATCAAAAAATTTTACAATCCATATTATTATATAATAAATATTTTGCAACTTGGGTAGATTTTATTTATCTTTCTCTTATTTTCTTTATAAATGTAACATCCCCACAAGGGTGTTACATTAGTTGGTATCAGAGCCCAAGTTAGAGTCTTTTGGGGTTGTGGTTGAGTCTGTTTTTGTTTGTACTGTGTGATTCTCTGTGATTTACTTCCGAAAGGATGTATCTAACTTTGTTCCTGTTATGATTGAAGAAAGAAGATGTCTGGTAAAGGACGAGGACGTGCGAACGTAAATCGGGAAGTGGATCCAATGATTGCGACTGCGGAAGCTATGCAGCGAATGGTTGAAGTAATTACTCAGCAGAATCTGAGAGCGGCTCAACAGCAAGATGCTACTGCTGATGCCCTAAATTTATCTGAATTTAGGCATAATAATCCGCCGCAGTTGAGAGGTGAGGTTGATCCTGAGAAGGCGAGTCAATGGATACAAGACTTGGAGAGAATCTTTGAAGGAATGAGATGCTCTGATGAGAAGAAGGTGACGTATGCAACCTTTATGTTAAGAGGAGACAGAGAACATTGGTGGAGATGAACCCGCCGGTTGTTGCAGGCTGAAGGAACAGAAATTACATGGGAGGTATTTTCTAATGCATTCCTGGAGAAGTATTTTCCTGCAAGTGCTAGACATGCCAAGGAGATGGAATTTCTTGGTTTACGTCAGGGTAACATGACGGTGAATGAGTATGCTACAAAATTTGAGAGTTTGTCTCAATTCTCAGATTATGCTCAAACTCGACCAGATGATGGGTGGAGATGTCGGATGTTTGAGGCAGGGTTAAGAGTGGAACTGAAGCGAGGGGTGATATCCTTGAGAATGAATCAGTTTCATGCTTTAGTTGATGCGTGTGCACGACTCGAGGAGTTAGAGCCGTCACGAGATCAAAGAAATCATAATTTTGGGCCAACCAGGTTTCAGAGAGGTGGTGGCAGTAATACTAATCGGTTTCAGCCTAACCCGTATTCTAGACCACCAGGGAATCAATCTCAACGACCACCAGTTGGGGGAAGTGCAAGTGGTAGTGGAGCTGGACAAAGAGTGGCGTTTACGCCAACATGTTTTAAGTGTGGAAAGAATGACCATCTTTCTAGTGAATGCCCTATCAAAGGAACAGTTTGTTTTAATTGCAAACAGCCTGGACATATATCTAGATATTGTACTCATCCAGAGAGAAAGCTAGCTATGAGAAATGTTCGTGCTACTCAGCCAAGGTCAGAAAGTATTCAACCAAGATCTGGAGGGCGAGTATATACTATGACCGGAACGGAAATTTCTCAATCTGATGATCTTATTCAGGGAGAAGGAGCTATTGAAGGTAATCTTCTGACTGTGTTATATGACTCTGGTGTAACACATTCATTTATTGCATATGATTGTGTGGAGAGATTGAAGTTGCCTATGTCTTCTTTGAATGTTAAATTGAGTGTTTCTACGCCAACTGCTAAACTTGTAATTACGTCTAAGATATGTTTGGATTGTCCTGTTGTTATAAAGGACCGTGTGTTTTCAGTCAACTTGATTTGTTTGCCTCTTGTTGAGATAGATGTGATATTAGGGACGAACTAGTTATCTTCTAACCATATCCTTATAGACTGTGCAAGCAAAATCATAGTTTTTCCTAAGGAAGAAAAGTCTGGATTCTTGACTGCTGTTAAAGTCAAGTCATTGTTAAGAGAAGGAGCACAGGGATATATGGTATTGTCTTCTCTAGAAGTCAAAAATGGGAAAGATGTGAATACTATTCCTGTTGTCAATGAGTTTCCAGAGATTTTTTCGGATGACGTACCTGGATTGCCACCTGAGAGGGAGATCGAGTTTTCAATTGATTTAGTACCAGGAACAGGTCCTATATCAATTGCGCCATACCGAATGTCGCCAGCAGAGTTGGTGGAGCTAAAACAGCAATTGGTGGATTTGTTGGAGAAACAGTTTGTGCGACCTAGTATTTCGCCATAGGGAGCGCCAGTACTTTTGGTCAAGAAGAAGGATGGAACTTCTCGGCTTTGCGTGGATTATCGTCAACTGAACAAGGTGACTATCAAGAATAAATATCCGCTTCCAAGAATTGATGATTTGATGGATCAGTTGAAGGAAGCAGTGGTATTCTCTAAAATAGATCTGAGATCGGGTTATCACCAGATTCGTGTTAAGGGGGAAGATATACCCAAAACAACTTTTCGAACTTGTTAAGGACATTATGAGTATCAGGTAATGCCATTCGGGGTGACGAATGCTCCTGTCATATTTGTGGACTATATGAACAGGATTTTTCATCCGTATCTAGACAGATTTGTCATTATTTTTATCGATGACATTATGATCTATTCTCAATCTAAGGAAGAGCATGCTGAACATCTCAGTATTGTTCTTCAGATTTTGAAGGAAAAGCAGCTGTATGCGAAATTGGCGAAGTGTGAGTTCTGGTTGGAGGAAGTCCAATTTCTAGGTCACGTGATTTCGAAAGAAGGTATTGCGGTAGACCCATCGAAAGTAGAGACTGTTTTACAATGGGAAAGACCTAAGACGGTGACAAAAGTTCGAAGTTTTGTTGGACTTGCTGGATATTACCGAAGGTTTATCGAAGGTTTTTCTAAGATTGCTGGACCGCTTTCACACCTTACGAGGAAAAGTCAAGCTTTTGAGTGGACGAAAGAACGTGAAGCTAGTTTCCAAGAATTGAAGAGGAGGTTAACAACTGCACTAGTGTTGATTTTGCCAGATTCTAAGGGAACTTTTGATGTGTATTGTGACGCTTCTTACCAAGGGTTAGGATGCATATTGATGCAAAATCGGAATGTTGTGGCATATGCTTCTCGACAGTTGAAGGTTCATGAGAGGGATTATTGATGCGTGCGGATGTAGTGATTAAAATTAAGATAAAAATCAGTTGTCAGGCCCACCAGAAAATAAAAACCTTACAACTAGTTGTAGTTAGTAAGGGTCGATCCACAGAGAACCAATTCAATTAACACTATTAAATAATTCCCAATTTAGACTCTGATTAACAAAAAACAATAAAAGGGGGGGTTTTGGAGTTTTGATGAACAATGAACAGCTTCAAAGATAACAATAAACAAACTGAAATCAACAATATAAGAAAATTGGTTAAGAGATTGAATCCACCACTAGATTTATATGATAATGTAAATCCACATATCCTTTTTATTCCAACATGCTCAATTATGTTTTTATGCAATTGTGAGAGTAAATCTCTGTTTTCCTTACGTGTTGGCCAATTTAGCAACCGCTCAAATCAACTCCTAATCACTGATTAGTCATAAAGCAACCGCTCTTACAACTATCCAACAATTGCATTAAGATTTAGAAAACCAATTACACTAAGGTCTATTCACACACCGGGATTAAATTACTTAGAACATATATTTCTCTAGATCTAATACCGCAACCACGCATAATAAACCCAGATCTACCACTTTTATAACTGGCAAATAGCACAAAGATAATTATACCCACATGAACATCATACATCCCACTAGATCTACTACCGCAACCGCGCATAATAAACCTAGATCTACTACTTTGAAAGTAGGAACAAGTACAAAAACCTTCATACCAACAATAGATTTAGAAATATATGAATAAAAACATAAGCGTGTTGAAATAATCAAATATGCAAAGTTTACAACATTAATACTAGCGGTTTCATCACCCCCTTAACCAAGGGAGGTTTAGTTACACATAGCTAGAAAGAAATCACAAGAAAAACTATGAAGAAACAAGAAGAAACTATGAAGAAACAAGAAACTAAGAGAGAAAATGAAGGAGAGTTACCTCTTGTTCATGATAAATGGTGCCTTTTATAGAAGTCTAAGGTAACAAAATGACAAAGGGAAGTGGGTGGATGAGTGGGTGAGTGAGTGGAGTGTTTGAGTAGATGGATTAGTGGGTTGGTTTAGTGGATTGGTTTAGTGGATGAGTGAGTGGAATGGTTGAGTGGTTGAATTAGTGAAAAATGCCAAAGGACTTTTGGTGAGTGGGAAATTATGGACATGAATGGGTGAGTGGATGGATGAGTGGATGGATTAGTGGATGAGTGGGTGGAGTGGTTAAGTGGTTGGATTAGTGTATGAGTGGATGAATGGGTGAGTTAGTGGATGAGTGGATGAGTGGATGAGTGGATTAGTGGATGGATGAGTGGATTAGTGGATGGATGAGTGGGTGGTTGAGGACGAAAATTTCGTGTCTGACTTGGAAGCCAAAAACGACCCACTATACTTCAGAACCACGAAAAGTGTTCTTCATGAAAGTTGTAGATCCTTGTCTTGGCTATAAAATGGATAGCTGGTTCGTCCAATTTGGCTTCCTTAAGCCCAAGATATGTCCCAAATACCGTAGGTTGCTCAAACCCAACTTCAGCACCTCTGTTCCGACTTGCAAGCTCAAAATGACCTATTAGACTTATTTTTCTGAAAATGTGTTCTTCATGAAAGTTGTTTATTTGGATCTTGACTATCCACTGTCCAAATTTAAGCCCATCTCCATTATTACATCTTGAGATATGATTTTATGAGTGCACACTGTTCGGATTCTACTGACAGAACCCGTATTCTGACTTCCATGTAAACTTAGGTCCCTTAGACATCTGAATCGGACTTCGAGCTCTTCATAAAAGTTGTAGAGATTCCTCTTATCTTTCCTACAAGATAAAATTCATGATTTTCAGATATCAGGAACTCAAGTTATGACCAAAATACAGAAACAGTGTAAAATCTCAATAATGCTGAAAATATTCAATTAGGACCAATTTGAGCTCAAACTCACAAAATCATGTCAAACTCAATCAATTAAGAATATGGAGAGTGTAAATGACTAAATATAAGGGTTTCTTAATGAATAAAATATGTGTTTATCAAATTCCCCCACACTTAGCTTTTTGCACTCCTGGGCAAAACTCAAGACCAAAATTTTACAATCAAGAAGAACAACCAAAGGTTCAAGGGATCAAAACATTCATGAGTTAATAATTCTCCACATCTCAAACCATCAAGCAAGGTATTTTCAACATGAATCGAGAATGATAGATCTTCACAAGATTCCCTCTCAATCTCTCAAGTGTTTAAAGGGTAGGTATTTCACTCAATTCAACCCATGAAAATTGCACTACCATAAGCTTGCTTATCTTCTACTTCTCCACTACTCAAAACACATGCACACACAAATCATGAGGACTTTATTCAAGGTTGTAGTGAGGTCAAGGTAACAGGAGAGGATAAAATGGATATGAGAAGATAAATACCAAAGAGAATAAAAGCAAATGAGAGCTGAGTTCAAATAACAAGCATAAAAGTTCATCCCAACTCTAGTGTATATCCCTTTACATATTCATTTCCCAATCCTTTTCTTTTTTTAAACACTTGGTTTTTTTTTTCTTTTTTTTTTTTCTTTCTTTTTATATATATGAACATAACTATATACATACATTTTTTTTTCTTTTTGGGCACTCTTTTCTTTTTCAACAACCATTTTGTACACACACCCCACACTTGTTCAAAAACTCATCCATTAACCAAGCTAATGTTCTTTTATTCCCTAAGGTAAAGTAAGAACACGATTTCTCATTTAAGGCACATGATGAGCTAGAAACAAGGAATGGTCAAATAAGCTCAAAGGGGTTAAGCAAAGGAAAATATACAAGGTTGGCGGAATCGAGAGAATTTTCAAGAAATCAAAAGAGTGCTTGATATCATATTGAAAACAAGGTTGGCTATTTGGTTAAACTAGCTAATTAAGAAAGAGGGCCTCAATCATGTTCATGCATGCAAGTGAAATGTAGCCTCAAAAAGAATCAAAGCAAGTTCTAGAGTGGTCATTAACATGAGTGAAAATCACACAAGAAAGAAGAGAATGGCATAAATGTTGAATCCATCCATTAGGCTCAAAATCTCACAAGGTATGCATCCATCAAACTCAATTCATCAATTTAATCATCCATCACCAAGCATATCAGTTCAAGAAGGGAGAAAAGTTATTCAATCATGCAATGAACCCCTTTTTTTTTTTTTTTTTTTTTTTTTTTTTTTGAATTTTTTTTTACAAAAAGAACATGCTGAAATCTCTCCCCACGCTTAATATAACATTGCCTTCAATGTGAAAGAGAGATATAGAAAAGAGCAACATAACCCGATAAGAAGTGAATCAACGCCAAGCGAAAAAAGAAACACACCGTCGATGCAAGTATCGGACCACTGAAAAAGAAATCAAACAATAAAACTTTAGTACTAATTAGTTACTACCTAAAAACTCCTTACTCTGCCACCAATTAAGATGCGTCTCAAGAGTAAAATTACTCCTTACTCTGCCATCACTAATTGATTTAATAAGTACATGACAATCATATCATACTTTCCAAACAAAGACAACAAATTTTTTTATTTTTTTATTTTTTTATTTTTTTATTTTTTTTTTTTTTTTTTTTTTTGGGTCAACTATCCTTCCCCCCAACTAAATCACAACATTGTCCTCAATGTTAAAATATAGATGAGTAAAGGACGAGAAGATATTACCTGTTGGAGAAAGTGACACAAATTTAAACGAAACAAGGTACAATAAAATCAAACCCATTAAAGATGAAGTCGCAGATCGGCTTTTGTTTCTTGTTACTTCCTTCGCTGCTTCCTGTTGACCAATCTATCTGAGCTAATACCGGATCAGGTACATACTCAAAAGCTTCTAATTTATCAATGAGCTCATCAATAGTGGAGGCAGAGATAAGAAGTTGTCTTGCTGAAGGAGTGATAAATTTCTGTTCCACAAATGACTTTGTCAAGAAAAGATAACAAAAGATCAAAGAAATTATTAACATTCAACAAACCAATGGGTCTATGGTGGATGTTTAGTTCGGCCCAAGAGACAATTTGAAAAATTTCTTCTAAAGTACCAAATCCACCTGGTAAGACAATAAATGCATCAGAATTGTCAACCATTGTTTTCATTCGTCCATGCATAGATGTTACCTGAATTTCTTCTCCAACTGTCTTTCCAAAGTGATGTTATTTTCACCAAAGGTTTAGGAATAACACCTAAAACCTGACTGCCTCCTATAGAAGCGACAAGTGATACAGCCCCCATTAACCCACGACAACCTCCCCATATACAAGATGAATATTCCTCGCAGAAGTGATCGACCAAGAGTGCTAGCTGCGTTTACAAAACTCTAATCCCTTCCCATAACTCGACCCACAAAAAAAACACAGACATTTTTGAGGTTACGAATAGAAGGCCCCATTCTATACTCTTCCTCCCTTTGAGTGTTTCTGAGTTGAAGGAAAATGGAGAAAATGGAGTGTTTAAGTAGGAAAAAGAATGGAAAGGGGAATAATTGCACCTATGAGGGTAGGTTGGCTGTTGTTAGAAAAGGTTGAAATTAAGAAACACAGAATCTTTTTTCCTCTTTTTTTTTACTTTTTTTTTATTTTTATTTTTTTTATTTTTATTTTTATTTTTTTTTGTTTGACTTCAAGAAAACCATCAAGGTAAAGAAGTCTAGAAACCCCTGAAGGACCCTGCTCAAAGGATCGTCTGTACAAAAATTAAAATACAACAAAATGATACAAATATAAAAGAAATAGAAAATGATGACATACCTGTATGTATAGTGTCCATGGCGTATCTTTATACTGCGCGTCATGAGTGCAGTAGACATCACGTCCTCTCTTTTTTTTTTTTTTTTTTTTGAATTTGTTAGAAAAACTTGATGAAAGATGAGTGTATACTTACTTAAGATTGGGATGGAGGTAGTCTGCTTTTTTCGGCTTTGTGCCAAAGCATTGTTGACCAAGATTCGACCCATTCAAGACCAAATAACAACATAGGGCTCCCAAAAGGGACAAGTGGCCATAATACGCCTGGCTGCCTTTGCCTCACATGTGGGATACAATCTACCTTCTTTGTTTTTCAATTAAGAAGGCTGGATCGGATGCATGCATTTCCCCATTCACGGTGTGTGTTACCAAAGCCAACCCTAAGACGTATACATAAATTTTTTTTTTTTTTTTTTTTTTTTTTTTTTTGTTTATTTTTTGTTTTGTTTTGTTTTTTTTTTTGTTTTTGAGAGATGACATGAAGAAGAAGAAGAAGAAGAAGAAGATGATGATGATATGTACAGATTGTTGTGATTGTGGCTCACATCTTCCTCTCGTTTTACGTCCGAAAACGGCTTAAACGCCTTCTATGAGTCGGGATAGGCTTCCCATCCAATTTTCTTATAAACGGCAAACAGGGTCTTTTAGAGTCGATTCCCAAGATCGTAGTAGCGTTTTTCTTCATCCTTGAAGAGATTCCACAATTTAAGAATTTCACGATGCACCAATCCACAAGAATGCGTCTCAAGAGTCAATAAGATATCATCTAATGACTCCTTACTCATCCATTCTTAATGAAGAAAATTTTATCTTCTCTATTTGCGGAAACCATCCCCAAAGTATGACATCGCTTGTTACAGCTCCATCGTCCACATTTGTAACAGACTTGTAACCTTTTTGCTCTTCTCCTTTTAGAATATGAACTTCTTCCAAGACCGGGCATATATGAGTCAAATGAAATTGAGGACTCACTGCTAATCGGACCTTCGCTTCAATTATCCAAATAGACATCTTCGGCATACCTTTGTGCATTAACGGTCTCAATCTTTCACATCGAACTTTGTAGATTTTTCTCGAGCATTTTGAGGAAAAGAAGGAAAATGTTTTCTCAGGTTTGAAAGAATGACATCCATTTTGAAGGAGAAGAAGGATTCAGTTATTTTGGGAAACTGAAAAATAAACCGACTTGAGAGTCACGGAGTACCGTATCCGCCACTTAACCGGCAACACAAAGAACTCAAGAACTTGATTTTCCAGGAATGGTTGAGTCTTTGTCCATTAACTTTACGCGCATTACCATTCCTAGGATCCTCAATATTTACGACCCCAGAGGATACACGTGTTTGACAGCAAAAGTACTGCACCACCTAGATCTCAATTTTTCAAGGAGTAGGTGCAGATGATAATCTCAAAGCAGAACCTTTTTGACCAGTTTCCGCAACTTTTGCAAAAGGTGTAACAGACTTTGAATAAAGTAGGCCAATAAAATCCATACTGCAAGATTTTCGCAGTTGTTGTCGCTGAAGAAAAGTGACCTTCACATGCTTCCGAGTGACAAAATTTAATGGCACTACCTACCTTATTGTCGGGCACACAGCTGTTTTTTTTTTTTTTTTTTAGAGATTCAAATGCTTACAACCAACAAACAGATAAAAACATAATCTAAGAAACTAATGAAAACACAAAATAAAAAGGGATAAAGAGAGCAAATCTGGTTGGGTTGCCTCCCAATGAGCGCTTAGTTTATTGTCCTCAGCCCGACATGATGATACTTTCACTGCTCCTCATATTGTGGAAGGATGAGGGTCATCACTTCCATCTCTGCACTGTCAGGAAGTTCATGATATGGTTTGAGACGATGACCATTGATCTTAAATGCTTTGCCAGAATTTTCACTCCTGATCTCAACTGCACCAAAAGGAAAAACATTAGTTACCACAAACGGCCCAATCCACTTAGAACGCAGTTTACCTGGAAATAATTTGAGTCTTGATTGGAATAGCAGGACTTTTTGTCCTCTGTGAAATTTCTTTCTGGAAATCAATTGGTCGTGGAATGCCTTAGCTTTAGTCTTATAAATCAGGGCATTCTCAAAGGCCTCATTTCTTAGTTCTTCCAATTCTTGTAACTGGAACTTCCTTTGCTTTCCAGCACCTTCCAATTCCATATTAACTTGTTTAATGGCCCAGTAAGATCGATGTTGCAACTCAACGGGCAAATGACAGGGCTTTCCATACACCAACCGAAATGGTGACATGCCGATGGGAGTCTTATAGGCAGTCCTATAAGCCCATAAAGCATCTTCAAGTCGAGTGCTCCAATCCTTTCTTGAGGGATTCACTGTCTTTTCAAGGATTGACTTAATCTCCCGGTTGGACACTTCAGTTTGCCCATTTGTCTGTGGATGGTAAGGAGTGGAAATTCATGCATTACTCCATATCTCTTCAATAGAGCATCAAAGGTTTTGTTGCGAAAATGGGTCCCTTGGTCACCGATGATAGCCCTTGGGGTCCCGAACCTGGAGAAAATATGTGACTTAACAAAATCTCGCAATGTTTTAGAATCATCGGATCGAGTGGCTTTTGCCTCCACCCATTTAGACACATAATCAACGGATAAAAGAATGTATGTGAAACCAAATGAAGGAGGGAATGGTCCCATGAAATCAATACCCCACACATCAAAGAGTTCCACAAAAATGATCGGAGTCCGAGGCATTTGATTACGAGGACCAATATTACTGTTCTCGACAATGGTCCAAGACTTACGAAGTTGTAAGCGTCTTTGAAAATTGAAGGCCAATAGAAACCACTTGTCAAGCACTTTATTGGCTGTCCTTTTACTCGCCAAAGTGTCCTCCACATGCATAGGTGTGGCAAAAGGAGAGGATGGAATGTGTCTCGAATCGGAATGCACCTCCTAATGACTTGATCTCGCACAATGCTTCCATAAGTACGGGTCATCCCGGATATAGTATTTGATCACTCCTTAATTTATCTCTTTGGGCCTTGTTCAAATCCTCCTGAAAGTCCTTAGTAACCAGGTAGTTAACAATGTCAAGATACCAAGGGATTATGGTGTTGACAACCATCAAATATTCATCCGGAAAAGTCTCCATGATAGGCATTTCTTCCTCTTCAGTTACCAATCTACTCAAGTGATCGGCCACCAAGTTTTCGCTCCCTTTCTTATCTTTAATCTCCAAGTCAAATTCCTGGAGCAATAAAATCCATCGGAGCAATCTAGGCTTTGCTTCTTTCTTTGTTAGAAGATACTTCAAGGCTGCATGATCTGAAAACACAATCACTTTAAAACCAATTAGATATGATCTAAATTTTTCTAAAGCAAATACAACAGCTAGAAGTTCCTTTTCTGTGGTTGAGTAATTAAGTTGAGCATCATTTAGAGTCCTTGATGCATAGTAAATGGCATAAGGAACTCTATCAACTCGTTGTCCCAAGACACTCCTACTGCAAAGTCACTGGCATCACACATTAGTTCAAAAGGTAACTCCCAGGTTGGGTGGCCTGATGATAGGCGCAATGCTTAACAACTTCTTGAGTTTATTGAAAGCTTCCATACATTTCTCATCAAAGTTAAAATTAACATCTTTTTGAAGAAGTCTCGCAAAGGGGCAATGAGACTTTAGAAAAGTCTTTAATGAATCTCCCAGGTAGAAACCCGCATGACCAATAAAAGAACGAATCTCCCGCACACTAGTGGGTGGTGGCAAAGAATGCATGAGTTCTACCTTAGCTTTATCTACTTCAATTCCCCTAGCGAAATTACATGACCTAACACAATACCTTCATTCACCATGAAATGACATTTTTCCCAATTCAAGACCAGGTTAGTGTCAATGCATCTTTTAAGCACCAAAGTTAAATGTTCCAAACAATTTTCAAAATCATTTCCAAAGACACTAAAGTCATCCATAAAAACCTCAATGATGTTTTCAATGTAATCGAAAAATATACTCATCATGCATCTTTGGAAAGTTCCCGGTGCATTGCGAGTCCAAAAGGCATTCGCCTATATGCAAAGGTACCAAATGGACAAGTGAATGTAGTCTTGTCTTGGTCTTCTCGGAGCGATGGCAATCTGATTGTAACCTGAAAAACCATCCGAGAAAACAATAATAAGAATGACCACTAATCTTTCTAACATTTGATCAATGAAAGGTAAAGGAAAGTGGTCTTTTCTCGTGGCGGCATTCAACTTCCTGTAATCAATACAAACACGCCACCCCTGCTCGTAACCTAGTGGGAATAAGCTCATTTTCAGCATTTCTTACCACAAGAATTCCGCATTTCTTTGGTACTACCTGGACTGGGCTTACCCACTTGCTGTCAGAAATGGGGTAGATCACCCCCACACTTAGGAGCTTCAGTATCTCCTTTTTCACAACCTCCATCATGGGAGGATTCAATCTCCGTTGAGGGTCTCTCACAGGTTTAGTATCCTCCTCCATTAATATCCTGTGCATACAAATGGAGGGACTAATACCCTTGATATCGCCTATTGACCAACCAATGGTGTCTCTTATGTTCTGCAAAACAAATTTACTACCTTTCTCTTCTTGCTCTTGGGTGAGTGACTTTGCAATTATTACTGGAAGGGTGTCCTTCTCCCCCAAGAAGATGTATTTAAGATGATCGTAGTGCTTTCGGTTCCCAATTCAGTGTGCCTCGCACAACGTAAGGTTGAGGTATATCGGTAGTAACAGTAAATCAACAAAAGTTACCTCATGCTCTTCTTACGGGAGTGGAAGAGAGCTCTTGTAAGGCAAAGAAACAATTTCATCAATGTCTTCACTCCATGGCTCTTCTTCACTCTTCTTCTTTTCCTCCCGTACATCTAAGCTATGAGTTAGAATTGTATCAAGAGCATCAAAATGGTCGATATCAAAAGTCACTAAAATTAAAGAATCAAAAGGATCAAAAGAATCAATTAAACAAGTAGAGTGCACATCACTTGGGTATCTCATAGCTTCAAAAATATTGAATCTAATTAATTCCCCATCAAATTCCATTGTTAGAATTCTGAGTGCACATCAATTTTTGTCCGTGCGGTCTTCAAAAATGGTCTTCCTAGCAAGATAGGAGCAGATTTGGGAGACTCATCCTCTTCCATGTCCAAAACATAGAAGTCTGCGGAAACACTAATTCATTCACTGTACCAAAACATCTTCAACCACACCCTTAGGGTATGCATTAGATCTATCGACCAATTGAATAACAACACCAAGTAGGTTCCAAAGGACCCAAGTATAAAGATGCATAAATAGAATATGGCATGACATTTATAGATGCACCTAAATCAAGCATTGCCCTTTCAAACCTTGTGTTACCTATAGTGCATGGAATGGTGAATGTGCCGTGGTCCTTACATTTGGTTGGGAGTTTCTTTTTAATTACAAATGAAACATTTTCTCCCACTTGGACCTTTTCATTTCCTTTTAACTTCCTCTTGTTAGTGCATAATTCTTTCGTAAAATTTTGCATATCTAGGTACCGCTTAATGGCATCTAACAAAGGGATATTAACCTCTACCTTCCTAAAAGTCTCAAGTATTTCTTTTTCTGCTTCTTCTTTCTTGGTTTTAACCAACCTACTAGGAAAAGGAGCTTTAGTGACATATTTAGGAAGGGGTTCAAAAATACTTACCTTAGGGGTTTTGGAAGTTTGCCCCTTATCATTTGCTTCTTTGGGTGGTTCATCCTTCTCTTGAATGATTGGTGGAAGAGAGGTAGGCTCATCCATCGTCTTTTCCGCTTCTCAATGTGACAAAGACTAACATTTTCCCTCGGATTCACTTCATTTGTGAGGGTAGTTTCCACTGAAGCTTGGCTTTGAAACTTGTTGAATTCTGTGGACAACTGTCCTATCCGATTCTCGCAAGTTATTGATTGCATCCTTGTTTCTTGTTTGAAACTTTGTATAGTTGCATTTGTTTCTTGTTGGAACCGCAAATTATTAGTGGCCATTTGTTTTACTAGCTCCTCTAATGAAGGCTCGATTGCTTAGGAGCTTGAACTTGCTTCTTGTCTCTCTCGAGGGAAAGGTACTTGCCTTTGTTGGAATCCTGGAGGTCCATAAGTTTGGAGGTTGATTTTGAGGTTGCTTTGCATAGCTGAAATTTGGATGATCCCTCCAACCCGGATTATATGTATTTGAGTAGGGGTTGTAATTTTTGAAAGTCCAACATATCCCCTCTTGCTCTTACCTCCTCATTTGTGTCTTCTTGGAGAGTGGGACACATATCGTTGGGATGTCCAGGATGAACAACAGATCCCACAAGCATGAACTGGTGCTTTACCCGAATCCATTAACCGCCGAACCATAGCAACAATTGAGTCATTTGTCTTGTATATCTTGGTTGTCTCTACTTCTTTCACTTTGCTCTTACTCCAAAGTGTCATTTCTAGAGTAGAATTGTTGAGTATTGGCAGCCATTCTTGAGATCAAGTTTCTAGCTTCTTGAGGAGTTTTATCAATCAATGCTCCTCCGCTAGCAAAGATCAATCATGTTGCGATCCATCACTTGTAAGCCTTCATAGAAATACTTGAATTAAAAGTCGCTCACTTATTTGATGATGAGGGCAGCTGAAACATAGCTTCTTAAATCTCTCCCAAGTAGTCATGGAGTGATTCCCCATGCCTTTGTTGAATACCACAGATTTCTTTTCTGATTGTTGCAGCTTTTGAGGCAGGGAAGTATCTGTCTAGGAAAGTTCGGGCCATGTCCTGCCATGATTGGATGGATCCGGGTGGCAAATAGTAAAGCCACTCCTTAGCTGAGTCTTTCAATGAGAATGGAAAAGCTCTCAACTTGACTTGCTCTACATGAATTCCTGCAGGTTTCATGCTAGAACATACCACATGGATTTCCTTCAAGTGCTTGTTGGGGTCCTCTCCGGGTAATCCATTGAAAGATGGCAAGAGATGGATTAAACCGGATTTCAATTCAAATGCCTCTTCATTTTCAAGAATGTCTATGCAAAGAGGTTGTTGATCTAGATCTGGAGCACCCAATGCCCTTAAAGTGTTTTCATGTCATTGTCACTTCTTCGATATTTCGGATGGCTCAAATGTCTCTGAACTTGATAGATCAATGTAACGGGCAGCTTCAATGTCAGCAGGTGTGAGTTGGAAGTTAGCCGGATGGAAGGGAAATTGAGGATGTGAAGTGAGTTGATCAATATAGTTCCTCAAATTTAGCAATCCTTCGTCTACTCCTTCAAGGGACATCAACACCTACAAAACACTCGAGAAGAAAGATTAAAAATAAAATAAAATAAAATAAAATAAAAATAGAATAAAAATAGGAAATAAATTAATAGTGTAATTGAAAAAATTGGTTCCCGAAACGGCGCCAAAATTCGATGCGTGCGGATGTAGTGATTAAAATTAAGATAAAAATCAGTTGTCGCCCCACCGAGAAAATAAAAACCTTACAACTAGTTGTAGTTAGTAAGGGTCGATCCACAGAAACCATTCAATTAACACTATTAAATAATTCCTAATTTAGACTCGATTAACAAAAAACAAGAAAAGGGGGTTTTGGAGTTTTGATGAACAATGAACACTTCAAAGATAACAATAAACAAACTGAAATCAACAATATAAGAAAATTGGTTAAGAGATTGAATCCACCACTAGATTTATATGATAATGTAAATCCACATATCCTTTTATTCCAACATGCTCAATTATGTTTTTATGCAATTGTGAGAGTAAATCTCTGTTTTCCTTACGTGTTGGCCAATTTAGCAACCGCTCAAATCAACTCCTAATCACTGATTAGTCATAAAGCAACCGCTCTTACAACTATCCAACAATTACATTAAGATTTAGAAAACCAATACACTAAGGTCTAATCACACACCGGATTAAATTACTTAGAACATATATTTCTCTAGATCTAATACCGCAACCGCGCATAATAAACCCAGATCTACCACTTTTATAACTGGCAAATAGCACAAAGATAATTATACCCACATGAACATCATACATCCCACTAGATCTACTACCGCAACCGCGCATAATAAACCTAGATCTACTACTTTGAAAGTAGGAACAAGTACAAAAACCTTCATACCAACAATAGATTTAGAAATATATGAATAAAAACATAACTGTGTTGAAATAATCAAATATGCAAAGTTTACAACATTAATACTAGCGGTTTCATCACCCCCTTAACCAAGGGAGGTTTAGTTACACATAGCTAGAAAGAAATCACAAGAAAAACTATGAAGAAACTATGAAGAAACAAGAAACTAAGAGAGAAAATGAAGGAGAGTTACCTCTTGTTCATGATAAATGGTGCCTTTTATAGAAGTCTAAGGTAACAAAATGACAAAGGGAAGTGGGTGGATGAGTGGGTGAGTGAGTGGAGTGTTTGAGTGGATGGATTAGTGGGTTGGTTTAGTGGATTGGTTTAGTGGATGAGTGAGTGGAATGGTTGAGTGGTTGAATTAGTGAAAAATGCCAAAGGACTTTTGGTGAGTGGGAAATTATGGACATGAATGGGTGAGTGGATGGATTAGTGGATGGATTAGTGGATGAATGTGTGGAGTGGTTAAGTGGTTGGATTAGTGTATGAGTGGATGAGTGGATGAGTTAGTGGATGAGTGGGTGAGTGGATGAGTGGATTAGTGGATGGTTGAGGACGAAAATTTCGTGTCTGACTTGGAAGCCAAAAACAACCCACTATACTTCAGAACCACGAAAAGTGTTCTTCATGAAAGTTGTAGATCCTTGTCTTGGCTATAAAATGGATAGCTGGTTCGTCCAATTTGGCTTCCTTAAGCCCAAGATATGTCCCAAATACCGTAGGTTGCTCAAACCCAACTTCAGCACCTCTGTTCCGATTTGCAAGCTCAAAATGACCTAATAGACTTCTTTTTCTGAAAATGTGTTCTTCATGAAAGTTGTTTATTTGGATCTTGACTATCCACTATCCAAATTTCAGCCCATCTCCATTATTACATCTTGAGATATGATTTTATGAGTGCACACTGTTCGGATTCTACTGACAGAACCCGTATTCTGACTTCCATGTAAACTTAGGTCCCTTAGACATCTGAATCGGACTTCGAGCTCTTCATCAAAGTTGTAGAGCTTCCTCTTAGCTTTCCTACAAGATAAAATTCATGATTTTCAGATATCAGGAACTCAAGTTATGACCAAAATATAGAAACAGTGTAAAATCTCAATAATGCTGAAAATATTCAATTAGGACCAATTTGAGCTCAAACTCACAAAATCATGTCAAACTCAATCAATTAAGAATATGGAGAGTGTAAATGACTAAATATAAGGGTTTCTTAATGAATAAAATATGTGTTTATCAATTATCCAACACACGATTTGGAATTGGCCGCAGTGGTCTTTGCTCTGAAAGTATGGAGGCATTTTCTGTATGGAGCGATGTTCAATGTCTTTAGTGATCACAAGAGTCTAAAGTACTTGTTTGATCAAAAAGAATTGAATATGAGACAGAGGCGATGGTTGGAATTCTTAAAGGATTATGATTTTCAACTCCAATACCATCCAGGAAAAGCTAATGTGGTAGCTGATGCCTTAAGTAGAAAGGTGCTTAGTGTTTCGGCAATGATGATAAAGGAGGAGGAATTGATTAATAAGTTTCGAGATTTATGGTTGTCAGTGGAGTTTCTGCCTGGAAAAGTTCGCCTATATAAGGTCGTGATCATAAATGAATTTCCTGATGTAGTTCGAGATAAAAAAAAGAAGACGTGTTTTTACAAAATGAGAGAAAATTGTTAAAGCAAGGTCATAAGGCGACGGTAGAGGAAGGAGCAGATGGAATCTTAAGGTTTAAGGGAAGAATCTGTATGCCTGATGATTCTGAATTGAAGAAGTCGATCCTAGATGAAGCTCATACTAGTGGTTTGAGTTTACATCCAGGGATGACCAAGATGTACCAGGACTTGAAAAGGTTATTTTGGTGGCCAAGGATGAAAAGAGATGTAGCAGAATATATGGAGTTTTGTTTGGTTTGTCAGAAGGCAAAAGTTGAACATCAAAGACCAGCTGGTATGTTGCAACCGTTAGCTATTCCAGAATGGAAATGGGATAGTATCTCAATGAATTTTGTTACTGGATTACCGAAGACGAGGAAAGGTCATGATTCGATATGGGTTATAGTCGATAGGCTTACAAAGTCAGCTCATTTCTTACCAATTAATGTTAAATATTCGTTGGAAAGATTAACTCAGTTGTACATCAGTGAGATTGTGAGGTTACATGGTGTGCCTACATGTATAGTTTCTGACAGAGATCTGAGGTTTACATCGAGGTTCTGGCGAAGTTTACAAGAAGCCATGGGAACTAAGTTGCGGTTGAGTTCAGCTTATCATCCGCAAACTGATGGTCAAACAGAGAGAACTATACAGTCTTTGGAAGATCTGTTGCGAGCCTGTGTATTGGAACAACGTGGGGGTTGGGATGAATTTTTATCTTTGATAGAATTCACTTACAATAATAGTTTTCACTCGAGCATAGGAATGGCACCCTATGAGGCGTTGTATGGAAGGCGTTGTCGAACACCGTTGTGCTGCTATCAAGATGGGAAAAATATGACTGTTGGGCCAGATCTTGTACAACAGACTACGGAAAAGGTAAAGATGATATAAGAGAAGATGAAAACGACGCAAAGCAGACAAAAGAGTTATGCGGATAAATGAAGTTGACCTCTTGAATTTGAGGAGGGTGAGCATATGTTTCTAAGAGTGACTCCTACGACCGGTGTTGGAAGAGTTATCAAATCTAAGAAGCTTACTCCTAAGTTCATTGGACCGTATCAGATTATCCGACGTATAGGTCCTGTAGCGTATCAAATTGCTTTGCCGCCTTTCCTATCCAATCTGCATGATGTATTTCATGTATCTGAGTTAAGGAAGTATATTCCAGATCCGATGCATGTTATACAGCCAGATGAAGTACAGCTGAAGGAGAATCTGACTTATGAGACCTTACCTATTAGAGTAGAGGACAGAAAAGTGAAGCAGCTTCGAGGGAAGATGATTGAATTGGTGAAAGTCATATGGAATGATGTGACAGGAGATGCAACCTGGGAGTTGGAAGACAAGATGAGGGAGCAATATCCTCATTTGTTCTGAACTATAACGAATTTCGAGGACAAAATTTTTGTTTGTTTGGGAGAGTTGTAACACCCTAAACTTTTGGGGTATTACCGTTGTGTCCCGAATGTACTGTTTTCTGTTTTTCAACTTTAGGATAAATGACAGTTGTGTCCCTTTTGTACTGTTTGTTGTTTTTCTGTATGAATTACTGCTTTATAATACTGTCTGTTATTTTATTTGAACTTTTTGTGTGATTTGCTCCGGGACAGAAAAATAATATTTTTTCGGGCCGAGGAAATCTTATTTTAATTATTCGGAGCTGGGGGATCTTACTAAACCCAATTCTGAATGATACAGTTAGTAATCTTTTAATTTTTAGGATTTTACTGTAAAATAAAATAATTTTATATTATTATAATATTATTTTATTAGTCAGTACAAATAAGCGATAATGGACCCGAAAATGTTTTGCGGGATCCACGTTTAGTAAAAGCTTAATAGGATTAGTAGCTTAATTAAGCATCATTAGTGGTGGAACATTCAAGAACATGTGACTAAGCTTAATGACTAGGCTTAATTAGTGACTAAGCTTGATGACAAGGTTAGTGGCAAGGCTAGGATTAACCAATGGGAGCTAAGCTTGGTGAGCAAGTCTTAATCCTCACCCTTGATCAATTCTAAGGCTAGGATGGAGCCAAGCTAATGGACACCTCTTGCCCTTTGAAGTCTACGGCTATTCACTCATTCAAGGCCATTCTTCACTTAATTTTCATGCATTTTCTCTCTTCTCTCTCTTCCAAAAACACAAAACTCCGTTGTTGTTTCCTTTGTGAAGCATTCGGCCAAGAACCCTAGTTCACCATCCATCCATCCAAAATTTTTTCTAACTAACTTTCCTAAACCTAAACACAATCCTAAGAACATCTATAGTTGAGAGTTCTTGCAAAATCCTTCATCTTGGGCTTGAAAATCTACTTGGGAGATTCTACCTTGAAGGTGAAATTTCTTGTTTTTTATTTCTAAATTTCTTTTCAAAGTTCTAAGCCATGATTGATCCATGGTTTAAGCTTTCTTTCATGGTTATAATTTGTAGAATTTTGTTTAAGCTTGATAGGTGTCTTGGAGGGTGAAAACCGAAACCCTAAGGGAGAGTGAAAAAATATTTGTCTTCACTTAAGGTAAGAGGAAGACTTAATCTTATCATCCTTGGGTGGTGGTAAGAAGATGGAAATTGTTTGTGATTGTATAATCCATAAGGATTCATTTGTGTGTTTATTATTAGTTTTCCTATTTGTGATTTGTATTAATATGCATGTCTACAAGCTTTACAAATATTGTATGTGTTAGAAATGCATGTGTAAATAGTAGGATGTGAACAACATGTCAAGGATTGCATGAGTGTTCCAAAGAACACACCTCTAAGGCTCACGGCCTCAACCAAAAAGGAGAACCAAAATGTTCTCAACAATTTTTTAAATGAGTGATTTAATTGACTTAGGAAAAATAACAAGATACAACATGATTTAGAAGAAGAAAAATGATCCAAAGATCAAATATTAAATTTTTGACCAATTCGGCCAATATGCCTAAGTTGAATATTTTGATTTCTAAAATTGCTTTTCAACAAAGGTTAGGTAATGATGCTAAAAGGAATTTTTTTTACAATGAGTTGTAAGGAATAAAATTGATTAGAGTAAGATTAAGGAGTTAAAACTAGTGATTTTAATGGTTAAAAAGAAATACAAGAGCTTTAAAAAAAATTTCTAACATATAGCTCATATTATATTTTGAAGCGTGTTAGTGATTTTCATAAAGTTAAATTATACGGTTAAAAATTAAGTAAAAGAAATTTTTACAGAAAAAATTAGGAAATCATTATTATAAGTTTCTAAACAAAATACTGTCAATTTTTAGTAAAAATGGACAAATAAGATAGAAAAGATGTCCAAATGACAGTATACGGTATGAAAAATTATTCTACGTAGTTTAAATGTACTAAATATTATTTCTGTTTATTTAAACAGTAAATTTTTAAGGAATTTGGACAAGAAAATGATTTAAAAATCTTACGCGATTGAGAAAACATTTGAAAAATAATACGTGATTTTAAAAACAGCAAAATATATTTACGCGATTTAAAAACGTTTGTAAAAGCGACGAGATTTTGAAAACACGATAAAATTTCTATGCGATTGACAAAAACAGTAAGTTTTTACTGTCGGGCCAAAGTGGTGGACCCGGACAGATGGTGAAACAGTATTGCCAAGTGGGTGCGTACTGTATGCGATTTGCCAGTGAGGGCATTTTCGTAATTTTCACCAGTGAGTGCATTTTCGTAATTTTTGCCAGTGAGGGCATATCTGGAATTTTTTATCATGCATTGAGTCATGCCAATTTTGGTGAATTGATTGACGAGGTGAATAACATCGTGTTGTCGATGTGATAAGCTTAGTGTGGTTCAACTTGAATGAACTTGGAGACATTAGTGTGCAGATTATTCCGTTTGTGGACAATTGGTCGCTCCTCTGGGCCGTGGTAACTGGTAACACACTAATGGACTCGACACGCACTATACTTAATCAAGATCTTGTGAAGTCTATTAGTGCAAGCCTGTAGTGACACGACGTATGACAGTGTGCTACACCACTATACTATTTCAGTGGGCTATAGACGCAACATGTGACAGCGCAATAGTTATGGGCGGTCGACGGTACTAATAGGTTTTGCAGGTCGTTCTCTCTGATATCTGTATTTTTTAGCTCCATGGAGTAGGGTTGGGTCATATCTCATATAATTATGATTTATACATTTTAAGGTTTTTATTTGCTCTATTTTATCTATCGGTATTATTATATTTATCTGTACCATTATTTATCTGTGCTATTTTGTCTATCTATACCACTATATGTTGTTACATTTCGTTCTATGTTACATTACATCTGAGTTATCTTGTATTTCATTTAGGTTATTATAGTATGCTATATTGTATGAATTGTGATACCTGTTGTATTGTCGTTTTCTTATTTACCATGCTTGTGGTGATTTAGATTGTCTTACCTCTTTCCTGTATGTGTTATTTGTATATTTTGAATTATATATTAAAGAGTTTGAGGAAGAGGAATAACCTTTTGAGTGTGAATATCCTGAGGAGGAGGAAGATCAGCAAGCCGAAGATCAGTTCTACGATCAAGAACCATCCGATCATCCATATCCTTTGGATTGATTGTGTGGATATGACGCTACTAGGTTTCTTTGGGTTTGTGCAACTGGAGTTCCATGGAGGCTCTGAAGCCTAGCGTCTGCGAGAGGATCGTGATTCGGTGATGTACGTAGGGCGTTTGACGGTGACCATACGTACTGAGTTTGATGGAGTACCGATCTTTTCTACTTTGCTGTATTTATATATGGAGTTGCCGCTATCTCTTAGGCGTCATTGGGGCGGTATGTTTGATGCGCCTAGTGAGATCAGCAGCGTATCGACTGCACGGACCCGTGTTCGTAGAGGGTCGAGGCATCTTGGATATCTATCACCTGAAGTTTCATCTGAGAGTGATCCTTCAGAGGGATAGATATTTATGATGTGTACTTGAGCGCATCTGCGTTTGTAGATATATAAACCTTTTACTGCTTTGTTTACTGTTCTGTTTTAGTTTTAAATATTGGTAGTTGTACATTACTTGTATAATCTAAGATGGAACCATATGTATATTATGTGAGATGATAGTGTGCTTATTTTATGTTTTGTGTTATTTTATCTCATAATATTCTGTTTAATCGGAAAATTTTACAATTCATATTATTATATAATAAATGTTTTGCAACTTGGGTAGATTTTATTTATCTTTTTCTTATTTTCTTTATAAATGTAACATCCCCACAAGGGTGTTACACATAGGACCCTTCACCTAGTAGCATGCCAAGAGCCACTCCTTGTACGTGCTTCTCATGCACCGGCATCCACTCCCTGCCCTCATCAACTCCGGGACACCACATGCCCACCAGCTTCCGCCTGGTTCGTCCCCGAACCACACCGTACTGGGAGAGGTTCCGGCTCTGATACTATCTGTAACATCCCGAGACTGCCTGCAAGATTGACGAGTGTCTCCACAAACCAACACGAGTCTTTTCAGCGTGCTTTGTCCTCACTCACACGTATCCTAGGAAACTTCCCAGGAGGTCACCCATCCCACAATTGCTCCAGGTCAAGCACGCTTAACAATGGAGTTCTTATGTTCTAGGTTCTCGAAAAGAAGTTGCAACTTGTAAATATAAATATGCCTAATCAATTCCTTTAAGCCATCCTCAACTATGCAGTCCCATACCTACACAGTCTTTGAATCCCTCTCATTCCGGTGCGTATTCAGTTCATTCATGGGACCCTTCGCCTTGAAGCATGCCAGGAGCCGCTCCTTGTACGTGCTTTTCATGCACCGGCGTCCACTCCCCGCCCTTATCAACCCCGGGACACCACAGATTGCTTAATCAATTATGTTCTTGGAAGTTCTTGATCTTGATTAATACACATATGAGTACATCGATGTTGTTCTTGAAACACATTCGTATTTTCTGCCCAGAAGTTTATACATCGATTATCTAATCGATTGTATAACTATATCAAAAAGTTCTTGCTTCTGTTTTGGTTTATACATAGATGTATCAATCGATGTACAGATGCAAAATTGCATACTGATCAAGTAACTCTGGAATCAATCGATGTGTACATAGATGTAAAATACTTATACATGGATGTACACAAAGATTTTCATTAAGAGTTAGTTAATTAACTGAAAGTACATTGATGTTCACATAGATGTACAAATTTATTAATTAATCTTTTTCATTCTTAATCCATTTTTACTTTTGAAAATCATTTTTACTTATTTGAGAGAGCTTAATCAAAGAATTAAACAAAGTCTTTTCTTTATAGAAAGGTTCCTAATGATCTTCCTTGAATTCCTTCTTCATGATGCTCCTTTTTTAAGTTTTCCTTCATGATCCTTTGCATCCACTTTTCTTGCTCCATAAAATCTCATTGAAAAGGTCAAGCTTGGCAAGTAGTTAGTGAATCAAAGTAATAATCATGTTAAGTTCAGTCATTAATCAAAACATATTAAAGTCATTTATCCACAAACTCCCCCTTTTTGATTGATGACAAACTTACCATACATAACATGTTTATCATTCAATATATCTTAGAAGTAATTAGAAATATCAGAGTAAATATCAGAGTAATTAAGATGCAGCAGTTGTTTACCATTTACTCCCCCTGTCTAATTGACAGTTCTTATGATTTGAACATGTATAGGATCATTGCATCATTATTTTAGACCATTAGTTATTAGTTCTAGTTGTTTTATTTAGTAGTATGGTACCCATTCATTCTCCCCCTTTATCATTATCAAAAAGAATATGTATGGGAGATTTAAAGTATGTAAAACATGGTACATATGAGAAATTTAATCATTCATTAATATCAGCATAATCAAAACAAATTATATAGTCATGTATATTCATCATTGTTCAAAACAGTAGAACAATCACAAAAAAAAAGTGCTAATATCATTCTAGACACACTCAAGACACCCCAAGATCTAAACATCTTCATTGGTCCTTGGTTCTTCAGTGTGTGTTGAAGCTTGGGTTGCTTGCTCTTCAGGATTGCCTTCCTTTTCAGGTGCAGCAGCAGCAGCAGCTTCTCTAGCTATATTCACAACATCTTCAGAAGTTAGATGAACTTTTGGAGGTGCCTTGATGGAAATGCCTAGATGTTGATGCAGAGTGGCCATTTGGCCTTCCAATGTATTTAGTTTGAGACTCAGATAGTAAATAGACTGTTTCATCACTATTTGATGTTTGGTTTGCCTGGCCTCAAAGTTTTGAAACATTTGAATAAGCTTGTCTATCTTGCTATCCATCTCTAAGTTGTCCACAGCAGCTCTTGGTTCTTCACCAACTATCCTAACCCATTCTCCATTAGCTTTGGCAAACTTCATCTTGCTAATGATTCCTTTGCCAAATTTATGAGTTATCTCTCTAGATTGAAACTTCTCTTCATTGTCCAAAGAGACTCCAAAATATTCTAGTAATCTTACCATTAGTCTAGGATAGGATAGGGTAGGGTAGCTCCACTGATTTACAATCAAGCATGTGTCTAGCAATTATAAAGCTCCAACTCATCTGCTTCCTCTATATCATAGCCCAGAGTAGCAAAATATCATTATTTTACAACACGACATGATTACCAGATCTTGGTAATAGCATCCTGCTCGGCACATATTGCAGGAGTCTATGCTGAATGTGCATAGAGCTGATGTTGATCAGTCTTCCTTCTGGTGCATTTTCAACTATAAGCGCTTTCTTTGCTTCTTCCCTATCAAAATTCTTGATCCATACATTATCAGGTCCAGTGCCAGCATGATTACTTCCCTTGTAATCTAGTCCATTAAACTGAGCAAACTCAATAAAAGTCATCTCAATTTTTGTGTTCTTCACTTCAGCAGAAAATCCATCATTATCTATCTCAAAAGTACAGTAAAAAGCTTTGATCAATGTACGGTAAATGTCACTCCTAATTTGCAGAAATTGACTTAGATTATATTCCTCTAATATCTTGTGAAAAGTAAACTCATTTTCCTCAAAGTAATTGAAATCTATAGTCCTAGCCTCACGAATGTCCCTATTTTTGAAATCATTCTTGTAAAGCATAATGTATTCCTTATGAGAGAAATACCTTTTGAGAAGTTCATTCTCAGTGACTCCTTCATCATCATTTTCTTTTTCTTCCTCTATCCTCTTTCTCTTCTTTTGAGTAGTCTTTTTTTTGGGTGTTTTCTTCACCACTTTCTTCTTCTTCTCTTGTTTCTTGGGTGCTGGTTTTGAAGATTCAGCTACCTTTTTCCCTTTATCTTGTGTCTTTTGTAAGCTCCTGATTGGGAGCTTATCAATTTTTTGAGAAGACTGGGCTTTCTCAGTTGTTTTTCTTTTAGGGCGTGTAAGGGTTGCAATGAGTGAAATAGAGTGAGGAGTGGAGGATTGAGTTAAGGAGGAAAATGTGGAGTGAGAGGGAATAGGTATAGAGGGTTAAGGTTGCTTCACACGAGCCATTGGAGACGATTTCAAGCTCTGCTAGGGTTTGGGTGAGTGATATTTGGATTTGAAAAAGTGAAAGATTTGGAGGGAAGGGTTTAACTTTATAAATCCAGACCAGTTAATCAATTACCTAATCGATGTGTTAAGGGTTTTCTTCTTCAGTACATATGTGCTAATTGATGTACTTAGCATTAGGATTTTAATTTTAAACCAGATACATCGATGTGTTAATCGATGTATCAGCTAAGTCAGAGTACCAAGTTCTGAACACTTGAACTCAATTGATGTGTGAATCGATATATATGCAATTGTGGCATACACACAATCGATGTATAGGATAAGTTAGAGAGTCCTAAATTTTGGAATTATCACTCAATCGATGTTACAATCGATGTATATGATACCATGTACCTATTTCATTAAAATAATTGATGTTCCAATCAATTGATAATGACTTCCAGAGAGTCATATTTTCTAATTTTTTTAGTCAATCGATGTTTAACATCTATGCTCTAATCATTTTAAAACAACAATACTTGTATCAATCGATTATCTAATCGATGTAAGGACACTTAAAATGAATTTCTAAGTTTGTACATAGAGTACCTAATCGATGTACCAGCTTTTAGATTAAGCATTTTGTCTAAATCAATCGATTGTGTAATCGATGTACAGGCATCAAATATCAAATTACAATGCATTTAACATTCAAAACATCAAGCATAGGTAGGATCAATTATTCCTAATTCTTTTCTTATGTAGAAAAAGCTTTCTTTAGCCAATGATTTAGTGAAAATATCAACTAATTGCTTAGATGTATCTACATATTCAATGATTATATCTCCACTTTGAATGTGATCCCTTATTAAATGATGTCTTATCTCAATGTGTTTGGTTCTTGAATGCATTATAGGATTCTCAGTGAGATTTATAGCACTAGTATTATCACATTTGATTAGTACTTTCTCTAAGAGAACACCATAGTCCATAAGTTGTTGTTTCATCTAAAGAATTTGTGCCCAGTAACTTCCTGCTGCAACATATTCTACTTCAGCAGTGGATAAAGCCACACTAGTTTGTTTCTTACTAAACCAATAAACTAATGAGTTTCCTAGAAGGTGGCAAGTTCCACTAGTACTCTTCCTATCTAACTTGCATCCAGCAAAGTAAGAATCAGAATATCCTACTAAGTTACATGTTGATCCTTTAGCATACCATAATCCCATTTCTTTAGTTCCTAATAAGTATTTCATGATTCTTTTTAAAGTAAATAAGTGTGATTCCTTAGGATCAGATTGATATCTAGCACACATACAAACACAGAACATTATATTAGGTCTACTTGCTGTTAAATAAAGGAACCAATCATACCTCTGTACTTGAAAACATCTAGTGATTTACCTTTTTCATTTTTGTCCAAGTAGTATGATGAACTCATTGGAGTAGCCATTTCCTTTGCATTCTCCATTCCAAACTTCTTCAATAATTCTTTGCAGTACTTAGTTTGGCTTATTAAAGTCCCATCATCACATTGTTTGATTTGTAATCCGAGGAAGAATATAAGTTCTCCCATCATAGACATTTCAAACTCATTTTGCATTAGTTTGGCAAATTCCTTACACAAAGATTCATTAATAGAACCAAATATAATATCATCAACATAAATTTGAACAAGTAGTATGTTTTGTGCTTTTCTTTTAGTGAATAGTATTATGTTAACTTTTCCTCTTATAAAACCCTTTTGAAGTAAGAAATTACTTAGCCTTTCATACCAAGCTCTTGGAGCTTTTTTAAGTCCATACAAGGCTTTAGTGAGTTTATACACATGATTAGGAAGTTCATTTATTTCAAAACCAGGGGTTTGACCAATATACACTTCTTCTTGTATATATCCATTTAGGAATGCACTCTTAACATCCATTTGATACAATTTAAAATCCATGATACATGCATATGCTAACAACATTCTAATGGCTTCTAATCTAGCCACAGGTGCATATGTCTCATCATAGTCAATTCCTTCTTCTTGATTATAGCCTTTGGCTACTAATCTACCTTTATTCCTTACTATGATACCATTTTCATCAAGCTTATTCCTAAACACCCATTTTGTACTAATTATTTGTTTATCCTTGGGTTTTGAAACAAGTTTCCAAACTTTATTTCTTTCAAACTGATTAAGTTCTTCTTGCATTGCCATAGTCCAGTTTTCATCAATTATTGCTTCATCTATAGTTTTAGGCTCAACTTGTGATACAAAAGTCATATTATTGCATGCATTTCTTAAGGAATGTCTAGTGGTTACCCCTTTGGATATTTCACTAATTATGTTGTCCAGAAGGTGATTCCTTGTAGTTTTCCATTCTTTAGGTAGATCTTCATGTTGAGCTTCTGCTGGAATTTTCACCACTTCATCCACTTTGGCATTGTCCTACTTTTCCTCAAGTTGAATATCTTCTAAAGTTTCTACAGCATCATCAACAAATTCCTTTCCCAACCTTTTGGGGTTAGTTTCATCAAATGTAATATGTACAAATTCTTCAATTATTTGTGTTGTTTTATTAAAGATTCTAAAAGCTTTACTAGATAATGAATAGCCTAGAAAGATTCCTTCATTAGGTTTAGGATCAAACTTTCCTAGATTATTCTTTCCATTATTTAGTGCAAAACATTTACACCCAAAGACATAGAAATGTGAAATATTTGATTTTCTACCTTTATAGAGTTCATATGGAGTCTTTTTCAAAATTGGTCTAATCAAGACTCTATTCATTAAATAGCAAGCTGTGTTTATAGCATCTGCCCAAAAATATTTTGGCATGTTTGAGTCATTTAACATAGTTCTTGCTATTTCTTCTAAAGATCCGTTTTTCCTTTCCACAACTCCATTTTGTTGTGGAGTTCTTGGAGCAGAGAAATTATGTTAAATTCCCAACTCTTCATAGAAATTATCAAATTCTTCATTTTGAAATTCTCCACCATGATCACTCCTTATAGAAGTTATTTTCATGTCTTTTTTATTTTGTACTAACTTAGCCATTTTCTTAAAGGCTGTAAAAGCTTCATTCTTATGTGCTAAGAAGAAAGTCTAAGTAAATTTAGAGTAATCATCAACTATAACTAACGCATATAAATTTCCTCCAAAACTTTTGGTCCTAGAGGGTCCAAATAAGTCCATGTGCAGAAGTTATAAAGGTCTTTCAGTTGAAACTATATTCTTAGTCTTAAAAGATACTTTAGTTTGCTTGCCCTTTTGGCATGCATCACATAAACCATCCTTTGAGTACTTGGTTTTAGGAAGTCCAATTACCAATTCTTTAGAAATAAGTTTGTTTAGATGATCCATATGAATATGTCTTATTCTTCTATGCCATAGCCAATTTTCCTCTTCCTTAGATATCAAACAACATACATCACTAGCAGAAATATTCTCTAAATCTATCATGTATATGTTATTCAATCTATTACCTATCAGCTTTGCATTACTATCATGCTTGTTTTCTATAATGCAACTACTAGAGTTAAAGAATACCTTATAACCTTTATCATATAGTTGACTAATGCTTAGTAGATTATGCTTGAGCCCTTCCACATATAGTACATCTTCTATCTTGGTAGTTGTGCTTTTTTCAATTGTTCTAACTCCTAAGATCCTTCCTTTGTTGTTATCCCCATAGGTGACACTTCCACCTTGTTTGGGAGTGAAAGATAAGAACTTTGTAATATCTCCAGTCATATGTTTGGAGCAGCCACTATCAAGATACTAATTTGAACTTTTGGCTCTCAAACACACCTACAAGACAAATTTAAGCATTTGTCTTAGGTACCCAAATTTTGTTGGGTCCTTTGGTGTTAGTCATCACATATGTTCCCTTGGGAACCCAAATTTGTTTAACACTCATCTTTGAAGGATTTCTAAAATAGCATGTAGAAGCTATATGTCCTTTTCTTGAACAATAGAAACATTTAACAAAAGGACTAGTAGAGGATTTAGGTGCAACAAAGAGTTTCTTAAAAGCCTTCTCATGCAATGCTGGTTTATAGCCTATTCCAGCTTTGTCATACACTCCTTTTTGTTATCCTAATATGGCATTTAGATTATCTCTTCCCATTGCAAATTTAGATAGAGTGGTTTTCAGTTTTTCCACTTCTTTTTCCAGAATATTGCAATTAGAACATGTAGAACTAGATGCATTTAACTTATTGTTCTTAGCTTCTAATTCTTTAGTCTTAATTTGAATAGATGCATAGTCACTACATTGTTTAGCAATGACTTTCCTAAATGACATTAATTGCTTAGCAGTTTTCAGATACTCACTATACAATTCATCAAAAGCATCTTGTAGTTCATCAAAGGTAGGAGGGATTTCATTTACCTCATCTTCATTGTCACTTTGATGGTCGGTCATGAGACAAAGATTAGCCTCTTCTTCCTCAGAATCTTCAGAGGAATCCATATCATTTTCCTCCCATGCTATGTATGCTCTTCGTGGCTTTCTATTCTTCTTGTCCTTTGACTCATGATTGTCATTCTTGTCCTTCTTTTGAAGTTTAAGACACTCATTCTTGTAATGTCCAGGTCTACCACATTCATAGCACTTCATATTTGATGTTGAACTTTTAACTTTTGAAGTGTTTTTGGAAAAGAAGTTTGAGGGCCTTTTGTTGAAGGTTTTCTTCTTTTTAAGGTATCTCTTGAACTTTCTAACTAGCAGTCCCATATCCTCATCAGATTCACAATCTTCTTCAACTTCTTCATCTTCATCATTGTCAAAGCTTTCTTTGGAGACATGTGCTTTAAGTGATAAGCCTCTTTTCTTTTTCTCATTCTCTTCATGATCATTCAATCTATGCAACTCCATCTCGTACTCTTTAAGTTTTCCAAATAGTGTAGCAATATTCATGGTTGCTAAGTCCTTTGATTCAGCTATAGCAGTAATCTTTGGTTGTCATTCTCTTGTCAAACATCTCATGATTTTGTTAATTTATTGTTCATCTGAAATGCTCTTTCCAAGTCCATTCACCTGATTCACTATATGAGTGAACCTCCTTTGCATATCATTGATGTCTTCACAATTCTTCATGTGAAAGAATTCATACTCGTGCATGAGTGAGTTCATTCTTGCTCTCTTTACATCACTAGTTCCTTCATGAGTAATTTGCAGCATATCCCACATTTGCTTGGCTGTCTTACAATTTGAAATCCTAAAAAATTCATCATAACTCAAGGCAGAAGTTATAATATTCTTAGCTTTAGCATTATAACCTACTTTCTTTTTGTCATCATCATCCCATTCACTTCTTAGTTTTTCGTTCTTGGTGCCATTTGCATCAAGAGTGTGAGGAATATATGGACCATTCTCAACAACATCTAATACATCAATGACACTTGCCTCAAGGAATATTAACATGCTTTCTTTCCAATACATATAAGCAGTGCCATTGAAAGTAAAGGGTCTTGCCAAGGAAGCCCCTTCTCCCAAGATGTCATTGAAAGCCATCCTCTTAAGTTGTTAAGCTTTACACAAGAGTGAAAGCTTTGGTACCACTTATTGGTTGTGGCTTTTGAATACTCAAGAAGGGGGGTTGAATTGAGTAATAAAACTTTTCGAAAATTATTCCTCTTTTTGCAAAAACTAATTCTTTTCTTTAACTAAGAAAAAGATTTTGTCAACTAACAAACCAAAATGTGTTTTTGCAAGATATATTGCAATTAAGACTTGAAACTTAAAAAAAAATATTAACAATACGATTGATTTCAGATATGAACAAGATTATAAACTAATCAAATCATGCAAGTATCCCTAACATATTGCTTAGTTCATACAATCAACAATAAAGCAAATAATGAGTTAAGGGATAGAGAAAATTGCAAACCGAGTTTATCCTGGTTCAGCTACCTCCTCTAGTAACCTACATCCAGTCCCCACACCACTGTGAGTTTTATCCATTATTGAAAAATCAATATACAAGATTCTTTACACAAGCTTCAATTCTAGATTCTTTCTACCCAAATGACAGCTTTTCAAATCAAAGCAATCTTGCAATTCCCATAAGAATTCCTTCTATTCTTGCACAACATCAAGAGTCCCTTCTATTCTTGATTTTATCAGCGAGAGAACCTTCTCTCTTATCACTCTTTTACAAAATATGAAAAGATTGATTCAGATTCTAAGAAATCAGATATAACAACTTGAAGTTTTATAGAAAAAAAATACTTTGTTTCTTTCAATGAAAAGCTCTCACAGTATTTTTGTGATTGATATCAAATTTTTCAAATTAATTGTTATATGAAAGTGTTTGCCAATGTCCTTATATAGGTATATGACAAAATAGATCCGTTGGATACACTTTACAAGTCAGTTAAGATCAAAATAGATTCATATGAAAAATTCTATTATCAGTCAATCGATTAGTACACAGATGTATTAAACAAAATTTAACTTTTATAACGTGTTTACATCGATTGCTTAATCAATTGTGTTCTTGGAAGTTCTTGATCTTGATTAATACATATATGAGTACATCGATGTTATTCTTGAAACACATTCATATTTTTAGCCCAGAAGTTTATACATCGATTATCTAATTGATTGTATAATTATATGAAAAAGTTCTTGCTTCTGTTTTGGTTTATACATAGATGTATCAATCGATGTACAGATGCAAAATTGTATACTGATCAAGTAACTCTGGAATCAATTAATGTATACATAGATGTAAAATACTTATACATGGATGTACACAAAGATTTTCATTAAGAGTTAGTTAATTAACTGAAAGTACATTGATGTTCACATAGATGTACAGATTTATTAATTAACTTTTTTCATTCTTAATCCATTTTTACTTTGGAATACCATTTTTACTTTGGAATACCATTTTTAATTATTTGAGAGAGCTTAATCAAAGAATTAAACAAAGTCTTTTCTTTAGAGAAAGGTTCCTAATGATTGTCCTTGAATTCCTTCTTCATGATGCTCCTTCTTTAAGTTTTCCTTCATGATCCTTTGCATCCACTTTTCTTACTCCATAAAATCTCATTGAAAAAGTCAAGTTGGGCAAGTATTTAGTGAATCAAAGTAATAATCATGTTAAATATAGTCATTAATTAAAACATATTAGAGTCATTTATCCACACAAACTCCCTCAAAGGCCTTGTATGATCATTGTTTTCTGCCATTAATGGTACCTTATTCACAAAAGAAAGAAATAGCTAATCAAAATGCAATGAAAGAAAATACTTGAAGTAGAACTAACAAAGCTCAATATCAATATTAGCAATACAAAAATTGACCATAGGTCCCCGGCAGCGGTGCAAAAAACTTACTGAGTCGGTACCAACTGCTCTTTTGCAAACCGCAAGTGCACGGGTCGCTCAAGTAATAAAAATGATGAATAAGATCATCTCCACAGGGACCATGGTAATTTCTAAAGCTAAAAATTAATATACAGTCTCATTAATTCTTTTCAAGCAAACGTAAGTTGGAATAGGTTTTATGAATAAAATACAATGCATAAAGAAAAATAAAGATAGGTGGAAAACATAGAGAATCCTTTTTCACCCCCTATTTCAACTGATAACATACAATCCTTATAAGCATATAAATGATTAGATTATGTTAGTATGAGAAACTAGCTTAGTTAAAAGCCTATGTTTAGGACGATTAACCCTATGCTATTTACCTAGTTCACTATATGTCCATGAGAACTAGAGCAAACAATAAGCATTAAGATCGATTCTCAACTAAGACTATGCACGACTAATAGGTATATGTCTATCCTATTAATGAATCAACTCATTTCGCCATTGGAATGAAATCAAACGTGCATCTATCATACAAACGTTCTAAAACCTAAAGTCCTATGTCTAGGCTTAATAGATTTCAACAAATCACTCACAAGTTGATAAGACAAATAAGAGCATTAAGAGCAATATAATAGAACAAAACCTAAATCTTTCATATAAACTAAAAAGGGGTACAAATCATTCAGTGTCAAAGGGAGATTCAAAGAATAATCTAAACACAGCTAGTTACACATTGAATACGAGAATGCCATATAAAAATCCGTATTCAAGATAAATGGAAGAGAGAGAAAAGAAGAAACAGAAGAAGAAGCCCCAATGGTTTGAGTCTTGATGCTTGAATCTTTATTCTTCAACCCTCTTTCAACCTCGAAATGCCCCCTAGCTGATGGATTCTCCAATGGACAAAAGCCCCAAAATGTACTAAGAGAGACGGAGGAGAGAAAAATAAGAAAACTTAAGAGAAAAAGAGAAAATTCAAGAGAGACCAACTGAAGTATGAGCTTCGGTATTTAAAGACAGACAACTCACACTACGATGTTAAACATTATGTGCTGCGGTGCGTAAAATTTAGGGCACCAATCACCACGGCATGATCTTCCTCACGCCGCGGCGCTTAAGCCTCGGGTTCATCAGGGTGCCAGGCAGAGAATAGAATGCCGCATTGTGTAGTTCCTTGAGCCGTGGCGTGATGTCCTGGAACTTGTCTTGTTATTTCTTTTCCAATGCAGGGCCTTGGCTTGCTTTAAGTTAGTTCTTTTGGGCTTATCCTGCTATAGAGAAATCAACTAGTCAAATACAAATGCAATCAAACTCAATCTAACTAAAGATTAGAAAGGATTAAAGCAAGATTAGAGATGAAGACTTCAACATGAAATTTACATGAAAATAGGGTGAAAGTCTTCTAACAATGCATTATAACAAGGACAAAACCATCAATAATTCATAGAGATAGGGCATAAATAACTACATTCTATGGAGTTATCAATCATTCTGTCCGAAATTGTGTTTAGCTCCATGGAGTAAGAAATTGGTCCATTGTGCATATGCATAGTCTGTCTATATATCATTGTGATACTTTATATCTGCTAAATTATTTGATACTTGATGCCATAATTGAAATTGTTGTTTCCTATATTTGAATGATATTACTGTTCTTTATTGTTTCTATGCTGCCATGTTGGCATTGATGTAGGAGATCTCACCTCTTCGTTGTATTGTTCTATTTTATGTTTATATTTGATAAAGACTGAGAGGAAGACAAAGATGGATCATATCTTTTTTGTTGTGTTGATTTTCTGTGATGGCGGCGAGAAGAGTTTTTGTTGGTTTTGTCAGAGTTCATTTCCATGGTGGAATGGATGCTTGACGTATCGACTAGGATACTGAGCGTGTTAAATATGTAGAGGAAGTGACTGTATCTATATGTAGGACCCGCAATGGGGAACCTATCTTTTCTCTTGACATCTTAGTACGTTTGGAGTTTGTTATGCCAATTAGGAAGTTGTGGGGTGATTTGCATTACACCCCTAGGGAGGATCAGGATTCTGTGGTGTCATCTGCTAGGACACCTGCCTGTGAGACCTTGCCTCTCTTCAGATCTCTATCTTCTGAGGAGGATCCGATGGAGGACCCTACTCCAAAGGCATATGGACTTGGGCTAGTTTGTGTTTTGTTAAGCAGTTTGTATATATGTCTTTTGAGTACAAACTTTATGTATTTGAGTGGACTGTGATCTATATCCCTTTATGTATATATTCTTTTGATGTGTAATATTCTGTAATTATATCCTGTGTTGCTTATGCCTTGTTTAAGTTTATGTTTTCGAGAAAGAAAATTTAAAATACGTATTTTACTATATTAAACCTTTTACACGTTTTGTTAAGTCTAGGAGTTTTAGTCGTAAATGTGATACCCTAAGGGAAGGTGTCAGATTGGCACTTAGTATCTTCTTGCCAAAAGGATATGAAATCACACTTCCATTGTGGGATGAACAACCTCCCTAGAAGAAGATTGTTGAATTTGAAGAAGCTATAAATTTCATGGGCTAGATTATGGTAACAACATTGTTAAATTTGAGCATTTTATGTTCGTCTTCCAACACATATCTGCAAACTCATAGAAGAAAAAGCCTAAGTGGCATACACTTAGTTGCATGTACCATTCTAATGTTGGCTGATTTAAGAGTGTATCTATGAAATTGTAGGCAAAGTGTTAACACCCAAAAATTAGGATCAGCTAAAATAGTTAATCTTGATAAGCTGATGGCCGAGGAAAAATAAGCTATTTAGTTGTGAGCTATTAGAATTGGACCATATTAATATAAGGCCGAACAACCATTGGCTTGGATCTCGTGGGTCTTGAATGGAAGCCATACACCACTCAAAATGAGTCCATATAGTAGTTTGAAGTGGATAAAAGAGGTAGACTAGGTAAAAACCACCTTCCCTAAAATGTAGGAACTGCTAGTGAAATAGTTTTGTGAAGGATGGAAGCTTAAATGAAGTTAGTAATTGAAGATAAGGATCAAAGAATGACATGGACCAGTTTAAATGTGAATAACAGTTACTTCCCATGAAAATAGGTGAGGGAGTTAATCAATCAACTAGCATGTTCATTGAATTTGGATGTGATGTTGTACTCATTTAGCTGATGCTGGTTAAACCAGTTTTATTATTTTTAGCCACATTAGGATCATGGGAGAAATGTTAGGGAATATGGAAGATAGGATTAGGATAGGATTAATGGCTAGTCTTGCTCTATAAATAGCATTGTATACTCAATTGTAAACACTATCAACAATCATCATTATAACAACACACAATTCAATCAAATTATCTTCATTCCCTCTTTACATTCGACTTTACTAATATGCCTTACTACCTTGGTTTTACTTCCTTCTCTTTATCATTTATGTCTTTACATCTATGCATTTTATTATTTACTTTTTACCATTAGCTACTTTCTAACACAATCTTTAGCTTATCTTCCAACTAGGCACTTTCTTTATTTAGTCTAGGAACCCATAAATGAGGAACAAAGTCCCTTCCTTAGCATTTTTTCTTGAACATAGGGAATTAACAGTTGTGAGTTTGTGGATCAGCTCAGCTAATCAATCAGAAAAAAATCATATAGATATTTTTTGGCCCTCATAGAAGGTAATGCAGAGAAGTTTCCATCGCCTGGACACGATTTCAATTGGCGTAAGCACTTGAGGTCTAGTAAGACTTTGAGCAATATGGATCTGCCATAGTTTACTTCAAAGAAAATGGTAGCCATAGATGAGTTAAGTCTTCAAATCTTCAAACTACAAATACTTAGCTTGTGGTTATGCCATCCTCTCAAATGACCACTCATAGAATTGTGGGACAACGTAATCCAAATGTTAAAGATGCTCTTGAACATGAACAACCTATGGTTATGACCACATCCTTCATTTGCTAACAAATTAACATGAGACTAATTGATCTAATATACTAGATGTCACGAATAATTAGTAGAGATCATTAAGTCTATTGTCCAAAATGAAGTCCATAATATTTGTGAACAAGAGCAAAGAGCCAGCCAGTAAGGAATAAAACACTCGACCTCAATTCTTTGTAAATTCTTCAATTGCCTAAAAACATGTTATACTTGAGATTGTGACTATTTTGGTGAGTAAAAAAAAAGACTGCCTACTACCAAGTCAGAATAGAAAAAGAATTAAAAATTGAAGTTTTTGTTTTTTTTAATATTAATTATATAATAGAATAACTATTTAATGTTTCAAAGTCAAATTGTTTTTCATCTCATTTTCTCTTTATCACTTTTAGCATGTTGGATAGTTACTTTATCCATCCTTTGTGACTGTAGCACTTTATCATTGTTTATGACTTGATTTATCTCTCTCTCTCTCTCTCTCTATGTTTCTGTTTTTTCTGTTGCATATTGGACAATTATTCAACCTCCCAAAAGACTTGTCCATCTAGTGGTTATTCTTATCCTTAGTTGCACGTTGGAGTTTGGTGGTAACTTTTTGTTCAATAAATTTTACTAGCTAGTATTTTAACATTGGGAAAATGATAACTTGTGAGTTAACTTTATAAATAGCAAATGGTAGGTGCTTCACAAACACACACAAAACAATACTTCTTTTTTATTGTCCTTTACTTTGAGTTCACTTGAGGAATCTAACAAGTTGTTCATGTGTCCTTGCTATTTCAAGTGCAGTGTTAACAAGAAGTAACTACTGTATCCTGGAGAGTATTAGCTATGATACTATCTATACTAAGTAATTTATTTGTGGTGGCAAAATACTCTTAAGCTCAGTACTTGCATGCCTTAGCAATATGTACGATTTTATATATGTTATTTTATTATTGATAACCATATATCTTTATATTTTTTTTCATACTATCTTAAGAGTATTTTTGTGATGGATACCACTATGCTTACTACTACTAAAACATTTCCTGATGTTACTCGTATAGAGCCTTTTGATGGTAAAAATTTAAAATGCTAGCAGAAAAAGTTACTCTTGTTCTACACATAGCCAATGATGAATTTGTTTTAAATATTGCTAAACCAACTACTGAAATTGAAAATTTTGAGGCGAAGCTTAATGAATGGGTTGATGCTGATAAAGTTTGCTAAAATATTATTTCAAATGTGTTGTCTAATAAGCTATTTGATGTCTATTGTAATATGAACCATGCTTTTGAAATTTGGAATACTCTTGTTAAAAAGTATGTATTAGAAGTTGCTAAAACAAAAAAAATGCTATTGGGAATTTTTTACAATTTCAAATATTGAAGAAAAAGACGTTTCTAGCCAAATTTGTGACTATCACATGATTATTTCTAAGTTATCAAATGAGGGGATAGTGCTCCCTAAGCCTTTTGTTGAAGGTTCATTGATTGAAAACCATTTTGAGTCCTAGAAAGTTTACAAGAACTCAGTGAAGCACAAAATGAAGGATATGTCCCTACAAGAAGTCATTGTCCATATCTGGATTGAAGAGAAAAAAATATTACAAGAAAAAGCAAAAAAAGCAAAGATGGTGGCTGCAAAAGAAAATCTTAAACCACAAGCCTAAAATGGTCTAAGGTACAAGCATCATGGCAAAGCATTGCAACTTAAAAAAAAAAATCAAAAGGACAAGTAGCTGTTATGTTTGTGGAAAACCATGACACCATGTGACTCAATATAGATATAGGAATCAAAACAACCTACCTATTGCTCCCAAAGCCAATCAAGTTGAGACAAATGATGTAATTATGGCGGTTGTTTCTGAGACCAATCTTGTGGCAAAGGAGAAATCTTAGGTGGTAGACTTTAGGACTACCAAGCATATCTATGCCAATAGAAATGCATTTACCTCCTACAATGTTGTGGGAAATGGAGAGGAACGTGTGTTCTTCTTAGGTGACTCTGGAACATGTGTTCTTAGGAGACTCTAGAACAGCTGCTGTTCTTGGTAAAGGAAGGGTGAATTTAAAACTCATCTTCGGGAAAATCCTCTTATTAAATGATGTTCTCCATGTACCTAATATTTTCTACAATTTGGTGTCAATATTTGTATTGGGCAAAACATGCATTAAAGTTATTTTTGAGTTTGATAAAGTTGTACTTTCTAAATGTCAGGTTTTTATGGGGAAAGGGTACTATAGTAGTGGTTTGTTTTTGTTGAATGTTTCTGAAGTTATGAATGAAAATGCATCTTCTTCTACGTACTTGATTGACTCTATTGATTTATTTCATGATAGATTAGGACATGTTATTTTTTCATACATAAAAAAAAATGAAAGAATTGGGAATTATATACGATGTGTCAATAACCAAGAATGAAAAATGTCCAATATGTGTAGAAGCCAAAAGTACAAAGAAGTCATGTACACCCCTAGAATTTCGTGAAACTGATCTTAGGCTTAATGCACACTAATCTAGGTGATTTAAATTCAACAATCACAATAGGAGGTAAAAGGTTTTATGTGACTTTCATAGATGATTTTTTCAAGGTATATATATATATTTACTATGAACTAAAGATGAAGCATAAGATAAATTTAAGAAATATAATGCTAAAGTAGAGAACAAAATAAATAAGAAAATAAAGAGACTTAGATTAGATAAAGGTGGAGAATATGAGTCTACTGCCCTTAATGCCTTTCGTAAATAATATAGAATAATTCATGTAATAACTCCACCTTACTCACTAAAATCTAATGGAATACTTGAAAGATAAAATAGGACATTAAAAGAAATGTTGAATGCTATACTAATAAGTACTAAGGCTCTTCCAAATTTGTGGGAGGAAGTTATTCTTTCTACATGTCATATACATAATAAAATTATATTTGAGAAAACTGATAAAACCCCATTTGAACTTTTGGAGAAATGACTACCTAATTTTAAATACCTTCAAATGTGGAGATGTTTAGCTAAAGTACTATTACCTGAACCAAGGAAGAGAAAAATTGGATAAAAAAAATTGAATTTTTGAAGGTGAGGAGATCTCTTAGATTTTGCCAAAAGTGCTAACGGGGTCCTAGTTGATCTTCAATAAGAATATTTTTCCATGATTTTTCTTTGTCATTTAATTTGTTTAAATGTTATGGCTTAAGATTTGACGAAGGAATTCCCATAATTAGTTGAAATGATAACGAAATTTATAATTTTCTTAATGTGAGGACGATCACTTTTTCCTAGAAGTGCTAGTGAGACCTTAGACAATCTCCAATATAATCTTATTCCAAACATTACTTGGAAATTTATAATTTTCCTGATGTGAGGATGATCACTTTTTCCTAGAAGTGCTAGCAAGACCTTAAACGATCTCTAATATAATCTTATTCCAAACATTATTTGGATTAATTTTAATGTGTGTTATCGTACACTATAAATATTAACTTTTAAAACTTGGCCGATGATGAAAAGTTGGGAGACGATTGAAGTGATGATTGTTAAATTCTTCTCAATGCTCTTGAGGCTATTATTATTAGATTTAGCTAGAAGTGCTGGTCGGATCTAATTTCACAATTAAAATAAATAAATTTTTTTGGTAAAAATAATAATAAAATAAACGTGAGCGAATTCATATGTCTCCAACCTTGTGATTGTGGTGAAGTTTTTTCTTTTATGAAAACCTTTTGTAAAATCATTTCAAAATCACTTTTTTTATTAAAAATTTTCTTGACCTTTTTTTTATAAATTATTTTCTTTAAAAAATATATTTTTTTAATTCACCACTTTCATATAACATATTGTGGGGTTTAAATTTGTTTCATAAAATAGTGGTTATTTAATAGCCCATTCCCTATCATAGTCATTTATCTTTTTTTATAACATGCCTGACAAAATGGGACATTTAAAAATAAAATAATAAATATTTTTGAATAGGTAAGACTAATTTTACTAAGTTAGTGGATAACATTGATTAAATAGGTAATCGTTTTTTGAAAGGACGGTATAGGGTGCTAATACATTCCCTACACTATAATCAAAACCCGAACCTAATCTTAAAAATGTAGAGTATATTTTTTTTAGGTGTCTAATTGCGCCATCCATTTTAATGGATAAAGCGATTAATGACAACTCCCAATTTTTTTTAAAAAATTTTTAAGTTGCCTTCTCCCAGTGCAGTTTCCCCTTTAGGATGGTTACAACAGTTGGTGACTGCATTGGGGATAGTAGAGGGTTAAGATGTAACTTTGATCTCTTGTTATATGCTAATCTAATTATTGGTCGTTGTTATTTTGTTTGTTTTATTTTTCATTTGCTTTTGTGTTTAGACACTACTTGTTTGTGACTTGTATGGATTGGTTAGTATCTTCTTGTGCTCACACACTTACACTCACAAGCCCTATACCTGAGTTCGATACCATGTAGGTTTAGATAAAGGGTTAAGTAGTTTGCCTTGAAAGACCTTCGGTCTCCGATAGGCCCACAAAACCCCCTCACTTAGATTGAATCTTTTCTTATTGTTGCTTATGATGGACGAGGAATGAGGACCTTTGCTAATCAAAGTGTTGGCGACATTAATGGCAGTTTGGGGACCTTTTATCCGCTAAGTGTCATAGAACTTAAGCCTTCACTTATTAGAATGATCCTAGAAATACCAACGTTTATGCGACTTATCTTTTAGGATAGAGTGTCGAGCCTATGTTTGTCCTTTTATAAGACAAATCATGGAATTATTTCCACCATTGGTTTTTTGCATTTCATTTGTTTGTTTTCAAAATTGATGTTAAGTTGCATTTTTACATAATTTCATTTTTTCCCTAAAAAAATAAAAATCTTTTCTCTTTTTCTGTTCACATCCATTATTGTATTTATTTATTTTCCATAAACTATAAAAAATAAGTGAATGAAAGCTTTGAGAAATTATATTTCCCATCACTAATGGTCTTCATTTTTTAGAAGTCACCGACCATTGAGCCACAACACAAGTTTGTTCGTAGCTCAATTCAAACTCGCTCTCATTCACGCCTTCAATCAATCCTTGATTCAGTAATGGCTAATAATTTGGAGGCTATTATGACCCTTGATGCCTCCATGGAAGAAAGGATGAGCAAACTAGTGGGAGATATGAGTCAAATTTTGGGATTGTTGAAGAGTTTGACATCGAACAAAGATGCAGCTAAGTCTAATGATAATTTAGATAAAACTTAGCAAGACTAGTCCAATTCTTCTATGTCACAAAACAAGACTAAGGACACATTTGGTATTGTGATTATCATTCCTAAATGGCACAAGAAAGAAACCTCACCTAAGGGAAGATTGTTTCAGATGATCAAAATAGAGAGGTAGATGTCAGGATGCTAATGAAGTGGAACAATTATAGGAGAAAATGAGAGCTATGCAAGGCTTAGAAGGTTATGGAAAATTGAATAGGTAAGACTTCTACCTATTCCCTAACATTAAGACACCTATTAAATTTAAAGTCCCTGACTTTGAGAAGTTTGAGGGGAATACAGATCCTATGATCCATTTAACTATGTACACACGTAGCATGACTGCTTATCATAAGAATGAAGAGCTAATCTGTTTTTAGCACAGTTTGGTAGATGGGGCCTTGACTTGGTTCTTGCAACTTGAAAAAAACCAAGGAAAAACCTGGCTAGGATTAGTAGAACTTTTTGTGAAGTAATATCAGTTCGTCATTAACATTGGCGTTGATAGGTCCAAATTGCAAATGATGAGAAAAACAAAGACTAAAACAGTCAGGAAGTTTGCACAAAGATAGAGGAAGAAGGCTTTTCAAGTTCAACCTCCACTCAATGATGTTACCAAGTGGCTTCAATACTCAAGAGGGGGGATGAATTGAGTTTGTAAAACAAGTTCGTAATTCTTTCGCAAAACACTTGACTATTGATTTTCGTTGAAGCTATTGACTAATTGAAATGAATGAATTGATAAGGACAATGTATATAGCTTAATAACCAACCAAGAGAGAAGTAATCAAGCAAGAGTATAGGCAATGCACAAATATAAAGAGAAGGGTTTAGAGAATCAAACACAATGATTTATCCTGGTTCGGCCACCTATCCACTTGTGACCTATGTCCAGTCCTCAAGCAACCACTTGAGATTTTTCACTATATCTTCAAGCTTCAATAGGTGCTTGACTACCTTTACAAACTTGAGCCCTCAACTCCTTGGGATGCCTCACCCTTGAGCTTGAGTCTCTTCAAACAAAGGGATGCCTCACCCTTTATAAATATGAGGGATGCCTCACCCTTTATAAATATGAGGGATGCCTCACCCTTTATAAATATGAGGGATGCCTCACCCTCTATCTTATACAGCAATTAAGATTGATTTTGAGAAGCTCTCACTAGAGTGGATGATACAAATTGAAGCTCTAATAATGCTCACAAAAGATATCTCAAAGATTGGACAAAAACAGAGCAATGAGTGATTTCAGAGTTTGATTTTCGTTTGATGTGTTGCTATGATGTTTTTAGGTTCAAGAACAACCCTTAATGATGCCCCAACAAATGTATTTAAAGCCCATTCATTAATAGAGCCGTTGGGGGTGGTTGAAGCCAAGCATTTAATGCATTCAATATAGCCGTTGGGCATGTCAAAACCTTGGTAATCGATTACAAGGTTTTGGTAATCGATTACATGGAAGATAGAACGTGTTCTTGGCTTTCTGGGCTTGTGGTAATCGATTACATGACTTGTGTAATCGATTACACGCCCTCTGACTTCATGGTAATTGATTACAATATTGATGTAATCGATTACATGGCCCTTTTGATTGTGTTCTTGGCTTTCTGGGAACATGGTAATCGATTACATGACTTATGTAATCGATTACACGTTCTCTTACTTTCTGGTAATCGATTACAGGGATGGTGTAATCGATTACAAGGCTTCTGTTTAGCTTGTAATCGATTACTAAACCTTGGTAATCGATTACACTATACTTTAAATTCATTTTTCAAGCCTTAAAACGGATTTATATCATTCCTAACTTTAGAAAACATGGATTAAACAATATAGAACATTGTTTGGCATGATCCAAGGTAAAAGAAGTTCTCTTTTAGGAATTGATCTTTGAAAACCATATTGATTCAAATCATTTTTTGAAAAATCATTTGAGATATCTTTGGGAGCATTTAACATTGATGTACTAATGCCTATATCTAAACCTCTTGATTTCTTCCTTTGATCTTGGTTTTCTCTTTTGCTCTTTGATCTTCATCTTTGTCTTTGTTATCATCAAAAACCAATTGACATGCTTCAAGACACATGCATTCACAAATGAAAGTGAAATTGTTAGACTTTTTGTCAAGACACTAGATGGAGCTTATTTTGAGAAATTGTTGGGGTTATGTTACCAAACATTTTTCTAATGTGGTAATAGCTAGGGAGCAAGTAGAAGATGTCATCAAAGAAGGCAAGCTGACTGGGTCAACTAGCATCAAGATAGATCCAAGAAGTTTAGCTTTCAAAAGAAGGAAGGAGAAGTTCACATGATAAATCTTAGAAATCAATTTGTCAACCAATCTTCTCCATATCCTATGCCAACATTTTGCCCACAACATTACCCCTTTGACCCTCTAAATTACTCCATATTAAATTCTTCAAGGCCATCACAAGTTAGAAGTCCAGCTCATTTCCCTTTAAACGACATAACATTCTCAAGCACTCTTAAAAGTGTCCCCACCAATACTACGTCTAACAAGCTAGAAAAAGATAGACCCAAAATAGATCCAATGACATTACCTCATGATGAACTTTATGTGTTACCAAGTGGCTTCAAACTCAAGAGGGGGGTGAATTGGGTTTACAAAAACTTTTCAAAAATCTTTCACAAAACACTTGTATATCAATTTTCATTGAAGTTATTAATTGATTGAAGTGAATAGATAAATAAGATTAAATACTTCACTCGCAAATAAACAAAGCCAAGATGATTAATATTCAAGCAAGCATCTAAAAGTAAAGCATCAAGGTAAAGAGATAGAGTTGAGAAGAGCAAACACAATGATTTATCCTAGTTTAACCACCCCATGTGACCTACATCCAGTCCTCAAGTAAACCACCAGGGATTTTGCACTAAACCTTCAAGCTTGCATAGGTGCTTGAAAATCTTTACAATCAAGAGAACGCAACACACCTCTGGGATGTCTTACCTTTTGTGCTTGAGCTTGTAAATAGGGATACTTCACCCTTTACAACTTTAGAGGGATACCTCACTCTTTACTCTATTAAGGGATACCTCACCCTTTTATCTCTTGAGGGATACCTCACCCTTTTTTTACAGGAAATCATAGAAGAATTGAATGATAAACTCTCAAAAGAGTAGATATTATAAATTAAAGCTCAATGGGTATCAAGGAATCACACACTAAAGCTCAAAACATAGGTTTATGAGAAAAAAGAGTTGAAACTCGTGTTCAATGCTCAAGAAGCTTTTTTTAGATTGATTTCCAACTTCTATTTAATTCCCAAACACTTGCATTTATAGCCCAAAGCATTTAAGAGCTGTTGGTGGTGGTTGGGAGCATTAAATGTAAAAAACTAGCCATTATTTTTGTTTTCTAACTTTTTAGATAATTGGTTATTAGTTTCCAATAACATGTTATTGGTTTGAATAACTAGTTATTAGTTTTGAATAACTGGTTATTGGTTTTATCAGGAAACATTGTAGTACGCGAATAACAGGTTATTTAGAAGCCATAATCAGTTAGGAGCTTTTAAAAACATAAAGATATGCTCCTAACTTAGTGAATAACCTATTATGGGTATTCCATAATCGGTTATTCCCTTTTAAAAACATTAAGACATGTTTCTGACTTAGCAAATAACTTGTTATGATTTTTAGATAATTAGTTATTGAACTCAGATAATAAGTTATTAGTTAGTCAAGAAAATAAGATTTCTAAAGGATTTTGCAACCAAAGTTTCCCAAAATCGTTTTAACCTTTCTAAAACCATTTTGCTCAAACTTAATCAATAGTTTCACAAGTATTAAACATGATTTCGAAAAGAGATTTAAGTTGAATAAAAACCAAGATATGAGCTTAGTGAGATTTCTATTTACTTGTACACAAGATCTAAGTCTTATAAGCTAAACTTGAAGATCCTTGGAACTTGATCTTTGCATAACCATTTCTTTCTTGTTTGTTATCATCAAAACCACTAATATTTCCAATGCTAATTACATTACGATGCTTTGTTGAAAGCAAATTTAATTAGCTCAAAAGTACCAGAGCTGATCTCAAATCCAGTTCCTAAATGGTACAATTCAAGTGAAACTTGTAAGTATCACTTGGGAGCACCAAGGCATTCAATTGAAAAATGCTTAACATTGAAGCTCTGAGTGCAAAAGTTGAGAAATGCTGGCAAGCTAAATTTTCAGAGTGATGATGGACAAAATATGGGGCCAAGTGTTGAGACTAACCTGCTAGTTAATCATGCTGAGGAAGACTGAGCTTGTTGTGTTAAGGAAGTTAATCCTATGTTTCTTTGTTATTTGTAATTGGCTAGTTGACATGGATAATAGTTTTGATTATAACAAACATGATGAAGATGATGGCAAGACCAAGTCCAAGAACTTCAAGATTAGCTTTAGGACTTAGAGTCTTTATGTGCAAAGCCTTTTGGATATCTCATTGGCTTTGGACGCAAAGATTAAAATGTTTTCAAAATTAATATTCCAAATCCAAAGAATCATTTTCTGGATATTTGAAAGTATTTAAAACTGTTTTTGACTCTGTGGTATTTGAATAGACCCCATGGTATTCGAATAAATGCGTTTTAATCTTCAAACGTTTTCTATTTTTCAAAATGCTATTTGAATAGCACATATGGTATTCGAATACAAAGTTTTCCAAATCTTTTTTTTCTAAATGATTTATTTGAATAGATCATAAGGTATTCGAATAGACTTGTTTCACAGAAAGCTTCTTTTAATAGAGGTATTTGAATAACTCTTAAGGTATTGAAATAACATATATCAGAAACGATTTTTATGAAACTTTCTGAAATGGAAAGAAACGACCATATTTTCATTCATTACGTGATTTAATTGCTCAAATGGCTAGTTTCTCAAAAAGCTTTATAAATAGAGACCTTAGGTCTCTTCTGAAGGTAGCCCAACTATCTGAATTATTTTTTTTTGCTTATGCTAAATTGAGATTTACTTATTTTCTCATATTTCCTGTGCTCTTTTAGCCAAAACTTTGAGATATCCTTAAAGAGCTTCTTAGTACTTCAAATTGTAATATTTACTCTTTGTAAGAGTTTCTCTTCGTCTATATTCTAGTTCTTTGTAAAAGGGTGAGATATCCCTTAGTGAAATTGTAAGGGTGAGGTATCCCTCAGTAAAATGGTGAGGTATCCTTTGTTGTAAAGAAGGTGAGGTATCCTTCAAAGGGGGTGAGGTATCTCTCTAGTGAGTAGGATGAGGTATCCCTGTTTGTCGAGGCTCAAGCACAAAGGTTAGGTATCCTAAGGTGTAAGGAGTGCTCAAATTTGTAAAGGTTGCAGCCATCTGTTTTAAGCCTGAAGATATAATGAAAAATCTCGAACAGTGTTTCAAGGACTGGACGTAGGCCACAAGTGGTTGGTGGCTAAATTAGGATAAATATTATGCCTACTCTTCTCTCCTTTATCTCTTTATTTTCAATAATTTATTTAATATTAGTTGCCTATTTATTTGTTGTGTTTAAAGCTTTGTATTATCTTCCTTATTCTCGCATTTGTTTAATATATAGCTTCGAAGAAATTTGCTTTTATCTGAGTTTGCAAAAAGTTTTTAATTACTCAATTCACCCCTTCTTGAGTACTAAAGTCACTTGGGTAGCAAGTGGTATCAGAGCTAGACTCTTGTATAAAGAGCTTAGCCGCTTCAAGAGTACATGGCTTCATCAAATGATTATGCATATGGGAAGGAAAGAATGAAATTTTTTATCAAAGCTATTGATCCAGATGTGTAGGATGCTGTCGAAAACAGCGCATTTATACCTACGCGAGAGGTTAATGGTATAAAGATTGAAAAACAAAGAAGTGAATGGTCTAATGAGGACAAGAGAAAAGTTCAATATAATTTAAGAGCCAAAAACATCATTACCACAGCTTTGGGGTATGATTAATATTTTAGAATTTGAAATTGCAAAACTGCTAAAGAAACGTGGGATACTTTACAAGTTACCCATGAGGGTACTAGTGAAGTTAAGAGATTGAGAATCAATTCTCTAACTCATGAATATGAATTATTTACAATGAGCCAAGGAGAAAACATTCAAGAAATGCAAAAGAGGTTCACCCACATTGTAAATCATCTTGCATCATTAGGAAAGAATTTTTCTAACGAAGATTTGATTAACAAAATGTTGAGATGTTTGAGCAAGATTTGACAGCCTAAGGTGACAACTATTTCAGAGTCAAGAAATTTGACAACTATGACTCTTGCGACTCTTTTTGGAAAACTTCAATAGCATGAATTGGAGTTAAATAGATTCAATCAAAGTGAAGAAAATGATAAGAAGAAAAATAAAGGAATTACACTCAAAGCCACTTCCTCAACTAATGACGGTGATGGTGATAATGATGATGGAGAAGGCACAGAACTAAATGAAGAAAACCTCAGCCTTTTAGTAAGAAAATTTAGAAAATTTCTCAGGAAAAAGGAAACTCAAAGAAAAGCATCATCAATTCCAACTTGCTACGAGTGTGGTAAACTTGGACACATGAAGATAGAGTGCCCAATTTTAGAAAAAAAAATGGAGAAATTTGAAAAGAAACCCTTCAAGGAAAGAAAGGAAAGAAGAGCCTACATAGCATGGGATGACAATGACATCGACTCAACTGATAGTTCAGATAGCGAAGAAGCTCATCTATGTCTTATGGTCAGAGGAAAAGAAGAAGAAAAAAGTGATATGAGGTAATTTCTAACTTTGACTTATCTCCTTCTTATGATGAACTTCAAGATGCCTTTGAAGAATTACATGAAGAATCAATAAAGCTCATAAAAATTAATTTCTTCATCTAAGAAAATAATTTCTTCTTTAGAAAACTAAATTCTAGTTTTAAATAAAGAAATAGAAGAATTAAAAATTGAAAATAAAACATTAAGATTAATTTATGCATGTTCAACCTGTACTTTACATGCTTCTACATCTTCATCTTGTTCTTCATGTCATATGCTTGAAAAAGGAAATTGAAGATTTAAAGAACACCCTTTCAAAACTCACCTTTGGAAGAGATAATTTAAATATTTTGTTAAGAAAACAAAGAGTCGTTTTTCAAAATGCTGGGATAGGTTATAACCCCAAAAATCATAAAAAATTTTATAAAAATTTCTTTGTTAATTCTAATACTTCAAATAGTCTTTTATTAAATGTTTTTATTGTGGAAAGAAAGCACACATCGCATCAACATGTTATGCAAGGAAAAACATTAACATGAAAATTGGAACTAAAATGGTATGGGTTCCTAAAGGTACAATACCTATAACTAACACACAAGGACCCAAGAAGATTTGGTTACCAAAAACCAAAAATTGAAATGTGTTGTAGGTGTGCTTGAAGGCCAAGAGCTGACTTTGACATCTTGAGAGTGGCTACTGTAAGCACAAGATCAACAATAATTCCAAGCTCTCTTCCTTGTTTTCATAAAGCTTGGACTTGCAATCTTTGGACAAAAATATCCCATAATTTATTTTATAAGTACACTATCATTGGGTAAGCTTTCCTTTCTTAAATTCCTTCTTTGAATGTGCTTACTGATGTATTTTTGATAAGTTTATTCGAATAAACCTATGGTTATCCGAATAAACACAAATTAGCTGCTCTAAAAATTGTGTTGCATATTAATAGTATTCGAATAATGCCTAATTTATTCGAATAACTTGACTCCAGCAACCACAGTCTTTTTGTTTTTAATTCTGTGCTGTTCGAATAAATAAAATTTTATTCGAATAAATATGATTAATATGTCTTGTGTTGTATATGCTATTCGAATAATGTTTCATCTATTCAAATAAACCTGTTTGAATAAATGAAATCCTAACCTATTCAAATAAAGCCTTCACGGGTTTTTTTTTAATCTGAATCTAGTTATTCGAATAACCAAAGGCTATTCGAATAAACCTTGGCATATATCCTGGTTTACGGACTTGATCTCTATTTTGTTTTTATCTTCTTTCAATTAAATGCTTAACTAAATATAATTGGCTACTTTTTTTTATGAAAATATATATACTTGGCTAAATTGATCCATGAAATGAAATATCTTTTGCCTTATTGTTTTGAATGCTTATTTTATGAGTTTGGCATAATGACTAACCTCTATGGATCCAAAATTGATGGATACCAAAGAAAGCATTTGAATTGTGTTGTAGGGTGATAACTATCTCAAGCAAGCATTTAAATGGAATAAATTTATTCAAACTTGAGGATAGTAAAGTATCTCTATCCCTAAACTATTGTGATATTCGTTATGCTATGGATTATATGATAGTTGATGATAATTTAATCTTAAATGATTAGATGTTTTCTTCATATAAGACGTATGCTTAACATTGACAATGTGCCTAATTGGATTTTTTTTAAACTTGCTAATTTTATCATTGCATATTGAGTGAATGATATTAGTTCTGTACATGCTTTCATCCTTATAGCATATTTCATCAAGGTGAAATAATTATCTTGATGTATGGCAGAATTCTAAGAAATTGGTAAGTGTAATTGGCTGCTTTTTGATAAATGAATAAAAATATGTTTTGAGCTCATTGTGTTTGCCTTGTTGAATATTGAGTGGTTGATTTGCTAAAATAGCAAGGATATTGGATGCATTGCTGAATATTAATTCTTTCTAATTTGTTACTAATTTGCAAATGTTAAACTTGAATAAATATCATATTGCTTTAACTCTATATCTTGCCCCATCTTTTTTATCATGACAAAAGGGGGAGAAAAATTTAAGTTCTTTGTTTGAGAAAAGTCAGGGGGAGAAAAAGTAAAAATCAAGTAAGACAAAAATAGAAATTGGATTTCAAAAGTAAAGGGGAGCTGCTGCACACATCTCTGATATAAATCACCTCTTACAAAATAGAGGGGGAGTAAATTTCTCAAATTTACTTTGTGAATACCAATTTATCTGAACTAATTTTTTTCTCAAATGTTAGTTTGTCATCATCAAAAATGGGGAGAATGTAATTAGCTAGCTGACATGGATAATAGTTTTGATGATAACAAACATGATAAAGATGATGGCAAGACCAAGTCCAAGAACATCAAGATTAGATTTAGGACTTAGAGTCTTTGCATGCGAAGCCTATTGGATATCCCATTGGTTTTGGATGCAAAGATTAAAATATTTTCAAAATTAATATTCAAAATCCAAAGAATCATTTTCTAGATATTTAAAAGTATTTAAAACTGTTTTTGACTCAGGGGTATTTGAATAGACCCCATGGTATTCAAATAAACGTGTTTTAATCTTCAAACGTTTTCTGTTTTTCAAAGTGCTATTCGAATAACACATATGGTATTCGGATACAAAGCTTTCCAAATCTGTTTTTCTAAATGATCTATTCGAATAGATCATAAGGTATTCGAATAGACCTATTTCACATAAAGCTTCTTTTAATAAAGGTATTTGAATAACTCTTAAGGTATTCGAATAACCTTATTCAGAATTATTTTTCACGAGGCTTTGCAAAATGAGTTATTCGAATAACTCATAAGGTATTCAAATAACATATATCAGAAATGGTTTTTACAAAACTTTCTGAAATGGAAAGAATGACCATATTTTCATTCATTACGTGATTTAATTGCTCAAACGGCTAGTTTCTCATAAAGCTTTATAAATAGAGACCTTGGGTCTCTTCTGAAGGTATCCCAACTATCTAATTTTTTTTTTGCTTGTGCTAAAATGAGATTTACTTATTTTCTCATATTTTTTGTACTCTTTTTGCTAAAACTTTGAGATATCCTTATAGAGCTTCTTAGTGCTTTAAATTGTAATATTTGCTCTTTGTGAGAGTTTCTCTTCATCAATATTTTGGTTCTTTGTAAAAGGGTGAGTATCCCTTAGTGAAATTTTAAGAGTGAGGTATCCTTTGTTGTAAAGAAGGTGATGTATCATTTAAAGGGGTGAGGTATCCCTGTTTGTCGAGGCTCAAGCACAAAGGTGAGGTAACCCAAGGTAAGGAGTGTGATGTGACCACGGCAAGTGTACCGGATCGTCAAGTAATAAAAACGGTGAGAAACTGGATATCGTTCTCAGGGATCGATGGCCAAGTACTAATTCACGAAGTTAGCTACTATTTAAACCAAGATTTGGATCAAAGTGGGTTTCAATAACAATAACAAAATCAAAAGAAACAAAAGCAATGACAATATTTTTGGGTTTTTCTAGTTGGCAAATTATCAAACACTTGGTATGCAAAACGATTGAAATTCAATTTATGAAATAGTTGGGATCAAGCTTCATTTGATTTCACTTGTTGCATATCAATTGGAATTAATACAAGCTATTATTCCTATTTTGTTACTGAATTCTCTAAAATACTCAACTCCTAATTCCTTAGGTAGTTAACCCTTTATTTCCAATTAAAAACCCTAATTCCTTAGGTGATTCTAAGAGATAACAAGCATTATGGTTTAGAATTCAAAGAGGTAACAAGCAAATCAATGACTATTCCTAGCCTAGAGATAAGCAAGGTTCATATCTCATAACACGAATTATATATCAAATTTTCATTCAACATACAATCCTAAATTCATCCTAAAGAGAATCAATCTTTAGAAAGCATTAAGAGAAGAGATTATAAACTCAAAATAGAAATAGCAACATGAATTAATTGAATCCAATGTCAATAACAATCAAGTTCCATCAAAATCCACCTAATCCCAACAAGGGGGAGTGTAGCTAGACATAGAAATAAATGTAGAAACTAAAACAATAGGGAAGAAGATGCAAAACTCCATGGAAGATTGAAGAAAATCTGAGTTCCCACTCTTTCTCTCTTCAAATCTACCGTAGAGCTCCCAAAATATGGCTCTTCTCTGCTCCAAAACGGCTCCCCCATGTAGCTATCCACGCAGCCCCCTCTTATTTAGGTCAGAAAAGATGAATTTAAACTCTGGTATGGGCGCCTAGGCGCTGCGTCTGGAGCGCCTGGGCGCTGAACGTCCAGAACGCATTTGCTGTCATGAGCGTGAGCGCCTAGGCGCTCAACATCCAGTATGTCTCCTTTGAAGCCTTAAGGGCGCTTAGGCGCTCCTTCTGTAGCGCCTGGGCGCTAGGTGCTCAGCAGACTTGCTCTTGATCTTCCTTGGAGGCTTTAAGTCCTCTCTTCTTGAGTGCTTTACTTTGCCACATTGAGTTTCATCATATTTCTCTTGGTGCCTACAATCAAAACAACAACAAATGAGCTAAAGCACCAATAATTGTAATCAAAATGAACTCAATCAATAAACTAAGATGGATCAACTAAAAAGATAAAATAAAACTATTTTAAGGTCAAAACAAAGTCAAAAGTTGGGCTTAAGCAGTGAAATCCCCTCAAAAGGCTTTGGAAAAACAGATAATCTAGTAGATTATCACCACCCCAAACTTAAAACTTTGCTTGTCCTCAAGAAAAACAAAATAACAAATAAGCTAAATGAAAAGACAACTCTACAACACAAACACCAATGCTGAACTGAATAAAATTAACCAAGAGTGTCCCACAACTCAAAAGTATCAAAGTTACAACGAATCAATTCATACATGCACTCCTGAAAGTAGAATTCTCAACTGTGTAGCTGAAACTCAGAGGGTAAAAAATAAGGGACATCACAATCATGCACTGATCAATCACAGCTTGAAAGTTAATGAACAAGGCATCAAAATACACCTGATAATTGGGTCACTTAAACTCTTGTATTTGGGCTTGTGTTTCCCTCAGTCATCACTTATTAAGCTCACCCTCCTTGGATTTACTTTTCATCTCAAACATGCATGCATGCCACTCACAAATGCAACAATCAAAAGTACTTTATTCAAGGTCGCTTTGGTGCCAAGGTACAAGGTAGATAAAATGAACATATAAACTGCTACCTTAGAGAGCAAGTGAGCATTGGTACTTCTAACAAAACTTCAATTCACAAATCTCATACCTTTCACATTCTACTTTTCTTTATATTTCCCCAGTAACCTACATGGTCTCAAAGGGGTACTTGATCATTGAGTCAAGTATTTCCCAGTAACCCATCGGTCTCAAAGGGGTTCCTATTCAATAAGCCAACTCTTTTTTTTTTCAACAATGGCCACCCCAAACTTAGTACATTGCTAACCCACACCTTTAGTAAATTCAATGCTCAATTACCCCTTAACATTCATTATTTTGGCTATGGCATGTTGTATGGGCAAACAAAGAATTCAGTTTATTAGACACAAAAGGGTCAACACAAAGGAAACAAACATCATTTGGTTGGCTATATGACTATCTGGCTCAACAACAAAACTGCCTTTATCATATCGATGCATTGTGCAAATCACGACATGCAAATGAGATTCAAGCAAAGCTAGGAGAATAGAAACTCACCAGTGACCTCTCATCAAAGCAAAAATGTTGAAGGCTCAAAACAACTCTCAAGGATGAATTATGAAATCCAATCACAAAAATCACCAAGTACATTAATAATAAGCTATAAGATTCATGCATGGAAATCACAATCCTTATTCAAGTACCACAATCTAAGAAATAAGCCCACAAAGCTTTCAAGTTTCCCTAACAGACAGTGCATGTATGGTTGGCTCACATTACACAGATACTATCAAGCATGGGGACCCACAAAAGTAAACTCTAAACAGTTCAACACTGGCTTGACTCACAAAAGCAATAAACTCAAATTAAGAAAAAGTTAAAACTAAACATAGCAATTGAGCAAAATGCATACAGATACATTAAACAAATAAAAATCAAACAAAAATGACTAAAATGAAAAAGTAGAGATAGAAGAGCCTGAGCATGGGTTGCCTCCCATGAAGCACTTGTTTAATGTCATTAGCTCGACGTTGCTTCTCAGCTTATCAAGGTGGCTTGAAACAAGAGAAGTAGGATGACACTTTTCTTCTGTCAGAGCTTTGTCTCCATACTTGGTCACTAACCTTGCAATCCTCTCCAAAGGCGTGTGGAACTTGACTTGAACCTGGGTGTTCTGAATAAACCTTCGCATGTGAGATTTCTTCAAGCCATGGAGGTCTCAATTTTTCAACAGATGACAGATTAGGTTTCAGCTTATCAGAAGATTTCGGCCCTTTGTGCAATGGATTATGAGAAATATGAGGATCTTTTTCTATTCCAACAATCTTAGAGAGAGAAGGATCTTTCTCCTTTTCATCGACAATCTTGGAGGTGGGAGAGTCAACATTAATAAATGGTGAAGAATTCTTACCCGTCAACTCCTTTTGAGCTTTACCTTGGATGCAATTGACGGGGGCATAGAGATCTGATGTCAGTGCAGATTTATCAAAGACATTGATGGTCACCTAGTCTCTATCCACCCTCAAAATTAGTTCACCTCTTGGCACATCAATCAATGCTCCTGAAGTTTCTAGGAATGGTCTTCCTAGAATCAGAGGGATATCAGCATCCTCTTCCATGTCTAAGACCACAAAATCTATTGGAAAGAAGAATTTGTCAACCTTCACTAGCACGTCTTCCACAATACCATATGGATGTCTGACAGATCGATCTGCTAATTGAAGGGAGATTATAGTAGGCTTAACCTCTCCAATCCTAAGTTTGTACATGATAGATAGCGGCATGAGATTAACACTTGCCCCAAGATCACAAAGAGCTTTCTCAATGTTCAGCTTACCAATGGTGCAAGGAATGGAGAAACTACCTGGATCTTTCAATTTAGGTGGTAGTTTCCTCTGAATTATAGCACTGCACTCTTCAGTAATTGTCACAGTCTCATCTTCCTTCAGCTTCCTTTTCTTTGACAGCAAATCCTTCATAAATCGGGCATAAGATGGCATCTGCTCAAGTGCCTCAGCAAAAGGAATGTTAATCTGCAGCTTCTTAAACATTTCTAGAAACTTTCCAAACTGTTTTTTATCTTGCTCCTTCTTGAGTCGTTGAGGGAATGGTAACTTGATAGTTGGTGGTGGAATCTTCACTGCTTGTTCTTTTTGTGACTCCTTTTCATTAGAGTCATTGGACAAATCACCTTGAGATACTTCAACTTGCTCGTGTGGTACTTCTTCATTGGTTTTCTCTTTCCTTGGTTGAGGCTCAAGTACCTTCCCACTCCTAGTTGTTATGGCTAAAGCATGTTCATTTCCTCTAGGATTTGGGATTGTGTCACTTGGCAATGAACCTGGGGGCCTTTCCGAAATCTGTTTTGCAAGCTGGCCCACTTGAGTTTCCAGATTACGGATTGAAGCATCCTGATTTCTAAACCCCGCTCTTGTCTCTTCCATAAAAACAGTGGTGGTTTTAACAAAGGACGAAGTTTGTGTAGCCAATTTCTCTAAGGCTAACTCCCAAGAAGCCTTCTTCTCATTAGACTGAGGTTGGGATGATGAAGGACCTTGATATGATGACTGTTGAGGGTGTCCTTGATATCCCATCTGTTGTCTTGGTTGAGCTTGATTCCCTTGATTACTCCATGAAAAATTTGGGTGATTCTTCTACCCTGGGTTGTACGTGTTGGAGTAAGGATTATTCTGTTGCCTTGGAGGATTGCTCATGAAGTTCACTTGCTCTTAAGCTGGAGGTCCAAACATGTTTCCTGGACAATCCACACTCCCGTGTTCACCTCCATAGAAATCACAAGCCAAAGGAGCATTGCGCACCGCATTCACACTAAGAGTATTAACCTTCTTTGTGAGATTCTCAAGCTGTTGAGTCAAAATTTTGTTTTGAGCCAACAGTGCATTCATAGAATCAATCTCCAAATACCTTTTTTTTTTTACAACAACTCTTTCTCCATTCCTCTGGTAGTCATTATTGGCCATCATCTCAAACAACTCCTAAGCTTCCTCTGGGGTCTTATAATTCAATGCCCCACCGGCTACAACATCAACCATGGCTCTGGTCTGAGGTAGCAAGCCATTATAAAAACTCTGCACTTGGATCCAAAAGTCAAAACAGTGGTGTGGGCATTTTCTTAATATTTCATTGTATCTCTCCCACGCTTCACTGGCCTGAATGATGTGATCACACTTCGCAACTTTGCAGCCTTGGACGGAGGAAAATACCTTGTTAGAAATTTTTGGACTAAGATAGCCCAAGTAGTAATGCTTCCCCTTGCCAATGAATCTAACCAATTCTTAGCTTTGTCCCTCACAGAGAAAGGAAACAATCTCAAACGAATAACATCTTCACTCACCCTATTGAGCTTCACAGTATCACAAATTTATAAGAAACCCGCTATATGTGCATGTGGGTCTTCATTGTCAAATCCTCCAAACTGATTGTTCTGAACCAAATGGAGTAGGGCTGGCTTCAATTCAAAATTATTTGCCTGAACTAGAGGTCTTGTTATGCTGGCTCCACACCCATCCATGTTAGGAATAGAGTAATCTATGAGAGTCCTAACAGGTGGTTGTGGTGGTGGAGGATCTACATTCTCTCCATTGTCTGCCATGTCTTCAACAACTATTTGAGTGCCACCTAAATTTCTTCTTCTTTCTCTGGTTTGCTTTCTCAAAGCTCTTGCAGTTCTTTCTATCTCAGAGTAAAAAAGAAGATAATCTGGTTAAACAGTACCTCGCATACACTAGACACACAATATCAGAGCAAAAATAACTCAATGAAATAAGTAAACTAAAGAAACTAAAACTACAATGAATAAAAAAAAAGAAAAAATGTTTAAACTAGTGACTGCCTTCGATATTACCGATATTGGTAAAATCAATCCCCAGCAACGGCACCAAAAACTTGATGTGACCACGGCAAGTGTACCGGATCGTCAAGTAATAAAACGGTGAGAAACCGGATATCGTTCTCAGGGATCGATGGCCAAGTACTAATTCACGAAGTTAGCTACTATTTAAACCAAGATTTGGATCAAAGTGGGTTTCAATAATAATAACTAAATAAAAAGAAACAAAAGCAATGACAATATTTTTGAGTTTTTCTAGTTGACAATTATCAAACACTTGGTATGCAAAATGATTGAAATTCAATTTATGAAAGAGTTGGGATCAAGCTTCATTTGATTTCACTTGTTGCATATCAATTAGAATTAATACAAGCTACTATTCCTATTTTGTTACTGAATTCACTAAAATACTCAACTACTAATTCCTTAGGTAGTTAACCCTTTGTTTCCAATTAAAAACTCTAATTCCTTAGGTGATTCTAAGAGATAACAAGCATTATGGTTTAGAATTCAAAGAGGTAACAAGCAAATCAATGACTATTCCTAGCCTAGAGATAAGCAAGGTTCATAATCTCATAACACAAATTATATATCAAATTTCCATTCAACATACCATCCTAAATTCATCCTAAAGAGAATCAATCTTTAGAAAGCATTAAGAGAAGAGATTATAAACTCAAAATAGAAATAGCAACATGAATTAATTGAATCCAATGTCAATAACAATCAAGTTCCATCAAAATCCACCTAATCTCAATAAGGGGGAGTTTAGCTAGACATAGAAATAAATGTAGAAACTAAAACAATAGGGAAGAAGATGCAAAACTCCATGGAAGATTGAAGAAAATCTGAGTTCCTACTATTCCTCTCTTCAAATCTACCGTAGAGCTCCCAAAATATGGCTATTCTCTGCTCCAAAACGGCTCCCCCACGTAGCCCCCTCTTATTTAGGTCAGAAAAGATGAATTTAAACTCTGGTATGGGCGCCTAGGCGCTGCGTCTGGAGCGCCTGGGCGCTGAACGTCCAGAACGTATTTGCTGTCATGAGCGTGAGCGCCTAGGCGCTTCATTTTGAGCGCCTAGGCGCTAAACATCCAGAATGTCTCCTTTGAAGCTTTAAGGGCGCTTAGGCGCTCCTTCTGTAGCGCCTGGGCGCTAGGTGCTCAGCAGACTTGCTCTTGATCTTCCTTGGAGGCTTTAAGTCCTCTCTTCTTGAGTGCTTTACTTTGCCACATTGAGTTTCATCATATTTCTCTTGGTGCTTACAATCAAAACAACAACAAATGAGCTAAAGCACTAATAATTTTAATCAAAATGAACTCAATCTAACAAACTAAGATGGATCAATTAAAAAGACAAAATAAAATTATTTTAAGGTCAAAACAACGTCAAAAGTTGGGCTTAAGCAGTGAAATCCCCTCAAAAGGCTTTGGAAAAACAAATAATCTAGAAAATTATCAGAGTGCTCAGGTTTGTAAAGGTTGGAGGCACCTATTTTAAACCTGAAGATATAGTGAAAAATTTCGAACTGTGTTTCAAGGACTGGACATAGATCACAAGTGGTTGGTGGCTGAATCAGGATAAATATTGTGCCTGCTCTTCTCTCCTTTATCTCTTTATTTTCAATAATTTATTTAATATTAGTTACCTATTTATTTGATGTGTTTAAAGCCTTCTATTATTTTCCTTATTCTCACATTTGTTTAATATATAGCTTCGAAGAAATTTGCTTTTATATGAGTTTGCGAAAAGTTTTTAATTACTCAATTCACCCCCTCTTGAGTACTAAAGCTACTTGGGTAACATTATTGTGTTCTCACTTTTTCTATTTAGTGTTTATGTTTAACTTTACTTCTATATCGAATACATTAATGTAATTTTCTTTCAGTAATAAAGTTATCATTTGTTCATATTCTGTTGTCTCTTGGGATATCTCCATTTCACCAAAAAAAGAAAAGAAAAGAAAAGAATGGAAGATAAAGAAAGAGAAAAAAGAAATGATAAAGAAATAAAGGAGCAATCGAACAATCTTATTCACTTAATTTTGTCTTAGGATTAAACTTTTGAAATGAAGATTGGTAATCTTTCTCTTTCCTTAAAAAAATGTTATCCATTGTCACCATGCTTAAGCCTAAATTTCTTTTTGAAATAACCTTGGACAAGAATCACCTATACACTAAGGGCTTGTGTCTTACTGTCAATTGATTATTGTGTAGTCTATGAATACGAAATAAGGAAGAGAAAGTATATGAAAAGAAAATAGGAAAAGACATACAATTTAAGTGAATGAATGAAAAAGCAAAGAAAGGAAAAAGAAATGATGAAAAGAGGTGGTCCAAAATAAGATGAGGACAACTGTTTTTGAAGGTATAAATAAAGTAAGCAATATGGTGGAAAAATTAAAGATACTTTGTGTAATACCCTAGATAAACATGTTAGACTTGTATATGGTTATAGAGGTAGCCTAATACTTACTTAACATATCTGTTGAATTTTATGGTTTTCTGAGCATGTTTAGTCACTTTACTATAACACTATGTGTGAGATATAGCTGTTAATATCCTCGAAAATGGTTTAAAATGCTTCGTTAATGGAAATAGATGTAGAGACTTTATTTCTAGGTCACAAATGTGTAAAGTGTGCTATAGTTAAAATTTGAGAATAATCAGAGCTAGTTTGGTATTTTAAGCATACTAGTTATGCGTTTTAATACCAGCTTGACCAGTAGTTGATATAAAAATGATGGTATTGGTACAACAAATTTTTTTATGAATCTTAGGATTTATTTTGAATATGTTGGAAGCTAGGAAATTGGATTTGGAGAAATCTATGAGTTCTTAGTAGATCGGGATTTTTGGTACCCTTTAGTGATTAGCTTTAAGAAGCCAAATCTGACTTCTCTTCATTTTCTCTCACAGCAACTAGAAACAAAAGAAGGAAAAGAGAATGGAAGAAGTGAAACTATGGGGAATAAAAAGAAAGATAGGGGAAAACAAAAAGGCCAAGAATCAAAGTTTGAAGGAGGATCCAAGAGCAAGATCAAGGCTTCAAGATCTTCATCTTTCTTGCACAAGAGGTAGGGGTTTTGTGTTCTTTTCATATTCTTTTTCTCCAGTTTCACCAATTGTGCATAAGTGATGCATAATAGGTCATGTTGGATTTTTAGGGGTGTTTGGAGTGTTTTTCTTGTTTGGATGAGTTTCAAGGGTTGTTTATGGCTTGTTCATATGATGAGTTTGAGTTAGAAACTTAGAACTCTCCATTTGAACCCTTGATGGACAAAGTAGGAAAATAGGGGTTTAGATAAGTGATTTGGTTCATAGATACAAATTTGGTGGTTTTAGTTTGTGATTGATGTTTCCTATGTGTTAGAGAACTTGTTAGGAACTTGAAATCACCTAGAAATTACTTTAGAGTGGTTGAATCTCGTGAGATTCACCAATGGAATAGTGGCTCTGTAACACCCTAACTTTTGGTTAAATTATGATATTGTCCTAAATGTACTGTTTTATGTTTTTTTTGTGTTATAAAATTAATTTAACTGTTTCATGACTGTATTTAACTGTTGTGTGTTATTTACTTTGAGTCATGAAAATAATAATTTTTGGGCTGGAAAAAATCTTAATTTAATTATTCAGAGCTGGGAGATCTTACTAAACCTAATTCTGAGTGATACGTGTATTAATCTTTTAATTTTTAGAATTTAACTGTGCATTAAAAATATTTTATATTTTTATAATATTATTTTATTAGACAATACCTACTATCTCAAAAACAGTAGAAATATGCTTCAAAACGAACCATGGACCCGAAAAAGTCTATGGGACCCATATTGGGTGCACTAGTCAACGAAATGGGCTTGAATTATTTTCAGCCAATGAGAGCTAGTCAACAATAGTGGCTAAAAAGTTTCTAAGCCAATAGGAATCAAGTCCACAAAAGTGGTTGACTAGTTAGTAAGTAACTAGAAAAACTAAACTAAGTTAATCTAACTAAACTAAGTTAAATTAATGTATCTAGGTAGTAACTAAATGAAGTAAAACTAGTTAGCTACACCTTAGAATTATAGTTAGAGAAGGTTCTAGTAAAGTTAGATAATGGCTAGCAACCTTAAGTAACTAGATAGTTAGACAAGTAACTAAGCAACTTAACCAAATGCACCTAAGTTTAACTAGATTGTCTAAGAGAACACAAACTTAGTTTGCTCTCCCTTGGAGCAATTCGGCCAAGCACATTCAAGAAGGATCAAGAAGCTTGGTGACTTGATTTCCTACACCAATGGGAAGCTAACTTAGGGGCAAAGCCTTGGATATCCACCCTAGATCACATCTACAGTTGTTAGGAGGTCTTGGAAGGTCAACAAAGGTGGCCACCTCCTTTGAGCTCCACGACCATGCATAGGAGAGGAGGGCATTTCACTTCATTCTCACCTTACTCTCACTTAAGCTTTTGCTTTTCTCTTTTCAAGAACACCAAGAAAAACTCCATAGCTTTCTCCTTGACCTATTCGGCCACCACCCTAAACCAACACCTCCACTCTTCTAAATTTTCACCTAACACCACTTCTCAAATCCAAACATCATTCCAAGAACTTCTCTAGTTGAGAGTTCCTTCAAAATCATCCATCTTGAGCTTGGAAAACCACCTTGAAGATTATTTTCTACAATGTGAAAACCCTTGTTTCTTATTTCAAACTTGATTTCTTAGGTTCTAAGTCATGATTGATCCATGGTTTATATTTTTCACCTATAGTTATGACTCTTTAAAATTTGTTTGAGCTTGTTAGGGATCCTTTGGAGGTCACACGAAAATCGCTAGGAGGAGTCTAGGAGGAGTTTGTCTTCCCTTAAGGTAAGAAGGAGATTTAATCTCATCAACCTTGTGTGGTGGTTAGAAAATGGATATATTTGTGGTGAAGAATCCATAAGGATTCATTCACTTAGTTGTTTAATGTCTTTTCTTATTTGTGATTGATTATGTTTGCAAGCATGTCTAAAGCTTTAAAATATATGGTATGTGTTCATAGATGTATGATAATTATGGTAGGATGTGAATAACATGTGAGGATTTGCATGAGTGTTCCAAAGAACACAAGGAAGCTCACAGCTTCACCAAGAAAAAGAGAACCAAAATGTTCTCAACCATTTTCTAAAAGAATGAATTAATTGATTTAATTGAATTAATGAATTTTACAATGACTTAGAAGATGGAAAATAATTTAAAGATGATTTGTAAAGAATATGTTGAATTCGGCCAAAATGCCATTCAATGTATATTTGATTCCAAAATTATTTTCTAATGTGGACTAAGTAGTTAACTTAAAGAGAATTCAATTTCAATGAATTTTTGGAGAACAAAATAAATGAACTTAGTTTTAGAAACCTAATTTAGAGTAATTAAGTATAAATAAGAAATAAATTGGACACTCGAAAAATGCTAACGTAAAGCTCACCTTTGGGTTTTGAAGCGTGTTAGTATATTTCAAGTAGTAAATAATGGTTAAGGCTAATAGAGGTAATTTTTAAAGGAAAACGTAAAAAAATATCATTTAATAGATTTTCTAAACGAAATGCTGTCAAAATTAACTAAAAATGAACAAATAATGGAGAAAGTCTGAAAATATAATTTAGAAAGCAAAGAAATAGTATACGTAGTTGAAAAATACTAGAAATAGCTTACGTGTATTTAAAGTAATGATTTTTAAGCTACGCGATTGAGAAAACAATTTAAAAACGTTACGCGATTGAGAAAATAATTTAAAAACACTACGCGATATTTAAAATGTCAAAAAATATTTATGCGATTTGAAAACGTTTGAAAAAGGTGACGCAATTGTGAAAATGCGATCAAATCTTAACGCGACTACAAGGAACAGTAAGTTTTGCTGTCGGGCCAAAGTGGTAGACTCAGACATATTGAGAAATAGCACTGTCAAGTGGAGATATACTATATTTGGTTTATACCGATACTGAGGATATTGGTGTAATTATGGCGATAATGAGGGCATTTGTGTAATTATGGTATATAGTGATAATGAGGGCATTTGTGTAATTTTGGTTTATGTTCATACATTGAGAGATGTATCAATTTGGTTGAAATTAGCGATTGGCTGACGAGATGAATTACACCGTGTTGTGGGTGTGATAGGCATAGTGTGGTTCATTGAGTGAACTTGGAGGTGTTAGTGTGCGGAGGATTCCACATGTAGACAGTTGGTAGCTCCTCTAGGCCGTGGTAACGGGCAACACACTAACGATCTCAACAAGCACTATTCTTAATCAAGATCTTGTGGAGACTGTCTAGTACAATGCCTGTTGTGCACGACGTTTGGACTGTGTACTAACTACACGATGATTTTGACTGTGTGCTATTCACACGACATTTGACTGTGTAATAGTGGGTTGGGCAGCCTGAGGTACGGATAGGTCTTTCGGATCATTCTCTCTGATGTTTGTGTTTAGCTCCATGGAGTAAGAATGAGTCGGTGTACATTTGCATTTGTGGTCTGCATCAGAATGTGATTATTTGTGATTATTTATATTTAATTTGAGATATTATGTATGATGTGTTAATGTGAGATATTGTGCATAATGTGATAATATGGATTTTTGAATCAACTGTGATATTTGTATGTACTGTTGTTTTCTGTACTACTATGTTGGTAATGATGTAGATTGTCTCACCTCTTTGTATGCATTTTCTGTATTATTATTTATGTTCTGTAAAGAGTTTGAGGAAAAGGAAGAGGAGTAGCCTCTAGATATTCAATACCCGGAGGAGCAGCAACCAAGTGATCAGTTCGAGGAAGGCAAGCCGCTTGATCATCCATATCATTTGGATTGATTGTAACGCGGTATGGCTCTGCCTGAGTTTTTGGGTTTTGTGAAACTTGAGTTTCACGGAGGCTCTGAGGCCTGGCGACTGTGAGCTGAGAGAGGAACAGTTGTGTATGTGGGGTGTCTGACTGTGTCCCTGCGTAGATAGTTTGATGGAGCACCAATGTTTACAACTACTTTTTATTTACATCTAGAGATGCCTTTATCTATTAGGCGTTACTGGGGAGGACGTTTTCATGCACCCAGTGAGCTTAGTAGTGTATCGATAGCACAGACTCCTGTCCGTAGAGCTGCGAGACATCCAGGATTTTTGTCATCCGATGATCCATCTGAGAAGGATCCTTCGGAGGGTTAGAAATCTCCGATGTGCACTTGGGCATGTTTATGTTTTAGTGTTATGCTAACTTTTACTGCTTTATTAAATATTTGTAGTTGTAAATTATTTGTATACTTAAGACAAAAATCATATGTATATTATGGTGTGTAATAATAGTTTGTTTTTTTTTATGTTTCGTTTTATTTTATTTAATACTATCATGTATAAAAAGAAAAATTTTACAACTCATATTAATTATATACCAAACGTTTTATAACTTGGGTAATGTTTATTTATTATTAATCGAAAATGTGACATCCCTAATTTGGGTTTTACAGGCTCGATTCTATAGAATTTTCTACATAATTGACCACGCCTAGGCATGGACTGATCAGTTTTGATTCTGGGCAAGGCAGAGAGTATCACACCTAGGCGTGATAGAACTACGGCTAGGCGTGGTTTCCTGGGAGTTACAAGGTTGTTACTCTGTCACCTTCACGCCTAGGCATGGATGGGTGGCGCCTAGGTATGACTTCCAATTTTGGTCAAGTGTTAAATCTTGATGTTTTGGAGTTTCCTAAGTGTTGGGATCATTCATATATGCTTTCCTTGTAATTGGCTAGCTATCATGGACAATGGTTTTGATGATAACAAACATGAAGTTAATGAGAAGACCAAGTCCAAGACTTTCAAGAATAGCTTTAGGCCTTAGGATCCTTTGTAAGGAGCCTTTTGGATATCTCATTGGTTTAGATTGCAAAGAAATGCTTTTCAAAATAAGTTTTGAAAATACAAAAATCATTTTTCTCTGCTCATTCGAATGTGTTAAAATTGTTTTTGTCTCAGGGGTATTCGAATACACCATATGGTATTCGAATAACCATGTTTCAATATCCATACGCTTTCTGTTTTTCAAAGTGGTATTCGAATAACCACACTTGGTATTCGAATAACCTTTATCTGAACTGTTTCTCAAAAACATTTTAAATCAGTGGTATTCGAATAACCTTCTTCAGAACTGGTTTTCACGGAGCTTTTCAAAATGAGTTATTCGAATACCTCATAAGGCATTCGAATACCGTATCCCAGAAATGGCTTTACGAAGCTTTCGAAAATGGAAAGAAACGGCCATATTTTTGCTTTAATGGTGTTTTTAATTATACCCAACGACTCTTTTCTTCATTAATCTATAAACAGAGACCTTGGGTCTCTTCTGAAGGTTGCCTAACCACTTGAACTATTTTTGCTTGTGCCAAAAACGTGATTCACTATTTTTCTCATATTTTCTGTGCTCTTTTCGCCAAAACCTTGAGATATCCTTAGAGAGCTCTATAGTTCTTCAAGTTGCATCATTTGCTCTTTGTGAGAGTTTTCTATTTCATCTATTTTCTGCTTTTGTAAAGGGTGAGGTATCCCTTAGTGAAATTGTGAGGGTGAGATATCCCTCAGTAAAAGGGTGAGGTATCCCTTAGTGAAATTGTGAGGGTGAGATATCCCTCAGTAAAAGGGTGAGGTATCCCTTGTTGTAAAGAAGGTGAGGTATCCTTCAAAGGGGGTGAGGTATCCCTCTAGTATATAGGGTGAGGTATCCCTGTTGTGTAAAGGTTGAAAGCACCTGTTTTAAGCTTATATTGAATAGTGAAAAATCTCGAACTGTGTTTCGGGGACTGGACGTAGGCCACAAGTGATTGGTGGCCGAACCAGGACAAATATCGTGCCTGCTTCTCTTATCCTTAATCTTTTATTTATCTGCGTTCAATTTATTATCTCTTGCAATTTATTTATTGGCTATTCTTCTTCTCTTCCTTTATTTCACGTCGTTTTAATATTTTATTTAAGCATATTTAATTTATTTACGCTTTGGAGAAAAAGTTTTAATTACTCAATTCACCCCCCCTCTTGAGTACTGAAGCCACTTGGGTAACATTTCTAAGTTTGTTGAGGCACTACTGGAGGTATTTCATAGAGGGATTTAGCCCCTAGCATATGTAAGAAGTTGGAAAACCTATTGGCACCCAATGTGAAAGGATTTGCCTTAGGACTTGGTTGGAGAACCCTTACGCATCCAAAGTGTGGAAAATGCCTTAGAATATAGTTGAGGCACCCTAGACACTTAAAGTGAGATGGAGTGTCAAGGGGTAATATGTTGTGAAAGCTTAGACTTCCATAGTATGTTGGATTGCCATAGGCTTGTCTTGGGAACCTTGAGCATCCAAGTGTGTTGGAATGCAACAATGAAGTGTTTAGAACCTTGTTCAAAATGAGGTTGACCTTGAAATCACTTGGGAGGTGATGGTGTAGGGTTCTAGACACAAATGTGCGAGTTTTGCTAGAGACATGAGTTAGTTCCTTTATGTGATAGAGTTGAGCCTAGAGAGTATGTATTCTAGTCAAAACCTTTCACTTGGTTAGGATGAACCTTGTGATAGGATTTGTGAAATCTTAGGTGTAACACCCTCCGTAGGACATTACATTTTATACTATAAACTTACCAAACTATAATTAAATTGTAAAATATTTAATATTATGAAATATGAGTCATAAAATTTCTTTTGTCGATAACTTAAACTTACCAAGGATATAGAAAATACCGAAATACTTTGAACTGATTAATACACACATTATTTACGCTACACAATATTCAACAATATTCAAAACATAAAACTTACAGACTCAAAGAGAAACAGTAGCAAACCCCATGACGGGTCCTACTTAAAAGCACAGTAACAACACTAACGAGAAAAACTCAACGTTCACGAAAACCAGATACGAACTTCATGCGTCCAGGTATGCAAGGTGTCCAACTCCTATTGGTCTATCATGATGAGTCATAGTCTCCAAATTTGACTAACTCCTCATTGGTGCATACAAAGTGAGTCACATACACTAGAATCTTCTAGAATAATCTAGGACATATGAGTCACTAGGTTAGTTATCTAGGTGAGTCACCAAACGATGAGTCATCATCTAGAACATTCTAGAGTGGGTGACTAGGCCTGTGTCTAGAACTACCACACCAGATATTTTTTCGGAAGCTATTATCCAATGGATAATAAAACATACCCTGATTTTATTTTGTCAGATGAAATTGTAGAAAAACAAAACTTCAAAAATTATTTTCGATTTCGGATTTAGTAAGCTCTCTCGTTCCCCAATCAACAGTACAAAAATTTCCAGCTTTGAAATTTTTTTATTTTTTTGGGCCCGCCCCGGGCCCACACACAACCCAAAATATAAAAAATATATTAAATATTCAAAATATTTCAAATATCAAAAATATAATAAAATATTCAAACTATCTCAAATATATTAAAATATTCAAAATATCTTGAAGTATCTAAAATATAATAAAATATTTAAAATATCTTAAAATATCTAAAATATATTAAAATATTCAAAATATCTAAAATATAACAAAAATTCACAAAAATCATAAAAATTATAAAAATCATATATATTCAGAAAAAATGAAATCTGGGGTGTTACATTAGGCATCCTTGAGATGTAGAATGCCATAGTTCAATACCTAGAACCTTGAGCAACTTGAGGATGCCTTGTTATTCACTTATGAAGTGATGGAGTAAGGTATTAGGTGTTGTAAGCTAAGTGTGCTTGGCTAGTGGTATTAGTTATTGTGCATAGGTTGCTCCTTGTGGAGAAGGTGGAACTAGAGATGCATGGATGACATTTACTCCCATGTGAGGCAAGGTTTGAGATATAGGAAGAATTAGAAACGTGACCTTGCACCTTATGTGATAAGTGAGCTTTGTTGGTTAGTTTTCTAGTTTTCCTTAGTCACTTGGTTAGGAAGGACCTAGTGATGATTGTATGTATTTGTGAAATATGTTGCATATCTTCTTTTCAAACTTGCTATTTGTTGTTTCCTGTGTATTGTAACTTCATATGGTATGCATAACCATTTGGCCAGAGAACAAGGTGTGAACCTAGATTCTCAGAGCAGAGGCTCAAGAGGTCAAGGTTACCAATGTATGGGGTTAATATTAGTACTCTTACTTTTGTGAGGGGAACAAGTCCACACATCACCAGGTAGTGTCAAGGCTTAATTGCCTATCCTACCCAGTATATACAAAGGAACGAAGGTTCCTAGGAAATAAGTAAATAACATGTGTTTTTCTAAAACTAAAAACTTGCATCAACATTGCATAATCATATTATTAGGACTTTGTGTGAGCATAACCATACATCATATCATAAAGCACTGCATTGTTGGCAGTTGTATGAGTGGTTGTCTTGCTTGTTGGTTGCTTACTCAATGATATCTCACGATTGTATGGGCAGTTGTTTAATGTCATTGATTGTCGTATATGTGGGATAGGATATAGTTTTCCTTGTGAACGTTACATAGAGTAGTATATATATTTTAATAGTGTTGAGCAGTGGCTCAATTATCTGTTGCAGGCTTAATCTTACGTTTATAGTGTTGTTTATTCTTTGCGAATGATTAAACATTGGTATTGGAATGCTTATACTGAGAAATTGTGATTTCTTACATCGTGTGTTTCCATATAAATCCTGGTACAGGAAAAGGGAAGCAGAAGAAGCAGAAGAACTAGCATATTTTATTTTGTTTCTTGTAATAAATATGTTATATATTTATTTACTAGTGCTTTGAGGTTGCAAAAAGTTATGTATTAGAGTATACCTCTGTGATTCTATAATGTATTTATATGACTCTTCGTTGTTTAGGCTCTTAATATTTATTTATGTAAATGAATGATATGGGTTTAGTTTGTTGTTTAGGTTAGAAGTAGCATAATTAATACTGTGCACATTTTATACGATAAATATATACCAGGTTCTAAGTATTGGGATGTTACACTTTGTCCTAATTAACTTTAAATACTTCTTGATCCTTTAATACTTTTTCTTTGATAACCTTTAACCTTAGCCACATTACAAGCCTGATGAAGTCCATTCTAATCATTAAGTGATTGCTTTAATTTTCAAAAACTTTAATTTTGAGATGAAATATGTTTATTCCAGTTCATTGCTTAAAAAAAATGATGAAAAAATAGAGTAAAAAAATTGAATAAAGAAAAGAAGAAGAACAAATGATGAAAATGATGGAAAAAAAATATCTAAATAATGAGACATTTGAAATACCTTCTTGGTGGGGGCAATGCTTAGATAGTTCACTAAAAGCTTGAAGCAACAATGACAAAGGCTTGAAAAGGATCTAGTTGTCAAAATCCTAGAGATTTTATAAATATTGGAGTCTCAACTTGGGGGCTACATTAAAGACCTCTCACTTTGAAGGGAGTCGAAAAAGGCTAGACTGTTATGCTTGTGGGCTTATCTCAAAGTTCCTTATCTGAGTTGTTACCTATACAAAGAATCATTTCTTTTCTTACTAACTTTAAAGCCATATTGATCAACCTTGAGCAAATAAGTAAATGTTGTGATGCAATGGTGAATGCTTTTGAAAAATTGTGGGAAATGCTTTCTGATTTGGGTCTTTTTTTAGGATTTTGACTTTGAGATAAATTTTTCTATTAGTTTAAATCTTACATATATAATACATTCAATTTTGAACTTGTGCATTCTCATTGATGTTTAGCATGAAGAATAATTTAAATATGCAGTTTTGTAAGAAAGTTTTTCATTTTCTCCACATGTTGATCTTGAAGTCCATTATCATGTTTTGAACAACATGATTTTCATATTACAAGTCTTTGAACAACATGATTTTCATATTTCGAGTTTTTGAGTAACTCAAAGATCCATTACTAAACTTTTGAATGGTCTAGTTAGCATATTTTGAGTTTTTGAACAACTTGATGTTTCTCACTAGGCCTTGAGTCGCCTAGTTTTTCCAATGTTTTTTCTAGGCCTTGAGTTGTCTTGTTTGTCTAGGCTTTTGATTAGCCTAGTGTTTGTTGCTTGGCCTTAAGTTGCCTAGCTTTTCGTTTATGGGTTTTGAGGTACCCAACCTTTTGTTAATAGACCTTGAATTGTCAAGTTTGTTAGTTTTTGGGTTTTTGAATTACCTGATTTTGTTGCTAGGCTTAAGTAATCTAGTTTGCTAGTTCTGGATATTTGAACATGTTGATTCTTTTGTTTAAACCATTTGTTGAATTCCTTTGTTCTAGATTACTGAACTTGTGATTTCTAGGTTCGAACTATTTGTTGATTTTTTGTCATTTTGGTTATTCTCGTTATGCATGGGTATTTGAACTTGTTGATTTCCAAATTCGAACAACCTGTTGATTTTCTTTTTTGAGTATTTGAACCTATTCATTTCTAGGTTTGAATCACCAATTAATTTTCTTTATATTCTAAGTATTTGAACTTGTTGACCTAGGTTTGAATAACTTGTTGATTTTCTTAAAATTCTAGGTATTTGAACCTATTGATTTTTGGATGTTCAAGCAACCTATTATTTCCCAAGTTATGAATTATTTATTAATGATTTGGTTACAAAATTGGATGCTTTTAATTTGCTTTATCCTTTCTACTCGAAAGAATAAGTAAGTGGGCTAATGTCAGCACCCAATTTTGTTTGAGTCATTTCTAAAATGTAAAATATATAGCCCAACAATTCAAAAATATTAAAGAAATAAAAAAGGTGGTAGGAAGTGAATTTTTAAAAGAGATGGTAAAAGAGGTTAGAAGAGAGATAACATATTGAGGGATTTCATGAAAAAGTTTGGAGATGAGGGATAGTTAAGCCTAAAGATAAAGAAATGATAGAGTTGAAATAGAAATAGAATTTGTTGAAATGGCCATCTTGATAGGGCTCACACTAATGTAACACCCACAATAGGGTGCCACATTTATGTTACTTAATTATCAAATTACCCCCAAATTCAGAAATTATGATGTTATAATAAAAATACGAGTTATAATTTTTCTTTCTTTCTTCTTTGATAATGATAAAATAAACTTAGCAGAAATTAAAAATATTATACATCATCACACATAATTTACATCATTATACATTATAGAAGTACTGTCAACATTATTTATATACAGACTAGGTTCTCAAAAGTATTTAAACATTATTTAAAAACTAACACACTTGCCCAAGCATAAACTAAACAGTAGAACCCTCAGACAGGTCCTCCTCAGATTCCTCCATAGGTAGGAATCCATTCTAATGCGAAGTCCTACGGATAGGTGTCCGTGCAGATGACACGATACTTATCTTACTAGGCGTATGGTAGTAGGCTCCCCAGTACTGCCTAATGGATAGTGGAAACTCTAACTGTACATAAATATTGACACTAAAATAGGGGTTCCCTTGATAAAGCCTACTGTAGGTAATGTTCAGATCCCCTATATAAAATATACACTGTCGATCCAAATGAACATGCCACGCCTCCGGACCTCCGCGAAACTGTAACGTCACGTATCCTAGAAAGCTGGGCATTTCCATCTTCTGAAAACTCTGTTTCCTCTGGAGTTTGCTCTTCTTCACCCTCTTGATCAATCCTTTGCTTAGTATCTTTACAAATATAATTACAATACAAATGGACATACAAAGAGGTGAGATCACCTATGCAAATATCAACATGGTAGCATAGAGATAACACAACCATCATACCATACAGATACATCATACCATAATTACAATCACACCATCAATATTATTTATCATAACAGATACAATAAATAATAATTACCATCATGTCATTAACATTTTATCATCATCATCATCCAAGTATTTCTCAACAGAACAATTGTCATGGCCAATATCCCTTTATTAATATGTCATACAGATATAAATGCTCATATTCATGCATGCGCACATAGACTCAATTTCCTACTCCATGAAGCTAATACTCAGTTCGGAGAAATTGATCTGAAAGATCTGTCTGTACCAACATGCCTCAGACCACGTGCTATATTTCTCATATGTGTTTGCACATCTAGCATATACACGACAGTCTTTACTAGATCTCGATTAAGAATAGTGTCTCGGTCAGGATCATCAGTGCGTTGCATCGGTCTAACTTACGGAAAAAAGAGCTACCAACTGCCCATGTAAGCAACTCGTACCTCGATGCTCCCAAGGTCAACAAGTGACTTACACTACGCATATCGCACCCACTCAAGAGGTGTACGTCTCTCCTAGGAAAATAGCCTCATACAGTCGATCGGACCTTTCCAATGCATGTTCAATGCATCAATGCTAAACATAGGCAAAATTCATATACAGTGTCCATACACCAGTTCATGCATATAAAATGCACCGATGCCAATTACAGGCAAAATTTATCTTTTCTCATACAGTGTCCATTCACTGGTTTAACAGTAATCCTACTGTATATTTAATCGCAAAAATCATATTATCGCGTTTTCATTGTCGCGCACCACTTTTGTTGCATTTTTCACAATTTTGTAATATTTCTGTTACGTTTTCAAATCACATATAAATTTTTCAACATTTTCATCAATTTCGTAAAAATATTCCACCATTTTTAAATCACATAGTGATTTTTCAGCAATATCTCAAATGCGTAAAAATATTTAAACGCTTTCCAAATTGAGTAGAAATATTTCAACATTTTTCAAATTGCGTGAAAATATTTAAACATTTTTCAAATCGCGTAGCTTAAAAATCACGTTTTTAAGTTACGTAAATCATTTTTCACCATTTTTCATTTTCGTAAAATATTTCTCAACTTTAAAAATTCCATTTCAACCTTTTTCAAAATAATATGACTTCTCACATTATTTTTCACATCTTCTTACTCAAGAAAATCCTTTTCGCAATATATTTCATAATTTCATTGAATTAAATCATTGTTTCAAATTTTAAAATTTACTAATGCTCTCCAAAACCCAAAGGATGAGTTACACGTAAGAAAATCCCAAGTTACCAATGTATTCTTTATAATTCCAAATCAATTCTAAAAATCAATCCTCTTTAAAATAAATTGATGTTCAAACACTTTCAACCTCTCTTTTCCATTTACATATGAAAATTCCATTTCTCAAGTGATAAAACACTCTGATTCCCTTTCTAAATTCCTTGTATTAAATTAAGTTATGTTTCCACTTTGAAAATCACTTTGTTTTCACAAAACCAAGGCATTTCAAGTCTTCAAAATCGTGGACATGGCCATTGAAACCATTCTTATATTTTTCCTTCTAAATCAACTAAGTTCCATTCTTGTTTTTACACAAAATAAATCAATAAAATTTTTTCTCAAAACTGTGAACATTACTTCTTGAAAAATAAACCCTTGTTTATTTTCCTTGCTTTTCTAATTATCCAATTTTATCATTCATGAAAATATTAATTTGTGAACACCTATTTTGAGGTGTCTTGGCCGAAATTCACCATGGTCTTTAGAACCAAAAAAAATAATTTCTCCACTTTATAATTTCTTTAAACAAATCAATTTCCTTGTTCTTGAAAATTTTCAACATGAAACCCTAATTTTTAGGTGTCAAAACCGTAGCCTCCCCTTGGCCATTGGAGCCAAAATTTCTTGTTCCATCATACATCCATCATAATATATTCAACATATCTTCACCATGCATATCATAAGCATACCATATTCTCATCATGCATATTATAAGCATACCATATAAGCAATAAAATCATGCAAAGCATATCAAGCATAGGCAAATAATCAAAGCACATAAACACACACAAATTATTATATGACCATGGATATGAATCCTCACATGGATTCACCATCCATCAAATACACAAACCATCTCTCACCACCATGCTTGGTTGGTGAGATGGATCTCCCTCTTACCTCTTGAAGAATCACAAAAAGCTCCTTGTTTTGCACTTTGATCAAGATCTCCACCAATAAAAGTTTCTTAAACATAAAACAAACACAAAGAAATTAGTATATTAAGCTTGAATAAGAGGAACCATGGATCAAATATGGTTTAGAACATGAAAAAGAAGAAATGAAATGAAATTTCCTTACACTTCACCAATAAAAACTCTAGAACTTGCTCTTGGAAAAAGTCCTTCAAGATGGAAGATTTAGAGAAAGTCTCCAACATGAAAGTTATTTAGAATAAGGTAAGGATTCGAGAAACTAGGTTGGTTAAAATTTTTGAGTGATGGAAGATATTTCTTGGTGCTATGGCCGAACTTGCATGGAGAAGAGTGGAGAGAAAATTTTTTATAAGTTAGCTTCTTGAAATTGATCAATAATGATCAAGATTGAGAAATAATTGGTGTCTTGAAACTTGGCTATTGTCTTAAGCCTCCAAAACCGTCCCCCCCTCCATCATTCTTCAAATTTGTGACAAATTTTACAAGTCATTATTTGAAGCATTCCTAACCATTGATTAGTTCAATGGTTAGGATTAAGGTAGATTCTAGGTATAGCCTTTAGATTAGAAGACTTAATCTAGGCCATTGGATCTTTCTCCTTGAAATTCTAGCCATTAGATGTGTCTCCAAAATGAAGGGTTAAGATCACTCCTTCTTACTTTACATCCAATGGTCATAAATGATTTTTGTCACTTTTTAAGACTAAATCTCTACCGTTGATTAAATCTTTATCCAATGGTCATAAATGATCCATCTCCACCGTTGATTAAATCTACATCCAATAGTTATGTGGTCATAGCCACTTTTTAAGATCAAATCTCCACTGTTAATTAAATCAATGGTGGATATCCAAACCACCCATGTTGACTAAGCAATATAATATTTATTTGTATCTGCTATTACCCTACGAATAATATTTTTACTGTATTTTTATTACACGATAATTAAATACAGTACAAAACATAGTAAAAGAAAATTTTAAAAATTATTTCCAGATTCAGGTTTAGTAAGATCCCCCATCTCAGTTTAAACAGTATAAATTTTTCTAATTACAAAAAAATTCTCACTTTGCGAGACCCACCCCGGGCCAACATAAGGTCCACTGGGGCCTACAAACAGTCCAAAAATATAAAAATTTCATAATAGTCCACAAAATCATAAAAATTAGAAAATTCACAATTATCAAATCAGATTACGTAAAATAATTAAGACTTTTCAGTAATAATTAAATTACGTAAAATTTTCTCCGGCCCGAAATTTTTTATTTTCCTGACACGAAGTAAATCACACAAAACAATCATATGTACTGACAAAATATTCAAAATAATTTTTACAGTACACAGAAATCACTAAACAGTAGAATTCTGTTAACTGTCAAAATTACTGTCAAATATTTACGAAGTTTTAGGGTGTTACACTAACTACTAGTTGCTTATAAATATAAACTTAAGGGAGTCAAAAAAACACACAATTAGAAAAAAAAATATGTGATATTCACATTGAGAAAGAGAGGCTTTGTTGCTCTAAAACCTTTGCTGGAATGTTTTCATTAGGTGAGAGAAATACCCACCACTACTGCTTATATACTTTTTTTCTCTCCTAGTTTATTTTAAAATTGTTTAATGTTTTTTTTCTTTCCATCTTCATTTTAATGTGTTTTATAGCATCCTTTAGCTTTTTTGTTTAGCAGTTGGATTCACATGAAGCACAACAATTCTTCATCTCTTCTTGCCTTATGTGTATTTCTAATTTTTTTGGTGTTAATTCTCTTTTAATTTCTTGAATTTATTTTCTTGAGTCATTAGCATTCCTTCTCTTGTTTCTAACTTACATAGGTTGTGTTACTCCCATTAGCTTGGGAAATTTCAGTGTTACAAATCAATTCTCCACACCACTTATTTTTATATTGATATATTTGAATGATTGATCATAGTTTTGTCATGGGTTAAAAATTTTTATAATGGAATACCCAAAATTTGCTGAAGTGGCGACAAAATTCTTGGCTTTCCGGAGGTAATGAGATCTCTTAGACTTTTCTAGAAGCACTAGTGGGGTCCTAGTTGATCTCCAATAAGAATCTTTTCCTATGCTTTTTTTTCCGTCATTCTATTTGTTTAAATTTTATGGATTAAGATTCGACGAAGGAATACCCATAATTAGCTGAAGTGATAGCAAAATTTATGATTTTCCCAAGGTAATGATGATCACTTTTTGCCAAATGCACTGGAGGGACCTTAGACGATCTCCAATATAATCTCATTTCAAACATTATTTGGAGTAATTTTAATGTGTATTATCATACACTACAAATTTTACCTTTTAAAACTTGGTTGACAATGGAAAATTGGGAGAGGATCAAATTGACGATTGTTAAATTATTGTCAATACTCTTAAGTCTATTATTATTATATTTAGCCAGAAGTGCTGGTCGGGTCTAATTTTCAGAATTAAAATAAATAAAATCTTTTTAGTAAATAATAATAATAAAATAAATGTGAACGAATTCATATATCCCCAACCTCGTGATTGTGGTGAACTTTTTTTTTCTTTTTATGAAAACTTTTTGTAAAATATTTTCAAAATCAATTTTTTTATTAAAATTTTATTTGACCTTTTTTTTCATAAATTATCTTCTTAAAAAATTATTATTTTTTAACTCACTACTTTCATATAACATATTATGGGGTTTAAATTTGTTTTATAAAATAATTGATATTTAGCCACCCATTTCCTGTTATAGTCAGTTATCATTTTTTATAACATGCCTGACAAAATAGGGCATTTAAAAATAAAATTGTTTTGAATAGGTAACACCAATTTGACTAAGTTAGTGGATAACATTAGATTAAATAGGTAACCATTTTTTGAACAGATGGTGTGGGATGCTAATACATTTTCTACCCGTAATCAACTCCCAAACCTAATATCTAAAATGTAGACCATATTTTTTTGAGGTGTCCAATTGCGCCATTCCATTTTAATGGATAAAACAATTGGTGGGGACTCCTGATTTTTCTTTTTATTTTTTATTGCCTTCTCCCGATGTAGTTTCTCCTTTGGGACGATTGCGACACCTAATACAAATATTGAGAGTGAAGGCAACCCAACCTAGATTTGTGGAATCTTCACAAATAATGCTCATATATGCAATAACAAGTCACTTTCAATTAGATGAGACATTATTCATATTTAAGAAAGTTTATCCCTATGGTGTAGGATAGTGTGTTACTCAACATTAGAGGGTGAGTATCTACTCTTAAAGAATCTATAGCTCATGGATGATTGGGGTCCTTGACTATAGTGCACACTAGATAGATTCACCTATATAAGTGTCGAAGTAGGACTGCCTTTATGAGATCCTAGGCAAACTCTCTAGAGAACTCATGAAATCTAGGTAATGGTGCAAGGCCAAAATACACTACCCACATTGAAAACTTTGGATGAGAAGTCAATGGGAGTGATAAGATCACTAATTCACAAGTGGAATGAGGTTCGTAAAAGTTCTAATCTCACTACCATTCATGTAGGTCATAGCTCATTTACTCTACATACTAGTTCATAGTCCAAAAAACAATATTGGTTATATATTGAATTCTTAAGCACTTGGGAACTTCCTATTTTGACTTTGAAACATATGGGGGATTGTTATATTTTTTAATAATTTTATAATAGAATAAATTTTTAACATTTCAAAGTTAAATTGCTTTTCACCTCATCTTCTCTCTCAATCACTTTTAGCATCTTAGATATTTACTTTATCCATCCTTTATGATCATAGCACTTTGTCATTGTTTGTGACTTGACTTATCTCTCTCTCTCTCTCTCTTTTAATGTACATTGGACAATTATCCAGCCTCCTAAAAAACTAGTCCATCTAGTAGTTATTCTTATCTCTAGTTACACGTTGGAGTCTGGTAGTAATTCCTTCTTTTGTGGCTCTAGGATGCAGTACTTTGTAACTTATTATCCAACAACTTTTACTAACCAGTATTTTAATATTTGGAAAACATAACTTATGTGTTAACTTTATAAATAAGAGATGGTAGGTTCTTCACAAACACACACAAAACATCACTTCTTTTATGTTCACCTTTACTTTGAGTTCCCTTGAGCAATCTAACAAATTATTGCTATGCCCTTGCTATTTCAAGTGTAGTGTTAGCAATAAGTGATTGTTGTTTCTTGAAGAGTATTATTTACAAGACCTTTTGCATTGAGTCATTTACTTATGCTAATGAAAACCTCTTAAGCTCAATGCTTGCACATCTCAGCTAATATCTACGATAAGTTATTTTGTTTACCCTATTTTATTATTGATATCCATTTATATATTTATTTTTTAATACAATTCTCAATTCTAAAATCAATTCTAAAATGATCAGAGGATATTAAAGTGATTAGAACACATGATTTTCCTATTTTTTTTACAAGTGGTACTACATAAATGGGGATTTTGATTGTCTTTTACTAAATAACACGAGAGGATATAGTTAAAGACATAAAGATGCAATTAGTTTTGAATATAACTAGTAGACTTTATAGCATTTTATGGTGAGTCTCTACACAATAAAACTTGTATTTATATCTCATCAACACGAATGAATAGAGAGGATCCAAACTCAATGTAGAACTTTGATAGGCCATATCTTTGTTGTTTAGATGAAGAATTTCTCAAAAAGACATTTAATTGGAGGCACTGCTGAGAAAATGTGTGTATAAATTCCTACTGAAAATTCTCTTTGGGATGCAAGTAGAGATATCAAACCCAACAAGAATTGGGCATACCCATTCAGGTAACATTGTTGGTGTAATTCTTAAGTAAGTACAATTTATTATAAACACTTAAATTAACCATTGACACTAATAAAGGTATTTTTTTAGAGATAAGTTTATTTCTAACTTGACATATACAACTTTACACATGTAAATTGTTGATTTAAATAGACCATATCTGCTTAAGGATTTTTCTTTAGATTGACCTAATTTTTGGGGAATATATATGAAAAAAATGGTTTATCTCAAAAAGAGCTAGGCTATTTTTTGGTTTTTACCTATAAAGTAGGACATGATCTAAAAGTTTTTTCAAACTAAATGAGAGTTGATAGATCGGACCAAATTTGATAGATATAGTTGTAATGACGTTATTTAGTTCAAGCTTTTAGGCAAGTTAGAGGACATGTCTGAAAGTTTCATAGATGATGAAAGAGAGTAACTTACAATAGAATGAAATAGAAAGTCGTGGAATAGGAAGAAATACATAACATGCCACAATTGTTTGTTTAATGAATGAAGGGATTGGAAGTCATACCATTCATTTCTTGATTCCCCAATTTGTTGGGACAAAAGTTTGAGGCTTACAATAGTAAGAGAGGGATCTCTCCCTTGCTATTTCACTCTCTCCTTCTAAATAACTCATAAGTACACTTTTAAATCCAATAAATTTTGTCATTTCATTTCTTATCATTCCCGCATTTTCATCCTTCCAAACATAGCCTAATTTTCACCCACAAGTTTTCCCAGCTCAAGAGGATAAACATAAATATTCAGTTTTCCATGCACATGTGAAATAAAAGCCAATATATATATATATATATATATATATATATATATATAGGGGATCAGATTTACACAGTAGTGTAAGTCTTTTTGACTTACACTCTTTTTTCAACCGTTAGATTCACTTTCATCTAATGATTGAGATTATTTCGTTAAAAGTAACCATTAGATGAAAGTGAATCTAACAGCTGAAAATGAGTGTAAGTCAAAAAAGACTTACACTGGTGTAAGTTGATCCTGCCTCATATATATATAGTATCCAAGTTGAAGTGATATGTTAATTAACTCAAATGGTCATCATAAGTCACTTATATTAAATGGGAGTGTGATTTTAAGGATGACTACTTGAAAGGTAAAAAGGGGATTTAAGCTTAATAAGAGTGGGTAAAAAAGCTATAAACTGAACTGAACTACTAAACCAAAATGAATTTAACTAAAAAAAAAATACTTAAACCAGTTTAACACCAATTCATTTTTAAATTTAATTATTATTATTTTTGTGAAAGTGGTGATGTTCATTTTTAAATTTAATTATTATTATTTTTGTGAAAGTGGTGATGTTAGTTACTTAACATATATAATTTGGTTAACCACATTTAGCCAAACCAAACTAAATAACAAAGAAATTGGAACATTTTAAAGGAGATGGTTGTAATATCTGTAACACACTAAAAATTTGTATTTTATTTATTTCGGTCGATTCTTAATTTGAGTGATCCGACTCGACTTTCATGAATTTTATAATTTTTGTGATTTTTAAGAATTTTTGAGAGTTTTTACGTTTTTTATTATTTTAATATTATTTTTGGGTTGTATATAAGTCTTCGTATTTTATTTCTTTTTGGCAATCCTTAATTATTTTTACCAATCTGATTTGATTTTCACGAATTTCACAATTGTTATGATTTTTGTGAATTTTTGGATATTTTAGATATTTTAGATATTTTGAATATTTTATATATTTTAGATATTTCGAGATATTTTGAATGTTTTAATATATTTGAGATATTTTGAATATTTTATTATATTTTTGATATTTTGGAATATTTTGAATATTTAATATATTCTAGATATTTTGGGCTGTGTGTGGGCCTGGGGCGAGCCCGAAAAAATAAAAATTTTCTTTGGCCAAAAAAATTTGTACTGTTGATTCGGAGCTGGGGGGATGTTACTAAACCTGAAACCGGAAGCAGTTTTTGAAGTTTTGTTTTTCTACGATTTTATCTGACAAAATAAAATTGGGGTATATTTTATTATCCATTAGATAATATCTTTCTTAGAAATATATAGTGGATGATTCTAGACCCAAGCCTAGTCACCTACTCTAAAATGTTCTAGACTATTTTAGAAGACTCTAGAAAATGCCTCATCACGCACCTAGTTATCAAGTACTTGAGTACTTACTTTACATGTGAAACAATGAGGAGCTGGTCAAAGTTAGCAGTTGTGACTCATTACGGAGGACCAATAGAAACTTGACACGTGGCGTGACACCTCAGCACCTGATGACTTGACTCGCCATATTCTGGAAGCTTGTAGAAGCGTTGACTCATCCTGTGAGTCGCCACAGTGAGTCACATGTTCTAGAAAGTGCTCTGCTGACTCAACTAATGACTCAGCACTGCGACTCACCATTCTGACTCACCTGTTCTAGAAATCTCTACGATGACTCATCATGCTGACTCATCGTAGTGAGTTGCATGTTCTAGAGACTTCTCTTTGATGACTCGCTTTGTAACTCATCAAGGGTGATTAGTAGAAAAATGATCAACAATAGTTGCTACTCAATAGGAACAAGAGAAAAATTTAAGTATATTTTATTATCCATTAGATGATAGACACTGACTTTATAAGCAGTAATTATTGTTCATTGCTTAAAGTATATCAAAAAATATCTTGATCAAGATATCCTAAGTCTTCATCTTTCTCATGAAGTCTATAAATAGGAGGGCTTTGATTCATTTTCATCTTTTGCATGAAGCTCTCACCCTTTCCTCTCCTTGTGCTCCACGGCCATGCACTCAAAAATGGAGCCAAGTTTACTCCATTATGCACTTGATCATTTCATTGCTTCACATTCATCCAAGCAAAACCAAAAATCTCACCTTTTCTCTCTTGGTCTTCCACAGCCATAACACTCAAATAGGAGACAATATTCATTCCTTCAATTCACTTACTCTCCTACACTTCAATTTCTCCAAAGAACCAAGAACAAGCAACAAAAACTCTCTCACTTTCTCTCCCTCCATGGATTCGGCCAAGCACCAAAGATCCACTCTCCAAACTTTTATAATTCCTACCAATATCATTTCTTGAATCCTCTCATTAATCTAAGACACCTTCATGTTATGAATTTCTCAAGATTCATTCATCTCCTTCTTCCTATCAAGCAAAGAACACAAAAGCTCTTACATTTCTCTCCCCCAAAGCTCACAGCCAAACCACCTTGCATCACTCTCCGCTCTTCTATAATTTCAAACAACCTTACATCTAGTATCCTTACATCATTCTAAGATACTTTGTAGAAGCAACCTAAGCTTAAATCATCCATCTTCATCCTTGTTCTTCAAGCTCAAGGTTTAGAGTTTCAAGGTGAAGTTTGTGAAATCTTCACTATTGATTTCATTCTTTCCTCGTAAATCATATTTTGATCCATGGTTATCTTAGATAAAGCTTTAGACATTAATATTGTATATTTTCTTTGTTTTTAAGTTTCATTTGGTGGTTGAAGTTCATCTTAAAGAAGGCAACAAGGAGGCATACAAGGAGCTTTGGAGGTTTCATTAAGAGGTAAGAGAGAGATTACCCTCATCGACTATGTGTTGGTGGTGAAGAGTGGATTTGTGTGTGGTGAAATATCCATAAGGATTTATTCACTTGGTTGGGTATGCTTAAGTGTTTTATGTTATGTTATATGTGGTTTTATTTCGTTGATAGTTATGCATGATTTTATTACTTAATATGAGTTTTATTGCTTTAATAATATGCATGAATATGTGGCAGTATGAATATGATTTAAATGATATATGCATATTATGATATATGTTGCAAAGAAAAGAATTTTGGTTCTAATGACCATAAAAAGGCTCACGGTTTTCACCCTTATTTTGGAGCAAACCAATTGTAAATATTTTACTAAGTGTGATTTAGATGATTTAGTAATGAGTAATTGGATTAAAGATTTCTACAAAGAAAAAGGAGATAGAAAATGAATAAATATTCAATGGTAAAGCAAAGATTGATTTTTGGCCAACATGCCTACTTATGATGTTTTTAATCCAAAACTATGTTAAAAGTGTAGACTTATGTAATTAATTTAATGAGAACTTAATTAGATGGATTTTTGGATAAACAATGGAAAATAATTTAATTTTAGAGTTTAAATAGTGAAATTAAGTAATGATATCAATACTTGAAAAGTACTAATGTATAGCTCACCCGTTGGGTTTTGAAGCGCATTAGCAAGTTTCGAGCTGTAAATATTGATTAAATCCAAGAAATATTTTATACAGTGAAAAATAGTAGAAAAACCTTACGTGTATAAAAAATAATGATTTTTGAACTACACGACTTTAGAAACGTTTAAATATTTTTACGCGACTGAGAAAATATTAGAAAATATTTATGTGATTTGAAAACGTGACAAAAACGTCACGCGATTGTGAAAATGCAATAAAAAGTTTACGCGATTGAAAAAATAACGGATTTCTGTTGGGCCGACGTACTGGACCCAGAAACATTTAAATGGACAGTTTGGTCAAGTTGGGGTTTGTCTTCATAATCGGAAACATCAGATAGACGAACGAGTCAGATGTGACTTGTTATTATGAGAAACCGCATTGTTATAAATAATGTACTGGACCCTGGTGGATTATTGACATTATGTAATTGAATGAGCGGTTATATAATATCATTGATGTTATTATTATTAGACAATTGAATGAGCAATTGTTCTAATATTATTGTGAACAGTACAATGGTAGCTTGAGTTATGCATTGAGTTGTCATGCATAGTTGATGGTTGTAATGGCTTTTGTTGTTGAGGAGTGAATGAGAATTGAATAGTGTGATCTAATGGGGGATTTGTAGGGGGCGTCAAGACGCGGTGATTCATAGTGACCTGTTTGTCACTTTATACATCTCTAGCCATGATAACCGTTGTAATGCACTGGCGCAGTGTCCCGACGGACAAAACACTATTGCTTTCGCATCCATGTAGACTGTCATAGATGTAACACCCCTTTGGGGATGCCACACATATAAAGAAAATAAAATAAATAGATAAAATCTACCCAAGTTGTAAAACATTTGTTAAATAATAATATGGGTCGTAAAGTAATTCCTGATAAACAGATTATTAAAAATAAAATATTGCGGAAAACATAGAATAAACGGAACAACACTACTCATAATATACATATGTTTCGAGTTATAAGTTATACAAATAATTTACAACTACAATTACAAATATTTAAACAGAAACAGTAAATAAAAACAGTAAAAGAGTCAATATATACATCCATACGCAGACGCGCCCAAAAAAACATCATGCATATTTACTCCTCTGAAGGATCACTCTCAACATGAAAATGATCATCAGGAGACAAATATCCCGGATGTCTCGACTCTCGGCGATAACGAGATCGCGCAGTCGATACGATGCTAATCTCACTAGGCTCCGTGGTCATACCACCAAAATGACGCCTAATGGATAAGGGTAACTCTAAATGCAGAAACACCGTCGTCGTCATCACTGGCTCGTCATCAAATCTATGGCGTAGGGTCACCGTCAGCCGTCCTACATATGTCACAGAGTCTCTATCTCCTCTCATGTGCCACGCTAGCGATCCACCGTGAAACTCGAGAGTCACGAACCCCAAAAATCCTGGCACCGCCATACCAAAACTAATCAATCCAATGGGTATGGATGATCAGATGGTTCTTGATCGTCAAACTGGTCGTCGGCTAGCTGATCTTCCTCCTCCTCGGGGTACAGAACCTCAAGAGGTTGTTCCTCTTCTTCTTCCTCAAACTCTTTACCGCGTAAAATAAATATACAGGAACATACACAATACAGAAAAGAGGTAAGACAATCTAAAATCACCATAAACATGGCCAATAAGAAGACGACAACCAACAGTTATACAATTCATGCAATATGAAAAGCTATAACAGAAATTAGTAACAGAGTAAAGAAAAAGATTTAATTATCATAACAACACATAATATCACAGATAAAATAAAACATCACAGATAAAATAATAAAACAGATAAATAATCCTCATAATACTAAGCAGATAAAATAGACAGATAAGATAAAATAAAGTTCCAGATATACTCATAAGAAATATGACACGTTCCTACTCCATGGAGCTAAACAACATAGATACCACAGATATCAGAGGGAATGACTCGCAAAATCTATTAGTACCACGGCTGCCCAGCCAACTATTCCGCGGTCATACGTTGCGTCTATAGCTCCACATCACTGGGAATTTACCATCCAGGCGTGGGGTAGTTCACTGTCTCACGTCGTGACACTACGAGCAAATGTACTACTAAACTTCACAAATCTCGATTAAATATAGTGCGTGTCGAGTCCATTAGTGTGTTATCGGTTACCACGGCCCAGCGGAGCGACCGACTGTCCATATATGGAATTCCGTACACTAAAGTCTCCAAGTTCATTAGAACAATGAACCACACTACGTTTATCGCATCGACAACACGATGTGATTCACCTCGTCAACCAAAATTTACCAAAAATTAGCAAATTACCAAAATACCCTCATGGTATAAAGATAGAAAGCCTGTACGGGTTCTCATTTTCCCGACAGCGAAAACAAATCCTCAAAAGCACAGACGGGTTCTCATTTTCCCGACAATAAAAATACGAAAAATCCAGGAAAAATATTGTTTCGATCAATCGCGTAGAAATTTTATCGCGTTTTCGAAATCTCGTCGTTTTTATAAACGTTTTGAAATCGCGTAAATATATTTTTCTGTTTTCAAAATCGCGTAGGATTTTTAATACGTTTTCTCAATCGCGTAAGATTTTTAAATCATTTTCTTGACCGAATTCCTTAAAAATTTCTGTTTAAATAAACAGAAATAATAAATAATACTTTTAAGCTACGTATAATATTTTTCATACCGTATACTATCTTTTGGACATCTTTCCTATCCTATTTGTCTGTTTTTACTAAAATTTGACAATATTTTGCTTAGAAAATTATATTAATGGTTTTCTAATTTTACCGTAAGAATTCTGTTTATTAAATTTTTAAACCATATAATTAATCCTTTTGAAAACTACTAACATGCTTCAAAATACAGCATAAGCTATATGTTAGAAATTTTTGAAAGTTACTGTATTTCATTTCTAATCACAAAATCATTAGTTCTAAGTTATAAATCTTATTTCTAATTGATTCTTTTCCTTAAAACTCATTTTAGAAAAATTCTTTTTAACACATATTGCATTCTTATACTTAGAAAAAGTTTGGATTTAATTTTTAGAAACCATAGATACTTGGTTTGGCATGTTGGCCGAATTTCCTAAATACTTTGAAATTGATTTCTAAATTATTTCTCATCTTCTAAATATATGTCAAACTTATTGTATTGTCTAATTCATTTAACCATTGTTTTAGAAAATGGTTTTTGAAATCAATACATTCATTTTAGGCATGTTGGCCAAAAATACTAAGTCTTACCATTTGAATTCTAAATTCATTTTCTTTGATCTAATCAACTTGAAACCTTCTTAATTCTCCTAGGTTAATTAAATTACCTTATAAGAAAATTTAGAGAACATTTTGGTTCCCCATTGGTTAAAGGCCGTGAGCCTTGGTGTAGTGTTCTTTGGAACACACATGCATTTCCTTGACATGTTATTCACATCCTATACATTATCATGCAATTCTATACTTTATCATGCCATTCTAACACATACAATATTTTTCTAACACATATAACCTAAATCAAAGCTTGTAGACATGCAAATTATTACAAACAACAAATAGAAAAGCTAATAACAAATACACAACCACATCAAATGAGCTACTAACAAGCACAAACATGAATCCTTATGGATTCTACAATCACAAAATCAAACTCCATCCTCTTACCACCATCCATAGGTGATAAGATTTGTCTTCCTCTTACCTTAAATGAAGACAAATGGTTTTCTTTCACTCCTCCTAGGGCTCGGTTTCCTCCACCAAAGTACCTAGCAACTCAAACGAAAATCTACAAGTTACTAACCATGAAAAAGAACCTAAACCATGGATAAATCATGGCTTAGAACTTTGAAAAAGAAGAGAGAAAAGAAAAACATGAGATTTCACCTTCTAGGTAAAATTTTCAAGATTGGTTTCCAAGCTCCAAATGGAAGATTTTGAAGAAATTCTCAACTAGAGATGTTCTTAGGATTGTGTTTAGGTTTAGAAAACTTGGTTAGATGAAAATTTGGATGGTTGGATGGTCAAGGAACAAGCTTGGCCGAAAATGGCTTCAAGGAAGCTTCAATGGTGTTTAGGGTTTTTGGAAGAGAGAGAGAGAGAAAACAAGAAAGATGAAGTGATATTTTGGTCTCCAAACCCCACATAGCCGTAGACTTCATGCATGCAAGGTGGCCAAATGGTTGGCTTCATCCAAGCCATGGAATGCATCAAAGGCTAGGATTAAAACTTGCTTAACAAGCTTGTCTCCTATTGGTTGATTATTGATGACTCACAAGCCTAGTCACACTGTTCATTAATTACCAGCTTAGTCAGCTAGCTGAGTCAGCTTGTTCTGGAAAGTTCTACTGCTAATGATGATTAATTAAGCTACTAAGTTAATTGGTTTAGCTAAACGTGGGTCCCGCAAAACATTTTCGGGTCCACTGTCACTAAGTTGTACTGACTAATAAAATAATATTATAATAATATAAAATTATTTTATTTGACAGTCAAATCCTAAAAATTAAAAGATTATTTACTGTCTCATTCAGAATCGGGTTTAGTAAGATCCTCCGCATCTGAATAATTAAAAACAGATTTTACCGGTCCGGAAAAATATTATTTTCCTGCCCCGTAGCAAATCACACAAAAAGTCCATATAAAATCACAGACAGTAATATTGGACACTAAATCAAGTAGAAAACAATTAAAAACAAAAAAATAGTACAAAACAGCACGTTCGGGACGTAATGGTCATTTTTCCATTTTTTCCCACAACGTAGCTAATCATCCAAAAAGTTCAAATAAAATTACAGACAGTATTAATTGTCTGTATATCTTTCAGAAAAATTAAAACAGTAGCTTGGAAAAACTTTTATTTTACCGTCTCGAAACAAATTACGTAAAAAGACCAAATAAAATTTGAGCCTGTGTAAACGTATTTGTATTTCATGCGGAAATCGAGAAACAGTAAAATAGGGACACAACAGTCATTCACACGAAAGCTTGAAAAACAATAAACAGTACATTCAGAATATTTTCTAAAAATTGGGGTGTTACAACTCTCCCCAACAAATAAAAATTTCGTCCTTGAAATTCGCTATTCCTCAAAACAAATGAGGATACTGATCCTTTATTTTATCTTCCAGCTCCCAGGTAGCTTCACCCGTCACATCATTCCATATGACTTTCACTAGCTCGATCATCTTTCCTCGAAGCTGCTTTACCTTTCTATCCTCAATTCTGACAGGTAAAGTTTCATAAGTTAAATTCTCCTTTAACTGCACTTCATCTGGCTGTATAACATGCGTCGGATCCGGTATATACTTCCGTAACTGAGACACATGAAACACGTCATGCAGATTCGACAGAAACGGCGGCATAGCGATCTGATACGCTACAGGACCTATACATCGAATAATCTGATACGGTCCAATGAATTTAGGAGTAAGTTTCTTATATTTAATAACTCTTTCGACACCAGTCGTAGGAGTAACTCTTAGAAACACATGCTCACCCTCCTCAAATTCAAGAGGTCGTCTTCGTTTATCCGCATAACTTTTCTGTCTGCTTTGCGTCGTTCTCATCTTCTCTTGTATCATTTTTACCTTTTCCGTAGTCTGTTGTACAAGATCTGGTCCAACAGTCATACTTTCCCCATCTTGATACTAACATAACGGTGTCCGATATCGTCTTCCATACAATGCTTCATAAGGTGCCATTCCGATGCTTGAATGAAAACTATTGTTGTAGGTGAATTCTATCAGAGATAAAAATTCATCCCAACTTCCTCGTTGTTCCAAAACACAAGCACGCAACAGATCCTCCAAAGACTGTATAGTTCTCTCTGTCTGACCATCTGTCTGCGGATGATACGCTGAACTCAGTCATAACTTAGTTCCCATAGCTTCTTGCAGACTCCGCCAAAACCTTGACGTAAACCTTGGATCTTGATCAGAAACTATACATGTAGGTACACCATGTAATCTGACAATTTCACTGATGTACAACTGGGTTAATCTTTCCAATGAATACTTAATATTAATTGGTAAGAAATGAGCCGATTTCGTAAGCCTATCGACTATAACCCATATCGAATCATGACCTTTCCTCGTCTTTGGCAAACCAATAACGAAATCTATCGATATACTATCCCATTTTCATTCTGGAATAGATAACGGTTGTAACATTCCAGCTGGTCTTTGATGTTCCACTTTCGCCTTTTGACAGACTAGACAAGTTGATACACACCTAATAACATCACTTTTCAATCCATGCCACCAGAATAACTTCTTCAAGTCTTGGTACATCTTTGTTATGCCTGGATGCATACTTAATAGACTAGTATGGGCATGTTCCACAATATATCGCCTTAGCTCCCGGTCATGAGGAACACAGACTCTACCCCGAAACCTCAGAATTCCATCAGTTCCTTCTTTGAACTCTATTGTCTCGTTTTGCTTTATTCGTTCTCTTATTTCTTGTAAAAATTTATCGGCATTCTGCTTTTCCCTTATGTCTTCCATCAGCTCGCTCGAGATAGTAACCATGTTAATACAGATCTTCCCCGGTTTCAATTCAACAAATGACCACACATCTCTAAACTGTTCAATGAGCTCCTTTTCCTTGATCATCAGAGCAGAAGCACTGATAATCTTTCTACTTAAGGCGTCAGCCACAACATTCGCCTTACCAGGGTGGTACAACAGTTGAAAATCATAATCTTTCAGGAATTCTAACCATCTCCGCTGCCTCATGTTCAGCTCCTTCTGATCGTACAAGTACTTCAAGCTCTTGTGATCACTGAAAATGTTGAACATTGCTCCATAGAGAAAATGTCTCCATATCTTTAGAGCAAAAACCACAGCGGCCAATTCCAAATCGTGCGTTGGATAATTCCTCTCATGAACCTTCAATTGTCGAGAAGCATATGCTACAACGTTCCGATCTTGCATCAACACGCATCCTAGCCCTTGATAAAAAACGTCGCAATACACATCAAAAGATTTCGTCGAATCTGGTAAGATCAACACCGGTGCAGTTGTTAATCTCTTCTTCAACTCTTGAAAACTGGCTTCACGTTCTTCCGTCCATTCAAAAGCTTGATTTTTCCTCGTAAGCTGCGTAAGTGGTCCAGCAATCTTGGAAAAACCCTCGATAAACCTCCGGTAATATCCAAGAAAGTCCAACAAAACTTTGAACTTCATTACCGTCTTAGGTCTTTCCCACAAAACAAGCGGTCTCCACTTTAGATGGGTCCACCGCAATACCTTCTTTAGAAATTACGTGACCAAGAAATTGGACTTCTTCTAACCGAACTCACACTTAGCCAATTTCGCATACAGTGCTTTCTTCTCCTCAAAATCCGAAGGACAACACCAAGATGTTCAGCATGCTCTTCCTTCGATTGAGAATAGATCAGAATGTCATCGATAAAGACGACGACAAATCTGTCTAGATACGGACGAAAAATCCTGTTCATATAATCCATAAATATGGCAGGAGCATTCGTCACCCCGAATGGCATTACCTGATACTCATAATGTCCATAACGAGTTCGAAAAGCAGTTTTCGGCACATCTTCCCCTTTTACACGAATCTGATGATAACCAGATCTCAGATCTATCTTGGAAAATACCACAGCTCCTTTCAACTGATCCATTAAATCGTCAATTCTTGGAAGCGGATATTTATTCTTGATAGTCACCTTGTTCAGCTGACGATAATCCACACAAAGCCGAGACGTTCCATCCTTCTTTTTGACCAAAAGCACTGGCGCATCCCATGGTGAAACACTAGGTCGCACAAACTCTTTCTCCAACAGCTCCACCAATTGCTTCTTTAGCTCCTCCAATTCCACTGGCGACATACGATACGGTGCAATTGAGATAGGACTTGTTCCTGGTACTAAATCAATTGAAAACTCGATCTCCCTCTCAGGTGGCAAACCAGGTATGTCATCAAGAAAAACATCAGGAAACTCATTGACAACAGGAATAGTATTCACATCCTTCTCATTCTTAACTTCTAGAGAAGACAATACCATATATCCCTGCGCTCCATCTCTTAACAGAGACTTGACCTTAACAGCAGTTGAGAACCCAGACTTTTCTTCCTTAGGAAAAACTATGGTTTTACTTGCACAATCTATAAGGATATGGTTAGAACATAACCAGTCCATCCCTAATATTACATCTATCTCAATAAGAGGCAAACAAATCAAGTTGACCATAAACAAACGGCCTTTCACAACAATAGGACAATCCAAACATATCTTTGATGCAATCACAGGTTTAGCAGTTGGCGTAGATACACTCAATTTAACATTCAAAGAAGACACAAGCAACTTCAATCTTTCCACACAATCATATGCAATAAACGAGTGTGTAGCACCAGAGTCATACAACACAGTCAGATGGTTACCTCCAATGTCACCTTCTCCTTGTATAAGATCATAAGATTGAGAAATCTCAGTTCCCTTCATGCTATAAACACGCCTTCCAGATCACAGTTGAGTACTTCCAGATTTTTGCTGATTAGCTCTAACATACCGAACAACAGGTTTTTTTTCCGGTTGAGTACAATCCTTTGACATGTGCCCAGGTTGCTTACAGTTAAAACAAACTGTTCCTCTAAGCGTGCACTCCGGTGAGATATGACCTTTCTTCCCGCACTTAAAACATGTCGGCGTGAACGCCACTCTCTGTCCAGCTCCACTACCACTTGCACCTCCACTAACTGAGGGTCGTTGAGATTGAGTTCCTGTTGGTCTGGAATACGGCTTACGCTAAAACCGATTTGTATTACTACCTCCACCTCTCTGAAATCTTGTCGGCCCAAAGTTCCGATTCCTCTGATCTCTAGATGGCTCCAACTCCTCAAGTCGAGCACAAGCATCCACCAAAGTATGAAACTGAGTCATTCTCAAGGATACCACTCCTCGTTTCAGTTACACCCTTAAACCTGATTCAAACTTCCGACATCTCCACACATCGTCTTGTCGTGTCTGAGCATAATCTGAGAATTGAGACAAATTCTCAAACTTTGTGGCATACTCATTCACCGTCATATTCCCCTGTCGCAAACCAAGAAATTCCATTTCTTTGGCATGCCTAGCACTCGCAGGAAAATATTTCTCCAGAAAAGCATTAGAAAACACTTCCCATGTGATTTCTGTTCCTTCAGCTTGCAAAACTCGGCGGGTTCCTCTCCACCAATGTTCTCCATCTCCTCTTAGCATAAAGACGGCATAAGTTACCTTCTTGTCATCTGTGCACCTCATCCCTTCAAAAATCCTCTCCAAGTCTTGTATCCATTGACTTGCCTTCTCCGGATCAACCTCGCCTCTAAACTGTGGCGGATTGTGGCGCCTAAATTCAGATAAATTTAGGGCATCAGCAGTAGCATCTTGCTGTTGAGCTGCTCTCACATTCTGCTGCATCATTACTTCAGCCATCTGCTGCATAGCCTCAGCAGCCGCAATCATAGGGTCCACGTCACGATTCATGTTCGTACGTCCTCTACCTCGTCCAAACATCTTCAAACAGAACAAAACAAAACAAAATTAGATACATCCTTTTAGATACTTCCGAAAGGATATAAATCACAGAGAAGCACACAAAGACAAACAAAAACAGACCCAACCACAACCCCAAAAGACTCTAACTTGGGCTCGATACCAACTAATGTAACACCCCTTTGAGGATGCCACACATATAAAGAAAATAAAATAAATAGATAAAATCTACCCAAGTTGTAAAACATTTGTTAAATAATAATATGGGTCGTAAAGTAATTCCTGATAAACAGATTATTAAAAATAAAATATTGCGGAAAACATAGAATAAACGAAACAACACTACTCATAATATACATATGTTTCGAGTTATAAGTTATAAAAATAATTTACAACTACAATTACAAATATTTAAACAGAAACAGTAAATAAAAACAGTAAAAGAGTCAATATATACATCCATACGCAGACGCGCCCAAAAAAACATCATGCATATTTACTCCTCTGAAGGATCACTCTCAACATGAAAATGATCATCAGGAGACAAATATCCCGGATGTCTCGACTCTCGGCGATAACGAGATCACGCAGTCGATACGATGCTAATCTCACTAGGCTCCGTGGTCATACCACCAAAATGACGCCTAATGGATAAGGGTAACTCTAAATGCAAAAACACCGTCGTCGTCATCACTGGCTTGTCATCAAATCTATGGCGTAGGGTCACCGTCATCCGTCCTACATATGTCACAGAGTCTCTATCTCCTCTCATGTGCCACGCTAGCGATCCACCGTGAAACTCGAGAGTCACGAACCCCAAAAATCCTGGCACCGCCATACCAAAACTAATCAATCCAATGGGTATGGATGATTAGATGGTTCTTGATCGTCAAACTGGTCATCGGCTAGCTGATCTTCCTCCTCCTCGGGGTACAGAACCTCAAGAGGCTGTTCCTCTTCTTCTTCCTCAAACTCTTTACCGCGTAAAATAAATATACAGGAACATACACAATACAGAAAAGAGGTAAGACAATCTAAAATCACCATAAACATGGCCAATAAGAAGACGACAACCAACAGTTATACAATTCATGCAATATGAAAAGCTATAACAGAAATTAGTAACAGAGTAAAGAAAAAGATTTAATTATCATAACGACACATAATATCACAGATAAAATAAAACATCACAGATAAAATAATAGAACAGATAAATAATCCTCATAATACTAAGCAGATAAAATAGACAGATAAGATAAAATAAAGTTCCAGATATACTCATAAGAAATATGACACGTTCCTACTCCATGGAGCTAAACAACATAGATACCACAGATATCAGAGGGAATGACTCGCAAAATCTATTAGTACCACGGCTGCCCAGCCAACTATTCCGCGGTCATACGTTGCGTCTATAGCTCCACATCACTGGGAATTTACCATCCAAGCGTGGGGTAGTTCACTGTCTCACGTCGTGACACTACGAGCAAATGTACTACTAAACTTCACAAATCTCGATTAAATATAGTGCGTGTCGAGTCCATTAGTGTGCTATCGGTTACCACGGCCCAGCGGAGCGACCGACTGTCCATATATGGAATTCCGTACACTAAAGTCTCCAAGTTCATTAGAACAATGAACCACACTACGTTTATCGCATCGACAACACGATGTGATTCACCTCGTCAACCAAAATTTACCAAAAATTGGCAAATTACCAAAATACCCTCATGGTATAAAGATAGAAAGCACGTACGGGTTCTCATTTTCCCGACAGAAAAACAAATCCTCAAAAGCCTGTACGGGTTCTCATTTTCCCGACAGCGAAAACAAATCCTCAAAAGCCTGTACGGGTTCTCATTTTCCCGACAGCGAAAATACAGAAAATTCCAGAAAAATACTGTTTCGATCAATCGCGTAGAAATTTTATCGCGTTTTCGAAATCTCGTCGTTTTTATAAACGTTTTGAAATCGCGTAAATATATTTTTCTGTTTTCAAAATCGCGTAGGATTTTTAATACGTTTTCTCAATCGTGTAAGATTTTTAAATCATTTTCTTGACCGAATTCCTTAAAAATTTCTGTTTAAATAAACAGAAATAATAAATAATACTTTTAAGCTACGTATAATATTTTTCATACCGTATACTGTCTTTTGGATATCTTTCCTATCCTATTTGTCTGTTTTTACTAAAATTTGACAATATTTTGCTTAGAAAATTATATTAATGGTTTTCTAATTTTACCGTAAGAATTCTGTTTATTAAATTTTTAAATCATATAATTAATCCTTTTGAAAACTACTAACATGCTTCAAAATACAGCATGAGCTATATGTTAGAAATTTTTGAAAGTTACTGTATTTCATTTCTAATCACAAAATCATTAGTTCTAAGTTATAAATCTTATTTCTAATTGATTCTTTTCCTTAAAACTCATTTTAGAAAAATTCTTTTTAACACATATTGCATTCTTATACTTAGAAAAAGTTTGGATTTAATTTTTAGAAACCATAGATACTTGGTTTGGCATGTTGGCCGAATTTCCTAAATACTTTGAAATTGATTTCTAAATTATTTCTCATCTTCTAAATATATGTCAAACTTATTGTATTGTCTAATTCATTTAACCATTATTTTAGAAAATGGTTTTTGAAATCAATACATTCATTTTAGGCATGTTGGCCAAAAATACTAAGTCTTACCATTTGATTTCTAAATTCATTTTCTTTGATCTAATCAACTTGAAACCTTCTTAATTCTCCTAGGTTAATTAAATTACCTTATAAGAAAATTTAGAGAACATTTTGGTTCCCCATTGGTTAAAGGCCGTGAGCCTTGGTGTAGTGTTCTTTGGAACACACATGCATTTCCTTGACATGTTATTCACATCCTATACATTATCATGCAATTCTATACTTTATCATGCCATTCTAACACATACAATATTTTTCTAACACATATAACCTAAATCAAAGCTTGTAGACATGCAAATTATTACAAACAACAAATAGAAAAGCTAATAACAAATACACAACCACATCAAATGAGCTACTAACAAGCATAAACATGAATCCTTATGGATTCTACAATCACAAAATCAAACTCCATCCTCTTACCACCATCCATAGGTGATAAGATTTGTCTTCCTCTTACCTTAAATGAAGACAAATGGTTTTCTTTCACTCCTCCTAGGGCTCGGTTTCCTCCACCAAAGTACCTAGCAACTCAAACGAAAATCTACAAGTTACTAACCATGAAAAAGAACCTAAACCATGGATAAATCATGGCTTAGAACTTTGAAAAAGAAGAGAGAAAAGAAAAACATGAGATTTCACCTTCTAGGTAAAATTTTCAAGATTGGTTTCCAAGCTCCAAATGGAAGATTTTGAAGAAATTCTCAACTAGAGATGTTCTTAGGATTGTGTTTAGGTTTAGAAAACTTGGTTAGATGAAAATTTGGATGGTTGGATGGTCAAGGAACAAGCTTGGCCGAAAATGGCTTCAAGGAAGCTTCAATGGTGTTTATGGTTTTTGGAAGAGAGAGAAGAGAGAAAAACAAGAAAGATGAAGTGATATTTTGGTCTCCAAACCCCACATAGCCGTAGACTTCATGCATGCAAGGTGGCCAAATGGTTGGCTTCATCCAAGCCATGGAATGCATCAAAGGCTAGGATTAAAACTTGCTTAACAAGCTTGTCTCCTATTGGTTGATTATTGATGACTCACAAGCCTAGTCACACTGTTCATTAATTACCAGCTTAGTCAGCTAGCTGAGTCAGCTTGTTCTGGAAAGTTCTACTGTTAATGATGATTAATTAAGCTACTAAGTTAATTGGTTTAGCTAAACGTGGGTCCCGCAAAACATTTCTGAGTCCACTGTCACTAAGTTGTACTGACTAATAAAATAATATTATAATAATATAAAATTATTTTATTTGACAGTCAAATCCTAAAAATTAAAAGATTATTTACTGTCTCATTCAGAATCGGGTTTAGTAAGATCCCCCGCCTCTGAATAATTAAAAACAGATTTTACCGGTCCGGAAAAATATTATTTTCCTGCCCCGTAGCAAATCACACAAAAAGTCCATATAAAATCACAGACAGTAATATTGGACACTAAATCAAGTAGAAAACAGTTAAAAACAAAGCAAAAACAAGATACAAAACAAAGACGTTCGGGACGTAACGGTCATTTTCCCATTTTTTCCCACAACGTAGCTAATCATCCAAAAAGTTCAAATAAAATTACAGACGGTATTAATTGTCGTATATCTTTCGAGAAAAATTAAAACAAAGAGTTCTCGGAAAAACTTTTATTTTACTGTCTCGAAACAAATTACGTAAAAAGACCAAATAAAATTTGAGCCTGTATAAACGTATTTGTATTTCATGCAGAAATTGAGAAACAGTAAAATAGGGACACAACAGTCATTCACACGAAAGCTTGAAAAACAATAAACAGTACATTCGGAATATTTTCTAAAAATTGGGGTGTTACAATAGAGGTGGGCAGATCTTCTGGGCCATTCATATCCAAATTTGTTTAGCTCTATGGAGTAGGAATATGGTGCATTGTGCATAGGCATAGTCGATATACATATTGTTGTGGCATTGTCAAGGTACATAACATGGTGACATAATTATTTTACATATATTGATGATATCTGTTATAATAAAATTATTGTTGTTTATTTTACTGTGATATATGTTTACTGGAATTATTTGTAAATTGATAATATGAATATAATTATGATATTTGAGTGTATGGAATGATTTGGTCATTCGCATCATTCTTTGCTACCATACTAGTATTGATGAAAAGGGATCTCACCTCTTTGCTGTACTGCTTTGTTGTGTTTTGCATTGTTAAAATTCATATAGTAGGCGAAGTGAGTTTCTTGGACTTCACCGGAAGCAATGTTCTGAGGTTAGTGATGGTGTCAAGGAGTGATCTTCCCAGTTTCGGCAGTGTGCAGTTGGTGGAGGATCAGAACAAGTATGTTGAGTTTTCTCGTTAGTGTTGCTATCATGCTATTAAGTAGGACCCGTCATTGGGTTTGCTACTATTTCTTGAGTCTGTAAATTTTATGTTTTAAATGTTGTTGAATATTATATGATATAAGTAATATGTGTATTAATCAGTTAGTCTATTTTTCTGTATTGTTTATATTTTTAGTAAATTTATATTGTCAGCAAAAAAAATTTTTAAAATCCATATTTTAGAACTCAAAGCTTTTATAAAATGACTTTCAGATTATAAGCTTTTAGTCGGAAATGTGATGCCATATGGAGGGTGTTACAATATCCTCAGAGTAAGTGCATCAAAGTGAATAACAATTTCAATTTAAGCTCTTTTTTGCTACCGTGTTTGTGATTGTAGTTCCTATTATATGAATTAGATTCAAGATCAACGATGGTGTTTCTAAACACTCTAATGGCACGACCCACCATCTCTAGACAACCATGTGCAACCTTAATCTCCATTTTCAAATCGGTGCCAAATCCCTATAGATCGCGACAATTAGTCTTAATAATTGATTCATATTTTGCTGTCAAGGTTTTAATCATCAGTGACAAACTTCAAATTAGGCCAACATTGTTGAGGAATCACGATTCGGGTCATGTTGTTGTTGTTTGTTATGCAACACATTGTTGGTTTAGAATTAAGGAGGATCTAGGTTGTTTGAGAAATTGGATTGAACCAAACAAAAAAACAACTTTGTTATTTGTAACAAAACGAGATTCTATGGAATTTTATAATTTACATTGCATCCCCTTTTCTTTGTTTTATCTCTATAAAAAGTATAAAATAAACTTTGAAAGAAAAAAACTTATTGTCACAAATCAGTAAGACACGTTTCTCCTCACACGAGGCCTACATATAAAAAGATAAGACATTAAATATTTTAAAATAAAATTTAAAAATGATTGTTTATAACTAACCAAACCACTATAAAAGTAGCAGGAATTAGAGGGAAAACAATGCATTAATGACTGCCACATGCCATTTTCAACACCTGCATGGACTATATGTACATTTCTGTTATGCATCGTGCAAATGCTTAGGATGTTTAGAAAATCTGAATTTGTTTATGAACGTGTTGGATTAAACAACAAGTTGTATTTAAGGAATGTCCCATTTTTAGAGGAAACTCTATAGAATATTGGATACAACTTGCATATTTGATATCTTATGTTTGATGGTTCCATTAAACTTGCTAGGTTGGCTAGTCAATCATATATGTAACACTCTAAATTTCCTAACTATTTGACAGTAATTTTGACAGTTAACAGAATTCTACTGTTTAGTGATTTTTGTGTACTGTAAAATTATTTTGAGTATTTCATGAATACATTTGATCGTTTTGTGTGATTTACTCCGTGTCAGGAAAATAATAATTTTCGGGCCGAAAAAAAATTTACGTAATTTAATTATTACTGTGAAGTCTTAATTATTTTACGTAATCTGATTTGATATTCATGAATTTTATAATTTTTATGATTTTGTGGATGATTATGAAATTTTTATATTTCTCTGATTATTTTTGGACTATTTGTGGGCCCAGGGAGGCTGTACGTGGGCCCAGGTAGGCCCAGAAAAGTGAAAATTTTTCTAGAGTTAGAAAATTTTGTACTGTTGAGACAGAGACGGGGGATCTTACTAAACCTAAATTTGGAGACAATTTTAAAATTTTTCTTTTACTGTGTTTTGTACTGTATTTAATTATCGAGCAATAAAAAAATAATACAATAAAAATATTATTCATAGGGTAATAGTAGATAAAAATATATATTATACTGCTTAGTCAACATTGGTGGTTTAGAGATCCACCATTGATTTAATCAAGGGTGGAGATTTAGTCTTAAAAAGTGACAAGGACCATTTATGACCATTGGATGTAAAGTATGAAGGAGTAATCTTGACCCTTCATTTTGGAGATACATTTAATGGCTAGGATTTCAAGGAGAAAGATTCAATGGCCTAGATTAAGCCTTCTAATCTAAAGGCTATACCTAGAAGCTACATTAATCCTAACCATTGAACTAATCAATGGTGAGGAATGCTTAAAATAATGGCTAGTGAGATTGGTCACTCAAGGAGAGTGCAAGAAGGAGGGGACAGTTTTGGTGAGGCTTAAGACAATAGCCAAGTTTCAAGACATCATTATTACTCAATCTTGATCATTATTGATCATTTCTAAAAGTCAAGCATATCAAATTTTTCTCTCCACTTCCTCTTCATGTTGGTTTCGGCCAAGACCCCAAAATCCACCTTCCATCACTCTTTAATTTCAAACAACCATACTTCTTGAATCTATACCTCATTCTAAGACACTTTGTAGTTTGGAGCAAGTTCTAAATCCATCATCTTCAAGGACTTTCTTCAAGAGCAAAGTTCTAGGGTTCTTAAGGTGAAGTTATGGAAAACTTCATTTCTTATCTCTTTTTCATGTTCTAAGACATGTTTGATCCATGGTTCCCCTAGTTTAAGCTTAATATGCTAATAAACTTGTGTTTTGTTTTGTATTTGAGAAGCTTTTGGTGGTGAAGGACTTGGAAAAAGAAGCAAAGCAAGGAGTTTTTGAGAGGTTTTTCAAGAGGTAAGAGGGAGATCCATCTCACCAACCAATTATGGTGGTGAGAGATGATTTGTGTATTTGTTGGATGGTGAATCCATGTGAGGATTCATATCCATGGTTATGTAATTATTTGTGGGTGTTTATGTGTTTATGTGGTTTATGTGCTTTGCATGGTTTATTTGTGTTTACATGCTTAGTATGATTTTTTATTGCTTTTATGGTGAACTTGAAATATAATATGTTGATTATATGTGATGTATGCCATAAAAATTGTTGGAAAGGAAAATAATTTTTGGTTCCAAAGACCATGAGAATTTGGGCCAAGACACCTCAAAATAGGTGTTCACAAATTAATATTTTCATGAATGGTAAAATTTGATGTTTAGAAAAGCAAGGAAAATAAACAAAGGGTTTGTTTTCAAGGAATAAGTGTTCACGGTTTTGTTGAAGAATTTTAATGGTTTTGTTTGTGTAAAAACAAGAATGAAACTTAATTGATCTAGAAGGAAAAATAAATGATGGTTTCAATGGCCATGTACCTTGGTTTTATGAAACAAAGTGATTTCAAAGTGGAAAATATAATTGATCAAGTTCAAGGATTAAAGAAATGGAAACAAAGTGTTTTGTCACTTGAAAAATAGAATTTTCGTATATGAATGGAAAAGAGAGGTTGAAAGTGTTTGAACCTCAATTTATTTTAAAGAGAACTAATTTTTAGAATTGATTTGAGAATTATGGAAAATACGTTGGTGACTTGAGATTTTCTAATGTATAACTCATCCTTTGGGTTTTGGAGAGCATTAGGAAATTTTAAGATTTGAAATATTGATTTAAAACAATAAAATGGTGAAATTGTGAAAAATATTTTGAAAAGGATTTTCTTGAGTAAGAAAATGTGGAAAAGTGAAGTTAAAAGTGGTATGAATTTTTAGAAGGGTGAGAAATATTTTTCGTAGTGAAAAAATGGTAAAAAAAAATAATTTACATAACTTAAAAACGTGATTTTTAAGCTATGCGATTTGAAAAATGTTTAAATATTTCCACATGATTTGAAAAAAAAATGTTTAAATATTTCTACGCGATTTGGAAAGCGTTTAAATATTTTTACGCGATTAAAATATTGTTGAAAAATTACTACGTGATTGAAAAATGGTGGAATATTTTTATGTGATTGAGAAAACGATGGAAAATCGCTACGTGATTTGAAAACTTGACAACGGTGTTGCGCGACTATGATTTCACGATTGAATATATAGTAGGATTACTGTTGAACCTGTGTATGGGCACTGTATGAGAAAATGATGAAATTTGCCTGTGTTTGGCATTTGGTGCATTTACATGCATTGGAAAGGTCCGATGGACTGGATAAGGCTAATTGCCTAAGAGAGAATACACCTCTTGAGTGGGTGCGATATGCGTAGTGTAAGTCACTCATTGACCTTGAGGGCATCAAGGTCCGGGTTACTCACAATGGACAGTTGGTAGTACTTCTGTACCGTGGGTTAGACCGATGCAACGCAACGATGATTCGCACATAGACACTATTCCTAATCAATATCTAGTAAAGATTGTTGTGTATATGCTAGATGTGCAAATACAAATGAGAATTGTGGCACGTGGTCTGGGGCATGTTGGTACAGACAGATCTTTCGGATCAATCTCTCCGACTTGAGTTTTAGCTCCATAGAGTAGGAAATTGAGTCTATGTGCACATGCATAATTATTGAGTATTAGTTATGATAATTGAACTATTGAATACTTGGATAATATTGAGGGCATTATCGTAAATATTGAATATTTATTTCTAATTGAGGAATATTGGATGATGATGATGATAAATAATGTTGATGGCATTATTGTAATTATTGTTATTTTATACATTATGATGATGGCATAATTGTAATTATAGTATGATATATCTGTATGGTGTGCTGTTTGTGTTATCTCCATGCTACCATATTAGTATTGGTGTAGGTGATCTCACCTCTTTGTATATTATTTTGTATTGTACTTTATATTTTGGTAAAGATATTGAGCAAGGTATAGAGCAAGAAGGTGCAAAAGAACAGGTTCCCGTTGAAGGGGTTGAATTTTGAGAAGATGGCGATGCCCAGTTTCCTAGGATACATGACATTGCAGTTTCGTGGTGGACCGGAGGCTTGGCATGCTCACCTAGATAGAAAGTGTATTTTCTATATAGGAGACTTGACCATTTCCCTGAGTAGGCTTTATCAAGGGAACCCTTATTTTAGTGTAAATATTTATGTACAATTAGAGTTTCCATTGTCCATTAGGCAGTACTAGGGAGCTTACTACCATACTCCTAGTGAGATTAGTAACGTGTCGTCTGCGCAGACACCTGTCCGTAGGACTTCGCGTCAGATCGGATTCCTACCTGCTGAAGAATCTGAGGAGGACCCGTCTGAGGGTTCTGCTGTTTAGTTATGCTTGGGTAAGTGTGTTAGTTTCAAATAATGTCTAACTACTTTTGAGACTTGGTCTGTATATAAATAATGTCGGCAGTACTTCTTAATGTATAATGATGTAAATTATTTGTGATGATGTTGTATTATTTTTATTTTCTGCTAAGTTTATTTTATTGACATTAAGAAATTTTACAACTCGTATTTTTATTACAACATCACAATTAATGAACTTGGGGGTAATTCGGTAATAATAATGTTTAAATATGGCACCCTACGGTGGGTGTTACAATATATGCCAATCCTAGCAACATTTGGGTTGTGACATTCAACAACATTTATATTTCAATATATATATATATATATAAAATCCTTTAGAACAAAGTAGTCCTTCCTAAAAAATGGACATTAGAAAAGGCAACACCAGCCTTACTTAGAGTAACACCTGAGTTCCATGAAATAAAACAATATTAATCAGGTAAAGTTAAATTAGTCTTTGATAGAAGACGTTCTTTTAGTTCTCTTCTAAATCTCTAAGGACAAAAGACTCTATATCAGAAGATTTTAGATCTACAATCTCTAGGAGATCTTTCTTTACCATTTCATAATCAATTCCGCAATCAGTTCCACCCATAATCCACCTCCAAGAGTTCATTATAGATAAAGAATCCCCAAGGAAAGAATTCTATTATGAGGAATGGATTCTTCAAAGAGAATGGTTCTTTCAAAATTATCAAAGAGCAAACAGAAAAAATATTCAATAAGAATTTTATAAATTTCTTAACAAAGTTAAGATGAACATCCCATTTTTTGACTAGTTTCATGCTTATACAATAAAAAAACAACATAGATTTTTCATTCCAAACTGAACTAGTAGGTACTAGAACACCAAATATTATTATTGTCTAGATCTTAAAGATGGTGAGTTAGTTAAATCTTTTCTAAGTTTATACCAAAACAATCATCTTTGTATTGATAGGACTCTAAGGATAACCTTGCTGAAGAGGAGGAAGAGGTTGGAAGCTTTTGATTTGCTAAAGAATCTACTTTTTCCTCTTGAATGAGTTAGAGAATGTTTTGCAGGTTTTGCGCAAAGCTTTCTTTACTAGTGGATGCTACCAAGGCTGTTGTGATGTGAGATTTTGGGTTAAGAAACTTGCAAGTTTCTGGATTTGCTATAGCAATCCATGTTGGGTTTGTTTTGAGCCAAAGTTTGATGTTGTTTGAGTTGGCTCAAGAGGCATCAAATCCTGCCCACCATTTGACATAAGCTTGTCTTTGGACAACTAGTAGATAGTTGGGAGGATCATGCTTCCCATATTTGTACTGCCAAGAAAATACCCATGCTAGGGATAGTTTTGAGAAAAAATGAAGTTCAACTAAAAAAGGATCTTTGACTAGATTAATCCTTTTATTGAAAGTTTGAAATCCTTCTGTGATAATTAGGGGAAGGATCTGTGTAATTGGTCCAAAGAAACCCCACCATTGAATGAACCAATGCAAAAAAGTTATAATGGATATTTTGTTTGAAATAAATTAGCAATGAATGGGGATTTATTATATTTGGTTTCCCAAAAAACATTGGTCCATGCATGGACATAATCCCAATAATTATAACCAACTAGGTCAAAATTTTGAAAAAAATTTATAAGATTGTTGGGATTTTCTGCATATTCTAAAGGTATCATGACCTTTAAAATCTAAAGGGTTAAAGGGGTAATGTTTGTTTGATCCTTGGGGTCTTTGTAGTGTTTTATGAATACTGAGTCTGAATCCATAAGCATAAATTCATAAAATTATTGGGTTTTGTTTGGAGATACTAATCTGAAATGGAAACCTTTTGGAAATATCTTGGAAGGGACTTTGTTTAGGTTAATGTCCCATAATTTGGCCAAAATTTGTTTTAAAGATATAATGTGTTTGTGATTATGGCTTTTGAGAGGAGATTGAGGTTAGTTGTACTATCAATTCCTTCTTTTGGGGAATTGATTTTCAATTGTTTTTCTTTTAGATTTTTAATGAGAAGTGCTAAAGATTGGATTTCCTCATCATCTTCTGAGGCAATATCTGTCCAAAATTTTCTAGGAAGTTAGGTTAGGCCTTGATCTTGCGAAGCTTGAAGTGTTTGGATAAGGATAACATAATTTGCTTTGGTTTGTTTGACTGTTTGTGAAGACGAGGCTTTAGGTTTTTGCTCTTGGGTAGATGACCTAGTTTGTTTAGTTTGTTGCTAGGTAGATGACCCAGTTTGTTTAGTTGTTCTTTGAGTTAGCCCTGCAAGGACTAATTTACCTCTTGTTGATTTTGTCGATTTCGACATCATTATATTTTCCCTATAAGTATTCACAAGTGAGGTAGTCAGAAAAAGAGTTTTGTAGTGCCTTTGAGATACTCAATAACAAAATCAGAAACACTTAAAATTGTTTACCATTTGGCGAAAATCTATTTGGATGCTAGATTTTTAACATCTTTTGTAAAATGTCTTTTGCAGATTTGCAATCAACCCTTACTAAAATTTTTTGATTTAGTAAGTCAAATTGAAAATTTGAAATGGAGAGTACAATTGCCAAAACTTACATTTTTGTTGTGTAGAATTCCAATGTTTTGAAGTATATGCAATGACAAGCTCTTTGTCTGCAACTTTTTGTTTGAGAATGCCATCATAACTTATGTCAAAGGCATTTGTTTGAACAATTTTGAAGGCTTGAGGATTCGGAAGATAAAGGCATAGAAGATCCTTTACTCGAGATTTTATGTGTTTTACAATTATATATGATCATCTATCCAAGGAGGAGGATCCTTTCTAAGCAATCATGGAGTGGTTTGACAAGATTACTAAGTTAAGGAAAGAAATAAGCAACATAGTTAAAACAGCCTAGGAATCTTTATAATTGATTTTTATCAATGATTTGATTGTGAAACTTGTCCACAAATTCAATTACTCTATTGATTGGAGTAATTGTTCCTGGGTGAATGATATGACTAAGAAACCTTATTTTGGTTTGGAAAATACTTCTTTTTTTATTTGGAGACAGCAAGACCATTTCTTTTTATGACTCCTGCAAAAATATTAAATGTTTGACATATTGATCAATGGATTGGGAAAAGATTAAAACATCTTCAATATAGACAATGGTGAAGTTTGAATAAGGATTGGAAATTTCATTCATAGTTCTCTGAAATGCAAAAATGACATTTTTTAGACCAAATGGCATTACATTCCACTCGTATTGCCCAAACCGAATAGTGAAAGCTTTTTTGTAACTTTCCTTGATTTGAATATGCCAATATCTTGATTTCATATCGAATTTAGAGAATATTTTGGCTGAGTGTAGCCTATTGAGAAGATCTTTTTGTTTGGAATAGGATACCTAATCCATTGACGAGTTTGATTGAGTGGTTTGTAATTGATGACTAATCGAGGTGTATCTCTTTTAATTTCTACTTGTTTATTAACATAAAAAGTAGAGTATGGCCAAGGACTCTTGCTCTTTTGAATTAATCCCTTGGCTAGAAGATCATTGATTTCTTTTTGACAATATTGGAGAAGTTTGTCATTCATTTGGATTAGCCTAGCTTTAGTAGGAATTTATCGTTCATAAAAATCCTTTTCATAGGGAAGATCAACAATATGTTTTTTCCTTTCCCAAAATGCATTTGGAAGATCAGAACATATTGATGTTTAGATTTGGTCAAGAAGAGACTGAATTTTCTTTTGTCATATGGTTGATTAAGTTGTGAATTAATATTCTTAAAAGAAATTTCTTCTTTAAGAAAATTAATTTTAATGACAAATTCCTACTAAAACTAGGCCAATCCAAATGAATGATGAACTTCTCCAATATTGTCAAAAATTGAAAGTAGTACACCTCGATTAGTCATCAATAACAAACCACTCAATCAAGCTCTTTAATGAATTAGGTATCCTATTCCAAACAAAAAAGATATTCTCAATAGGCTACACTCAAACAAAATATTCTCTAAATTTGATACAAAGTTAGGATATTAGCATATTCAAATCAAGGAAAGTGATCGCTACTATAACATCCTCTTTTTAGCATAATAGACTTGTATATGGTCATAAAAGTACCATAATACTTGTTTAACATGTCCGCTAAATTTTGTGATGATTTGAGTTAATTTAGACACTTTGCTGCAACACAGAACGTGCAGAATGACTAATTTAACTCAGAAAAATAGCATAAATACTAAATTAAAGGAAATAAATATGAAAAATTTATTTCTGTGTCACAAATATGTGGAAGAGGATGTAGTTAAATTTTGAGGATAAATAGAGTCAGTTGGTATTTTTAAGGACACCAAGTGAGTATTTAAATATTAGATTGAGGTGTAGCAGATATGAAAATTTATGAAAATGATGAAACAAGAATTTAAATGAATCCTAAGATTTATTTTAATGTTGTTGGAAGTTAGGAAACTTGATTTAGTTAAATCAAAGTGTTCTTAACAGATACGAAGTTCTTAGCAAAAGGACCAAACTACCATTGATGTTCTATTTTAAAAGTTAGTTTTCTTCATTTTCTCTTCTCATTTTTTGGTTGCTGGGTAGCAGAAAGGAAACAGAGAAACATAAGAAAGAAAATAGGGAGAACGAAGAAGAGAAAGAGGGAAAGAGGAAGGGAAGAAGAAGGAAATGAAGAGATGAAAATTCAAGCTTGAGGTAAGGGGATTCTTTTCTATAGCTCTCTCTTTCTTTCCTCTTATGAGCTGTCGATTTTGGTGTTGATATGGAAATGGGTTTTCAATGTTAAATGAGATTTTTATGTTTGATTTTCATCCCTTTAAGCTTATTGATGGCTTGTTTTATATTTATGAAGCATGGTGATGAGGTTTATGTCATTGTTTTCCATGGCTTTTAGAGTATGAAAAATGGGTATTTTGTGGGTTGTGGATGGATTTTTGTTCCAAGATTGATAAGTCAGGAATGTAATTAGAGGTTACAATATGATTGTGATGTTGGAAAACATCTAGGAACTAATTTTAGAGGTTAGAACTCGATTGGTATCCAAGATTATGCAAACCACGTTTCTGCATAATTCCCTTGATAGCCTGTGTTGTTTGTTGCATAACTTGAGCTACAGGCATCAAAATGACTTGCTTCCTGTGGCATTTGAAAGCTAAGACATAAGGCTTCATGTAATAAAAAATTTTAGAATTTTAGAGCAACCCAATTAGTCCTAGTTTTGATATGAACCCAAGACAATTTTTGCAGAAAAATAATCTAGCACTTGTTAAAACTAGATTGCATCATTTCTTGCTTCAACGTCATATTTACATGAGATTAGTGACATTTGAAAGCTAACATGTAAAGCTATTTTACTATAAAATTTCATAATTTTTTCACTTTTCATTTATTCCCAATTTCATTTTAAAGTCAGGTTAATTTCAGATAAAATAATGAATGCCCTGTTTTGGCTTCTACATAATGTGGCATAACTTTGGCTACACTTAGCCAAATGAAGTGAGGTTTATGACATTTGAAAGATATGAGAGGAGGCTATTTGCCTATTAAATTTCAATTTTTTGCAGTTAAAATGCACATTTGGTGCAGTCATGAACATCAGTCTTTTTAGATAAAAATTTAATTTTTTTTGTGATGGTTTGAACCCTAGAAACTTTAGTAGCTTATTTGATAGTTAAAGTTGAGTTATGAAAGTGTAATAGAAATATGTTTATCCCTTTATAGGTTAGACTTGAACTAAATGCTTCTATATGGAGTATTGAAATGAAATGAATGCATGATATTTAATATATGAATGTGATGAATTGAATTACTTATGATATGAATAATTACTTTATATGTAATGAATGATATATACATGAATGATGTTGAGGAGCATATTGTTATATGCATAGTAATGAATAATGTTGATAAGCATGGTATTAAGAGGCATGAAAATGAAAGGAAAACAGTAGAATGAGGTTGAGTGAGTCACTCCCTTTCTACTTGAATATAAATGAAAGGATTGAATAATCTTATATACAATGAATTTAATGAATCAAAAGTTTGACGACTAAGGTTATAGCTCTTTATTATGCAAAAGAAAAGCAAGGTTATGTGAAAAGTGAATGAAGAAAATGTTTTAAAATACTCTTGCATGTTTTGTTTTCAAACTTCTTGTTATTATTTCCTAGTATGAATGACCCTGCGGCTTGAGCATAGGTCTCCTAGTGCCCGGGGTTCTAGGTATTAATGGATGTGAGACAAGTTAGCTCATTCATGCTAAGTAGTATTAAGTGGTTGATGCCCCATTACTTAGAGAGATAATACCCAGCATGGTATTGAGATTGGTAAAGTAATGGTAAACTCACAATTGTGGGGAAAGTTTGACCACTCATACCAAGGTAATGCAAGGAGGTCAAGGAACAAAGGTTGTCCCACCTCTTCCTACTTGAGAATATACAAGAATCAAAAGGACTTCTTAGAACAAAGGTTTCCCTGGAAGGACTTCCTGGATCAATCGTATTGGAAGAAAAGTATCCTTGGAATATGCAAGTAACATGTGTTTTCCAAAAACAAAATCTTTTAAAAACATTGCATAAGCATATTTTAGAGCATTCCTTAGGCATAATCATTCATCATAATGTATTGCATAAAATGACAATTGTATGGGCAATTGTCTTATTTTTTTAGAATTAAATTAATGAGGATCAAGGTTGATGCCTGACTTAAAAATATCCCAAAAGAATGAAATATATTGATTATGTTGAGGTATGATAATTGATATGGATTATTAATATATTATGTTTTATTATGAAAGATCAATACGTATGAAGTAAATCATGTATACTTAGTACTAATGCTTGATTTGATTGTGATAAAGGACTAAATTTGAAACTGTATGATTGATTGGAGTGTACAAATGATTTCTATAAAGGATAATAATTGAATTTCGGGAAGAGAGAGGACTAGTTTTGGAAGTTTGCCACCTCTCTAACTTATGCATATATATATATATATATATATATATATATATATATATATATATATATATATATATATATATATGAGGGGGATCGGTTTACACCAGTGTAAGTCTTTTTTAACTTACATTCATTTTTAACCGTTAGATCTACTTTCATTTAATGGTTGAGATTATTTCATTAAAAGTAACCATTAGATGAAAATAGATCTAACGATTGAAAATGAGTGTAAGTCAAAAAAGACTTATACTAGTGTAAGTTGATCCTCCCTCTATATATATATATATATATATATATATATATATATATATATATATATATATATATATATATATATATATATGTTGAGTTTTAAATAAAGAATATGTTTTGTTCCCAAAACAGCTGGATTTATTATGATGACACATTTTTAAAATGTACTACTAAGAATTTTTAAATTCTCACCCCATTTTTATGTTTTTCTATGATAAATCGAGAGGAGCATCCAAGCAAGTGCGAGACCAGAAGATAAAGACTCCGCAAAGCAGCTTATGTAATTATATTAGTTTTGTATTTTGATTAATGGTTCTATAATTAAACTATTATGATTGGCACTTTGTAAAAGTTTATAATCTCACACATAGCAGATAAAGGGAAGAACAAGTTTCTAGATGTGTAAAATGTCTTGCTCTCTTACTTTTTATTAAAGGCTCTATATATTTATTCATGAATAGTTATTATACAAGTTATGTATTTACGTTTAAGTTTTAAAAGTGACATACTTAATTCTATTTACTTAGTGTACTCAAAGTATACTACAATATCTTGAATTAGGGTGTTACATTTTGGTATCAGAGTAGTTCATCCTATCGAGTCGGGGAATGGAGTGACTATGCTTTTGGGCATGTTTAATTGTTTTTGTTTGTGTCGTGCATCTTTTTATCTCAATGTGAGATATATGAGTAGAATTACTGGCATACTACTACATAATATTGAGTCTGGCCAACTCAATATGTAATGTTCTGTGTGAACATGAAATTATGACATCTCTTAGGCGAACATAGGAGAATAGGAAAATTTTCAGTTAGGGTAATAATGATATGTCTGAGATAGTTAGATTGATGTTAACATCGAGGAGAGAATAGAGAACTGCCATTGGGGAACAAACAAAAGTTATTAATAGAACGATGTGAGAGTAGATTGAGGTTATCAATAGCATGATGAAGAGAAAGAGACCAAATACATCAGTTGCAGAAGTCGTAATAGTAAGAAGTCACCAATTCCATGATCTTTCAGAATTTAGAAAATTGAACCCTCTATCATTCTGAGGTGAGTCTGATTCAATAAAAGCTGAAGAGAGGTTAAGTGAAAAGAAGAAGATATTTGAGGTAATGAATTATCCAAAAAAACAAAAGGTGTTGTTAGCTTCTTTTATGTTTAAGGGAGAAGTGGAACATTGGTGGATGGGTTTGAGATGATTAATGGAAGTTGCTGGTATATAGATGAATTGAAAGGTATTTAGAGTGACCTATTTGGATAAATATTTCCTGAAGAATAAGCGAGATGACAAGAAAGTGGAATTTCTTGAGCTGCAGCAATATAGTATATTTATAAGGCAATATAAAGCAGAAGTTTAGTGAATAGTAATGAGTTTTTCACGATACTCGAAGTGAAATTATGATTTAGTGAAGTTGAGTGGTGAGATATAGAGTTCACTAGAGATGGTACTTGTAATATGTTTGAGAGAACTAAGATGGTGACAACAGCTATAAGGGAACGAATTACTAGTGTTAAAAAGATTTTGTTAGGATGGAAGCCAATCCACCACTACAACTGGGATCAAGGTTCCCATGATTATCTGGAGCTTAGAGAAGCAAACCTATTACTAATTGGAAGTCAAATGTTGAAGTTAGATCTTAATTTCCACAATATAAAGAAAAGCCAACAAAAGTTCGAATATGGGGCCAGAAGTGCATGAAATATAGAAAGTAATAAAGAAGTAAGCTGAGTTCGATAGGTTAGTTGGTATGTTGTATATGTAGTAAAATAGGACACTATATGAAGGACTATCCATAAAAATAGGGAGCAGTATGATCTTTCAATCTGTTTTGAGATAAACATTTTTGAAGGTCATAATTTTTTAAGATCTAAATCGAGTTATGTTTTCTGACTTTATAATTATAAAGATATGTTATAAATATGGAAATATTCATCAAAGTTATTGTTGAGTTCCAATTTTTTTCTACATGACATGTGATGTCGCTAGATATTGTAGAATTATGAAATAGGTATAGAATTGAAAGAACAGGAAATTTGTCATTTTAAAGTTTTCAACTTTTTTTCTATGATATTCTTTTCGAATGAGATCAAGTGATAACTCGAATAGAATAATATAGAAAGTCATAGGTTTAAGGTATCGATTAGTTGAATTTACAAGTTTTTAACAATACATCAACTATGGAAGGGAACGACAAATGTACTTTGAATGAAATTCTCATGAGCTACATGTATATCATTGTTTTGTTTCTTCAAATAGGAGCTTGAGGTTCAAAGGCCCTATTTTATACAACACGCTGACACTTTTACATCAATCTCTAGGTGATGACAATGTTTTGGTTGTTAAATTTGTTGAAAAGAAGAATGTAAGGAATTTCAGGACTAGTGTTTAAGAAGTTGATGCTCTCTATAGAAAGTTTGGAAAAGAAAAAAGACTTAATAACCTTCTTTGTGAAATGATATTTTGTTAGAATGAAATCATATTCTTCCGTAAATGAGAGGGCATCTTACATTTTGTCAAATAAGATAATGTTTGAAGCTAGATCTTTATTCATGCATGCTTACATGTTAGCTAATGTGGACAAGTATATGGCTAGGATTTTTCCCATTATATTAAGACCTTAACACTCAAAATTGACTTGGTAACTATAAAGTTTAAACTATTGAAGATGTATATTACTAGAATGAAAATTACAACATTATACATGATAAGGAGAAACCACGTATTCACACATATGGAATTGGGTTCATCTTAGAATATTTGGAAATGTTATGCTCTTACAAGGTAACGAAAGGAAGGGACTCAAAGAATAAATAAAAAAATTAGGGAAATTTCTAATATGGTCGAACTTTTAAGGCAATGGGCAAAGCGAAGAATTGGACTTTAGTAAAAAAGTGTAAAAATTGTGGAGCCTACTGAATCAAAGTTTCACATTAAGTAGATTATCATGAATCTTCAAAAGAGGAAAATGATAGGTGAAGAGAATGAGGAATGCAATTCTACTCCCAGTGTTTCACAAAATGTAAATAAGCTAAAATCAAATGGAAACTATGGAGCTTGCATGCCCTAAGTCTAGAAGAAGACAACATGGTGATAAACCTTGTTTGGTGTGTAATGAGTGTGATCAACTAGGGCACTATGTCTACAGATGTTAGCAGAGGCAGAAAGTTATACCCAATCCTAGATTACAAGCACCAGGAAGGGAATAGACTTTAGGAAGGCAAGAAGAAGCTCAATCTTTTAACTCTTTACAAGGTAACTCTCATTAGGATAAAAGAATTTAAAGGTTGGAATAGATGAGATGGAAAATAGGTTCAGCCTGAAGCAAATTGCCAAAAGTGTAGCACATAGAGACAAACCTTGTTTGTTTGGACAGTGTGTATGTTACACTTACCGGATATATATCAACAGATTACAGATTCAGAAAAAAGGAAAATCCTGCGACGAAGCCACAAGTTCCGGGAAGAGTCTTTGTACTTAGTAGTCGCACCACAGATCAATCTCCAAACCTGATCCAAGGTCATTGCCTCATAAAAAATACTCTTTTAATTGTATTATATGATTCAGAAGCCACCCACTCCTTTATATCTAATGATTGTGTGAAAAATCTAGAATTACTTGTGACTGAGTTATCTTATAATTTATTAGTAACTACTCTTACTAGAAATCGAGTCCAAACCTCTTATGTATGCCTAAATTGTCCTATACTTGTTGAAAATAAACCTTTTGTTACAAATTTAATTTGTATGCCTTTGGAAAATCTTGATATTATCTTGAGAATGGATTAGTTATCCTCTAACCATGTGATACCAAATTGCCTTGATAAATCTATTTCTTTTCTCTTAAACTTTGACAAAGAAAAATCTCAGTCTATCCATTTATCTACCATTCAAGTTAGTAGGGGTATAATGAAATGAGTACAAGGATACATTCTCCTTTTTTCTTTTGAATCAAAGAGTGAGCTGGATTTGGACACTATCCATGTAGTTAAAGATTATCCTAAAGTTTGCCTTCAGATATATTCAATTTACCTCAATAAAGGGAAATTAAATTTTCCATTGACCTGATGCCAAGTGTAGGACCCATTTTAATTGCACCTTATAGAATGTCCCATGTGGAATTGAGTGAAATCAAAAAGCAAATTGAGTTATTGGAAAAACAATTTATAAGGCCTAGTGTATTGCCTTGGAGAGCTCCAGTACTATTAGTGAAAAAGAAGGATGAAAGTTTTAGGTTGTGCATAGATTATAGACAATTAAACAAGGTAACCATTAAGAATAAATATTCACTCCCTAGAATAGATGATTTGTTAGATCAAGTACGGGGAGCCTCAATTTTTTCAAAAATAGATCTAAGGTCAGGATACCATCAGATTAGGATAAAATCAGAAAATATTCCTAAGACAACCTTTAGAACTAGATACGGGCACTATGAATATTTGGTAATTCCGTTTGGTTTAACTAATGCACATGTTGTATTTATGGATTATATGAATAGGGTGTTTAGACCATATTTGGATAAATTTGTGGTAATTTTCATTGATGGTATTCTGATTTATTCAAAAATAGAAGAAGGAATAGTGCTAGAAATTTTAAAAGAAAAACAATTATATGTAAAATTAGAAAAATGTGAATTTTGGAAGAGAGAAATTAAATTTCTAGGACATGTAATAAACAAATAAGGAGTTTTAGTGGATCCTAATAAAGTGGAAGCACTTATACATTGGGAGCAACCAAAGACAATAACCAAAATAGAAAGTTTCTTGGACTTAGAAGGATACTATCATAGGTTTATAAAAGGATTTTCTCAGATAGCTATGTCATTAACTAGATTGACTAGAAAAGGAATTCCATTTGCATGGACAAAAGACTGTGAAGAAAGATTTTAGGAATTAAAAAAAAGAATCACTACTGCCCCTATTTTAGTAATTCCTAATCCTTTAGGATATTTTATGATTTACAGTGATACTTCTAAAAAGGAATTAAGGTGTGTGTTAATGCAAGAGGAGAAAGTAGTAGCCTATGCCTCTATATAACTTAGGCCTCAAGAGAAAAATTACCCAACACCTGATTTGGAATTAGCAGTAGTAGTTTTTGCTCAAAAAATTTGGATACATTATTTGTATAGGGTAAAATTTGAGGTGTACACTGATTATAAGAGCTTAAAATATCTTTTTGATTAAAAATGAATTGAACATGAGGCAAAGAAGGTAGATTAAATTTCTTAAGGATTATGATGTGAAAATTAAGTATCACTCAGGAAAAGCAAATGTTGTAGTTGATGCTTTAAGTAGAAAATCCCTGCATTTGTCATGTATGATGATTCAAGAAATTGATTTGATAGAAAAGCTTAGGGATTTAAATCTCTTAGTGACTTTTGAATCCAATAAAATTTATTTAAATACTTTACAGGTTATTTGTGATCTAAAAACAAAAATTAAAGAAGCACAAAAAGAAGATCAATTTTTGCAAGGTGTTAAGGAAGAGATACTTAAAGGAAAACATCCAAATTTTAATTTAATGGATGATGAAGTGGTTATGTATCGAAATAGGTTGTGTGTACCTAATAATTTAAATTTAAAGAAAGAAATTCTAGAAAAAGCTCATAAGAGTAAATATACAATTCATCCAAGAATTAATAAAATGTATCAGGACTTTCAAAGTTAAGTTTGGTGGCCTGGAATGAAATTCGAAATAGCTAAATATGTATTACAGTGTATGACTCAGAAAGTTAAAATAGAACATTAAAGACTCTCAAGCTTGTTACAACCTTTAGAAATCCCAAAATGGAAATGGAATAGTATTTCCATGGATTTTGTTGTGGGCTTACCAAGAGCCAATTTAGGACATGATGCTATATGGGTAATTGTACATAGATTGACCAAGTTTGCAGATTTTCTACCCATTAAGATTAATTATCCACTGAATAAGTTAGCCCAATTGTATATTAAAGAGATTTTGAAACTTCATGGTGTACCAATTATTATAATTTCTAATAGAGACCCAAGATTTACCTGTAGGTTCTAGAAATCACTACAGGCAGCTTTTAGGACAAAGTTTTCTTTTAGTACTGCTTACCATCCCCAAGCTAATGGTCAAACTGAAAGAACAATTCAAACCTTAGAGGACATGCTTACAGCCCGTGTTTTGGATTTCAAAGGAAGTTGGGATACCTACCTACCATTAATAGAATTTGTTTACAATAACAGTCATTATTCCAGTATTGGTATGGCACCGTATGAAGCACTGTATGGAAGAAAATGTCGATCCCCTATATGTTGGTTTGAGACTGGAGAAAGAAATTTACTAGGATCAGATCTAATACAACAAACTTCAGAACAAATAAAACTAATCAATGATAGAATATTAGTAGCTCAAAGTAGACAGAAAATTTATGCTGACAAAAGAAGAAAACCTTTAGAATTCTAAGAAGGAGAACATGTATTCCTTCGAGTTACCCCAATAACTAGAATTGGTAGGTCTTTGAAAATAAAGAAATTGAGTCTCAGATATATTGGACCTTTTTCAAATCTTCAAAAGAGTCAGTACCGTTGCTTATTAAATTATTTTACCTCCTAGCCTCTCGAACCTTCATAATGTGTTTCATGTATCTCAACTCCGAAAGTATTGTTCTGATTCTTCACACATCATAGAGGCAGAATCTATACAATTAAAAGATAATTTGACATATGAGGTACGACCTATACAAATAGTGGATAGAATGTACAGACAATTGAGAAATAGAAATATTCCTATAGTCAAAGTTTTGTGATAAGGACAAGATGTAGAAGATGCTACGTGGGAAGCGGAAGAAGATTTTAAACAAAAGTATCTAGAACTCTTTTTAGTAAGTACTAAATAGAAATTTTGAGAAAAAAAAAATTTTTAAGAGATGTAGAATGTAACATCCTTAAAAATAATAATAATAAATACATAAAAATATTTACCTAAAATATTTTAAAAATAAAGGATTAAGTATATAAACTAATTATCATAATAATGTGTTACTTTATATACCTACTTATAATAATAATAATAATAATAATAATAATAATAATAATAATAATAATAATAATAATAATAATAATAATAATGAAACTTCAGTAAAGATAAAAGAGAGAGAGAGAGAGGAAGTGAAATGACGAGAAGAGATTTAGATAAAATATGAATAGATAAGGGATTCTGCAATAATTAATACATGAGAAAATAAAAATAAATGACAAGCTCTAGATTGACGCATAGATAAAGAATGCAAAGATATTTTATATATATACATGTATATATAATGCATGAAGTGACATTTAGAATCTTGACATTTAGAAGATTCATAGAGACATGATCTGAATGTAATTAATATATATAGATAAAAAAAAAATGGAAATGAAACAGAAAGAAGCTTCACTGCTTCTCTGAATCTAACAAGATAAATTGCTATGAATGACATTAGCAAAATTTCCTGAATCTAACAAGGGAAGATTGGATAACATACACAATTAATGCAAGGTAATTAAAAAAAATAGAATGAGCACGTGAAAGTGCTCTGGAATCGTCCTTCAAAATATTACAATGAGATAAGCACACTAATTGCTCTATAAAAGGCCGAACGTGTCTACTCTTTAACCAGAAATACCGTACTAGAAAATTGCCATTCTGCATAAACTTTTTTCTCCCGATCAATTCTCAACTAAGGTAGGGAAAATGAAAAACTCTTCCCTTTTGTTAATACTCATCTTGTTTTAATATTTGATTCTATAAGTTTTCAGTAATTTTTTTATTTCAACTTATTGATGGCCAAAACTTTCAGATCTGATTCTGACTTTGTGAACCCATGGAGGAGGCTTTAAATGAGGATGAATTCTGTGGAACTTTGATTAATTTGATTGATTGTTGAATTTGCCTTCTGCTCTACATCACTGAAAATTTATCGGCACTATTTTTTCTATTATTATTTTACTTTTATCTTCTATAATTGCTATTCTGTTATCTGCTTATTCTGCATTATTTTTTTCATTATTATTCTGCACTATTTTACTATTTTTTTCATTGCTCAGTTCTTGTTAAAAGTGAGAGAGCTTTTAGTTTATGTTATTGTTACGTGAAAGAACTCTAACGTGACATTATTCTCTATCTTATTCTAGTTATTATTCAAAAGTAAGAGAGCATTTATTTTCTGTTATTACTATTTGATTTAGCACTATTCTGTTCTTGTTCAAAATAATAATATGGCTATTAATATACTTTTATTCTCAGTTTTTCATATTCTAATATTAATCTCACAATCCAAAAGAAACGTATAACGTATATTAAAGCTTCAACATTATCTTTGCATTATCTCTCCAAAAGAAATGTGTATTCTAAAGCTTGATATTCTCAGTTCACATTGCTTTTGCACTATTTTTTTAATATCATTTTTCTGCTCTCATTTTTGTTAGAAAGATAATAGAGAGTTTGTATGAAAATGAAGCTTGTTACAATTTTTTACTAATGAATCATGAATGTTCTTGAAGTGTCTCGGCCAAGACAGAAAAAACATGTGAAATATTTTACAAACTTTGTTTTTTTACGGCAATATGTTAAAGTTTTTATTAGGTGAAAGAATTATATCCCTAAGGTATCAAGATCAAATGTGCAAGCTTATAGCCATGAAGAAAAATTCTTAGGAAACGTCCTGAGTAGATATGAGTTTATACAATGTGATATGCACATGAGTGATCAAAAGAAAGAGTAATTTGGGATTAAAATCCTAAAATGATGGTACAAGAATTAAAAAGATGATGAGATAATCTCAAGAATAAAGCATAGTTTCCTTTAAATTGATGATTATTTAATCTTGATTTTTTTTACATAATTTTTTTATACAAATTGTATTAGAAAAACTTATGAATTTTAGATTCTAGCTTAATAGAAAATTGAGTAAAAGGGAAGTAATAAAATTATTTTCTATACACGTTAATATCATTAGTTAATGTTAGTCATGACAACCATTACCCAAGAAGGATGAATTGGGTGATTATAAATTTTAATGCAACTTTGAGAAATTATACATTTTGATATTTTCAATCAATACATGTAACGGAATAAGTCTAACAAAGGTAAAACTATTATAGATTACTCAAATATAACTAAGTTATAGGATAAATCAAGCAAATAAGCTAGATATCAAACTCAACTCAAGCATATATAATTAAAGCATAAATGTAAAGGAGATAGAAACTCTTTCAAGATTTTTATCAAACACTTGAAAATCAATTTTCTTTGAAGCTATTTATCGATTAAAATGAATGAATAGAGAAGATAAAAAAATGCACTTGTAAAGGAACAACCCACATAGAAAGTATTTGAGCAAATATATGAAATTAAAACATAAATATAAATGAGTTTGAGTTTAGAGAAACAAATACAATGATTTATCCTGGTTTAGCCACTAAGCACTTGTAGCCTACGTCAAGTCCTCAAGTAACTATCCGAGATTTTTCACTATCAATGCAAGTTTGAATAGGTACTTGCTACCGTTTCAGGGATACCTCATCCTTACAATTTCTCTTAGGGATACCTCACCCTCATTACAAAGAATTAAAGAGTAGAAGAAGAAAGAAACTCTTTTAAGAGTATCTATTACAAATTGAAGCACTATGGAGCTCTTTTAAGATATCTTAAATTTTGGTGAAAAGAGTACAAAAATTAGTAAAAATATGAAATATGAATCAAAGCATGAAAGAATTATTTCAGATAGTTGGATGTGTATAAAAGATGACCCAAAATCATGTATTTATAGTGTTCTTGAGAAAATAGCCTTTGGGTATTATTTAATATCATATTAAATTCATAGAAAAATAGTCATTACATGTTTCTGGGTATGTTTATTCGAATAAGCATAGTCTAATTCGAATAACTCACTTATAGCATACCGGGAAAATTTTTCTGGAACTTGTTATTCGAATAAACCTTCAGTTATTTGAATAAATCTTCAAAAACATGTTCTGGAGCGTTTTCTAGGATGTTTTTATTCGAATAAATACATGCTTATTCGAATAAATCACTCTGGTTTCGAAATCTGACTTTAAATGGTCATAACTTCCTCATTTCTCATTCATTTAAATCAAATGACCACTAATTGAAAAGATATTTAAGTTTATTTTCAAATAAAATAAGTTTAAGATCAAAACTCAAAATATTTTGAAAGTTATGATCAAAGGAGTAACCAAAAGTCAGTTTTGTAAAATTCAAACTTGACTATTTTTCATAGTTTTGAACTACCACAGTAACTAACTTTTGAAAACCTGTTTGTTGAGTATTTTAGCATGTGAAAACCATTTGTAAAGATTTGAAAACATATTTGAGATATCCAGAAAGCTTCTTACATAAAGACTCTAAGTCCTATAAGTTATAACATTTAAGCTTCCTTTGGACTTGGTCTTTGACATGTTTTTGTTGTTATCAAAACCTTCATAAGATAGACATGCACATTCTCCTTGAGTTGAACATAATTGAGATCTTTGCTTTCTTGGTGCAGTGCTCACTTTTGGTACTTGGACTATCCTACAAAGTATTGCTCACTTAAAACATAGTTAGTCCAAACTCATAATTCAATATCTTCATATAATCTATTAAGTGCATCTATGTAGCATAAACATCATTCTTTTTTACTTGTATTTGTTATCATCAAAACTTAACATATTAAATCATTAGGGCAAACTTAAGGGTATTGTAAAGAGGGTGAGGTATCACATAATTTATCTTTTTCAAATTTGAGCTTAGGTAGTCTAATTACTAGCACTTTAGAGACTAACTTTTTCAAGTGATCCATGTGATTGTGTGCAATTCTTCTATGTCATAACCATGAATTATCTTCCTTACTTAAAAGACATTTTGCATCACTTGAAGATTTATCATCAAGGCTAATCATATAAATATTATTAACTCTATGACCTACAAACTTAACATATTAAATCATTGGGGCAAACTTATTTCCACAATCTCCCCCTTTTTGATGATGACAAATCACTAAAGAAAAAAATATGTTGAGCAATATAAGCATATCAAACAATAAGCACAAGGACAATTTTTTCTTTCCAATTCTCACTCCCCCTATTTGACATCAACAAAAAGGCTTAGGAGGGAAGATCATATTTTCTCTTCCCCTATATATAAAACTTATATTACCAAAAAGAGTATGATTATCAAAACTAAAAACTTTTTCAATTTATTCAAAATATAACTATTTTCCCCTATTTGATTGTACACATGATTCAAGAATAGAGAAATGAAACAAAAATGCTTTTTAATATATAAAAGATTTTTCAAGCAATGCTTGTCATATTTTGGTACATCAACATTTAGCATATGATAGCAATAAAACACTTTATCTAATCAAACAAACATGTAAGCTAAGAGATATAAACAACTTAAGAGCTATGCTCCCCCTCATTGAAGCACAAGATGGATACAGTGAAATATGTATGTTAAGACCATATAAATACATTATCATAAAGTAAAGCAAGATAAAAAATACTTATTCTTAACCCATCAATCAAAAATCATTTTAAAACTTCTTTCCCTTTCAAAAAGAATTTTACAATAGCACATTACATTGTCAAAAACAATTTAAAAGGGTAGAGAGGTTTTATATTAAAACCACATATTCCTTGAGAAAGATTAATCCAAGTCAAAAGAACATAAGTACATCTCCTTGATGAAATATGCTATAGGGATCAAAGCATGTATAAAAATAATATCATCCACCCTAAATGTAATGACAAAAAATAGCAAGTTAATATCCATTTAGGCACTTTGTCGATCCTAAGCATACTTCCCATGTAAGGAAAACATCTAATCATTCAAGATTAATTTACTAAAAAGTATCATACACTCCATAGCATATAGAATATTACAATAGCTTAACAATAGAGATACTTATTGAGTTAGATAGAGAGTAATGCTTCTTTAGAGTATTCTTCGTTTATTAGTCCTTTGAGTTTGAGCTTTCTTCTATTGAGTATTCAATTCTATAGCACTTGAAGAAAGTCTCCTCATGTCCCTCTTCATTTAACTCTTCTCTTTATCCATTTATGCTTGACATTTTAAAATTTGATGGCTATATTTGAAACACATAGAGACACTTGCAAATTAACTCTAAAAGTTCTCTAAAACATATGTTAGCATCAAATATCATTTAAGCTCATTTACAAGCATAATTTAGGTTGATATATAATGTAAAACATGCACCACATTTATCAACCATACAAATGCACTTGAATTCAAAAAAAATAGTTTAAGCATTTTATGGCATGATTTAAGTTTATCAAGAAACACATGATCATCATCAAAACTTATATAGACATTTTAGGCAAACAATGATCATGTTAGGCATGTTAGGCATGTTAAGTTAAGTTAGAAATTCTAGTATGTAAACTAAGCACAACAAAATTAAATAATCAATTATCGTAAGCACATACCCAATAACATGTTTACTTTCATGATATATAGACAATTTAAAGCATAGAAAGCATGCATAATCATAGAATACCTTATGATCAAGAATTATGCAAAATAGTGAGCAAATGGTGTAACAAGAAAGAACATAATCATATGTTGTATATAATATTCAAATTTTACCAAGTACATATGATTCAATCAATCACATAAGGCCTACAAGGAATATACCTCAAATTAATTGACTTTACAAGTGAATGTGCATAAGAAGTAAAAACTTTTGATACCTTGGCCTTGGTAATCAAGAAAACTCTTTTTCTTACCCATTGCTTCTCTTTTGGAATCTTAAACTTTACAAGTTCTACATTTTGTACTTGAGAAGCTTTGGTTGAAGTCATCTTCCTTATTTGACCAAAACTTCTACCATTGGGATTTGGAAGCATTTTCCTTAATGATTCTTCTTTCTTTTGACTAATTAGTCCATCATTTTGAGAATTTTTCTGCATAATTGAAACACTAGGAGGACATTTTGATATCTACTTCTTTTTGGGTCCTTGAATGTTAGTATTAAGGCCTTTAAGATCTTTAGGAGCTCATACCATACTATTTCTCATATAAGGATTTCTTCTATAATTGCATAAACATCATTCTTTTTGGCTTGTATTTGTATCATCAAAACTTAACATATTAAATCATTGGGACAAACTTATTTTCACAGTTAAAATGTCATTGTTTTTCTTACCCCTACTGAGTTATATCTCACTTATTTGGTGTGATATTTCAGATAATGCCAATCGTTAGGATTCTCATTGACTTTAGAGTTGAGCAAACTATATGCTTAATTTAAGAGATTACGTGTTCACGGTGACCTTGGGAGACCTCTTCCTTATCATACTACTCTTTGATGAGTAGTTAAAAAAAATATTTTGTAAATATGAAAAAAAAATGTGAAAAGTTGTAGTAGCATCTTAAAGGCTTTAGTAAAACTTAATTTTGCTAAAATGGTGCCTAAGTTAAAGAGGGTTATGTTTGTAAAACCTAACTTTTGATGAAATATAATCCCTTACGCAAAATATCATATGAACTAATGAAAAACGCAAAAGTTTGATATATAGTGTTTTATTCTAAGTTAAAATTCAAACAAATAAAATAAAATTAGAGTAGGACATTACAAGGAACATTATTCTATTAATGTGAATATTGTTGGTAAATGACATTGTAATAATAAATTGTTAAATAATAAATAAATATAAATAAAATAAAGAATTAGTATGATTTTTTAAAATATTACAACAACAACAACAACAACCAAGTATTTTCCCACTAGGTGGGGTCGGCTACCTGAATCAAACGACGCCATTGTGCCCTATCATAAACCAAATCTTCAGAAATGTCATTCAAATCTAAATCTTTTTTAATAATATCACCTATAATCTTTCTTGATCTCCCTCTACCTCTAGTTATTGGACTATCCTCCACCTGATCTACTCTTCTTACTGGGACTTCTAAAGGTCTTTTCTTTACATGTCCAAACCACTTAAGACGAGATTCTACCATATTTTTCACAATAGGTGCTACCCCTACTTTTCTTCTAATGTATTCATTCCTAATCTTATCTTGTCTTGTATGGCCACACATCCAGCGCAATATTCTCATCTCCGCGATACTGATCTTATGCTCTTGTTGGCTTTTTACCGCCCAACATTCAGTACTATACAACAATGCGACTCTTATAGATGTGCGGTAAAATTTACCCTTAAGCTCGAGAGGTACTTTTCTATCACAAATCACTCCTAAAACACTCTTTCATTTTGAATTGAAAAAATATATTTAGATTTGTTTTAAGTTATATAAATATTAAATTTATATTTGAGTTTGGCTGTAATTTATATTAATGTATTTATTAAATTATTGTACTAATAAGGTTGTTTGTAACACCCCAAATTTCCGTATCTCTTAAACAGTAATTTTGACAGTTAACAGAATTTTACTGTTTAGTAATTTCTGTGCACTGTAAAATTATTTTGAGTATTCCGTCAGCGTATTTGATAGTTTTGAGTGATTTACTCCGTGTCAGGAAAATAAAAATTTTCGGGCCGGGGAAAACTTTACGTAATTTAATTTTTACCGTTAGGTAATTATTTTACGTAATTTGATTTGATATTTGTGTGTTTTCTAATTTTTATGATTTTTGTGGATGATTATTAATTTTTTTCTGTTTGTGGGCCTAGTGGGTGTATGTGGGTCCAGGTGACCATACGTGGGCCCATGTGGGTCCCACAAAGCAAAAATTTTTCTACGCATAGAAAAATTTGTACTGTTTAGATGGAGACAGGGGATCTTACTAAACCTGAATCCGGAAACAGTTTTAGAAAATTTCTTGTACTGTGTTTTGTACTGTATTTAATTTATCAGATGATAAAAATACAGTAAATATAATCTTTTGTGGGATTTTAGCAAATAAAAATAGAAATTAAATTGCTTAAGTCAACCTTGGTGGTTTGGATATCCACCATTGATTTAATTAATGATGGAGACTTGATCTTGATTTAATTAACGGTGGAGATTTGATTTTAAAAGTGAATAAGATCATTTATAGCCATTAGATGGAGATTAAATCAAAGGTAGAGATTTGGTCATATAAAGTGACTATGACCATTTGTAACCATTGGATATAGAATTGATTAAGGGTGGAGATTTGGTCTTGTAAAGTAACAAGGACCATTTATGACCATTGGATTTAAATTTAATCAATGGTGAAGATTTAGTCTTAAAAAGTAGCAAAGACTAATTATGACCCTTGGATTAAAAGTTTGAAGGAGCAATCTTGACCATTAATTTTTGGAGACACATCCAATGATTAGAATTTCAAGGAGAAAAATCTAATGGCCTAGATTAAGTCTTCTAAAATCAAAAGTCTACCTAAATCATAACCATTGAATTAATCAATGGCTAGAAATGCTCCAAATGGTGGCTAATTATTATGGTCATTTATTGAATACACAAGGAGAAGCATGCATGGAAGGGGATGGTTTTGGATTGTTTAGGAGACATTTTTGAGTAGCCTTTTTAGGCCAAAGAAAAAGTTCCATGTCATTATTATTGGTCTTAGTCAATGTTTCATCATAATTGATCATTATTGATCAAATAGCACTCAAGAAGAATGCAAGAAGGGGGGGCTACGGTTGTGGTCTGAATTTAGGAGCTTTGAAGACTACAATTGATCACCTTTGGTCATTATTGATCATTCATTCTTGTCTCCAAAATTATCAAGAACCAAAACACAAAAGTTTTCCCTCCATTTCTCTCCTTCTTCATGTTTCGGCCAAGCACTTCAAGAACACCTTCCATCACTTTTTAATTTCATCCAACTTGATTTTCTAAACCTAAACACCATTCTAAGAACATCTCTAGTTATGAGTTTTTCCAAAATCATTCATCTAGTACTTCAAATCCAAGCTTCAAGTTTCTATCAAAAATCAAAAATTCCATCTTTGTGCTTCAAGAGAAACCATTAGGTCAAGACACTCAAAACCACCATCCAATCTCTTTTAATTTCATCCAACCATAGATCTTCAATCTACATGATATTCTAAACAACTTTCATGTTGGAGATTTTCTCTAAATCATTCATCTTCAAGGAGTTTCTTCAAGATCCATGTTATTGGGTTTTTGGGGTGAAGTATAAGGAAACTTCATTTCTTCTCTTCTTTTTCATGATCTAAACCATGTTTGATCCATGGTTTTCTTAATCAAGCTAAGTATACTAATTTTTATGTATTTTGTTTTTGTATTTGAGAAGCCCTTGGTGGTGAAAGACTTGGGAAAAGAAGCAAAACAAAGAGTTTTTGAGGATCTTCAAGAGGTAAGAGGGAGATCCATCTCACCAACCAAGCATGGTGGTGAGAGATGGTTATATATTTGATGGATGTTGAATCCATGTGAGGATTCATATCCATGGTCATGTAATTAATTTGTGGGTGTTTATGAGCTTTGATTATTTGCCTATGCTTGATATGAGTTTATGACTTTGATGGTATGCTTATACTATGCATGATTTATTGCTTTGATTATGGTATGCTTATAATATATATTTGAATATGTATGTATATGCCATGATTTGATGATGGAAAGAAAATCAATTCTTGGCTCCAATGGCCAAAGAATGACTACGGTTTTGGCACCCAAGGTTAGGGTTCCATGTTGAAATTTTTCAAGAACAAGGGAATTAATTTTTGATCCCTAGAACATGGTGAATTTTGGTCAAGACACCTCAAGATAGGTGTTCACAAAATTAATATTTTCTTGAATGATGAAAATGGATGTTTAGAAAAGTAAGAAAAATAAACAAAGAATTTATTTTTCAAAGAGTACATGAATACGGTTTTAAAAGGATTTTTATTGATTTATTTTGTGTAAAAAGTTTTCTAAGTATTTTACTAAACATGAGATTTAAATGAAAATAGCAATGATAATTTTAAGGATTTGCAAAGAAAGTGAAAAAGGATTTGTAAGGAAAGTAAAAATGAATTTGAACAAATGGATTTGGTTTTTATGACCATCGGTATTTCGATTTTGAAAATAAAGAATTTTTAATGGTTTGGTTTGTGTAAAACCATATCAATTTAGAAGGAAAATATTTGATGGCTTCAATGGCCAAAGACTCTACAATTTTTGGAGGTTGGAATAATTTTAGTTTTATGAAACAAAGTAATTTTAAAGTGGAAACAAAATGTTTGAACAAAATGTTTTAGTATAAGGATTTTTGGAAAGGGAATCAAAGTATTTTATCACTTGAGAAATGAACTTTCATATGAAAATGAAAAAGAAAAGTTGCAAGGGTTTGAATCTTAATTTGTTTTGAAGAGAATTTATTTTAGAATTGATTTTGGGAAAAATGGAGAATATAATGGTGTTTTGAAAATTTACTAACGTATAACTTATTTTCAAGTTTTGAAATACGTTAGAAAATGTTAAGTTTTGAAACGTTGATTTACATCAATGGAAAAGTGATTTTGTGAATTATATTTTGAAAAAGAATTTCTTGAGTAAAGAACTGTGGAAAAATATTTTCTTGAGTAAGAAAATATATTAAATGAAGTATAAAGTTATATTATTTTGAGAAAAGTTAAAAAGGAATTTTTAAAGGTCAAAAAATATTTTCTGTAATGAAATTATGGTAAAAAAATTATTTACGTATCTTAAAAATGTGATTTTTAAGTTACGTGATATGGAAAAATACTTCTATGTGATTTTAAATACGTTGAAATATTTATACGCGATTTGAATTTACGTTTAAATATTTTACGTGATTTAAACTACTATTGATAAATCACTACGTGATTGAATAGCGATAGAATATTTTTTTATGCGATTGTGAAAATGGGGAAAAATTGTTATGAGATTTGGAAAGTGTTTTAAATATTTTGAGAATGATAAAAAATGATTTACATGACGTAAAAGAATGATTTTTAAGTTACGCAATTTTGAAACAGTGGAAAAATACTATGCGATTTGAGAAACGTATGTTTTTACACGATTGAGAAAAATGTTAAAAAATTAGTACGTGGTTTAAAAGTGCAACAGAAGAGTTGCAACATTTTAAAAACGTAACAGAAATGTTACGAAATTTTGTAAACGTAACAGTAGTGTTACGGTATTGTAAAAACGTAATAAAAACATTTTGGAATTTTAAAAACGTAACAAAAGTGTTACGGTATTTTGAAAATATAAAAGAAGTGTTATGGTATTGTGAAAACATAACAGAAACGTTTTTGGATTGTGAAAACGTAACAGAAATGTTACGCGATTGTGAAAATACGGTAAAAGTATTTTACAACTATGAAAACGTGATAACATGATTTTCGCTGTTGAAAGTACAGTATGATTACTGTTGAACCAGTGTCCATACATTGTTTGTGAGAAAATGACATATTTGTCTGTGATTGGATTTGGTGCATTATACATGCATTGGAATGGTCCGATGAGGACTGGATATGGCTAATTGTCTAGGAGAAATACACCTCTTGAGTGGGTGCGATATGCGTGGTGTAGGTCACTTGTTGACCTTGGGGGCATCGGGGTGCAAGTTGCTTACACGGGTGGTTGGTCGCGCTTCTTCCCGTAGGTTAGACCGATGCAACACACCGATGATCTTGACCGAGACACTATTCTTATTCAAGATATAATAAAGACTGTCGTGTATATACTAGATGTGCAAAATCAAAATGAGGATTATAGCACATGGTCTGAGGCATGTGGTACCGACAGATCTTTTCGATCATTTCTCCGACCTGAGTTTAACTCCATGGAGTAGGAACATTGAGTCTAAATGCACATGCATTATATGATTATATTTATATCTGTATGATATATTAATTGAGGAATATTGGCTATAACAACTGTTTTGAATACTTGGATTGATATATGATTGGATGATGATAGTTGATTAATATTGAATATATTATTGGAAATTTGGTATGATATCCCTGTATAATATTACTGTTTGTGTTATCTCTGTGCTGCCATGTTGGTATTGGTGTAGGTGATCTTACCTCTTTGTTATGTTGTTTTGCTGTGTCTGTACGGTTAAAAAAAAAATAGAAGGATCGAGTTGTCTTAGACATAACGGGCGATGAATACTCTAAGATGGATGACAACAATAAGGAGTGGACATTTAGGACTCGAAGGGGTGTAGTGTTGACAAAGAATAGAAGTAGAACAGATGTCTGATGCAACAAGATGGATACACAACATAATAAGTATGTTAAGTTTTAATGTTAGTGTTGTACCGTGCTATTAAGTAGGACCCGTTATGGGATTTGCTACTGTTAAAAAAAAAGAGTCTGTTAGTTTTATATTTCTCTTTAAATTGTGAAATATTAATTGGTGTTAATATTGCATAATGAATAGTTGAAATATGATTTTCAATATTACCTAATATTTTCAGTAAATTTACGTTTCAGTAAAGAAGAGATTTTGAAACTCATATCTTCATAACTCAAACCTTTTATGAATTGATTTTCGATTATGAGTCGGGAGTCGGAAATGTGATGCCTTAAGGAGGGTATTACATTGTTCATATATATATTTTAATTTATTTAATTAATTTTATTATTTATATTAATATATTTATGTTGAGATATTTTGAAAAGTAATTTATAATATGTTATGTATATATTTAGTGTATTAAAAGCAAATACATCATAATATAATAGATGAATATAAATTGTTTTCCAACATGATTTTTGATTGTTGCTCTTATGACATTCTTTCCTAATCCATTTATAATTTTGAAGTAATAAAAAATGTCGGTGATTGGAAAAAAATTTAAAGAAAAATGATGAGCTATATACAATTTGAACAAAGAATTTAAAGAGTAAAAGGAAGAAAGGTAGAAATGAGCAAAGAAAGACGTTTTAATGGTGAGCAGAAAATTTTATTTTAAAGATTTAACACAGGAGAAGAAAATATATAGGATTTGGTTATAAAAATACAAGATATAAAATATTTATAATCAAATTTAAAAATTTAAAAATGAGTGTTCATAACAAGACAAACCACCATAAAAGTAGTGGGAATTGGAGGGAAAACAATGCTCCAACGACTGCCAAGTGTCATTGTCGACACCTACATGGACTGTGTTTTATATAATAGTATGTGTACATTTCTGCTATGCATCGTGTAGATGATTTGGATGTTTGGAAAATCTGAATTTGTAGATGCTTTGAATGTTTGGAAAATCTGAATTTGTATTTGAACCTGTTGGATTAAATTGGAGGTAGTATTGAAGGAATGTCTAATTTTGAGCAAAAACTCTACAGGATTTCAGATATAACTTGCATATTTGATATATTATGTTTATGGTTCCACTAAGTTTGCTTTGTTGGCTAGTTTATCATATGTGCCAGTCATGGCCCCTGATTTGGGTCGTGATATTCAACATTTATATTTCAATATATATATATATATATGAATGAATATTTGATTTCAATCAAAGTCAATATATCTAATCAAGTTTGCTTGCATTGATAATCCAATCAAAGTCTAATACACAACCTCTTAATAAATCCATTTATAACCAAAGCCAAGTTCAGTTATACATTTTATGTTACTTTCATATACTGCTTAGGGGTACAATATATCTCATTTATTGTCACAGCAGCAAATCGCAGCTCCCAAGCAACCCCCATTCTTATAGCCCTGGTCAATGCAGTATTGGTGGCAATTTGGACTACATGGCCCTTTGCAGTATAATCTCACTTCCTCCGAACCTGTTATTGGTGCTGGTCCTGCAATGAGAATTAAGTTAACATATTTATGCTTGATGTTTCTTGCATTCCTTTTAAGAGATTTTAGCATATCATTGATGTGGAATTAAGGATTTATATATTAACAAACCAATATATGACTATATGATACTATTATTTCTTGGCATCAACAAATATCTACAATAAAAAAACCTATAAAAACTCACATTGAAAATTCATTAAAAGAAAAAAAAAATAGACTAGGTAATTATCAATATTAAAGGAATCAACTGAACCATTTTTAACTTGGCATTAGTTGATTGTATACTAGAAATACAAATTAAGAGATGAAACTAACGTTTTTCTCCCCCTTACCTGAAGCCAGGACCAAAGCAATGCATAAAATTCCTAAGAGAAAAGGTTGACATATGCGAACAGCCATTTTATGCGGACTTCACCTTCGAATTCTAACCTTTCTTTCTTGTAAGAAGAATGGTTGACATCGTGTTGCTTATATATTACCTATTTGATAATAATTTTGGGAAATAAAATAAAGAAGAATTGAAAGATAGAAATGTATTAATGTGAGAAATATCTTTAACTTTATTGATAATTTTCATGTATAGCATTTTCATTTCGTTCTCACTAGATATGTCTCATAAATAGACAATAAAAATTATTAAGAGAAATAAAGAGAATAAATGAAGAGTTATGCCTTAATTTATATGTGTCTGTATTGTGTTGTGTGAGAGCTTGGAAGGTGGTAAGACAAATTGAAAAGTGAATTATCTCTTTTTTTTATAATTTAAAAATATTTTTTTTATAAGTGTAGGACTTTAATTACCTAGTATTAACGGTAGCCTAACTGCCAAAGTTCATGTGAAGATGAGATTAGTGAGCCTCACTTATCTTCTTTTAAGTTTTTTAATTAAATAATTTATATTAACGTTTGTCATCAAATAAAATTTATTCTTTATACTTTAACATTTGTTTCACATTATAGTTATCTAATAATAAAATATATTTTTTATGAGGAGCTGTGGCCCGTGCACACCCTGTTTGAAATGTGATATATATATATATATATATATATATATATATATATATATATATATATATATATATATATATATATATATATATATCAATATCTTATCATTAAATTTAATTTAATTTAACGATTCTAAATTATTTAATTAAATAATGAGAGAAAATAATAAATACTGACATTAAATAAAGAGATAAAATAATGAAATGTGATATAATAATAAAAAAATTCAGTTATTAAGTCTACTTATTAATTTAAAAAATAAATTTTATTAAACATATGTGAAAGTTGCACCATAATATAAGTATAATATAAACTCTGAAAAATTATTTATATTATTCAATATTAATTTTTAAATTATTATAAACTCTGAAAACACGTATATTAATATTATAACCATAATATAAGTATATTATTCAATATTGAATATTAATATTATTTTTAATTATTCAATTTTTTATATTATTATAATTTTTAACATGTTTATACATGTTTATTATGAAAATTTAATTGATGACATTTAAAATTAGCATATAAATTTATTAAAAATAAATTTTTTATACAAATATCTAAAAAGTTAGACATTGTAGATATTATAAATGAATAAAAAATAAATATTATATATTTATTTGAAAACAATAAAGTATAAATAATTTTATTAAATAATTATAATAATTCAATTATATTCTAAAAATTTTTATCTCCATGTTTTTTGTTTTATTTTTGCTATTTGAAAAGTAATTATAATAATATTAACAATTTTTCAGACTTTGTATCTAACGTGGTAATATAAATATGTTTGGAAAAATTGCTTTTTTTTTTAATGTGATATTATGGTGCAACTTTCACATATTTTTAATAAAAATTATTTTTTAAATTAATATATATATATGGAGGGGATCCACTTACACCTAGTGTAAGTAAAACAGATTTACACCCAATCATACACCCTTCATTTTATTGTGATCATGTAACTACTATTTATCTTCTATCATAGATATAAAATCACAATAAAATGAAAGGTGTAAAATTAAGTATAAGTCTTTTTTACTTATACTATGTATAAGTGGTTTCATTTCCCTATATATATATATATATGACATATCTAGTGAGATGAGTTTTTATTGTGAGAGGGTGAGATGAGTAAATCTTGACCATACAACCATACATGGATGGTCAAGATTAAAAGTTACTTAAAGGTCATGTGACCACTTAAAAAAGTCACATGCATTTATATTCTAATCTTGACCATTCATGTAAAATCTAATGGTCAATATTTACTCATTTCATCTCATCTCTTATAATAAATATTCCTTTCACTAGAGTAAGATACTCTATATATATATATATTATACAATTCATATGACATTTAAAGGAAATCCTTAGGCAAGTTTCATCAACTCATTAAAAGTTTTTATTCCAAAACTTACTTATTTCCTTTAATAGATAGCGTATTCATTTTTCTTTAAAAAATTATTTGAAATGTAACCAAATCAGAAACATCTTTTGTTATGAGCGGATGCTATCTTTTCTCCATACTTTTAGTTAGGGCAATTATGTAATTGTGTTATGTTTTATTATGAGAAGAAATAACAATCATTGATTACATCTTCTCTCTATAAGCAAAATTTAACCACAATTGTTCATATTACCAACAGTATTTCAACAATATTACGTCCAATTTTGCGAGTTTCCAGTGTTTGTATTGATTGCATTTCAAATATTCCGATGAGCAATTAAATGTATTAATGGAGTAATTAAATTTAAAATATTTGTATGGCTTGAAGAAGGTTTTATAATGTTTAAATTTCAAAATCATTTAATTAAATTTCAAGAGCAACATTTGCAAGGCATTGATTGGCGAGAGAGTATATATGTAATTAAATGTTGGAAACGTTAATATGTTGTTCATAAATTTTAAATGTTTAAATTTCAAAATCCTTTGACTAGATTTATTTTTTTTATAGTAAGAAAAGATTTTGTATTTAATTGTTTTCATTTTAATAAAATTTGCATTGATTGCTTTCCAACTATTCCAAAAATAAATAAATAAATTTACCATAAATTTATTAAATGATGTTTAAATTCTTTAAATTTCAAAATCATTTAATTAAATTTCAAGAGCAACATTTGCAAGGCATTGATTGGTGAGAGAGTATAAATGTAATTAAAATGTTGGAAACGTTAATATGTTGTTCATAAATTTAAAATGTTTAAATTTCAAAATCCTTTGACTAGATTTATTTTTTTATAGTAAGATAAGATTTTGTATTTAATTGTTTTCATTTTACAAAAAAGTTTGCATTGATTGCTTTCCAACTATTCCAAAAATAAATAAATAAATTTACCATAAATTTATTAAATGGTGTTTAAATTCTTTAAATTTCAAAATCCTTTAATTCAGTTTATATTATTATAATCAGAAATGATTATGTATAAATCCTTTTTTAAAAAAAAATATTTGTATTCAGATTGTTGTTTTTTTTGTTAAGTTTGGATTCTAGTTTTCAATTATATATTTAAATTTTAAGTTTACTAAATGTAACTAAATGCAATTTAAAATCTTTAAATTTCAAAATCCTTCAATTAAATTTATTGTTTAATAATAAGATAAAATATCATATTTATGTTTTCTTTTATTTTTTTGTTTCCTGATTTATGATTTAAGTTTGGATTGCTGTTTTTTATGGGATAACTTGAATGATAACCTATGTGATGCATAGGTTGGTTAAGTAATGTATTTATTAAATTATTAATAATAAAATTATTAATATATATATATATATATAAACTTATTCTAAATTTATTTAATTTTATTTGTTACTAAAATTAATATATTTAGGTTGAGATATTTTGATAAGTAATTTATAATATATTATGTATATGTTTAGTTTATTTAAAGCTATCATATCCTAATTTAATAGATGAATATAAATTGTTTTTCAACATGATTTTCTGTTATTATAGTTGCTCTTATGACATTCAACCCTGATCCATTTATCATATGAAAGTAATTATAAATTTTTAGCGATTGGAAAAGTTTTTTAAAAAAAGATTAACGATATTTCATTATTTACAATTTGAAAAGAGCATTAAAAATGTAAAAGGAAAACAAGGAAGAAAGGAAGAGAGAAAGACGTTTCAATGGTGAGAAGAAAAACATTATTAAAGATTTTTATGAAGGAGAAGAAAAGGATATATAATTTAGGTACAAAAAGATAATGTTGATAAATATTTTAAAATCAAAATTTAATATTTAAAAGTAATATGGGGCTAGAAATGCGTGAAATATAGAAAGTAATAAGGAAGTAAGCTGAGTTCAATAGGTTAGTTGGTATGTTATATATGTAGTACAATAGGACACTATATGAAGGACTATCTCCAAAAATAGGGAGCAGTATGATCTTTCAATCTCTTTTGAGATAAACATTTTTTAATGTCATAATTTTTTAAGATCTAAATCGAGTTATGTTTTTTGACTTTATAATTGTAAAGATATGTTATAAATGTGGAAATATTCATCAAAGTTATTATTGAGTTCCAATTTTTTTCTACATGAGATGTGGCGTCGCTAGATATTGTAGAATTATGAAATAGGTATAGAATTGAAAAAATAGGAAATTTGTCATTTTAAAGTTTTCAGCTTTTTTTTCTATGGTATTCTTTTCAAATGAGATCAAGTGATAACTCGAATAGAATAATATAAAATGTTGTAGATTTAAGGTATCAATTGGTTGAATTTACAAGTTTTTAACAATACATCAATTGTGGAAGGAAACGACAAATGTACTTTGAATGAAATTCTCATGAGCCACATGTATATCATTGTTTTGTTTCTTCAAATGGGAGCTTGAGGTTCAAAGGCCCTATTTTATATAACACGTTGACACTTTTACATCAATCTCTAGGTGATGACAATGTTTTGCTTGTTAAATTTGTTGAAAACAAGAATGTAAGGAATTGTAGGACCAGTGTTTAAGAAGTTGATGCTCTCTATAGAAAGTTTGGAAAAGAAGAAAGACTTAATAACCTTCTTTGTGAAATGATATTTTGTTAGAATGAAATCATATTCTTCTGTAAATGAGGGCATCTTACATTTTGTCAAATAAGATAGTGTTTGAAGTTAGATCTTTATTCATGCATGCTTACATGTTAGCTAATGTGGACAAGTATATGGCTAGGGTTTTTCCCATTATGTTAAGACCTTAACACTCAAAATTGACTTGGTAACTATAAAGTTTAAACTATTGAAGATGTATATTAATATAATGAAAATTGCAATATTATACATGATAAGGAGAAACCACGTATTCACACAGATGGAATTGGGTTCATCTTAGAAGATTTGGCAATGTTATGCCCTTACAAGGTAATGTAAGGAAGGGACTCAAAGAATAAATAAAAAAAATTAGGGAAATTTTTAATCTGGTCAAACTTTTAAGGCAATGGGCAAAGCAAAGAATTGGACTTTAGTAAAAAAGTGTAAAAATTGTGGAGCCTACTGAATCGAAGTTTCACATTAAGCAGATTATCATGAATTTTCAAAAGAGGAAAATGATAGGTGAAGAGGATGAGGAATGTGATTCTTCACCCAGTGATTCACAAAATGGAAATGAGCTAAAATCAAATGGAAACTGTGGAGCCTGCATGCCCTAAGTTTGGAAGAAGACAACATGGCGATAAACCTTGTTTGGTGTGTAATGAGTGTGATCAACTAAGGCACTATGTCTACAGATGTTAGCAAAGGCAGAAAGTTATACCCAATCCTAGATTATAAGCTCCAAGACGGGAATAGACTTTAGGAAGGTAAGAGGAAGCTCAATCTTTTAACACTTAACAAGGTAACTATCGTTAGGATAAAAGAATTTAAAGGTTGGAATGGATGAGATGGAAAATAGGTTCAACCTGAAGCAAATTTCCCAAAGTGTAGCACATAGAGACAAACTTTGTTTGTTTGGACAGTGTGTATGTTACACTTGCTAGATATATATCAACAGATTGCAGATTCAAAAAAAAGGAAAATCTTGCGACGAAGCCACAAGTTCCAAGAAGAGTCTTTGTACTTAGTAGTCGCAAAGCAGATCAATCTCCAGACCTGATCTAAGGTCAGTGCCTTATAAACAATACTCTTTTAATTGTATTATATGATTCAGGAGTCACCCACTCCTTTATGTCTAATGATTGTGTAAAAAATCTAGGATTACTTGTGACTGAGTTGTCTTATAATTTATTAGTAACTACTCTTACTAGAAATCGAGTCCAAACTTCTTATGTATGCCTAAATTGTCCTATGCTTGTTGAAAATAAACCTTTTGTGCAAATTTAATTTGTATGCCTTTGCAAAAGCTTGATATTATCTTGAGAATGGATTAGTTATCCTCTAACCATATGATACTAAATTGACTTAATAAATCTATTTCTTTTCTCTTAAACTTTGACAAAGAAAAATTTCAGTCTATCCATTTATCTACCATTCAAGTTAGTAGGGGTATAATGAAAAGAGTACATGGATACATTCTCCTTTTTTCTTCTGAAACAAAGAGTGAGCTGGATTTGGACACTATCCATGTAGTCAAAGATTATCCTAAAGTTTTCCCTTCAGATATATTCAATTTACCTCCAGAAAGGGAAATTGAATTTTCCATTGACCTGATGCCAAGTGTAGGACCCATTTCAATTGCACCTTATAAAATGTCCCATGTGGAATTGAGTGAACTCAAAAAGTAAATTAAGGAGTTATTGAAAAAATAATTTATAAGGCCTAGTGTATTTGCCTTGGAGAGCTCCAGTACTTTTAGTGAGAAGGATGAAAGTTTTAGGTTGTGCATAAATTATAGACAATTAAACAAGGTGACCATTAAGAATAAATACCTATTCTCTAGAATAGATGATTTGTTAGATCAAGTACTGGGAGTCTCAATTTTTTCAAAAATAGATCTAAGGTCAAGATACCTTCAGATTAGGGTAAAATCAGAAAATATTCCTAAGACAACCTTTAGAACTAGATATGAGCACTATGAATATTTGGTAATTCCGTTTGGTTTAACTAATGCACCTGTTGTAGTTATGGATTATATGAATAGGATGTTTAGACCATATTTGGATAAATTTGTGGTAGTTTTCATTGATGATATTCTGATTTATTTAAAAACAGAAGAAGGAATAGTGTTAGAAATTTTAAAAGAAAAATAATTATATGCAAAATTGGAAAAATGTGAATTTTGGATGAGAGAAATTAAATTTCTAGGACATGTAATAAACAAATAAGGAGTTTCAATGGATCCTAATAAAGTGGAAGCAGTCATACATTAGGGGTAACTAAAGACAATAACCAAAATAAAAAGTTTCTTGGACTTAGTAGGATACTATTGTAGGTTCATAAAAGGATTTTCTCAGATAGCTATGTCGTTAACTAGATTGACTAGAAAAGGAACTTCATTTGTATGGATAAAAGACTATGAAGAAAGATTTTAGGAATTAAAGAAAAGACTCACTACTGCCCTATTTTAGTAATTCCTAATCCTTTAGGACATTTTATGACTTACAGTGATACTTCTAAAAAGGGATTAAGGTGTGTGTTAATGCAAGAGGAGAAAGTAGTAGCCTATGTCTCTATACAACTTAGATCTTATGAGAAAAATTACCCAACGCATGATTTGGAATTAGTAACAGTAGCTTTTGCTTTAAAAATTTGGATACATTATTTGTATGGGTTAAAATTTGAGGTGTACACTAATCATAAGAGCTTAAAATATCTTTTTGATTAAAAAGGAATTGAACATGAGACAAAGAAGGTGGATTGAATTTCTTAAGGATTATGATGTAGAAATTAAGTATCACCCAAGAAAAACAAATGTTGTAGCTGATGCTTTAAGTAGAAAATCCCTACATTTGTCATGTATGATGATTCAAGAAATTGATTTGATGGAAAAGTTTAGGGATTTAAATCTCTCAGTGACTTTTGAATCCAATAAAATTTATTTAAATACTTTACAGGTTATTTGTGATCTGAAAACAAAAATTAAAGAAGCACAAAAAGAAGATCAATTTTTGCAAGGTGTTAAGGAAGAGATACTTAAAGGAAAACATCCAAATTTTAATTTAATGGATGATGAAGTGGTTATATATCGAAATAGGCTGTGTGTACCTAATAATTTAAATTTAAAGAAAGAAACTCTAGAGAAAGCTCATAAGAGTAAATATACAATTCATCCAATAATTAATAAAACGTATCAGGACCTTAAAAGTCAAGTTTGGTGGCCTGGAATGAAATTCGAAATAGCTAAATATGTATTACAGTGTATGACATGTCAGAAAGTTAAAATAGAACATTAAAGACCTTCAAGCTTGTTACAATATTTAGAAATTCCAAAATGGAAATGGGATAATATTTCCATGGATTTTGTTGTGGGCTTACCAAGAACCAATTTAGGACATGATGCTATATGGGTAATTGTACATAGATTGACCAAGTCTGCAGATTTTCTACCCATTAAGATTAATTATCCACTGAATAAGTTGACCCAATTGTATATTAAAGATATTTTGAAACTTCATGGTGTACCAATTATTATAATTTTTTATAGAGACCCAAGATTTACCTGTAGGTTTTAGAAATCATTACAGGCAGCTTTTGGGACAAAGCTTTCTTTTAGTACTGCTTACCATCCCCAAACTAATGGTCAAACTGAAAGAACAATTCAAATCTTAGAAGACATGCTTAGAGCTCGTGTTTTGGATTTCAAATGAAGTTGGGATACCTACCTACCATTAATAGAATTTGTTTACAATAACAATCATCAATACAGTATTAGTATGACACCGTATGAAGCATTGTATGAAAGAAAATGTCGATCCCCTATATGTTGGTTTGAGATTAGAGAAAGAAATTTACTAGGACCAAATCTAGTACAACAAACTTCAGAGCAAATAAAACTAATCAAGGATAGAATATTAGCAGCTCAAAACAGACAGAAAAATTATGCTGACAAAAGAAGAAAACCTTTACAATTCCAAGAATAACATATATTCCTTTGAGTTATCCAAATAACTGGAATTGACAGGTCTTTGAAAATAAAGAAATTGAGTCTCAGATATATTGGACCTTTTCAAATCTTCAAAAGAGTCGGTATCGTTGCATATCAAATTGCTTTACCTTCTAGCCTCTCGAACCTTCATAACATGTTTCATGTATCTCAACTCTGAAAGTATTATTTTGATTCTTCACACATTATAGAGGTAGAATCTATACAATTAAAAGATAATTTGATATATGAGGTACGACCTATATAATAGTGGATAGAATCTACAGACAATTGAAAAACATAAATATTCCTATAGTCAAAGTTTTGTGGCAAGGACAAGATGTAGAAAATGCTATGTGGGAAGCGAAATAAAATTTTAAACAAAAGTATTTAGAACTCTTTTTAGCATGTATTAAATAGAAATTTTGAGAACAAATTTTTTTTAAGAGATATAAAATGTAACATCCTTAAAAATAATAATAATGGGTACATAAAAATATTTACGTGAAATATTTTAAAAATAAAATATTAAGTAAGAAAATAAATATTTTATATAAACTAATTATCATAATAATGTGTTACTTTATATATTTACTTATTATAATAATAATAATAATAATAATAATAATAATAATAATAATAATAATAATAATAATAATAATAATAATAATAATAATAATAATGAAACTTCAGTAAAGATAAAAAAAGAGAGAGAGAGAGAGGAAGTGAAATGACGAGAAAAGATTTAGATAAGATATGAATAGATAAAGGATTCTACAATAATTAATACATGAGAAAATAAAAATAAATGACAAGCTCCAGATTGACGCATAGATAAAGAATGCAAAGATATTTTATATATATACATGTATATATAATGCATGAAGTGACATTTAGAATCTTGACATTTAGAAGATTCTTAGAGACATGAACTGAATGTAATTAATATATAGATAATAAAAAAAAATGGAAAGTGAAACAGAAAGAAGCTTCACTGCTTCTCCGAATCTAGCAAGATAAATTGCTATGAATGACATTAGCAAAATTTCCTGATTCTAACAAGAGAAGATTGGATAAAATACACAATTAATGCAAGGTAATTAAAAAAAAAATAGAATGAGCACGTGAAAGTGCTCTGGAATCGTCCTTCAAAATATCACAATGAGATAAGCACACTAATTGCTCTATAAAAGGCCGAACGTTTCTACTCTTCAACCAGAAATACCGTACTAGAAAATTGGCATTCTGCATAAACTTTTTTCTCCCGATCAATTCTCAACTAAGGTAGGGAAAATGAAAAACTCTTCCCTTTTGTTAATACTCATCTTGCTTTAATCTTTGATTCTATAAGTTTTCAGTAATTTCTTGATTTCAACTCATTGATAGTCAAAACTTTCAAATTTGATTCTGACTTTTTGAATCCGTGTATGAGGCTTTAAATGGGGATGAATTCTGTGAGACTTTGATTAATTTGGTTGATTGTTAAACTTACCTTCTGGTCTATATCACCGAAAATTATATGTACTATTTTTTCTATTTTTATTTTCCTTTTGTCTTCTATTATTGCTATTCTGTTATCTGCTTATTCTGCACTATTTTTTCATTATTATTCTGCACTATTTTATTTATTTTTTTCCTTTCTCAATTCTGGTTAAAAGTGAGAGAGCATTTAGTTTTTGTTATTGCTATGTGAAAGAACTCTAACGTGACATTATTCTCTATCCTATTCTAGTTATTATTCAAAGGTAAGAGAGCATTTATTTTCTGTTATTGCTATTCGATTTAGCACTATTCTGTTCTTGTTCAAAATAATAATATGGCTATTAATATACGTTTATTCTCAGTTTTTCATATTCTAATATTAATCTCACAATCCAAAAGAAACGTATAACGTATACTAAAGCTTCAGCATTATCTTTGCATTATCTCTCCAAAAGAAATGTGTATTCTAAACCTTGATATTATCAGCTCACATTGTTTTTACACTATTTTTTTATATCATTTTTCTGCTCTCATTTTTGTTAGAAAGATAATAGAGAGTTTGTATGAAAATGAAGCTTACTACAAATTTTAACTAATGAATCATGTATGTTTCTGGAGTGTCTCGGCCAAGACAGAAAAACATTTAAAATATTTTATAAACTTTGTTTTTTTTTTTTACAGCAATATTTTAAAGTTTTTAGTAGATGAAAGAATTATATCCCTAAGGTACCAAGATCAAATGTGCAAACTTATGGGCATGAGGAGAAATTCTTAGGGGACGCCTTGAGCAGATATGAGCTCTTACAACGTGATGTGCACATGAGTGATCAAAAGAAAGAGTAATTTGGGATTAAAATCCTAAAATGATGGTTCAAGAATTAAAAAGAGGATGAGATAATCTCAGGAATAAAGCACAGTTTCCTTTAAATTGATGATTATTTAATCTTGATTTTTTTTACTTAATTTTTTTATACAAACTATTTTAGAAAAACTTATGAATTTTAGATTCTAGCTTGTTGGAAAATTAAGTAAAAGGGAAGTAATAAAATTATTTTCTGTACATGTTAATATCATTAGTTAATATTAGTTATGACAACCATCACCCAAGAGGAGGTAAATTGAGTGATTATAAATTTTAATGCAACTTTGAGAAATTATGTATTTTGGTATTTTCAATCAATACATGCAACGGAATAAGTCTAACAAAGGTAAAACTATTATAGATTACTCAAATATAACTGAGTTATAGGATAAATCAAGCAAATAAGTTAGATATCAAATTCAACTCTAGCATATATAACTAAAGCATAAATGTAAAGGAGATAGAAACTCTTTCAAGATTTTTATCAAACACTTGAAAATCAATTTTCTTTGAAGCTATTTATCGATTAAAATGAATGAATAGAGAAGATAAAAAATGTACTTGTAAATGAACAACCCACACAGAAAGTATTTGAGCAAATATATGAAATTAAATCATAAATACAAAGGAGTTTGAGTTTAGAGAAGCAACCACAATGATTTATCCTGGTTCAGCCACCAAGCATTTGTAACCTACGTCAAGTCCTCAAGTAACCACCCGAGATTTTTCACTATCAATGCAAGGTTGAATAGGTGCTTGCTACCGTTTCAGGGATACCTCATCTTTACAATTTCTTGGAGGGATACCTCACCCTCGTTATGTAACATTCTGAAAAGTATCTGTTTAATTATAAATAATCATTTTATAATATTCTTGATTTTTAAGAATTTTTTTGAAATTTTTTGGAAACAATGAATATTTTGATATATTTTTCGTTTTGCGTGCACACTAAGCTGAGAATTGCTGAGGTCAGTGTAACGCTCCAAAAATTAATTATTTTACTACAAATAGTCATTTCCTAATATTTGTGATTTATGTGAATTCTTTCAGAATTTTTCGGAGACGACGAATATCTTAATATATTCTTCGTTTTGCGCGAGTATTGAGCAGAGTCGGAAAAACGACTGTAATACTTCAAAAATTAGGAAATGATTAGACGAATAGTCGTTTTACAATATTTTCAATTTTTGAGAATTTTTTGGGATTTTTTCGGAAACGTTGAATATTTTAATATATTCCTCGTTTTGCGTGTGCACTGAACGGAACTGGAGAAATGCGATGTTTTCTCTGTGAACCTGGAACTATGGACACGTCGATGGGGGATCTTACTAAACCCGAGGTTAGACACAGTTTACGAGATTTTACATTTTTCGAGAAATTTTATCAGATAAAATAAAATAATACTACGTGAAATTTATCTGTCAGATTAATTAAATACTGACTTCTGTCAACTGTAACTATTATCCATTGGATAATAGCATGTAATAAAAATCCTATCACATTATCCTAATGCAATCTACTTTATGTCTAATCAACTCACTTTAATTCAAATTTAATGTAAAATAATCAAAGCTTCTTTGAGAAGCTTTGACCAAACAATGACCAAGAAGTCCTTAGCTTCCAAGGGAAGCCAAAACACTCTCACTTCTCTCTCTCTATGCACGGCAGCAGCAGCAGCCCAAAACAAGGGGGGAATTGATTTGCTTCATTTAGTTAATTACACCACACAAATTCATTTAACCTAAAAACACTTTCTCTCTTCTTCTTCTTCTTCTTCATTCTTCATTTTACTTTCTCCTCCTTCTCTCTACAAGAGCTACGGCCAGCCCTCTTCTTCCCCACTCAATCTTCACAAAATTTTCATCCAACTACATTTTCTTAATCCTCTCCCTCTCCTAAACACCTTTCTTGCTTGGAGCATCTTGAAATTCCACCATTTTCACCATCTTCTTCAAGCTTCAAGCTTTGAGTTCTTGGGTAAGATTTTTGATTCTTCCTTCCCTCTCTTCATTTTCGTGTTCATGGTCCTCTTGGTGACCATCCATGCTTTATTTTTCAAGCATTGGTGTTGTTTTAACCAAGTTGAAATTTCTAGGGTTTTGGTGGCACCCAATCCGAATTTCCAAGGAGTTTCTTAGTGGTTCTTCTTGATTTCTACACTTAGGTAAGAGGAAGACACTCCTCCTCAACCTCTATTATCATTTAGGAACCTTGATTGTGTTGTTTGTGGAAAAACCCTAATGAGGGTTATCCTTTGATTTTGTGATTAGTATGCTTATATGTTGATTTTATGGAGTTCATGACCTTGATTGGATTGATTGTGTATATTGATATATTGGATTGGATTGGATGGCTTGAAATGGAAGAAAATGAATTTGGAATGGCTCTTGGGTGGCCACAGTTTTGAGGTTTAAATTGATGTGTTCTTTGTGAACACATTTTAACAAGTGAATGGTTAAATTAATCAAGTGTGTAGTATAAAATCAATGGAATGGAAAATTGAGGATTGAACCCTTTAGGGAGGCCACGGCCTCTAGGACAAATTGGGACTTAAATATGTAAATTTTGGTAATCTTGGAGATTGAAAAAATTAAATGGTTAAAACATAGATAATAGATTAGTAAATTAGTAAATTTGGAAGAATGAAATAAAATCGGAGATTCATAAATTTTAAAGAACCAAGAAATGAACTTGTCATGAAGCTTGAGAAATTTTACAAGAGCAAGAACAAGAGAGTGTGAGATCTTGAGACCTTAGAATAACCTTCTAAGTGTATGAGGATAGATTGCTTTAGAAAAACTTAATTGATTTTGAGGACTTACTTAGTGATAGATTCTTGTAAGAATGGCAAATCTTGAATAAGAATGCATAACTGATCTTAAAAATGTATTGCCTTATTTGATTTCAATATTGTGATATTATTAGTCCATTTGAGTGACCATTTGTATATTGATGCTCTTTTGGCAAATTGTGGCATATTATGGAATTGTATGAAATTGATGATCATACATGTTCATGCATAGAGTCTTATGCATTGTGAATGTCCTGTGGACTGTTGTGAGGCCAAGTTGCGTAGGAGATTGAACACACCTTAGTGCGGGTGCGAGTAGACTAGTGTAGGTCATGTTATGACCTTGGGAGCGTCGGGGTACGGGTCCTTCACAATGGGTAGTTGGTAGCTCTCCTACCCGTGGGGCAAACCAATGCAAACGCACCGACGATCCGGACCGAGATACTGTCCTATATCGTGATCGAGCGTGGAATGTCTGTACAATGCCTGGATGTACACGTGAGAATTATTGATTTTAGCACTTTGGCCGCGGCAGCCGAGTTACAGACATGTCCCCTGATCTTTCTCTCCGACTGTTTGTGTCTAACTCCATGGAGTAGGAATTTAGGAAAGCATGCATGTGCATCATGAAATAATCTGTCATTGTAAATCATTACTTTCTGTAACTGTGAATTGTCTGATCATTACTGTAATGAACATCTACCTGAAATTGTTTATTTGCTTACTGTTGGATCTACTATTTATTAATTTGAAATGCTGTTTGGAATTGCTATTTGGGCGCATTGCGCCATTTTGTTTCTGGCTACTATAATTAGTAATGATGGTAGGATGTCTTACCTCTTTCTTGTATTCCTATTATTTGCTGTTTGTGTGTATACGGTATCTATCGAAGACGACGGCCAGGAGATTGAAGCCCCTAATTTCCCTGGCTTATGGCCAGATCAAGACTAGCATCCACAGAGGAAGATGGAGGTATGCATGCGCGGATTTCTAGGCGATGTGCGTCTAACCTTCCTTAGAGGGCCCGAGTGTTGGCACATCAACTTGAGTTCTGACCGTTGTGTCTATTTGGGAGGCGTGTCGATTGCTTTAGCCTGGAGACGTCATGAGACGCTGGTTTTCACTTGCTATGTCAGCCTGCGCCTGGAGTTTTACTTGCCCATTCGGGAGATGTGGGGTGACCGTTACTACACCCCGCAGGAGGACTCTTTTGATTCCACCGCTCGGGCTCCTGCCCGTGCCTCTATGGTTCCGATGGAGGTTTCCTCGGACGAGGAGGATCCTGCTGAGGACCCTGATACGGTCCCTCCTCCTCTAAGGGACTGATTTTACTGGTAGCTGCTGATGGCTGCCAGCGTTTTATTTTGGGGGCCTGATGTATTATTTTTGGTGGGCTGTATATTTTGATATTCCGGGGGGATGTATGTGTATGATTCCTTTAGGCTGGTATAGTTTTGCTTTTTAGAAATTTCCAGGCTTGTATTTAAAGTACAGTTGATATTCAAATATATATATATGCGTATTATTCAGATGTGAGTTTTATTTCCTGTCTTAATCTTTACTATTGTTCAAGTTTCTTCACTTAGTTTTATTTATTAATTAAAAATATATATATGTACTGCCATTTTTACTCAAGTATTAAAGCATCGAACAAGTTAACCTTAAACTAAATGAACCGGGTCTTAATTCAGAAAAATTTTATTTTTCGCATTTTCATTTATGTTTAATAATGTGATGTTCCCTCTCCAAAAAGGGGCATTACATTTAGTTGGTATCAGAGCCCCAGTTTGTGTTACTTTGGGTCTTGTGTGTGAGTCTGTCTTGTTTATGCTGTGTGAATCTCTGTGATTAGTGTTTTGAATGAATCTCTCTGACTTTCCTTGTGTTTTTCAGTTAATCCGATTCAAGAGGAAGTAAGATGGCGAGAGGCGGAGAAATGGCAGTTGCTGTAGAAGCGATGCAGCGGATGGCGGAAGTCATCGTGCAGCAAAATGAGCGTGCTGCTCAACAATAAGAGAGAACGACCCAACAACTTGAGGCAACTGCAGATGCACAAAACTTAGCAGAATTTCGTCACCACAACCCTCCACAATTCAAGGGAGAATTTGATCCAGACAAGGCTAGTTTGTGGATCAAGGAACTCGAGAAGGTTTTCCGTGGCATAAACTGTGCTGAAGATAAGAAGGTGAATTACGCTACCTTTACGCTTGTCGGCAATGCCGAAGACTGGTAGAACGAAGCCCAGAGAGCACTGGAGGCCGAAGGGCGTGACATTACATGGGACTTGTTCAAGGACAAATTCTTGGATAAGTACTTTCCTACCAGTGCACGACATGCAAAGGAGATGGAATTCCTCAACCTTAGACAAGGAGGCATGACCATCAGTGAGTATGCGGCCAAGTTTGAGAACTTGGAGAAGTTCTCAACACATTATCAGCATTAAACAGATGAAGCTTGGAAGTGTTGGAAGTTCACTGAAGGGTTGAGGTACGAAGTGAAGAAGGCTGTAATCACTCTGAAAATTAAAGTATTCTCAGAACTGTTGGACATGTGCTGTGAAGTTGAGGCCTTGGAACGAGCTAGAGACTCGAGGAGTAAGAACTTTGGACCTGCGAGGTTCCAAAGAGGTGGAGGCAATAGTTCAAACTGCTTCCAAAAAAAACCTTATTCCCGACCAGCGGGAGATCAACAACAAACTGGTGGAAGTTTTGGTGGAGGTTCTACTGGGAACCGGACTGGTTAGATTGTGGCATATCCTTCTAAATGCCTAAAGTGTGGAAAAGACCATCACACGAGAGACTGCACGATCAAGGGATTTATCTACTTCAGATGTGGCAAACCGGGCCACATGTCCAGAGATTACAACCAAGCAAAGACTGAACCTTCAATCAATGCAACTCAAGCCAAGAAACCGCAAACCGGAGGTCGAGTCTACACCATGAGCGGAGCTGAAGCCTCTGAATCCGAAGACTTGATTCAAGGAGAAGGCACCATAGAAGGTAATCTTTTAAAAGTACTGTATGACTCTGGGGCAACCTATTCTTTCATATCATATGACTGTGTGCTACGACTTGGCTTAGTTGTGTCTAAACTGCCCTTTGATTTGACTGTCTCAACCCCTACTGACAAACCAATAGTTACTACCAAAGTCTGTTTGAAGTGTCCCCTAATTGTTGAAGGTCGAATCTTTTTTGTCGATTTGATCTGTTTACCTCTTTCACAACTAGATATAATCTTAGGGATGGACTGGTTGTCTTCCAACCATGTTCTGTTAGATTGCTCTAGAAAAATCGTAGTCTTTCCTGTGGATGAAGATTCTAGATACTTGACGGCCAACCAAGTGCGAGCTTTCCTGAAAGAAGGAGCTCAAGGATACATGCTGCTATCTTCTTTGAAAATTGAGAGCGAGGCTGAACTGAGTGCTATTCCAGTAGTGAAGGAGTTCTCTGAAGTCTTTCCAGAAGATGTACCTGGTTTACCACTGACGCGTGAGATAGAGTTTGCTATTGATCTTGTACCGGGAGCTGGTCCCGTGTCTATAGCACCTTACTGGATGTCGCCAACAGAATTGGCAGAACTTAAGAAACAACTAGAGGAGCTTTTAGAGAAACAGTTTGTCAGACCGAGTGTATCGCCCTAGGGAGCGCCAGTGTTGTTAGTTCGAAAGAAGGACGGTACCTCGAGATTGTGTGTGGACTATAGGCAGTTGAACAAGCTGACGATTAAGAACAAATATCCACTCCCAAGAATCGACGATTTGATGGACCAACTAAAGGGAGTAACGATATTTTCGAAGATCGATCTGAGATCTGGGTACCATCAGATAAGAGTGAAAACGGAGGATATACCTAAGACTGCTTTTCGTACCCGATACGGTCATTACGAATACCTTGTGATGTCGTTTGGTGTAACGAATGCACCTGCTATCTTCATGGACTACATGAACAGAATCTTTCGTCTGTACTTGGATAAGTTTGTTGTCGTCTTCATGAGCATATCCTGATATATTCCCCGAACCGGGAAGATCATGCTGAACACCTCAGCATAGTTCTCCAGATTTTAAAGGAGAAGGAACTGTATGCCAAGCTGTCGAAGTGTGAGTTTTGGTTAGATGAAGTTAAGTTTTTAGGCCATATAATCTCGAAGGAAGGAATCGTCGTGGATCTATCAAAAGTGGAGGCAGTGTTACAATGGGAATGGCCAAAGTCAGTAACAGAGATTCGTAGCTTCGTTGGTTTGGCCAGATATTACAGAAGGTTCATAGAAGGGTTTTCCAAAATTGCTGGACCGCTCACTCAATTAACAAAGAAGAACCAAGCCTTTGAGTGGACTGATAGCTGCAAGCAGAGTTTCCAAGAGTTGAAGAAACGGCTAACCACCTCAGTAGTATTGGTGCTACCTGATCCGAATGAGCCATTCGAGGTGTACTGTGACGCTTTATACCAAGGATTGGGGTCTGTTCTTATGCAACATAGAAGAGTGGTGGCTTATGCTTCGCGACAGTTGCGAGTGCATGAAAAGAACTACCTGACGCATGATTTGGAACTAGCAACTATGGTTTTTGCTCTGAAGATATGGAGGCATTTCCTCTATGGAGCAATATTCAACATCTACAGTGATCACAAAAGTTTGAAATATTTGTATGATCAGAAAGAACTGAACATGAAGCAACGGAGATGGCTAGAATTCCTGAAGGACTATGATTTTCAGCTATTGTATCACCCTGGCAAAGCGAATGTCGTGGCAGACGCCTTGAGTAGAAAGACCATCAGTGTTTCTGCCCTGATGATTAAGGAAAGAGACCTCATAGAACAGTTTAGAGATGTTTGGTCATTCGTTAAGTTGGAACCCGGAAAGATTTGTATGAACATGGTCACCATTTCAAATGAACTAATGGATGACATACGGGAAAAGCAGAAGGTCGATGAATTCTTGCAAGAAGTGAGAGAACTGATGGGGCAAGGTAAAGAAACGGAATTTGAGGAAGGAATGGATGGAATTCTAAGATTCCGGGGTAGAGTTTGTATTTCCCGTGACTAAGGGCTTAGACGATATATTGTGGATCATGCTCACACCAGCATGCTGAATATGCACTCGGGCATAACGAAGATGTACCAAGACTTGAAGAAGTTGTTCTGGTGGCATGGGATGAAGAGCGATGTCACTAGATGCGTATCGACTTGTCTAGTTTGTCAAAAAGCTAAGGTGGAACATCAAAGACCTACAGGATTGCTGCAACCATTGTCTATTCCTGAATGGAAATGGGACAGCATTGCAATGGATTTTGTTGTGGGTTTGCCAAGGACAAAGAAAGGACACGACTCAATTTGGGTAATAGTGGATCGACTCACAAAGTCAACTCATTTTCTCCCGATCAACATAAAGTACAATCTGGAGAAGTTGACCCAACTATATATTGGAGAGATCGTTAGGCTGCATGGTGTGCCTACGAGTATTGTTTCGGATATGGATCTGAGGTTTACTTCAAAATTTTGGCAGAGTCTATAGGCATCGTTGGGAATAAAATTACGTCTAAGTTCGGCGTACTACCCACAAACCGATGGTCAATCTGAAAGAATGATCCAATCTCTAGAAGATTTGCTTAGAGCTTGTACTATAGAACAAACTGGAAGTTGGGATGAAGTTCTACCACTAATAGAATTCACCTACAACAATAGTTACCATTCAAGTATAGGGATGACACCCTATGAAGCTCTGTATAGATGACGGTGTCGGACACCATTGTGTTGGTACCAAGACGGTGAGCGTCTCATGATTGGACCAGATATCATTCAGCAGACAACTGAGAAGGTCAAAATGATTCAAGAGAAGATGAGAACTGCTCAGAGCCGATAGAAGAGTTATGTGGATAAGCGGAGAAAGCCTCTTGAGTTTGCGGAAGGTGAGCATGTATTCTTGAAAGTCACACCCACAACTAGGGTCGGCCAGGCTTTGAAATCTAGAAAACTCACCCCAAAATTTCTTGAACTTTACCAAATTCTTCACCGGATAGGTCCAGTAGCTTACCAGATAGCCTTACCCCCTTTCCTTTACAACATACACAATGTCTTCCATGTGTCACAACTGCGTAAATATTTACCTGACCCAAGTCATGTCATAGCACCGGACACAGTACAGTTAAAAGAGAACTTGACCTATGAGGCACCTCCTGCGAGAATCGAGGACTGACGGATAAAGCAACTTAGAGGCAAGGAGATCCCATTAGTAAAGGTGATTTGGAACGAAACAACTGGTGATGCGACTTGGGAGCCGGAAGACAAGATGAATGAGCAACATCCAGAACTATTTTGAGGTACGTAAATTTCGAGGACGAAATTCCTTTTAGTAGGGGAGTGTTGTAACATCCCGAAAAGTATCTGTTTAATTATAAATAATCATTTTATAATATTCTTGATTTTTAGGAATTTTTCTGGAATTTTTCGGAAATGATGAATATTTTAATATATTTTTCGTTTTACGTGCACACTGAGCTGAGAATTTCTGAGGTCAGTGTAACGCTCTGGAAATTAATTATTTTACCACAAATAGTCATTTCCTAATATTTATGATTTATGTGAATTCTTTCAGAATTTTTTGGAGACGACGAATATTTTAATATATTCTTCGTTTTGCGCGAGTATTGAGCAGAGTCAGAAAAATGACTGTAATACTTCAAAAATTGGGAAATGATTAGACGAATAGTCGTTTTACAATATTTGTAATTTTTGAGAATTTTCTGGGATTTTTTCGAAAACGTCGAATATTTTAATATATTCCTCATTTTGCATGCGCACTGAACGGAACTGGAGAAACGCGATGTTTTCTCCGTGAACCTGGAACTATGGACACGTTGACGGGGGATCTTACTAAACCCGAGGCTGGACACAGTTTACGAGGTTCTACGTTTTTCGAGAAATTTTAACAGATAAAATAAAATAATACTGCGTGAAATTTATCTGTCAGATTAATTAAATACTGACTTCTGTCAACTGTAACTATTATCCATTGGATAATAGCATGTAATAAAAATCCTATCACATTATCCTAATGCAATCTACTTTATGTCTAATTAACTCACTTTAATTCAAATTTAATGTAAAATAATCAAAGCTTCTTTGAGAAGCTTTGACCAAACAATGACCAAGAAGCCCTTAGCTTCCAAGGGAAGCCAAAACACTCTCACTTCTCTCTCTCTATGCACGGCAGCAGCAGCCCACACAAATTCATTTAACCTAAAAACACTTTCTCTCTCTTCTTCTTCTTCTTCATTCTTCATTTTGCTTTCTCCTCCTTCTCTCTACAAGAGCTATGGCCAACCCTCTTCTTCCCCACTCAATCTTCACAAAATTTTCATCCAACTACATTTTCTTAATCCTCTCCCTCTCCTAAACACCTTTCTTGCTTAGAGCATCTTGAAATTCTACCATTTTCACCATCTTCTTCAAGCTTCAAGCTTTGAGTTCTTGGGTAAAATTTTTTATTCTTCTTTCCCTCTCTTCATTTTCGTGTTCATGGTCCTCTTGGTGACCATCCATGCTTTATTTTTCAAGCATTGGTGTTGTTTTAACCAAGTTGAAATTTCTAGGGTTTTGGTGGCACCCAATCCGAATTTGCAAGGAGTTTCTTGGTGGTTCTTCTTGATTTCTACACTTAGGTAAGAGGAAGAGACTCCTCCTCAACCTCTACTAGCATTTAGGAACCTTGATTGTGTTGTTTGTGGAAAAACCCTAATGAGGGTTATCCTTTGATTTTGTGATTAGTATGCTTATATGTTGATTTTATGGAGTTCATGACCTTGATTGGATTGGATGGCTTGAAATAGAAGAAAATGAATTTGGAATGGCTCTTGGGTGGCCACGGTTTTGAGGTTTAAATTGATGCGTTCTTTGTGAACAAATTTTAACAAGTGAATGGTTAAATTAATCAAGTGTGTAGTATAAAATCAATGGAATGGAAAATTGAGGATTGAACCCTTTAGGGAGGCCACGGCCTCTAGGGCAAATTGGGACTTAAATATGTAAATTTTGGTAATCTTGGAGATAAATGGTTAAAACATAGATAATAGATTAGTAAATTAGTAAATTTAGAGGAATGAAATAAAATCGGAGATTCATAAATTTTAAACAACCAAGAAATGAACTTGTCATGAAGCTTGAGAAATTTTACAAGAGCAAGAACAAGAAAGTGTGAGATCTTGAGACCTTAGAATAACCTTCTAAGTGTATGAGGATAGATTGCTTTAGAAAAACTTAATTGATTTTGAGGACTTACTTAGTGATGGATTCTTGTAAGAATGGCAAATCTTGAATAAGAATGCATAACGGATCTTAAAAATGTATTGCCTTATTTGATTTCAATATTGTGATATTATGGGTCCATTTGAGTGACCATTTGTATATTGATGCTCTCTTGGCAAATTGTGGCATATTATGGAATTGTATGAAATTGATGATCATACATGTTCATGCATAGAGTCTTATGCATTGTGAATGTCCTGTGGACTGTTGTAAGGCCAAGTTGCCTAGGAGATTGAACACACCTTAGTGCGGGTGCGAGTAGACTAGTGTAGGTCATGTTATGACCTTGGGGGCGTCGGGGTGCGGGTCCTTCACAATGGGTAGTTGGTAGCTCTCCTACCCGTGGGGCAAACCGATGCAAACGCACCGACGATCCGGACCGAGACACTGTCCTATATCGTGATCGAGCGTGGAATGTCTGTACAATGCCTGGATGTGCACGTGAGAATTATTGATTTTAGCACTTTGGCCGCGACAGCCGAGTTACAGACATGTCCTTGGATCTTTCTCTCCGACTGTTTGTGTCTAGCTCCATGGAGTAGGAATTTGGGAAAGCATGCATGTGCATCATGAAATAATCTGTCATTGTAAATCATTACTTTCCGTAACTGTGAATTGTCTGATCATTACTGTAATGAACATCTACCTGGAATTGTTTATTTGCTTACTGTTGGATCTACTGTTTATTAATTTGAAATGCTGTTTTGAATTGCTATTTGGGCGCGTTGCGCCATTTTGTTTCTGGCTACTATAATTGGTAATGATGGTAGGATGTCTTACCTCTTTCTTGTATTCCTATTATTTGTTGTTTGTGTGTATACGGTATCTACCGAAGACGACGGCCAGGAGGTTGAAGCCCCTGATTTGCCCGGCTTTTGGCCAGATCAAGACTAGCATCCACAGAGGAAGATGGAGCCACGCATGCGTGGATTTCTAGGCGATGTGCGTCTGACCTTCCTCGGAGGGCCGGAGTGTTGGCACATCAACTTGAGTTCCGAACGCTGTGTCTATTTAGGAGATGTGTCAATTGCTTTAGCCTGGAGACGTCATGAGATACTGGTTTTCACTTGCTATGTCAACCTGGGCCTGGAGTTTTACTTGCCCATTCGGGAGATGTGGGGTGACCGTTACTACACCCCACAGGAGGACTCTTTTGATTCCACCGCTCGGGCTCCTGCCTGTGCCTCTATGGTTCTGATGGAGGTTTCCTCGGACGAGGAGGATCCTGCTGAGGACCCTGATACGGTCCCTCCTCCTCTGAGGGACTGATTTTACTGGTAGCTGCTGATGGTCACGGCGTTTTATTTTGGGGGCCTGATGTATTATTTTTGGTGGGCTGTATATTTTGATATTCCGGGGGATGTATGTGTATGATTCCTTTGGGCTGGTATAGTTTTGCTTTTTAGAAATTTCCAGGCTTGTATCTAAAGTACAGTTGATATTCAAATATATATATATGCGTATTATTCAGATGTGAGTTTTATTTCCTGTCTTACTCTTTACTGTTGTTCAAGTTTCGTCACTTAGTTTTATTTATTAATTATATATATATATATATATATATATATATATATATATATATATATATATATATATATATATATATTTATATATATATATATATATATATATATATATATATACTGCCATTTTTACTCACGTATTAAAGCATCGAACAAGTTAACCTTAAACTAAATGAACCGGGTCTTAATTTAGAAAAATTTTATTTTTTGCATTTTCATTTATGTTTAATAATGTGACGTTCCCTCTTCAAAAAGGGGCGTTACACGTTACAAAGAATCAAAGTGTAGAAGAAGAAAGAAACTCTTTTAAGAGTATGTATTACGAATTGAAACACTATGAAGCTCTTTTAGGATATCTTAAATTTTGGTGAAAAGAGCACAAAAATTAGTAAAAATATAAAATACGAATCAAAGCATGAAAGAATTATTTCAGATAGTTGGGTATGTGTAAAAGATGACCTAAAACCATGTATTTATAGTGTTCTTGAGAAAATAGCCTTTGGGTATCATTTAATATCACATTAAATGCATAGAAAAATAGTCATTACGTGTTTTTGGGTATGTTTATTCGAATAAGCATAGTCTTATTCGAATAACCCACTTATAGCATATCGGAAAATGTTTTCTGGAACTTGTTATTCGAATAAACCTTCAGTTATTTGAATAAATATTCAAAAACACGATCTAGAATGTTTTCTACGATGCTTTTATTTGAATAAATACATGCTTATTCGAATAAACTACTCTGGTTTCGAAATCTGACTTTAAATGGTCATAACTTCCTCATTTCTCACCCGTTTAAATTAAATGACTGCTAATTGGAAATATATTTAAGTTTATTTTCAAATAAATAAGTTTAAGACCAAAACTCAAAGTATTTTGAAAGTTATGATTAAAAGAGTAACCAAAGGTAAGTTTTGCCAAATTCAAACTTGACTATTTTTCATAGTTTTGAACTACTACCATGACTAACTTTTTAAAACATGTTTGTTAGATATTTTAGCATTTGAAAACCATTTGTAAAGATTTGAAAACATATATGAGATATCTAGAAGGCTTCTTACATAAAAACGCTAAGTCCTATAAGTTATATCATTTAAGCTTTCTTTGAACTTGGTCTTTAACACGTTTTTGTTGTTATCAAAACCTTCATAAGATAGACATGCACATTCTCCTTGAGTTGAACATAATTGAGATCTTTGCTTTCTTGGTGCAGTGCTCACTCTTGGTACTTGGACAATCCTACAAAGTATTGCTCACTTAAAACATAGTTAGTCCAAACTCATAATTCAATATCTTCATATAATCTATTAAGTGTATCTATGTAGCATAAGCATAATTCTTTTTGGCTTGTATTTGTCATCATCAAAACTTAACATATTAAATCATTGGGGCAAACTTAAGAGTATTGTAAAGATGGTGAGATATCACATAATTTATCTTTTTTCAAATTTGAGCTTGGGTAATCCAATTACTAGCTCTTTAGATCCTAACTTTTTCAAGTGATCCATGTGATTGTGTACAATTCTTCTATGCCATAACCATGAATTATCTTCCTTACTTAAAAGACATTTCGCATCACTTGAAGATATATCATCAAGGCTAATCATATAAATATTATTAATTCTATGACCAACAAACTTAACATACTAAATCATTAAGGCAAACTTATTTCCACAATCTCCCCCTTTTTGATGATGACAAATCACTAAAAAAAAAATATGTTGAACAATATAAGCATATTAAACAATAAGCACAAGAACAATTTTTTCTTTTCAATTCTCACTCCTCCTATTTGACATTAACAAAAAGACTTAGGAGGGAAGATCATATTTTCTCTTCCCTTATAGATAAAACTCATATTGTCAAAAAGAGTAAGATCATCAAAACCAAAAACTTTTTCAATTTATTCAAAACATAACTATTTTGCCCTATTTGATTGTACACATGATTCAAGAATAGAGAAATGAAACAAGCATGCTTTTTAATATATAAAAGACTATTCATGCAATGCTTGTCATATTTTGGTACATCAACATTTAGCATATGATAACAATAATACACTTTATGTAATTAAACAAACATGTAAGTCAAGAGTTATAAACAACTTAAAAGCTAGGCTCCCCCTCATTGAAGCACAAGATGGATACAATGAAATATGTATGCTAAGACCATATAAGCACATTATCATAAAGTAAAGCAAGACAAAAAATACTTATTCTTAAACCATCAATCAAAAATAATTTTAAAACTTCTCCCCCTTTCAAAAAGAATTTTACAAGAGCACATTACATTGTCAAAAACAATTAGAAGGGTAGAGAGGTTTTATATTAAAACCACATATTCCTCGAGAGAGATCAATCCAAATCAAAAGAACATAAGTACATCTCCTTGATGAAATATGCTATAGGGATCAAAGCATGTATAGAACTAATATCATCCACCCTAAATATAATGACAAAAAATAACAAGTTAATATCCATTTAGGCTCTTTGTCAATGCTAAGCATACTTTTCATGTAAGGAAAACATCTAATCATTCAAGATTAATTTACTAAAAAGTATCATACACTCCATAGCATATAGAATATTACAATAGCTTAACAATAAAGATACTTATTGAGTTAGATAGAGAGTGATGCTTCTTTAGAGTGTTCTTCATTTACTGGTCCTTTGAGTTTGAGTTTTCTTCCATTGAGTATTCAATTCCATAGCACTTGAAGAAAGTCTCCTCACGTCCCTCTTCATTTAACTCTTCTCTTTATCCATTTATGCTTGACATTTTAAAATTTGATGACTATATTTGAAACACATAGAGACACTTGCAAAGTTAACTCTAAAAGTTCTCTAAAACATATGTTAGCATCAAATATCATTTAAGCTCATTTACAAGCATAATTTAGGTTGATATATAATGTAAAGCATGTACCACATTTATCAACCATACAAATGCACTTGAATCCAAAAAAAATAGTTTAAGCATTTTATGGCATGATTTAAGTTTATCAAGAAATACATGATCATCATCAAAACTTATATAGACATTTTAGGCAAACAATGATCATGTTAGGCATGTTAAGTTAAGTAAGAAATTCTAGTATGTATACTGAGCACAACAAATTTAAATAATCAATTACCGTAAGCACATAGCCAATAACATGTTTACTTTCATGATATATAGACAATTTAAAGTATAGAAAGCATGCATAGTCATAGAATACCTTATGATCAAGAATTATGCAAAATAGTGAGCAAATGATGTAACAAGAAAGAACATAATCATATATTGTATATAATATTCAAATTTTACCAAGTACACATGATTCAATCAATCACTTAAGACCTACAAAGAATATACCTCAAATTAATTGACTTTACAAGTGAATGTGCATAAGAGATAAAAACTTTTGATACCTTGGCCTTGGTAATCAAGGAAACTCTTTTTCTTATCCATTGCTTCTCTTTTGGAGTCTTAAACTTTACAAGTTCTACATTTTGTACTTGAGAAGCTTTGGTTGAAGTCATCTTCCTTATTTGACCAAAACTTCTACCATTGGGATTTGGAAGCATTTTCCTTGATGATTCTTCTTTCATTTGACCAATTAGTCCATCATTTTGAGAATTTTTCTGTATAATTGAAACACTAGGAGGGCCTTTAAGATCTTTAGGAACTCATACCATACTATTTCTCATATAAGAATTTTTTCTATAATTGCATAAACATTATTCTTTTTGGCTTGTATTCGTATCGTCAAAACTTAACATATTAAATCATTAGGGCAAACTTATTTTCATAGTTAAAATGTTATTGTTTTTCTTACCCCTACTGAGTTATATCTCACTTATTTGGTGTGATATTTCAGATAATGTCAATTGTTAGGGTTCTCTTTGACTTTCGAGTTGAGCAAACTATATGTCAAATTTAAGAGATTACGTGTTCATAGTGACCTTGGGAGACCTCTTCTTGATCATACTACTCTTTGATGAGTAGTTAAAAAAATATTTTGTAAATATGAAAAAAATGTAAAAAGTTGTAGTAGCATCTTAAAGGCTTTAGTAAAACTTAGTTTTGCTAAAATGGTGCCTAACTTAAAGAGGGTTATGTTTGTATAACCTAACTTTTGATGAAATATAATCCATTATGCAAAATATCATATGAACTAATAAAAAACGCAGAAGTTTGAAATATAGTGTTTTATTCTAACTTAAAATTCAAATAAATAAAATAAAATTAGAGTAGGACATTACAAGGAACATTATTCTATTAATGTGAATATTGTTGGTAAAGGACATTGTAATAATAAATTGTTAAATAATAAATAAATGTAAATAAAATAAAGAATTACTATGATTTTTTAAAATATTACAGCAACAACAACAACAAACAAACAAACATTTTCCCGTTAGGTGAGGTCGGCTACATAGATCAAATGACGTCATTGTGCCCTATTATAAACCAAGTCTTCAGAAATGTCATCCAAATCTAAATCTTTTTTAATAATATCACCTATAGTCTTTCTTGGTTTCCCTCTACCTCTAGTTATTGGACTATTCTCCACTTGATCTACTCTTCTTACCGGGGCTTCTAAGAGTCTTCTCCTTACATGTCTAAAACACTTAAGCCGAGATTCTACCATATTTTTCACAATATGTATTACCCCTATTTTTTCTCTAATGCATTCATTCCTAATCTTATCTTGTCTTGTATGACCACACATCCAGTGCAACATTCTCATATCTGCGACATTGATCTTATGCTCTTGTTGGCTTTTTACCACCTAACATTCAATACTGTATAATATCGCGAGCGTTATAACTGTGCGATAAAATTTACCCTTAAGCTCAAGAGGTACTTTTCTATTACAAATAACTCCTGAAGCACTCTTCCATTGTGAATTGAAAAAATATATTTAGATTTGTTTTAAGTTATATAAATATTAAATTTATATTTGAGTTTGGCTGTAATTTATATTAATGTATTTATTAAATTATTGTAATAATAAGGTTGTTCATATATATATTTTAATTTATTTTATTATTTTTATTATTTATATTAATATATTTATGTTGAGATATTTTGAAAAGTAATTTATAATATGTTATGTATATATTTAGTGTATTAAAAGCAAGTACATCAAAATATAATAGATGAATATAAATTGTTTTCCAACATGATTTTTGATTGTTGCTCTCATGACATTCTTTCCTAATCCATTTATAATTTTGAAGTAATAAAAAATGTCGGTGATTGGAAAAAAATTTAAAGAAAAATGATGAGCTATATACAATTTGAACAAAGAATTTAAAAAGTAAAAGGAAGAAAGGTAGAAATGAGCAAAGAAAGACGTTTTAATGGTGAGCAGAAAATTTTATTTTAAAGATTTAAAACAGGAGAAGAAAATATATAGGATTTGGTTATAAAAATACAAGATATAAAATATTTATAATCGAATTTAAAAATTTAAAAATGAGTGTTCATAACAAGAGAAACCACCATAAAAGTAGTGGGAATTGGAGGGAAAACAATGCTCCAACGACTGCCAAGTGTCATTGTCGACACCTACATGGACTGTGTTTTATATAATAGTATATGTACATTTCTGCTATGCATCGTGTAGATGCTTTGGATGTTTGGAAAATCTGAATTTGTAGATGCTTTGAATGTTTGGAAAATCTGAATTTGTATTTGAACCTGTTGGATTAAATTGGAGGTAGTATTGAAGGAATGTCTAATTTTGAGCAAAAACTCTGCAGGATTTCAGATATAACTTGCATATTTGATATATTATGTTTATGGTTCCACTAAGTTTGCTTTGTTGGCTAGTTTATCATATGTGCCAGTCATGGCCCCTGATTTGGGTCGTGATATTCAACATTTATATTTCAATATATATATATATATATATATATATATATATATATATATATATGAATGACTATTTGATTTCAATAAAAGTCAATATATCTAATCAAGTTTGCTTGCATTGATAATCCAATCAAAGTCTATTACACAACCTCTTAATAAATCCATTTATAACCAAAGCCAAGTTCAGTTATACATTTTATTTTACTTTCATATACTGCTTACGGGTACAATATATCTCATTTATTGTCACAGCAGCAAATCGCAGCTCCCAAGCAACCCCCATTCTTATAGCCCTGGTCAATGCAGTATTGGTGGCAATTTGGACTACATGGCCCTTTGCAGTATAATCTCACTTCCTCCGAACCTGTTATTGGTGCTGGTCATGCAATGAGAATTAGTATAATCTCACTTTCTTGCATTCCTTTTAAGAGATTTTAGCATATCATTGATGTGGAATTAAGGATTTATATATTAACAAACCAATATATGACTATATGATACTATTATTTCTTGGCATCAACAAATATCTACAATAAAAAAAACCTATAAAAACTCACATTGAAAATTCATTAAAAGAAAAAAAAAAGCTTGTTCTTGAGTTTTACTCATCTAATACCAAGCTTTTTTTAAAAAAATAAATAGACTAGGAAATTATCAATATTAAAGGAATCAACTGAACCATTTTTAACTTGGCATTAGTTGATTGTATACTAGAAATACAAATTAAGAGATGAAACTAACGTTTTTCTCCCCCTTACCTGAAGCCAGGACCAAAGCAATGCATAAAATTCCTAAGAGAAAAGGTTGACATATGCGAACAGCCATTTTATGCGGACTTCACCTTCGAATTCTAACCTTTCTTTCTTGTAAGAAGAATGGTTGACATCGTGTTCCTTATATATTACCTATTTGATAATAATTTTGGGAAATAAAATAAAGAAGAATTGAAAGATAGAAATGTATTAATGTGAGAAATATCTTTAACTTTATTGATAATTTTCATGTATAGCATTTTCATCTCTCTTTCATTAGATATGTCTCATAAATAGACAATAAAAATAATTAAGAGAAATAGAGAGAATGAATTAAGAATTATGTCTTAAGTTGTATGTGTCTGTGTTATGCTGTGTGAGAGCTTGAAAGGTAGTAAGACAAATTAAAAAGTGAGTTATCTTTTTTTTTTAATTTAAAAATATTTTTTTATAGTTGTAAGACTTTAATTAACTAGTATTAACGGTAGCCTAACTGCCCAAAGTTCATGTGAAGATGAGATTAATAAGTCTCAGTTATCTTCTTTTAAGTTTTTTAGTAAAATAATTTATTGATATTAATGTTTGTCATCAAATAAACTTTATTCTTCATACTTTAACATTTGTTTCACATTATAAGTATTTAATAATAAAATATTTTTTTAATGGGAGACCGTGGCCCGTGCACACCCCCCTTGAGTCCGTCCATCCATATATATATGGAAGTGAATCCTCTTACATCAATCTCTTATCATTAAATTTATTTTAATTTAACGGTTCTAAATCATTTAATTAAATAATGAGAGAGAATAATAAATGCTGACATTAAATAAAGAGATAAAATAATAAAATATAATATAATAAAAAAAAAATCAGTTATCAAGTCTACTTATTAATTTAAAAAATATTTTTATTAAAAATATGTAAAAGTTATACCATAATATAAGTACAATATAAACTCTGAAAAATTATTTATATTATTCAATATTAATTTTTTAAATGATTATAAACTCTGAAAACACGTATATTAATATTATAACCATAATATAAGTATATTATTCAATATTGAATATTAATATTATTTTTAATTATTCAATTTTTTATATTATTATAATTTTTAACATGTTTTATACATGTTTATTATGAAAATTTAATTAACGACATTTAAAACTTAGCATATAAATTCATTAAAAATAAATTTTTTATACAAATATCTAAAAAGTTAGATATTGTAGATATTATAAATGAATAAAAAAATAAATATTATATAATTATTTGACAACAATAAAGTATAAATAATTTATTAAATAATTATAATAATTCAATTATGTTCTTAAATTTTTTATCTCCATGTTTTTTGTTTTATTTTTGCTATTTGATAAGTAATTATAATAATATTAACAATTTTTCAGACTTTGTATCTAACGTGGTAATATAAGTTTATTTGGAAAGATTATTATTTTTTTTATGTGATATTATAGTGCAACTTTCACATATTTTTAATAAAAATTATTTTTTAAATTAATAAGTTGACTTGATAATTTAATTTTTTTCTTTATTATTATATAATATTTCATTATTCTATCTTCTTATTTAATGTCAATATTTATTATTCTCTCTCATCATTTAATTAGATGATGAACTGTTAAATTAAAATAAATTTAATAATAAGATATTGAGTGTAAATCTCAAGACTTACAATTAGTGTAAATTGATTCTCTTCCTATATATATAGAATGAAAGATATAAGATTAAGTGTAATTTTTTTTTACTTACATTAGGTGTAAGTGGATTCCCTCCATATATATTTATAATCCACTTACACCTAGTATAAGTAAAAAAAATTTACACTTAATCTTATACCTTTCATTTTATTGTGATCCTGTGACTACAATTTATCTTCTATCGTAGATACATGACATTATATATATATATATTACAATTCATATGACATTTAAAGCAAATCCTTAGGCAAGTTTCATCTCCTCATTAAAAGTTTTTATTCCAAAACTTACTTATTTCCTTTAATAGATAGCGTATTCATTTTTCTTTAAAAAATTATTTGAAATGTAACCAAATCAGAAACATCTTTTGTTATGAGCGGATGCTATCTTTTCTCCGTACTTTTAGTTAGGGCAATTATGTAATTGTGTTATGTTTTATTATGAGAAGAAATAACAATCATTGATTACATCTTCTCTCTATAAGCAAAATTTAACCACAATTGTTCATATTACCAACAGTATATCAACAATATTACGTCCAATTTTGCGAGTTTCCAGTGTTTGTATTGATTGCATTTCAAATATTCCGATGAGCAATTAAATGTATTAATGGGAATAATTAAATTTAAAATATTTGTATGGCTTGAAGAAGGTTTTATAATGTTTAAATTTCAAAATCATTTAATTAAATTTCAAGAGCAACATTTGCAAGGCATTGATTGGTGAGAGAGTATATATGTAATTAAAATGTTGGAAACGTTAATATGTTGTTCATAAATCTTAAATGTTTAAATTTCAAAATCCTTTGACTAGATTTATTTTTTTATAGTAAGATAAGATTTTGTATTTAATTGTTTTCATTTTAAAAAAAATTGCATTGATTGCTTTCCAACTATTCCAAAAATAAATAAATAAATTTACCAAAAAATTATTAAATGATGTTTAAATTCTTTAAATTTCAAAATCATTTAATTAAATTTCAAGAGCAACATTTGCAAGGCAATGAATGGTGACAGAGTATATATGTAATTAAAATGTTGGAAACGTTAATATGTTGTTCATAAATTTAAAATGTTTAAATTTCAAAATCCTTTGACTAGATTTATTTTTTTATAGTAAGATAAGATTTTGTATTTAATTGTTTTCATTTTACAAAAAAAGTTTGCATTGATTGCTCTCCAACTATTCCAAAAATAAATAAATAAATTTACCATAAATTTATTAAATGATGTTTAAATTCTTTAAATTTCAAAATCATTTAATTAAATTTCAAGAGCAACATTTGCAAGGCATTGATTGGTGAGAGAGTATATATGTAATTAAAATGTTGGAAACGTTAATATGTTGTTCATAAATTTAAAATGTTTAAATTTCAAAATCCTTTGACTAGATTTATTTTTTTATAGTAAGATAAGATTTTGTATTTAATTGTTTTCATTTTAAAAAATTTGCATTGAGTGCTTTCCAACTATTCCAAAAATAAATCAATAAATTTACCATAAATTTATTAAATGATGTTTAAATTCTTTAAATTTCAAAATCATTTAATTAAATTTCAAGAGCAACATTTGCAAGGCATTGATTGGTGAGAGAGTATATATGTAATTAAAATGTTGGAAACGTTAATATGTTGTTCATAAATTTAAAATATTTAAATTTCAAATCCTTTGACTAGATTTATTTTTTTCTAGAAAGATAAGATTTTGTATTTAATTGTTTTCATTTTACAAAAAAGTTTGCATTGATTTCTTTCCAACTATTCCAAAAATAAATAAATAAATTTACCATAAATTTATTAAATGATGTTTAAATTCTTTAAATTTCAAAATCATTTAATTAAATTTCAAGAGCAACATTTGCAAGGCATTGATTGGTGAGAGAGTATATATGTAATTAAAATGTTGGAAACGTTAATATGTTGTTCATAAATTTTAAATGTTTAAATTTCAAAATCCTTTGACTAGATTTTTTTTTATAGTAAGATAAGATTTTGTATTTAATTGTTTTCATTTTAAAAAAATTTGCATTGAGTGCTTTCCAACTATTCCAAAAATAAATAAATAAATTTACCATAAATTTATTAAATGATGTTTAAATTCTTTAAATTTCAAAATCATTTAATTAAATTTCAAGAGCAACATTTGCAAGGCATTGATTGGTGAGAGAGTATATATGTAATTAAAATGTTGGAAACGTTAATATGTTGTTCATAAATTTAAAATATTTAAATTTCAAATCCTTTGACTAGATTTATTTTTTCTAGAAAGATAAGATTTTGTATTTAATTGTTTTCATTTTACAAAAAAGTTTGCATTGATTTCTTTCCAACTATTCCAAAAATAAATAAATAAATTTACCATAAATTTATTAAATGATGTTTAAATTCTTTAAATTTCAAAATCATTTAATTAAATTTCAAGAGCAACATTTGCAAGGCATTGATTGGTGAGAGAGTATATATGTAATTAAAATGTTGGAAACGTTAATATGTTGTTCATAAATTTTAAATGTTTAAATTTCAAAATCCTTTGACTAGATTTATTTTTTTAGAGTAAGATAAGATTTTGTATTTAATTGTTTTCATTTTAAAAAATTTGCATTGAGTGCTTTCCAACTATTCCAAAAATAAATAAATAAATTTACCATAAATTTATTAAATGATGTTTAAATTCTTTAAATTTCAAAATCATTTAATTAAATTTCAAGAGCAACATTTGCAAGGCATTGATTGGTGAGAGTATATATGTAATTAAAATGTTGGAAACGTTAATATGTTGTTCATAAATTTAAAATGTTTAAATTTCAAAATCCTTTGACTAGATTTATTTTTTTATAGTAAGATAAGATTTTGTATTTAATTGTTTTCATTTTATAAAAATTTGCATTGAGTGCTTTCCAACTATTCCAAAAATAAATAAATAAATTTACCATAAATTTATTAAATGATGTTTAAATTCTTTAAATTTCAAAATCATTTAATTAAATTTCAAGAGCAACATTTGCAAGGCATTGATTGGTGAGAGAGTATATATGTAATTAAAATGTTGGAAACGTTAATATGTTGTTCATAAATTTAAAATATTTAAATTTCAAAATCCTTTGACTAGATTTATTTTTTTATAGTAAGATAAGATTTTGTATTTAATTGTTTTCATTTTACAAAAAAGTTTGCATTGATTGCTTTCCAACTATTCCAAAAATAAATAAATAAATTTACCATAAATTTATTAAATGATGTTTAAATTCTTTAAATTTCAAAATCATTTAATTAAATTTCAAGAGCAACATTTGCAAGGCTTTAAATTTCAAAATCCTTTGACTAGATTTATTTTTTTATAGTAAGATAATATTTTGTATTTAATTGTTTTCATTTTACAAAAAAGTTTGCATTGATTGCTTTCCAACTATTCCAAAAATAAATAAATAAATTTACCCTAAATTTATTAAATGATGTTTAAATTCTTTAAATTTCAAAATCCTTTAATTAAGTTTATATTATTATAATTGTAACATCCTAAACTTCCTAAATATAAGACAGTAATTTAGACAGCTAACAGAATTCTACTGTTTAGTGATTTCTGTGTACTGTAAAATTATTTTGGATATTTTGTCAGTGCATTTGATCATTTTGTGTGAATTCCTTCGTGTCAGGAAAATAATAATTTTCGAGCTGGGGAAAAATTTACGTAATTTAATTATTACTGAAAAGTCTTAATTATTTTACGTAATCTGATTTGATATTCATGAATTTTCTAATTTTTGTGATTTTGTGTGTGATTATGAAATTTTTATATTACTCTGATTATTTTAGCGTTATCCGTGGGCCGTCTGTATGCCCAGGGAGATCGTATGTGGGCCCCGCGTGGGTCCAGAAAGGTAAAAAAATTTCTGTAGCCAGAAAAATTTATATTGTTGAGACAGAGATGTGAGATCTTACTAAACCTGAATCTGAAAACAGTTTTAAAAATTTTCTTTTACTGTGTTTTGTATTGTATTTAATTATCGGGTGATAAAAATACAGTAAAAATATTATTCGAAGAGTAAAAACAGATACAAAAATAAATATTATACTGCGAAGTCAACATTAGTGGCTTGGATATCCACCAATGATGTAATCAACGTTGGAGACTTGATCTTGATTTAATCAACGGTTGAGATTTGGTCTTATAAAGTGGCTAAGACCATTTATAACCCTTGGATGTAAAGTTTGAAGGAGCAATCTTGACCCTTTATTTTAAAGATACATCTAATGGCTAGGATTTCAAGGAGGAAAGATCCAATGGCCTAAATTAAGTCTTCTATCTAAGCCTAAACCTATAAGCTACATTAAATCATAACCATTGATCTAATCAATGGTTAAGATTGCCTAAAATGGTGGCTAGGAGATTGGTCACTCTTTGGAGAGTGCATGGAGGGGGGGACGGTTTTTGGTGCTGCATTAGAAGCTAAAGCAACATTTGAAGACCATAATTAATCACCTTTGGTCATTATTGATCATTTTTCATCATTCATGAACTTTCCTAAAGCAAAGCTTAGCAAAAAAATTTCTCTCCATTTCTCTCCAAGCTTAGTTTCGGCCAAGCACTCTAATCTTACCTTCCACCATTTTTTAATTTCAAACAACCATATTTCTTGAATCTACACCTTATTCTAAGACACTTTGTAGTTTACACCAAGTTCTAAATCTTTCATTTTCAAGGAGTTTTTTCAAGAACAAGTTCTAGGGTTCTTAAGGTGAAGTTATGAAAAACTTCATTTCTTCTCTTCTTTTTCATGTTCTAAACCATGTTTGATCCATGGTTCCTCTTATTCAAGCTTAATATACTAATTTCTTTGTGTTTGTTTTATGTTTAAGAAACTTTTGTTGGTGGAGATCTTGATCAAAGTGCAAAGCAATGAGCTTTTGGTGGTTCTTCAGGAGGTAAAAGGGAGATCCATCTCACCAACCAAGTATGGTGGTGAGAGATGGTTTGTGTATTTAATGGATGGTGAATCCATGTGAGGATTCATATCCATGGTCATGTAATAATTTTTGTGTGTTTATGTGCTTTGATTATTTGCCTATGCTTGATATGATTTGCATGATTTATTGCTTTGATTATGGCATGCTTGTGATATATATGTTGAATATGTATATATATGCCATAAAAATTGTTGGAAAGGAAAACAAATTTTAGTTTCAAAGACCATGAGGATTTCGGCCTCAACACCTCAAAATAGGTGTTCACAAATTAATATTTTCATAAATGGTAAAATTGGATGTTTAGAAAAGCTAGGAAAATAAACAAATGGTCTGTTTTCAAAGAACTTGAGCTCACGGTTTTGGTGAGGAGTTTTAATGGTTTTGTTTGTGTAAAAACCAAGAATGGAACTTAGTTTATTTAGAAGGAAAAATACAAGAATGGTTTCAATGGCCATGTCCACGGTTTTGAAGACTTGAAATGCCTTGGTTTTGTGAGAACAAAGTGATTTTCAAAGTGAAAATATAACTTGATTTAATACAAGGAATTTGGAAAGGGAATCATAGTGTTTTAACACTTGAAAAATGGAATTTTCATATGTGAATGGAAAAGAGAGGTTGAAAGTGTTTGAACCTCAATTTATTTTAAAGAGGATTGAGTTTTAGAATTATTTGGAATTATAAAGAATACATTGGTGACTTGGGATTTTCTAACGTAAAATTCATTCTTTAGGTTTTGGAGAGCGTTAGGGAATTTTAAGTAAGAAACATTAATTTAATTCCATGAAATGGTGGATTTATGGAATAAATAGCGAAAAGGATTTTCTTGAGTGAGAAAATATGAAAAATAATGTGAGAAGTTATATTATTTTGAAAAAGGTTGAAATGGAAATTTTGAAGGTTGAGAAATATTTTACGAAGTTGAAAAATGATTTACGTAACTTAAAAACGTGATTTTTAAGCTACGCGATTTGAAAAACATTTAAATATTTCCACGCGATTTGAAAAACATTGAAATATTTCTACGCAATTTGGAAAGCGTTTAAATATTTTTACGCGTTTGAGATATTGTTAAAAAATCACTACGCGATTTAAAAAAATGGTGGAATATTTTTACGTAATTGATGAAAACGTTGAAAAATCTATATGTGATTTGAAAATGTAACAGAAATGTTGCAAAATTGTGAAAACGCGATGAAGGTGTTGCGCGACTATGAAAATACGATAATATGATTTTTGCGATTAAATATACAGTAAGATTACTGTTGAACCAGTGGATGGACACTGTATGTGAAAATGATGAATATTTCCTGTGATTGGCATTGGTGCATTTTATATGCATGGATTAGTGTATTGACACTATATGAGAAAATGATGGATTGTGCCTATGATTGGCATTGGTGCATTGAACATGCATTGGAAAGGTCCGATGGACTGTATAAGGCTATTTGCCTAAGAGAGACGTACACCTCTTGAGTGGGTGCGATATGCGTACTGTAAGTCACTTGTTGGCTTTGGGGGCATTGGGGTGCAGGTTGCTTACATGGGCGGTTGGTAGCTCTTCTTTCCGTAAGTTAGACCAATGCAACGCACCGATGTTCCTGACTGAGACACTATTCTTAATCGAGATCTAGTAAAGACTGTTGTGTATATGTTAGATATGCAAACACATATAAGAAATGTGGCACTTGGTCTGAGGCATGTTGGTACAGATAGATCTTTCTGATTAACTTCTCTGAACTGTGTATTAGCTCCATGGAGTAAGAAATTGAGTTTATGTGTGCATGCATGAATATGAGCATTTATATCTGTATGAGATATTAATTGAGTAATATTGACTATGACAATTGTTCTGTTGAGAAATACTTGGATGATGATAATGAAAATAATGTGATGGCATTATTGTGATTATTGTGTGATGATAATAATGTTAATGACATGACGGTAATTATTATTTATTATATCTGTTATGATAAATAATATTGATGACATGATTGTAATTATGGTATGCTGTATGTATTATCTCTATGCTACCATATTGGTAATGGCGTAGGTGATCTCACCTCTTTGTATATTATTTTGTACTGTATTTACATTTGTAAAGATGCTAAACAAGGGACTGCACAAGAGGGTGAAGAAGAGCAGGCTCCAGAGGAAGCTGAGTTTTGATCGGATGGCATCCCGGTCAAGTTTCTTCGGTTACGTGAGATTGTAGTTCCATGGTGGAGCTGGAGCGTGGAGGACTAGTCCCAATGAGAGGGGACTAATTTATGAGGGAAACCTGACGGTCATTATGAGCAGAGAGTTTCGTAGAGATCTGTTCTTTTCCATAACTATATATGTACATGTTGAATTTCTGCTGTCCATCAGGCAGCATTGGGATACTAGATATTATGTCCCAATGGAAATTAGTATTGTGTCGTCTGCTCGGACACCTGTCCGTAGGGCTTCGCATCGTGCTGGATTCCTTCCTGCTGAGGAATCTGAGGAGGACCCATCTGAGGGTTCTGCTGTTTAGTAAGACTTGGACAATATGTGGGTTTTAAATTATGTTTAATTACTTTAAGAACTTGGTCTGCATATAAATAATCCTGACAGTACATTTGTAATGTATGATGATGTAAATTATGTGTGATGATGTATAATATTTTATTTTCCGCTAAGTTTATTTTATCGTTATCAAAGAAGAAAAAAAAATTTTACAACTCGTATTTTTATCACAACATCACATTTTATGAACTTGGGGGGTAATTTAGTAATTAAGTAACATAAATGTGGCACCCTATGGTGGGTATTACATTAGTTGGTATCAGAGCCCAAGTTAGAGTCTTTGGGTTTGTGGTTAGGTCTGTCTTGTTTGTGTTGTGTGATTCTCTGTTATTATTTTCTAAAAAGAAATAATATTATTTGAAGATTGAGCTTGCTTTCTTTGTGTTGTCCAGTTTGAGTAGAGAAAAGTAATGGCTGGAAGAGGACAAGGACATGTCAATACTAGAACAGGAATGGAAAATGCTAGTAATGACAACCAGAACATAGTTGCAGTTGTAGCAGCGATGCAACGGATGGTTGATGTCGTTGCACAACAAAACCAAAGAGCAACTGAGGATGCTCACAGTTTGTTTGAATTCCGTAAGAATAATCTACCGAAGTTTTGGGGAGAATTTGACCTGGAGAAAGCTGAATTGTGGATCCAGGAATTAGAAAAAATATTTGAAGGTATGAATTATACTGATGAATGCAAGCTGACTTTTGCGACTTTATGTTTAGTCAGAGATGGTGAAAACTGGTGGGCAGGAGCCCGAAGATTGTTAGAAGCTGAAGGAAGAGTTGTGACATGGCAACTCTTTAGACAGAAGTTTTTGGCAAAGTATTTTCCAGCAAGTGCGCGTCATGCTAAGGAGATGGAATTTCTTAGTCTGAGGCAAGGACTGATGTTTGTAAGTGAGTATGTGGAAAAGTTCGAGAGCTTGTCAAAGTTTTTGAGGTATTTCCAAATGCACCCAGATGAGGATTGTAAATGTAGAAAATTTGAGGAAGGATTGAAGCTTGATATTAAGCGAGTTGTAGCAACCCTGGGAATTGAGCAGTTTCCAGAATTGTTGGATAAGTGTCGTAAGGTTGAAGAAATTGATCAACAATGTGCGGCCAGAAATAAGAACTTTGGACCTGTACGGTTCCAGAGAGGAAAGAGTAGTGGAGGAAACCGTTTTCAACAGAAATCGTATACTAAACTAGCGGGAAATCAGAACTGGCAGCAATTTGTGAGAGGAAGCTCTAGTGGCAGTAAGGCAAGTCAAGCTGGAACTCCTATGTATAAACGTTTCAAGTGTGGGAAGGACCATCTGACCAAGGATTGCCAGCATAAAGAATTTATTTGTTATAGATGTGGGAAACCTGGACATTTATCCAGGGATTGTGATCAGATAAAGAGGAAACCTTTTGTGGGAAATGTTCATACTGCAAGGCCCCAGACGGGTGGTCGAGTGTATACTATGAGCGGGGAAGAAGCCGCGAAATCTGAGGACTTAATAATAGAGGAGTGTGCTATTGAAGGTAATCCTTTAACCGTACTCTATGATTTGGGAGCAACACATTCTTTTATTGCATGTGATTGTGTGGAGCATTTGGGATTGACTGTGACTACATTGCCATATGATTTGAGTGTTGCTACTTCTACTGATAAGCTTGTGATAACTACAAAAGTATGTTTGAATTGCCCTGTATGTGTTAGGGATAGAATCTTTCATGTGGATTTGATTTGTTTGCCTCTTTCCAAGATTAATGTAATCTTAAGAATGGATTGGTTATCTTCTAACCATATCCTAATTGATTGTTCGAATAAGACGTTAGTATTTCTTGAGGCTAAAGATCCTAGATTCCTAATGGCAACTCAAGTAGAAGCTTGTTTAAAGGAAGGAGATAATGGGTATCTATTGTTGTCTTCTTTGGAGGTTCAATGTGAAGATGTCTTGAAGGATATTTTCGTGTGAATGAATTTCCTAAGGCATTTCCTGAAGATATACCTGGACTACCACCATAAAGAGAAATTGAGTTTGCTATTGATTTAGTACTTGGAGCTGAACCTATATCTATTACGCCCTATCGGATGTCACCGATAGAGTTGGTAGAGCTTAAGAAACAGCTGGAGGATTTATTGGAGAAGCAGTTCATGAGACCTAGTGTGTCACCATGGGGAGCTCTAATATTGTTGGTAAAGAAGAAGGACGGGACTTCTCATCTATATGTAGACTACCGACAGTTGAACAAGATTACGATTAACAATAAATATCCACTTCCAAGAATATATGATCTGATGGATCAATTGCAAGGAGCCGCAATATTTTATAAGATTGATTTACGATCTGGTTATCACCAGATTCATGTGAAAGTGGAAGATATTCCCAAAACTGCATTTCAAACTTGTTATGGGCATTATGAATATCTAGTGATGCCGTTTGGTGTGACGAATGCACCTGCCATATTCATGGACTTTATAAACAGAATTTTTCGTTCATACTTGGATAAGTTTGTTGTTATCTTTATAGATGACATTTTAATTTATTCTCGAAGTCAGAAGGAACATGCTGAACATCTCAGAGTGGTTCTCCAGATTTTAAAGGAGAATAAGTTGTATACCAAGTTGTCCAAATGTGAATTTTGGTTAAGCGAAGTTCAATTTTCGGGACACGTTATATCAAAGGAAGGAATTGAAGTTGATTTTTCAAAGGTGGAGATAGTTTTGGAATAGGAAAGACCAACGACTGTAACAAAAATTTGTAGTTTTATCGGATTAGCTGGTTATTATAGACGGTTCATTGAGGGGTTTTCGAAGATAGCAGGACCTCTTACCCAACTTACATGGAAGAATCAACCGTTCATATGGACTGATGCATGCGAAGAAAGTTTTTAAGAGTTGAAAAGATGATTGACTACTTCACCAGTATTGATTCTACCTGACCCGAACGAACCTTTCGATGTATATTATGATGCTTCGTACCAAGGATTGAGTTGTGTACTTATGCAGAAGCGTAAGGTGGTGGCTTATGCTTCAAGGTAGTTGAAAAATCATGAGAGGAATTATCCGACTCATGACTTGGAGTTGGCAGCTATGGTGTTTGCGTTGAAAGTGTGGAGACATTTTCTCTATGGAGCAATGTTCACTGTTTTTAGTGATCATAAAAGTTTGAAGTACTTGTTTGACCAGAAAGAGTTGAACATGAGACAAAGGCATTGGTTAGAGTTTCTGAAGGATTATGACTTTTAGTTACAATATCATCTCGGAAAGGCAAATATCGTAGCGGATGCGTTAAGTAGGAAAATGCTTAGTGCTTCTGTTATGATGATTAAGGAGAAGGAACTGATAAAAGAATTTTGAGATATGCGTTTATCGGTGAAACTTACGCCAGGAATAATGCGTGTAAACATGATCACCATTTCAAATGATTTGATGGATAGAATACGTGAAGGACAAAATAGTGATCAGTATTTGCAAGAAGCAAAAAAAGCAAAAAGCCAAGGTGTAGAGGTGGAATTTAGCGAAGGTGCTAATGGAATTTTGAAGTTTTAAGGAAGAGTTTGTGTGCCTAATGATCCAGAAATTAGGAGATTGATTTTAGATGAAGCTCACAGAAGTAAGTTGAGTATGCATCCAGGAGTCATAAAGATGTACCAAGATTTAAAACAATTATATTGGTGGCAAGGAATGAAGAAGGATGTCGCTGAGTATGTATCATTCTGTTTAGTCTATCAGAAAGCTAAGGTAGAACATCAAAGACCTTTGGGTATGTTGCAACCTTTGCCTATTCCTGAATGGAAATGGGATGACATAGCAATGGATTTTGTGACAAGACTACCAAAAACTCAGAAAGGTCACGATTCTATTTGGGTAATTGTTGATCGGCTTACCAAGTTGGCGCACTTTTTATCGATTAATATTAAGTACTCAATGGAAAAGTTGGCCCAAGTGTACATCAGTGAAATTGTTAGACTTCATGGTGTACCATCCAGTATTATTTCGGATCGAGATCCGAGGTTTACATCGAGATTTTGGAATAGTTTGCAAGAAGCGATGGGAACAAAGCTACGTCTGAGTTCTGCTTACCATCTACAGACTGATGGTCAGTCAGAAAGAACGATTCAGTCATTAGAAGACTTGTTGAGAGCATGTGTTCTAGAACAAAGTGGAGGTTGGAATGAGTTCTTACCATTGATAGAATTCACGTACAACAACAGTTTTCATTCGAGCATAGGGATGGCATCCTATGAGGCATTGTATGAGAGACGATGTAGAACACCATTGTGTTGGTATCAGGATGGTGAAAGTGTTGTATTAGGACCAGAGATTGTTCAACAGACAACTAAGAAAGTGAAGATGATACAAGACAAGATGAGAATAACTCAAACTCGACAAAAGAGCTATGCTGATAAAAGAAGAAAATTACTTAAGTTTGAAGAAGGTGACCATGTATTTCTACGAGTGACGCCTATGACTGGAGTTGGACAAGTGCTTAAGTCTAAGAAGCTCACTCCAAAGTTTATCAAGCCGTATTAGATTTTATGTCGGGTAGGTCTGGTAGCTTATCAGATTGCTGTTAGTCATGACAACCATCACCCAAGATGGGGGTGAATTAGGTGATTACAAATTTTAAAACACCTTTGAGAAATTAAGCATTTTGAATAACTCAATTAATAAATACAACGGAATAAGTTTAACAAAGGTGCAACTATTACTAATTTCACAAATACCACTTGGGCTATAGGATAAATCAAGTAAACAAGCTAGATATCAAATTCAACTCAAGCACATATAATTAAGACACAAATGTAAAGATATAAAGTTGAGAAGATCAAACACAAGATTTATCCTGGTTCAGCCACCAACCACTTGTGGCCTACATCCAATCCTCAAGCTTAACTTGAGATTTTCTTCACTATCTCCTAGACTTCACGGGTGTTAGGAAAACCTTTGTACAAACAAGAGCACTCCTCACACCTTGGGATACCTCACCCTTGTGCTGGAGCCTCCAATTCTTCAAGCTTCACAGGTGCTTGATGACCTTTATAATCAAGAGCACTCACAACACCTTTGGGATACCTTACCCTTTGTGTTTGAGTCTCACTACAAGGGATACCTCACCCTTTTCTCTCTTGAGGGATACCTCACCCTTTTCTCTCTTGAGGGATATCTCACCCTCTTACAATGATTTCAAGGTGAATAGAAAGAATAGAAACTCTCACAAGAGTAGATATACAACTTGAAGAAAAAAGTATGGATGATAGAAAACTCTCTCAAGAGTGGATAATACAAATTGAAGAATGAAGGAATAGAAGGATTTTGCAATAAAGAGCTCAAAATATGATTTTGATGATTCAAGGATCAAATTAAGTGTTCAATAGATGTATAAGCTTCATACAACACTTATATATAGAGCCCAAGTGATAAAATAGCCATTGGTAGTGTTTAGAAATAATTTTTTATGAAAACTAGCCGTTTATAGCCATTAGAAACGTTTGTGGGCACTTGGTAATTAATTACACACTTCTGGTAATCGATTACATAGCTTCTGTCAACGTTGTAATCGATCACAGGAATTGTGTAATCGATTACAGCATTTCTAGTTTTGAAAGTTGACTTTAAAAGGTCATAACTTCTTCATTTCTTATCTGATTAAAGCGAATGACCACTTATTGGAAAGATCTTTGAGTCTATTTTCAAATGAAAGATTTCAGAACAAAACTTAAAGTATTTTGAAAGATATGATCAAAAGAGTAATCAAAGATCAGCTTTTCAAAACTCAAACTTGACTGTTTTTCAAAACTGACTTTAAATGGTCATAACTTCTTCATTTCTTATCCGTTTAAAGCAAATGACCACTCATTGGAAAGATATTTGAGTCTATTTTCATATGCAATTAGTTTCATAATCAAACTCAAAGCAGTTTGAAAGTTATGATCAAAATAGTAACCAAATGTCAGTTTTACAAAACACAAACTTGGCTATTTTTCAAAGGTATGAACTACCACCAAGATTAACTTTCCAAAAACTGTTTGTTGGGCATTTAAACATGTAAGAACCATTTTTAAAGACTTGAAAACATATTTGAGCTCTTTTCTTGTAAAACCTCTATCTTTACATAGGAGAAAACCTAGAAAGAAAATATATCAATTCTAGTGCTTAGGCTTCTTGATGTAATCCAACCTTCCACAAATTTCTTCTCTTCAAATCTTGTAAATTGCTTGGAACATCTTTATCATTCTCATTATTCTTGAGTTGAGCATAGTTATGATTTTTTGTTTTCTAGTTGTAATACTCACTCTTGGTACTAGGACTATCTTATAAAGTATTGTTCACTTAAAACAAGTATAGTTAGTCCAAATTCATAACTTAATATCTTAATATGCATGATTCATAAATGTATAACTCTAGTTAGTCTAACATGCATATAAGAATGTTGCATATATCTCATTGCATGATTATTAAGTGAAGTATAACTAAATAAAGTATATAATCATGCATGATCCAATATATCTCTTTTAAGCACATATATGTAACATGATCAATATTCTTTTGTGATGCATTTGTCATCTATAAAGCACATCTATCAAGCATAAGCATCATTCTTTTTGTCTTGTATTTGTCATCATCAAAATTTAACATATTAAACTATTAGGGCAAACTTATTTCCACAATTGCATTGCCACCATTGTTATCAAATCTTCATAATGTATTTCACGTATCGCAATTACAAAAATATATTCCTGATCCTACCCATGTTATCGAGCCAGATACAATATAGCTGAAGGAAAACTTAACCTATGAAACATTTCCAGTCAAGAATGAAGATCGAAGGACAAAGCAACTTCGAGGTAAGGAAATTTCATTGGTTAAAATCATTTGGAATGATGTAAATGGTGAAGCTACGTGGGAACTGGAAGAAAAGATCAAGGAACAGTATCCATATTTATTCTGAGGATGTGAAATCAAGTTTATCAAGTTTCGAGGACGAAACTTCTTTTTAGAGGGGGAGTATTGTAACACCCTAAACTTCTTAAATATAAGACAGTAATTTTGACAATTAATAGAATTCTACTGTTTAGTGATTTCTGTGTACTGTAAAATTATGTTGGATATTCTGTCAGTACATTTGATCGTTTTGTGTGAATTACTCCGTGTCAGGAAAAAAAAATTTTGGGCCGGGGAAAAATTTACGTAATTTAATTATTACTAAAAAGTATTAATTATTTTACGTAATCTAATTTGATATTCATGAATTTTCTAATTTTTGTGATTTTGTGTGTGATTATGAAATTTTTATATTACTCTGATTAATTATTATAACACCTCGCGTGGGTCCAGAATGGTAAAAAAATTTCTGTAACCAGGAAAATTTATACTGTTGAGATGGAGATGGGGGGTCTTATTAAACCTGAATCTGGAAACAGTTTTAGAAATTTTTTTTACTGTGTTTTGTATTGTATTTAATAATCGGGTGATAAAAATACAGTAAAAATATTATTCGAAGGGTAATAGTATATACAAAAATAAATATTGTACTGCGAAGTCAACATTAGTGGCTTGGATATCCACCATTGATGTAATCAACAGTGGAGACTTGGTCTTGATTTAATCAACGGTTGAGATTTGGTCTTATAAAGTGGTTAGGACCATTTATAACCCTTGGATGTAAAGTTTGAAGGAGCAATCTTGACCCTTCATTTTGGAGATACATCTAATGGCTAGGATTTCAAGGAGGAAAGATCCAATGACCTAAATTAAGTCTTCTATCTAAGCCTAAACCTAGAAGCTACATTAAATCCTTACCATTAATCTAATCAATGGTTAAGATTGCCTAAAATGGTGGCTAGGAGATTGGTCACTCTTTGGAGAGTGCATGGAGGGGGGGACGGTTTTTGGTGCTGCATTAGAAGCTAAAGCAACATTTGAAGACCATAATTGATCACCTTTAGTCATTATTGATCATTCTTCATCATTCATGAACTTTCCTAAAGCAAAGCTTAGCAAAAAAATTTCTCTCCATTTCTCAGTTTCGGCCAAGCACTCTAATCTTATCTTCCACCACTCTTTAATTTCAAATAACCATAGTTCTTGAATCTACACCTTATTCTAAGACACTTTGTAGTTTACACCAAGTTCTAAATCTTTCATCTTCAAGGAGTTTTTCCAAGAGTAAGTTCTAGGGTTCTTAAGGTGAAGTTATGGAAAACTTCATTTCTTCTCTTCTTTTTCATGTTCTAAACCATGTTTGATCCATGGTTCCTCTTATTCAAGCTTAATATACTAATTTCTTTGTGTTTGTTTTATGTTTAAGAAACTTTTGTTGGTGGAGATCTTGATCAAAGTGCAAAGCAAGGAGCTTTTGGTGGTTCTTCAAGAGGTAAGAGGGAGATCCATCTCACCAACCAAGTATGGTGGTGAGAGATGGTTTGTGTATTTAATGGATGGTGAATCTATGTGAGGATTCATATCTATGGTCATGTAATAATTTATGTGTGTTTATGTGCTTTGATTATTTGCCTATGCTTGATATGATTTGCATGATTTATTGCTTTGATTATGGCATGCTTATGATATATATATTGAATATGTATATATATGCCATAAAAATTGTTGGAAAGGAAAACAAATTTTGGTTCCAAAGACCATGAGGATTTCGGCCTCAACACCTCAAAATAGGTGTTAACAAATTAATATTTTCATGAATGGTAAAATTGAATGTTTAGAAAAGCTAGGAAAATAAACAAATGGTTTGTTTTCAAAGAACTTGAGCTCACGATTTTGGTGAGGAGTTTTAATGGTTTTGTTTGTGTAAAAACCAAGAATGGAACTTAGTTGATTTAGAAGGAAAAATACAAGAATGGTTTCAATGGCCATGTCCACGGCTTTGAAGACTTGAAATGCCTTGGTTTTGTGAGAACAAAGTTGTTGGGAATTTGCGGATCAAAGTCTCGCAGCGGAATAACAGAATTCCCTCACAGGATCCATGCGAAAAATCCATAATCCGAGGTTTTAAAATTTTACCTCTTGAAGCGTGACAGACACAAGCGAGGTGAATCACCAACACCGTAATAGCGACGATGTTTCTGCGGTATCCACACGAACAGACTTGCAAAAGGAGTCACGCCTCTGTTTCGTAGTGCTAGCTGCGAAGAGAGGAGAAGAAGACCTCACTATCTCTCACTCACTTTCTGTAGGTGCGGCTAGGGTTGTGATGTAACCTATTAGCAGCCCCCTTAGCAATACTATTTATAATAGTGGCTGCCTTAAGTGAGTGTGAGCGTAGCAAGGTAAGTGGTGCAACCCTAAACCCATCCGTCATGAGTTAGGCCCACAATTGAATCCGAGTCCAACTTGGATTCGATTACTCCAATTTAATGTTCTAAGTGTGCGACCTGCGAGGTTCTCATGACGTTGGTAGTAATATTAAAATCTCATTTTAATATTACAAACAGTGAGCGGTATCTAGCAACACATCACTGCTACCCAAGTAATGAGAATGTCAGTGATTTGACATAACCTATCTGTGACCAATGTTTCCGTGTAGTTTAGTCCCTTTGTCCAGATATCCAAATTGAACACAAGGCATGGAACGTGTCACCCTTGTTTAGTTCAATCTTCAGTTTCTGATTCCCGAGTAGACATAGTAATGACAAATGAGATCAATATCTCATATTGACTCATTTGAGCATGGCCATGCATTTCATAGTCTCACTCAATCAGGGGGCCCGAAGATATCACTCTTGTTATGTAGGAGGGACAAATCCCATCTAGGTCACTCACATCCCTCCACATGTATCGCGGTATGTCTAATAACCAACTTTATAATCATCTTGTTACGAGATGACGTTTGATGGCATTAAAACACACAACTCCTCATGTAGGAATCGTAGTGATTTCGGTCGTCAAAGGACCACATACACCATTATCACTATGAGAATTGCTTATGACACTCACGTAACGATCCACGTAGCGTTCTCATGGCGGGTCTGTCCAATACATCATTACTCTAATATGTATCTATGTGTAGACTTGATATCTCATATCCATGACCCGTGAGATGTGGTCATCAGTCTACGCACATACTAGTCTCAAAGCATTATTGTTGTCCTAATTAACAATAATACTTGACTAGGGACATTTAAGAATAGTGTTTTATCCAATAGGATCTCACGATCAAGTCATCCACTTGATGTCCTATGGTATCAAATTTACTATTCTAAGGACTTTATCATGTTTACCAAAAAAAAAAGAACATAATAAATGAAATGCCTCATATAAAATAGCATAATATAATGTATGTAAATACAAACAAAACGTATTGGCCACTAGGGCATACACCAACAATCTCCCACTTGCACTAGAGCCAATCAGGCATATTTCTAATGCCTAAAGACCTAGTGTGACCCTCATGCTTCTCATTGCAAGAGGCTTCGTCAGTGGATCAGCAAAGTTATCATCTGTTGGTACTCGCATATCTTCACATCTCCTCTATCAATGATTTCTCGAATGAGATGGAAGCGCCTAAGTATATGTTTGGATCGGCTGGTGTGATCTGGGCTCCTTAGCTTGTGCAATGGCTCCATTATTATCACAATAGAGGTCCACTTTGGGTCCACAATGCTAGGAACTACACCAAGCTCAATAATGAACTTTCTAATCCAAACGGCCTCCTTTCTTTGCATTGGAGGCGACAATATACTCACCTCTGTGGTAGAATCAGCGACTGTCTCCTGCTTTGAACTCTTCCAGCTCACAGCCCCACCATTCAGGCAATAAACAAAACCCGATTGCGATCTGGAGTCGTCCTTATCAGTTTGGAAGCTAGCATCAGTGTAACCCTTTACTACTAGTTCCTCTTCGGCTCCATATACCAAAAACGAATCCTTAGTTCTTCTCAAGTACTTAAGGATGTTTTTGACAACACTCCAGTGACTCTCACCGGGATCAGACTGGTACCTGCTCGTCATGCTCAAAGCATACGAGATATCCGGTCGAGTACATAACATGGCATACATGATAGATCCAATTGCGGATGCATATGGAATCTTACTCATGCGATCCCTCTCATCCCGGGTGGAAGGGGATTGAGCCTTAGATAGGCTTATACCATGCGACATAGGCAAGAGTCCTTTCTTGGATTCATGCATGTTAAATCGTCTTAACACTTTGTCTATGTATGTACTCTGACTTAGACCAAGCAATCTCTGCGACCTATCTCTATAGATCCTGATACCTAATACATAGGTGGCTTCGCCTAAGTCCTTCATAGAAAAGCACTTCCCTAACCAAGTCTTTACTGGTGTGTAGGGTAGGGATGTCATTTCCAATTAGTAGTATGTCATCTACATACAATACTAGAAAGACAACTGTGCTCCCACTAACCTTCTTGTAGACACAAGATTCTTCTTCATTTTTGATGAAACCAAACTGTTTGATTGTATCATCAAAACGAAGATTCCAAATTTTCCTAGGAAGCTTGCTTCAATCCATAAATAGATCGTTGCAACTTGCATACCTTTGTAGCATCCTGTGGAGTGGCAAAACCCTCGGGTTGTGTCATGTACACATCCTCGAGAAGATTTCCATTAAGGAAAGCGGTTTTGACATCCATTTGCCGATTTCATAATCATGGTATGCTTTGCAATAGCAAGCAAGATCCGAATGTTATTTAAGCATCGCAACCGGGGAAAAAGTCTCATCATAGTCTACACCATGAATTTGCTTGAAACCTTTAGCCACCAATCGCGCCTTAAAGGTATGCACATTACCATCCATGTCGGTTTTCTTCTTAAAAACCCACTTGCACCCAATGGGTTTTATCCCTTCAGTGGGTCAACCAAGGTCCATACCTGGTTGGTATACATGGATTCCATTTCAGATCTCATGGCCTCAAGCCATTTTTCAGATTCTGGGCCAATAATGGCTTCCTGGTAAGTCACAGGCTCATCTTGATCCATGAGTAATACGTCACCTTGTTGAGTCATGAGAAATCCATATCTCTCTGGTTGACGACGTATCCTGTTAGACCTACGCGGGTCTTGTGCTACTAGAGCAGATTGTGGTTCCACAACGACTTGTGGAGGCTGCTCTATTTCCACCATTGGTTCGCTGCTACTTTGTGAACTTTGAATTTCTTCAAGTTCTACTTTCCTCCCACTGATTCCTTTGGCGATAAACTCCTTTTCTAGGAATACGAGCAGTCAGTGCGACAAACACTTTGCCTTCGGTAGGATTATAGAAATAGTATCCCTTGGTTTCCTTAGGATACCCCACAAAGAAGCATTTATCTGATTTTGGGCCAAGCTTATCAGAAACTTGACGTTTCACATAAGCTTCGCAACCCCAAATCTTCATAAAAGACATACTTGGGTCGTCTCCCAGTCCACATCTCATATGGTGTCTGTTGAACCGTCTTAGATGGAACACGGTTAAGTGTGAAAGCTGCGCATTAACGAGCATGTCCCCGAAGGAGCCTGGAAGGTCTGCATGACTCATCATAGATCGGACCATGTCCAACAAGGTCCGGTTCCTCCTTTCGAAACACCATTCCATTGTGGTGTTCCGGGAGGAGTGAGTTGAGATATTATCCCACACTCTTTCGATTATCATCAAACCGTTGGCTTAAGTATTCACCTCCTCGATCGATCGAAGGATTTTAATACTCTTGCCAAGTTAGTTTTGTACTTCATTCTTGAACTCTTTGAACTTTTCAAAGGATTCGATTTGTGCTTCATAAGATATACAAATCCATATCTACTTGAAATCATCGGTAAATGTAATGAAGTATCGAAAACCGCCTCTAGCTAGTGTGTTTAGTGGCCCACATACATCACTATGTATGAGGCCCAAAAGATCACTAGCCCTTTCACCTTGTCCAAGTGAATGGGGCCTTAGTCATCTTTCCCAATAAACAAGATTCACATGTCTCATATGATTCGTAATCAAACGAGTCCAAGAATCCATCTTTATGGAGTTTGGAAATGCGTTTCTCATTTATATGGCCCAAACGACAATGCCGAGAGATAAGTCGGGTTCATATCATTTGACTTGAACCTCTTTGTATTTACGTTATAAATGGGCGTTTCGAGATCAAGGACATAAAGTCCATTACTCAAATGTGCACTACCATAGAAAATATCATTCAAATAAAGAGAACAACTTTTGTTCTTAATTATAAAAGTAAAACCCTTCTTGTCCAAACAAGAAACAGAAATGATATTCTGCTAATAGCGGGCACAAAATAACAATTATCCAATTCAATTACAAGCCCGGTTGGCAAAGCTAATAAATAAGTCCCTACGGCTAGTGCAAAGAACCTTTGCTCCATTTCCCACTCGTAGGTCGACTTCGCCCTTAGTCAATGGTCTATTGCTCTTTAGATCCTGCACATTTACACAAATGTGAGATCCACATCTAGTATCTAATACCCATGATGCAGAAGTAGATAAATTGACTTCTATAACAAAAATACATGAAGTGGAAGTCTCACTTCCCTTCTTTTCTTGAGCTCCTCTAGGTACTTGGCACGCTTCCTCTTCCAATGTCCGGTCGACCGCGGTGGAAGCATGTACCTTCCTTAGCCACTCCACCCACTGGTTTCAAGCCGAAGTACTAGGCTTGGACTTTTCCTTGCCCTTACCCTTCCACTTGTCCCGGGGCTTTTTCTGCTTTGTTTCTTGCCCTTATTCTTATGGACCATCATTATGGCATTTCCTTTGCCTTTGTTTATGTTCTGCTCAGCAGCTTCTCAACATGCTTAGCAGGCTCTGGTAGTGATTTGTCAATTTCATTCATGTTGTAGTTCATGACAAATTGACTAAAACTCTCCGGCAACGATTGCAGGACTAAGTCAGTGGCCAACTCTTGGCCCATAGGAAAACCGAGTCTCTCAAGGTTTTCAATGTACCCAATCATCTTGAGTACATGAGCACCAACGGGGCTTCCTTCTACCACTTGCACTGAAAGAGTGCTTTGGAGACCTCATATCTCTCATGTCTAGCCTTTGCTCTTGATAGAGCTTTTTGAGGTGTACGATCATATCGTAGGCTTCCATGTTCTCGTGTTGCTTTTGGAGCTCAGAGTTCATGGTGGCTAGCATTAGACATCCAATGTCCAAGGCATCATCTTGATGCTTCTTATAAGCATCTCTTTCAGCTCTAGGGGCATTAGCAGCAGGTGGTTCAGGAATAGGTTGTTCTAAAACATACAGCTTTTTCTCTTGCTTGAGGACAATCCTCAAGTTCCTGTACCAGTCTAGGAAATTTGTCCCAGACAACTTGTCCTTCTCAAGGACCGATCGCAATGATAAGTTACTTGATGTGTTTGTTGCCATGGTAATCTATCAACAGAAATATGCAAAATATAAGTATTATGCTATAAACATATTTAACAAGGTCTTTTAATTAAATACGTCTCCCACTATTTTATTCAAATCAATGACCCTCAGCATTGACTTGGAAAATCCCATTGGAAGATTTCCTAGTGGGCCAAGATCCATATTTCACCTAGTTTTGAGTCAGCTTTGGTGATCGCCCAAAATTCGTTATTTAGGTAGGAAACTCTTTCCAATTACATCACATGCAACTCTTGGATAGTTGGGTGAATAACACTTATTCTAATCCATCTAATGGACTAAAGCCCAACTTCATGCCTCTAAGCCTTCAATCCTATTGAAATGGCCTAGTTAAGTCAAACCCAATGGTTGACAATTGGATATTACTATTATCCTATCGCATCTTACTAATATAGATAAAGGCACCCCGCTTTGGCGGAGACCTACACTTGATCGATATTAGTCTTGACGAGTGCCACGCATTGGAAGGCATCACATAATGACTTAATATTTTCTTTGAGGGAATTTTATTGTTAGATCTCACCATTTATTAAACTTGTTAATCATACCATAAACATTATCCATGCATCTCATACATATAAAGCATATAATAAATGTGACATGGTTATGGCCTCTAAGAGAGTAACATTAATAAATGTCAGCTTCACCAAGCGTCTCCCACCAACGTTCTCACTTGATGTCGTCTCCTTGTCTCCACATGAAGATTACATTATAGAAACCTCTTTTACATTCGAGGGGAGTTAGATGAGAAGAGAATGTACAATCAGAATGTAGAGAGAAAGGCACGACACGCAGGTCATATTTAAAATAACCAAAATAACATAAAATAAAGACTAAGGCCATAACCATGCACCATGCATCTCTAATAATACATAAACACAAGGCAATAACACATTATTATTTTGTGAATTATAAAAAATAGTTTTGAATATTGCACTTTCGAATATCACACACCACGAAACGGGGTTCGGGGCAGCGCCCCGACGGGGTTCCCGCTGCCCGGTCAGCGGGCGGGGGTCAAGGGGAGGCCGCCCCTTGCGGGGTGCGGGGCAGCGCCCCGGCTCAAAATTTTTCATTCATGTACCACCACTGGTTACTTGAACAAAAATTCGAGTTGGACCCCTCCTGCCTCTATGACGGCTAGGGCAACAACACTTGAACCCTAAGGCCCGCAAACACATGAACGCTTCATGTGCCGCAGGGGTTCCTCACAGCCGTCATCGCCTATCCAGAAACAAGGTTTCCAGAATGCGTGAAGACATGAACACTTCATGTCATGAGGAAGCTTCATGGCCGTCGCAAAACGGAAACAAGGTTTCCAAAACCTTGTGTCGCTATCTATGTGTATATCGCATTCATACATAAAATATGCGAGAAATAGAAAGCATTCAAAACAGTTTTCGTAGAAACATACATATCATATATGTATATACCAGAAAAACGCAAAAACAGAAAGCATTCAAAACGATTTTCATTCATACATATCACATATATATATACCAGAAAAATGCACCAGAAAAATGCAGAAACAGAAAGCTTTTAGAACAGTTTTCGCAAAAACATATGAACATCTTCACGGTTTCAGAAATAACATATAAAGATCATATCTTTTATAAAAAAAGAGGAAGTAACGAATCATGTTATCGCATATAACAAGAAAAGCAGAAAACCGAATCATGGTTTCGCAAGTGGCTCTGATACCACTGTTGGGAATTTGCGGATCAAAGTCTCGCAGCGGAATAACAGAATTCCCTCACAGGATCCATGCGAAAAATCCATAATCCGAGGTTTTAAAATTTTACCTCTTGAAGCGTGACAGACACAAGCGAGGTGAATCACCAACACCGTAATAGCGACGATGTTTCTGCGGTATCCACACGAACAGGACTTGCAAAAGGAGTCACGCCTGTTTTCGTAGTGCTAGGCTGCGAAGAGAGGAGAAGAAGACCTCACTATCTCTCACTCACTTTCTGTAGGTGCGGCTAGGGTTGTGATGTAACCTATTAGCAGCCCCCTTAGCGGTACTATTTATAATAGTGGCTGCCTTAAGTGAGTGTGAGCAATAGCAAGGTAAGTGGTGCAACCCTAAACCCATCTGTCATGAGTTAGGCCCACAATTGAATCCGAGTCCAACTTGGATTCGATTACTCCAATTTAATCTGTCTAAGTGTGCGACCTGCTGCAGGTTCTCATGACGTTGGTAGTAATATTAAAATCTCATTTTAATATTACAAACGATGTGAGCGGTATCTAGCAACACATCACTGCTACCCAAGTAATGAGAATGTCGGTGATTTGACATAACCTATCGTGACCAATGTTTCCGTGTAGTTTAGTCCCTTTGTCCGGATATCCAAATTGAACACAAGGCATGGAACGTGTCACCCTTGTTTAGTTCAATCTTCGGTTTCTGATTCCCGAGTAGACATAGTAATGACAAATGAGATCAATATCTCATATTGACTCATTTGAGCATGGCCATGCATTTCATAGTCTCACTCAATCGGGGGCCCGAAGATATCACTCTGTTATGTAGGAGGGACAAATCTCATCTAGGTCACTCACATCCCTCCACATGTATCGCGGTATGTCTAATAACCAACTTTATAATCATCTTGTTACGGATGACGTTTGATGGCATTAAAACACACAACTCCTCATGTAGGAATCGTAGTGATTTCGGTCAAAGGACCACATACACCATTATCACTATGAGAATTGCTTATGACACTCACGTAACGATCCACGTAGCGTTCTCATGGCGGGTCTGTCCAATACATCATTACTCTAATATGTATCTATGTGTAGACTTGATATCTCATATCCATGACCCGTGAGATGTGGTCATCGGTCTCTACGCACATACTAGTCTCAAAGCATTATTGTTGTCCTAATTAACAATAATACTTGACTAGGGACATTTAAGAATAGTATTTTATCCAATAGGATCTCACGATCAAGTCATCCACTTGATGTCCTATGGTATCAAATTTACTATTCTAAGGATTTTATCATGTTTACCAAAAAAAAAAGAACATAATAAATGAAATGCCTCATATAAAATAGCATAATATAATGTATGTAAATACAAACAAAACGTATTGGCCACTAGGGCATACACGAACAATTTTGGTTCCAAAGACCATGAGGATTTCGGCCTCAACACCTCAAAATAGGTGTTAACAAATTAATATTTTCATGAATGGTAAAATTGGATGTTTAGAAAAGCTAGGAAAATAAACAAATGGTTTGTTTTCAAAGAACTTGAGCTCACGGTTTTGGTGAGGAGTTTTAATGGTTTTGTTTGTGTAAAAACCAAGAATGGAACTTAGTTGATTTAGAAGGAAAAATACAAGAATGGTTTCAATGGCCATGTCCACGGCTTTGAAGACTTGAAATGCCTTGGTTTTGTGAGAACAAAGTGATTTTCAAAGTTGAAATATAACTTGATTTAATACAAGGAATTTGGAAAGAGAATCAAAATGTTTTAACACTTGAAAAATGGAATTTTCATATGTGAATGGAAAAGAGAGGTTGAAAGTGTTTGAACCTCAATTTATTTTAAAAAGGATTGAGTTTTAGAATTGATTTGGAATTATAAAGAATACATTGGTGACTGGGGATTTTTTAACGTAAAATTCATTCTTTGGGTTTTGGAGAGCGTTAGAGAATTTTAAGTAAGAAACATTGATTTAATTCCATGAAATGGTGAATTTATGGAATAAATTGTGAAAAGGATTTTCTTGAGTAAGAAAATATGAAAAATAATGTGAGAAGTCATATTATTTTGAAAAAGGTTGAAATGGAATTTTTGAAGGTTGAGAAATATTTTACGAAGTTGAAAAATGATTTACGTAACTTAAAAATGTGATTTTTAAGCTACGCGATTTGAAAAATGTTTAAATATTTTCACGCGATTCGAAAAATATTGAAATATTTCTACGCAGTTTGCAAAATGTTTAAATATTTTTACGCATTTGAGATGTTGTTGAAAAATCACTATGCGATTTAAAAAAATGGTGGAATATTTTTACGTAATTGATGAAAACATTGAAAAATCTATATGTGATTTGAAAACGTAACAGAAATATTACAAAATTGTGAAAACGCGATGAAGGTGTTGTGCGACTATGAAAATGCGATAATATGATTTTTGTGATTAAATATACAGTAGGATTACTGTTGAACCAGTGGATGGACATTGTATGTGAAAATGATGAATTTTTCCTGTGATTGACATTGATGCATTTTATATGCATGGATTAGTGTATTGACACTATATGAGAAAATGATGAATTGTGCCTATGATTGGCATTGGTGCATTGAACATGCATTGGAAAGGTCCGATGGACTGTATAAGGCTATTTGCCTAAGAGAGACGTACACCTCTTGAGTGGGTGCGATATGCGTAGTGTAAGTCACTTGTTGACTTTGGGGGCATCAGGGTGCGGGTTGCTTACATGGGCGGTTGGTAGCTCTTCTTTCCGTAAGTTAGACTGATGCAACGCACCGATGATCCTAACTGAGACACTATTCTTAATCGAGATCTAGTAAAGACTGTCGTGTATATGCTAGATGTGTAAACACATATAAGAAATGTGGCACTTGGTCTGAGGCATGTTGGTACAGACAGATCTTTCTGATCAACTTCTCCGAACTGTGTATTAGCTCCATGGAGTAGGAAATTGAGTCTATGTACGCATGCATGAATATGATCATTTAAATCTGTATGAGATATTAACTGAGTAATATTAGCTATGATAATTATTCTGTTGAGAAATACTTGGATGATGATAATGATAATAATGCGATGGCATTATTGTGATTATTGTGTGATGATAATAATGTTAATGGCATGATAGTAATTATTATTTATTATATCTGTTATGATAAATAATATTGATGACATGATTGTAATTATGGTATGTTGTATGTATTATCTCTGTGCTACCATATTGGTAATGGCGTAGGTGATCTCACCTCTTTGTATATTATTTTGTACTGTATTTACATTTGTAAAGACGCTGAACAAGGGACTGCACAAGAAGGTGAAGAAGAGCAGGCTCCAGAGGAAGCTGAGTTTTGATCGGATGGCATCCCGGTCAAGTTTCTTCGGTTATGTGAGATTGCAGTTCCACGGTGGAGCTAGTGTGTGAAGGACTAGTCCCAATGAGAGGGGACTAATTTATGAGGGAAACTTGACGATCATTATGAGTAGAGAGTTTCGTAGAGATCCGTTCTTTTTCGTAACTATATATGTACATGTTGAATTTCCGCTGTCCATTAGGCAGCATTGGGATACTAGATGTTATATCCCAACGGAAATTAGTATTGTGTCGTCCGCTCAGACACCTGTCTGTAGGGCTTCGCATCGTGCTGGATTCCTTCCTGCTGAGGAATCTGAGGAGGACCCATCTGAGGGTTCTACTATTTAGTAAGACTTGGGCAATATGTGAGTTTTGAATTATGTTTAATTACTTTAAGAACTTGGTCTGTATATAAATAATCTTGACAGTACGTTTGTAATGTATGATGATGTATAATATTTTATTTTCTGCTAAGTTTATTTTATCGTTATCAAAGAAGAAAGAAAAAATTTTACAACTCGTATTTTTATCACAACATCACATTTTATGAACTTGGGGGGTAATTTAGTAATTAAGTAACATAAATGTGACATCCTACGATGGGTGTTACAATAATTAGAAATGATTATGTATAAATCCTTTTTTTTTAAAAAAATATTTCTATTCAAATTGTTGTTTTTTTTGTTAAGTTTGGATTCTAGTTTTCAATTATATAATTAAATTTTAAGTTTACTAAATGTAACTAAATGCAATTTAAAATCTTTAAATTTCAAAATCCTTCAATTAAATTTATTTTTTAATAATAAGATAAAATATCATATTTATTTTTTCTTTTATTTGTTTTGTTTCCTAATTTATGATTTAAGTTTGGATTGCTATTTTTTATGGGATAACTTGAATGATAACCTATGTGATGCATAGGTTGGTTAAGTAATGTATTTATTAAATTATTAATAATAAAATTATATATATATATATATATATATATATATATATATATATATATAAACTTATTCTAAATTTATTTAATTTTATTTGTTACTAAAATTAATATATTTAGGTTGAGATATTTTGATAAGTAATTTATAATATATTATGTATATGTTTAGTTTATTTAAAGCTATCATATCCTAATTTAATAGATGAATATAAATTGTTTTTCAACATGATTTTCTGTTATTATAGTTGCTCTTATGACATTCAATCCTGATCCATTTATCATATGAAAGTAATTATAAATTTTTAGCGATTGGAAAAGTTTTTTTAAAAAAAGATTAATGATATGTCATTATTTATAATTTGAAAAGAGCATTAAAAATGTAAACGGAAAAAAAGGAAGAAAGGAAGAGAGAAAGACGTTTCAATGGTGAGAAGAAAAACATTATTAAAGATTTTTATGAAGGAGAAGAAAAGGATAAATAATTTAGGTACAAAAAGATAATGTTGATAAATATTTCAAAATCAAAATTTAATATTTAAAAGTAATATGGGGCCAGAAGTGCGTGAAATATAGTAAGTAATAAGGAAGTAAGCTGAGTTCGATAGGTTAGTTGGTATGTTATATATGTAGTAAAATAGGACACTATATAAAGGACTATCCACAAAAATAGGGAGCAATATGATCTTTCAATATGTTTTGAGATAAACATTTTTTAATGTCATAATTTTTTAAGATCTAAATCGAGTTATGTTTTCTGACTCTATAATTGTAAAGATATGTTATAAATGTAGAAATATTCATCAAAGTTATTGTTGAGTTCCAATTTTTTTTACATGAGATGTGGTGCCGCTAGATACTGTAGAATTATGAAATAGGTATAGATTGAAAGAATAGGAAATTTGTCATTTTAAAGTTTTCAACTTTTTTTTCTATGGTATTCTTTTCGAATGAGATCAAGTGATAACTTGAACATAATAATATAGAAAGTCGTAGATTTAAGGTATCGATTGGTTGAATTTACAAGTTTTTAACAATACATCAACTGTGGAAGGGAACAACAAATGTACTTTGAACACTACAACAACTTTGCCCTTTGGCAAGGGCTGAAAAGCATTGCCATTGGTCAAAAATCGTTGCATATAGTCTATGACAACGCTTTCCAAACGTTGCCAAGTCGTTGTCTCTTCTGTCGTGACTTATTACAATAGGCAACGCTTTTTTAACTTTTAGCAACCCTTTTAAAAAACATTGCTTATTCTTACCTTCTGGCAATGCTTTTGAGACGTTGTCTATGGATTGCTCTCACAATGCTTTTGACATGTTGTGTATAAGTACTGCTTTAGGCAACGCTTTCCTGCTGTTGCTTTTAAGCATGCGGTAAGACAACATTTAATAACCGTTGCCTATAGGTCAAGGTTTTTGGCAATGTTTTACACATGTTGGTTATAAGTAGTGCTTTAGGCAACGTTTTATATCTGTTGCTTTTAAGTTTGACATAAGGCAACTTGTAAAAAATGTTGTTTATAAGTTAAGGTTTTGGCAACGTTTTTCAAACGTTGCCTATAGATGCTGTTTTAGGCAACGCTTTATTATTGTTGTTGCTTTTAAGTTTGCCATAAGGCAACTTGTAAAAAACGTTGCCTATAGGTTCAGATTTTGCTAACATTTTAATTTTGTTACTTTTAAATATGCTATAAATCAACTTGTATAAAATGTTGCCTATAGGCCTTTTTTTGAAAATTTACCTATATATACCTACTTTTAAGTAACACTTTTTACTTGCATATTAAAAAATCACGTATTAAAAACTAATAATGCATTAAAAAACTAATTCTTCTCAAATAAAATATACTAAATTATGTAGTGTATTTACTGTATATATATACCAAAACTAAAAAAAAAAGTCATTTACTACTATTGTACAAAAGTAGTGTGATCGTTCTTGATCATATAAAACAAATGAAAGAATAAAAAAACTAAAGTTGAATATCCTTCGCAAATCTCCATAATTGTATCCACATGTTTTGCTTTATCTAGTATATTCTCACCGCAAGAGAAAAATAATAAATATATGTAAATACATATTCTGAAAACTAAATTAAAGCTTGTGCATGCTTTCTTGAAAACTAAACAAGATCAGAAAAATGATTTACTTTCATGAAACTTATCCAAAGTTCTAAACAAAGATAGATAAGATGATTTATTTAAAAACAGAACCTTATCAACATAGTCCATCATACTTAGGATTTGAAACTTAATCTTCAAAACAAAAAATCATACTTGATTACAAATTCATCAATTTTTTTTCCAAAACTAAAACATGCATCCTTAATCATTTATCAAGGTTTGTATACATGCAAACAACAACCTCAGATTTAGGCTTCCCAAGGCTATAAACAAGCATTCTACGAAAGCATACCTCTACTTTGTTAAAATTTCAAAATAGTAAGCTAACTAAAAAATAAAACAAAAGCAAACCCTCAAAAAGACCAAGAACAGTCCCAACAAAATTTATCAATGGTCCATGAGAGATTAGAATCTATCCAAACTAACAAAAATCAGTAAAATAGTCTTAACAGTCCAAAAATAAAATTTGCTATCAGTTAACATAAGAGCATCACTTCAAACATTTCCTCCTTAAGACCCTTAGGTATTTCACACGTTTTTGGCTCCCTCTTTCTTAACATATTTGCATATAACCTTATGCACAACTGGATGATATATACTTCTTTTTCATTGTTTTCATGTTTTTTTTCTAAGTTGCACTTCTTTTGTTAGGTAACTGGACTACATATATGTGTGTATCTGTGTGTGTGTGTGTATGTGTGTGTTTCTCTGATCAATTCTTCTATTGTGTTACTAAGTCACAGAAACATAATCTAAGCTTTCAAGAACCAAGCAGCAAGGAACTAGGATTATCTTCAAAATGTAACAAATTAGCGGTATTTGAGCCTGTAGACAACCATGAGTAACATAGGATTCCTCCCATTCGTCATGAGTTACACACTCTATTTCTCCCATTATTCATTAACAGATATTGCATCCTTTTCATTAGTCAAATTAATATGCAAAGATCAAGAATAAAACCAGAACAATAGCCCATCCATTCATATAAAACTGAACCTGAAATAAAATTCAAATCACCATTCTAAATCAACATGTGTTATTACCTTTTCTTGGCTTGGAATATGCATCAATGTAGAAGAGTGTGGAAGACCATTTTTATCCATTTTAGGTGTACTATTCACATTAGTTGGAGATGAGCGCATTAAGGGTGCCAAGTCTTCCAAGTTAACACCAGGGCTAGCTCTTTGAAGCAAAACCTTCACAAGATTTTCTAATCCCTCTACTTATTTCTTCATGTTATTAATTTGATTGTCAGTGTCCTGTTTCTGATTTTCCATCTCAGTTTTCAAGGTTAACATTTTTTCAGAGTGCTTGTGTTTTATAGCATCAATCTCAGCATCCATTTTTAAACTAGTTTTAGTGACACCTCTTCCATACCCTCGAACTCTCCCTGGCCTTTCCTTGCCGAACACAGCTTGAAAGGCTTCATCAGCATTCTCTCTAGAGTTTTCAATCCGATCTTGAACTTCATCCTGCAAAAAGATGGAGCACTCATCAAAAACATAATGTTAAACATCAATAAAAGATTTGCATTTGTTATAATTTTACATTATATAACTTATAATTGCACTATTTGTTTCTAAATCCAATTCCTTTCCTTTTGTTCCCATGCGAGTTGTAATGAATAAATCAACTTAGGTGACATCTTCATCATTCTCATTTGCCAAACACTTCAAAAAATTTAAAAAAAAGTAAGTAAAATATTTATCAATGAGTAAAATTCACAAATTCTCAAGCACAATACCAAACGATTCCGAACTCTAGCAAAATTCACAGGTCCCATTCGATGGTTCCACCTTTGACATTTTCTATTTTCAGAATTCATCTTGCTGATTGTCTATATTCCATAAAACAAAAAAAAGTATAATGTTATGAAAAATACATCTCATAAGTAACATGAAATTGAAATATGACCTTATAATTTAGATCTTACTTGAATTGCAGGAAGACTCCAAAAGGCAATCAACTTTTTAAAAATTGAAATTTATATATCTCTTGGACGATTCTTTATCATATCTTCGGTGTTGTCATAAGGCTTAAAATACTTTTTCTTGATCTTACACTTGTGCCTCTTCTAAGCTTCCTTTACTCCTGAAAGTACCCAATCTTCTCCTTCTTTTGGAATGATGAATTTTGACTAAGGAAAGTACCACAATGATGTTAGCATCATTAATATACTAATATTGTATTTAAAATGATAGAAATTAATCCTACGTCTACCCAGACATGTTTCATAATATTATCAGTGTAGTTTTTTGGAATGGCCTTAAAATTGGTGTAGTTCAAGGGGGCAAAATTTGAATTTCTAGCAATTGTGCCCAAGAACAAGATTAAATTAGAAACACTTTTATCAGTGGGCCCAATTGCTACTCTTTTCTCAAAAATGATTTCTTCTTATTCTTCCTCCGATCTAGCATGGATATCTTTGCATTTAGTCTTGCCTCGAGTTTTGTTCTTTTTCACTGTCCCTAATTTTACATAAGTAGAGACATAAGTATTATAAGTCAATGCATACAAAGTATTTGAGAAATATTTGTGAAAACTAAGTAGTTGGAAAAATAGTAGTTGAAGACAATGATGTTACCTTCTGGATTATTATCCATTTCCTCAACTTCCTCTTTGTCAACATCTTGGTCAATGAAGTTATCATCTACCTGATGATTTTGACCTACTTCTCCAACTTCTTGAACTACTCTTTCATTTTCAGCTTCTTGTTCTTCATCATGTAGGAATTGATTTTCTTCTTTATACACACCATTTTCTTCAAGGAAGTTGTCAAGAGACATTGCTGGGCAAACTACATTCATCCTTTTAACTTTAGGACCATGATCATTTTGGTTCGGCCCTTGGTTCACACTTGTGGTGATTGATTGTCTCTTTTTTTCATTTGGAACTTGTTTTCCACTTATTTCTTTCAATAGAGATAAACTTGGTGTCATGAGACAACCACCTTGGACTTCCATTTGAGTGACTCGTGTTTGAGTCATATTTGTAAATAAGGGTTGTCTCATTGCCATTTCACTAGAGCCTCCAACTTGTGCAGTCATTTTAGTACTCTTAGGCTGCCTCTTTTCCATTTGAGTAACTTGTGTTTGAGTCACATTTATAAGTAAGGGATGCCTCATTGCCATTTGACTAGCTCCTCCAACTTGTGAATTCATTTTAGTACTCTTAGGCTGCCTCTCTTCCTTTTGAGTGACTTGTGAAGGAGTTGCATTCATAGGAAATAGCCTTCTTTTTAAAGAATTATTATTTTCTTCACTTTGGGCTGTATGTGTAACATTCAACTGCCTACCATCTACTTTATTCTTTCCAAGCTTCTCAACTTCTTCTTGCTTGATTTTAAATATTTTAGACAATTCAGCACTTGACCTTGCACTGAAATTGAGATCCAAATTGGCTCTCTTATTGGGGCCTTCACATCCCTTGTTTAAAGTTGGCACCCATTTTTGTTGCTTTCTCCCTTGTTCATTTTGTTTCAAAGTGAAGGTTTTAATCTGAAAAATTGACAAATTGAAATTCATTAGCTTATAACATTACATTTTCCAACTTAAATACTACAAGCAAAATCTTGGAAAATGAAGAACAAGCAAAAAGCATGGAAAATGAAGAATAATAGATTCTATGGATTTAATAAATTGCACCAAAATGGATTGGCAATACAAGACATAGTAACAATATATAATGTCAGATTGAGTAGCTACACCATATGATTATATTCATTTTTAGAGAGGTCAGTAGGATTGAGGGCTCAAAACATTACGGTAACCCATTGGATGAGGCTTGAGGTGTCCTACCTGAAGGTGAACATTGATGCTGCCTTCTTCTCAGAAGATAATGCTTGCAAGGTGGAGATAGTCTTCCGTGACAACGAATAGAAATTTCTATCACGCAAAGACTAGGTAGATATTTGGCTGACTCATGCAGAACGGAGCTGCTAGTTGCCCGGGAGGGTCTTCAAGTTGCATGGAAGTTTGGTATTAAGAAAATTTGCTTGGAAGATGATGCCAATAATGTCTATGATGATATTAATGAGGTTTGAAAGATTACTTCTATAATAGTTCCGTAGTTAGATATATAATTTTTTGTGTTTATTTGTTTTCTTGTTTTAGGTATGGATATATATCAGGTACTTATAATAAGATAGATGATTGTTTAAAACATTGTGTTAAAGATGATGACTTTAACTCTTAGTGTGTAAATTCACCCTTATTTATTATTTCTTTGTTAAATGTAGATTTAAAATTTAATTGAATTTTATTTTCAGCTAAAAAAAATCAAAATTTCTCTTATTAAATTGTTAAAATATACATTTGTATTATATGTTATATAATATTTTAAGAAGTTAAACTTTTCATTTTTTATTGAGGTTATTTATGCAATTTACATCATGGATAGAAATCCTAGAGATAGGGATTAAGTGTAACATAAATTACAATCAAGATTGACATTATTTCTTCTAGCAAATTATTTGATAATAAATTTGGTACATGGGGTGCAATTAATTATATGAGGTGTGTAAGAAATTAATCATGGCGATAGAAATTATATTAATAGGTTTGTAATAGGTAGAATTCAGTAGTTCATTTCCTTGTAGCATTCCATGACTAGTCTTAATTATAGCAAGATTTATTCTGACGGAAATAAGATGATTCTATATAACATGAAAAGCTACCTTGACTTTTCTAATGGGGTGTTTTGGATTGGATCATCGTCAATTTGTCATCACAAGGAATCACAACAAGGTTAGTAAGATTCATAAGTTAAGATTTGAGGAAACAAGAGCTACCATAATTGGGATGGGAAGCTGTCCTACTATTATATCTATTCTGGACCGGTGCCAAGAGATCATGATCTATCCCTTGGGTTGTTGAATTTAGTAGTTGATCATGATTCTTTACACTTTATATAAGCTAAACTAGTGAATATGACCAAGAAAATAAAAGCATGATCACTTGAACTCAAATGCAGTCATATCAGTAGTTGTTCATAGTTAGTGATAAGAAAGAATTATATACATAACATTACACTAGGAAAATGGCTTTCTTATAATTTACTTATGAATTTTCATTGTTGTTCTTTTGCGGAATTTAATTATTATTTTCATTCCTTTGTTGTCCAAATAATAATAATGGCGCTCATATGTTATGATCTCATGATTCTCTTACTACTCCATACATGCTCAAGTGGTTAAGTGTGAGAACATTAGCTGATTGTTTATATTAATACAATTTCAAGAATAACCCAAGACTTCAAGGTCCAGAATTAATGGGATTCGTCATATATGATATTGGAGGAAGTTGCAAATGAAATATTATATTTACCGAATAATGATAAGGAGGAAGCCAAATTATATTGTAGACATTAAAATGTACAAGGGGCTACTAGGCCAAATTTATGAATGTGTTCCAAAATTGTAGACATTTTCTAATTGGGTTCAATAATTTTTTTTTACAAGATATGCACAAAATGAGATAAAAAACTGCAGCATCTCAAAATTGATAAGATTTCAATATCCTATATACAACCCTATATACTTGTATCAATGTCTTACATCATATCTTCAAAATCAGAATCTATTTCTTGTTCAATTTCATCGGACAACGGTTCAGCCATGTCAATAATGGTTTCTGGAACATCTCTTCTCACAAGTTCAATGTCACCATCATCATTTGGCATAGCAAGACTTATAGAATGGTTAGATAACTCATTACCATAAATTTCTTAAGCATTAGAAATTGGTTCATCACTTAGGCTAAACAAGTCTCTTGGAACTGTCTTCATGACATAATGCTTGCTTTCATCAATGGGGTCTTGGATATAGAAGCATTGGCATGCTTGAGATGCAAGAATAAAAGGCTCATCACGGTAACATCTCTTATAAAAGTGAACATAAGTAAGTCCAAACATGTCTTCTTGAGCTTCAAACCAATCACATCTAAACACCACAACTTTAAAATGGCCATAATAATCTAATTCGACCATGTCATTTATTCTTCCATAATAAGTTACATTTGTTGTGATTGGGTGCTCATCCTTAGAGCTAGAAAAGCTTGCAATTAATGCCATCAATGTTACACCGCTGTTTTGAGTCTTCCGTCTCGCATCACGCCGCATTATATGAAATTGATATCCATTAATAAGATACTCATTAAATCTTTTTGCAACAGAATTAGGCCCTTTAGACAAAGCTTTAATGAAGTCTGGAGTATCCTCTTTCATGGCACGAGTTTTAAACCATTCAATGAAGTCTTGGCTTTGAATTTTTGCTTTCTTCCACTTTATCCTTCTAGCTTGATTTTTAACAACATTCTCATGCTCTCTAAAGTGGAAAAAAATTAAAGTCATTAATATAATTATAATCTTAATCTATTTATGAAAAAGAAAGATAATGAAGGAAAGCATTGTACCTAAGGTATTCTTGTACTTCATCATTATTGATCAATATGTATCTATGTGCTTGGGTTAGTGACTTGTGATCTACAGAAATTAGAACACCTTTCTTTTTCCCTCCTATAGGACATCCTTTGCTAGGAAAAAGATTTAATGAGTCAGCCTAACTATTGCATTCATCATTGTTTTGGCTCAATTTATTCAACATAGTTTGCACACCTCATGCAAATATCTTGAGCAAAATGTCAAGCATTCTTCAGCCAAATATGCCTCCATAAGTGAGCCTTCTAGATGACTTCTATTGCGAACATAAGACTTCAACTTACACTTATCATTGTTTTGTTTCTTCAAATGGGAGCTTGAGGTTCAAAGGCCCTATTTTATATAACACGCTAACACTTTTACATCAATCTCTAGGTGATGACAATGTTTTGGTTGTTAAATTTGTTGAAAAGAAGAATGTAAGGAATTGTAGGACCAATGTTTAAGGAGCTGATGCTCTCTATAGAAAGTTTGGAAAAGAAAAAAAACTTAATAACCTTCTTTGTGAAATGATATTTTGTTAGAATGAAATCATATTCTTCTGCAAATGAGAGGGCATCTTACATTTTGTCAAATAAAATAATGTTTGAAGCTAGATCTTTATTCATGCATGCTTACATGTTAGCTAATGTGGACAAGTATATGGCTAGGGTTTTTCCCATTATGTTAAGACCTTAACACTCAAAATTGACTTGGTAACTATAAAGTTTAAACTATTGAAGATATATATTACTAGAATGAAAATTGTAACATTATACATGATAAGGAGAAACCACAAATTCACACGGATGGAATTGGGTTCATCTTAGAAGATTTGGCAATGTTGTGATCTTACAAGGTAATGGAAGGAAGGGACTCAAAGAATAAATAAAAAAATTAGGGAAATTTCTAATCTGGTCGAACTTTTAAGGCAATGGGCAAAACAAAGAATTGGACTTTAGTAAAAAAGTGTAAAAATTGTGGAGCCTACTGAATCGAAGTTTCACATTAAGCAGATTATCATGAATTTTCAAAAGAGGAAAATGATAAGTGAAGAGGATGAGGAATGCGATTCTACACCCAGTGATTCACTAAATGGAAATTAGCTAAAATCAAATGGAAACTGTGGAGCCTGCATGCCCTAAGTCTAGAAGAAGACAACATGGCGATAAACCTTGTTTGGTGTGTAATGAGTGTGATCAACTAGGGCACTATGTCTACAGATGTTAGCAAAGGTAGAAAATTATACCAAATCCTAGATTACAAGCTCCAGGAAGGGAATAGACTTTAGGAAGGCAAGAGGAAGCTCAATCTTTTAACTCTTTACAAGGTAACTCTTGTTAGGATAAAATAATTTAAATGTTGGAATGGATGAGATGGAAAACAGGTTCAGCCTGAAGCAAATTGCCCAAAGTGTAGCAGATAGAGACAAACCTTGTTTGTTTGGACAATGTGTATGTTACACTTGCTGGACATATATCAACAGATTACAGATTCAAAAAAAAGGAAAATCCTGTGACAAAGCCACAAGTTCTGAGAAGACTCTTTGTACTTAGTAGTCGCAAAGCAGATCAATCTCCAGACCTGATCTAAGGTCAGTGCCTTATAAATAATACTTTTTTAATTGTATTATATGATTCAGGAGTCACCAACTCCTTTATATCTAATGATTGTGTGAAAAATCTAGAATTACTTGTGACTGAGTTGTCTTATAATTTATTAGTAAGTACTCTTACTAGAAATCGAGTCCAAACCTCTTATGTATGCCTAAATTGTCCTATACTTGTTGAAAATAAACCTTTTGTGCAAATTTAATTTGTATGCCTTTGCAAAAGCTTGATATTATCTTGAGAATGGATTAGTTATCCTCTAATCATGTGATACTAAATTGCTTTGATAAATCTATTTCTTTTCTCTTAAACTTTGACAAAGAAAAATCTCAGTATATCCATTTATCTACCATTCAAGTTAGTAGGGGTATAATGAAAAGAGTACAAGGATACATTCTCTTTTTTTCTTCTAAAACAAAGAGTGAGCTGGATTTGGACACTATCCATGTAGTCAAAGATTATCCTGAAGTTTTCCCTTCAGATATATTCAATTTACCTCCAGAAAGGGAAATTGAATTTTCCATTGACCTGATGCCAAGTGTAGGACCCATTTCAATTGCACTTTATAGAATGTCCCCTATGGAATTGAGTGAACTCAAAAAGCAAATTGAGGAGTTATTGGAAAAATAATTTATAAGGCCTAGTGTATTGCCTTGGAGAGCTTCAGTACTTTTAGTGAAAAAAAAGGATGAAAGTTTTAGGTTATGCATAAATTATAGACAATTAAACAAGGTGACCATTAAGAATAAATATTCACTCCTTAGAATAGATGATTTGTTAGATTAAGTACAGGGAGTCTCAATTTTTTCAAAAATAGATCTAAGGTCAGGATACCATCAGATTAGGGTAAAATCAGAAAATATTCCTAAGACAACCTTTAGAACTAGATACAGGCACTATGAATATTTGGTAATTCCGTTTGGTTTAACTAATACACCTGTTGTATTTATAAATTATATGAATAGGGTGTTTAGACCATATTTAGATAAATTTGTCATAGTTTTCAGTAATGATATTTTGATTTATTTAAAAATAGAAGAGGGAATAGTGCTAGAAATTTTAAATGAAAACCAATTATATGCAAAATTGGAAAAATGTGAATTTTGGATGAGAGAAATTAAATTTCTAGGACATGTAATAAACAAATAAGGAGTTTCAGTGGATCCTAATAAAGTGGAAGCAATCATACATTGGGGTCAACCAAAGACAATAACCAAAATAAAAGTTTCTTGGACTTAGTAGGATACTATCGTAGGTTCATAAAATGATTTTCTCCGATAGCTATGTCGTTAACTAGATTGACTAGAAAAGGAACTCCATTTGTATGGACAAAAGACTGTGAAGAAAGATTTTAGGAATTAAAGAAAAGACTCACTACTACCCTATTTTAGTAATTCCTAATCCTTTAGGACATTTTATAATTTACAGTGATACTTCTAAAAAGGGATTAAGGTGTGTGTTAATGCAAGAAGAGAAAGTAATAGCCTATATCTCTATACAACTTAGATCTCATGAGAAAAATACCTAACACATGATTTAGAATTAGCAGCAGTAGTTTTTGCTCTAAAAATTTAGATACATTATTTGTATAGGTTAAAATTTGAGGTGTACACTGATCATAAGAACTTAAAATATCTTTTTGATTAAAAAGGAATTGAACATGAGGCAAAGAATGTGGATTGAATTTCTTAAGGATTATGATGTGGAAATTAAGTATCACCTAGGAAAAGCAAATGTTGTAGCTGATGCTTTAAGTAGAAAATCCCTACATTTGTCATGTATAATGATTCAAGAAATTGGTTTGATAGAAAAGCTTAGGGATTTAAATCTCTCAGTGACTTTTGAATCCAATAAAATTTATTTAAATACTTTACAAGTTATTTGTGATTTGAAAACAAAAATTAAAGAAACACAAAAAAAAAAGAACAATTTTTGCAAGGTGTTAAGGAAGAGATACTCAAAGGAAAACATTCAAATTTTAATTTAATGGATGATGAAGTGGTTATGTATCGAAATAGGTTGTGTGTACCTAATAATTTAAATTTAAAGAAAGAAATTCTAGAAAAAGCTCATAAGAGTAAATATACAATTCATCCAAGAATTAATAAAATGTATCAGGACCTTAAAAGTCAAGTTTGGTGACCTGGAATGAAATCCGAAATAGCTAAATATGTATTACAGTGTATGACATGTCAGAAAGTTAAAATAGAACATTAAACATTAAAGACCCTCAAGCTTGTTACAACCTTTAGAAATCTCAAAATAGAAATGGGATAGTATTTCCATGGATTTTGTTGTAGGCTTACCAAGAACCAATTTAGGACATGATGCTATATGGGTAATTAAATTGTACATAGATTGACCAAGTTTGCAGATTTTCTACCCATTAAGATTAATTATCTATTGAATAAGTTAACCCAACTATATATTAAAGAGATTGTGAAATTTCATGGTGTACTAACTATTATAATTTCTGATAGAGACCTAAGATTTACTTGTAGGTTTTAGAAATTGTTACAGGTAGCTTTTGGACAAAGCTATATTTTAGTACTGCTTACCATCCCCAAATTGATGGTCAAACTGAAAGAACAATTCAAACCTTAGAGGACATGCTTAGAGCTTGTGTTTTGAATTTCAAATGAAGTTGGGATACCTACCTACCATTAATAGAATTTGTTTTCAATAATAGTCATCATTCCAGTATTGGTATGGCACCGTATGAAGCATTGTATGGAAGAAAATGTCGATCCCCTATATGTTGATTTGAGACTGGAGAAAGAAATTTACTAGGACCAGATCTAGTACAACAAACTTCAGAACAAATAAAACTAATCAAGGATAGAATATTAGCAGCTCAAAGCAGACAGAAAAGTTATGCTGACAAAAGAAGAAAACCTTTAGAATTCCAAGAAGGAAAACCTGTATTCCTTCGAGTTACCTCAATAACTAGAATTGACAAGTCTTTGAAAATAAAGAAATTGAGTCCTAGATATATTGGACCTTTTCAAATCTTCAAAAGAGTCGGTACCGTTGCTTATCAAATTGCTTTACCTCCTAGCCTCTCGAACCTTCATAACGTGTTTCATGTATCTCAACTCCAAAAGTATTGTTTTGATTCTTCACACATCATAGAGGCAGAATCTATACAATTAAAAGATAATTTGATATATGAGGTACGACCTATACAAATAGTGGATAGAATCTATAAACAATTGAAAAACAGAAATATTCCTATGGTCAAAGTTTTGTGAAAAGGACAAGATATAGAAGATGCTACGAGGGAAGCGGAAGAAGATTTTAAACAAAAGTATTTAGAACTCTTTTTAGCAGGTACTAAATAAAAATTTTGCAGACAAATTTTTTTTTTAAGAGATGTAGAATGTAACATCCTTAAAAATAATAATAATGGGTATATAAAAATATTTATGTAAAATATTTTAAAAATAAAAGATTAAATAAGAAAATAAATATCTTATATAGATTAATTATCATAATAATGTGTTAGTTTATATACCTACTTATAATAATAATAATAATAATAATAATAATAATAATAATAATAATAATAATAATGAAACTTCAGTAAAGATAAAAAAAAAAAAAAAAAGAAAGAGAGAGAGGAAGTGAAATGACGAGAGAAGATTTAGATAAGATATGAATAGATAAGGGAATCTGCAATAATTAATACATGAGAAAATCAAAATAAATGGCAAGCTCTAGATTGACACATAGATAAAGAATGCAAAGATATTTTATATATATACATGTATATATAATGCATGAAGTGACATTTAGACTCTTGACATTTAGAAGATTCATAGAGACATGAACTGAATGTAATTAAAATATAGATAATAAAAAAAATTGGAAAGTGAAACAGAAAGAAGCTTCACTGCTTCTCCAAATCTAGCAAGATAAATTGCTATGAATGACATTAGCAAAATTTCCTGAATCTAACAAGAGAAGATTGGATAAGATACACAATTAATGCAAGGTAATTAAAAAAAAAAATAGAATGAGCACGTGAAAGTGCTCTGGAATCGTCCTTCAAAGTATCACAATGAGATAAGCACACTAATTCCTCTATAAAAGGCCGAACGTTTCTACTCTTCAACCAGAAATACCGTACTAGAAAATTGGCATTCTGCATAAACTTTTTTCTCCAGATCAATTCTCAACTAAGGTAGGGAAAATGAAAAACTATTCCCTTTTGTCAATACTCATCTTGCTTTAATATTTGATTTTATAAGTTTTCAGTAATTTCTTGATTTCAACTCATTAATAGTCAAAACTTTTAGATTTGATTCTGACTTTCTGAACCCATGTAGAAGGCTTTAAGTGGGGATGAATTCTGTGAGACTTTAATTAATTTGGTTGATTGTTAAACTTCCCTTCTGCTCTACACTACCGAAAATTATATGCACTATTTTTTCTATTATTATTTTGCTTTTATCTTCTATTATTGCTATTGTATTATCTACTTATTCTGCACTATTTTATTATTTTTTTCATTTCTCAGTTCTTGTTAAAAGTAAGAGAGCTTTTAATTTCTGTTATTGCCATGTGAAAGAACTCTATCGTGACATTATTCTCTATCCTATTCTAGTTATTATTCAAAAGTAAAAGAGCATTTATTTTCTGTTATTGCTATTCGATTTAGCACTATTCTGTTCTTGTTCAAAATAATAATATGACTATTAATATACTTTTATTCTCAATTTTTCATATTCTAATATTAATCTCACAATCCAAACGAAACGTATAACGTATACTAAAGCTTCAGCATTATCTTTGCATTATCTCTCCAAAAGAAATGTGTATTATAAAGCTTGATATTCTCAACTCACATTGCTTTTACACTATTTTTTTTTATATCATTTTTCTGCTCTCATTTTTGTTAGAAAGATAATAGAGAGTTTGTATGAAAATGAAGCTTGCTACAAATTTTAACTAATGAATCATGTATGTTCTTGGAGTGTCTCGGCTAAAACAAAAAAACATGTAAAATATTTTATAAACTTTGTTTTTTTATGGCAATATGTTAAAGTTTTTTATTAGATGAAAGAATTATATCCTTAAGGTACTAAGATCAAATGTGCAAGCTTATGGCCATGAGGAGAAATTCTTAGGGAATGCCCTAAGTAGATATGAGCTCATACAACGTGATGTACACATGAGTGATCAAAAGAAAGAATAATTTGGAATTAAAATCCTAAAATGATGGTACAAGAATTTAAAAGAGAATGAGATAATCTCAAGAATAAAGCACAATTTCCTTTAAATTGATGATTATTTAATCTAGATTTTTTTTACTTAATTTTTTTAGACAAACTGTTTTAGAAAAACTTATGAATTTTATATTCTAGCTTGATGGAAAATTGAGTAAAAGGAAAGTAATAAAATTATTTTCTGTACACGTCAATATCATTACTTAATGTTAGTCATGACAACCATCACCCAAGAGAGAGTGAATTGAGTGATTATAAATTTTAATGCAACTTTGAGAAATTATGCATTTTGATATTTTCAATCAATACATGCAACGGAATAAGTCCAACAAAGGTAAAACTATTATAGATTACTCAAATATAATTGAGTTATAGGATAAATCAAGTAAATAAGTTAGATATCAAATTCAACTCAAGCATATATAACTAAAGCATAAATGTAAAGGAGATAGAAACTCTTTCAAGATTTTTATCAAACACTTGAAAATCAATTTTCTTTGAAGCTATTTATCGATTACAATAAATGAATAGAGAAGATAAAAAAATGCACTTGTAAATGAACAACCCACACAGAAAGTATTTGAGCAAATATATGAAATTAAAACATAAATACAAAGGAGTTTGAGTTTAGAGAAGCAAGCACAATGATTTATCCTGGTTCAACCACCAAACACTTGTAACCTACGTCAAGTCCTCAAGTAACCACCCGAGATTTTTCACTATCAATGCAAGTTTGAATAGGTGCTTGCTACCGTTTTAGGGATATCTCATCCTTACAATTTCTTTGAAGGATACCTCACCCTCGTTACAAAGAATCAAAGAGTAGAAGAAGGAAGAAACTCTTTTAAGAGTATGTATTACAAATTGGAACACTATGAAACTCTTTTAGGATATCTTAAATTTTGGTAAAAAGAGCATAGAAATTAGTAAAAATATGAAATATGAATCAAAGCATGAAAGAATTATTTCAGATAGTTAGGTGTGTGTAAAAGATGACCTAAAACCATGTATTTATAGTGTTCTTGAGAAAATAGCTTTTGGGTATTATTTAATATCACATTAAATGCATAGAAAAATAGTCGTTACGTGTTTCTGGGTATGTTTATTCGAATAAGCATAGTCTTATTCAAATAACCCACTTATAGCATACTGGGAAATATTTTCTGGAACTTGTTATTCGAATAAACCTTCAGTTATTCGAATAAATCTTCAAAAACACGTTCTATAATGTTTTCTAGGATGTTTTTATTCGAATAAATACATGCTTATTCGAATAAACTACTCTGATTTCGAAATTTGACTTTAAATTGTCATAACTTCCTCATTTTTCATCTGTTTAAATTAAATGATCACTAATTAAAAAGATATTTAAGTTTATTTTCAAATAAAATAAGTTTAAGACCAAAATTCAAAGTATTTTGAAAATTATGATTAAAAGAGTAACCAAAGGTCAGTTTTACAAAATTCAAACTTGACTATTTTTCATAATTTTGAACTACCACCATGACTAACTTTTCAAAACATGTTTGTCGGATATTTTAGCATGTGAAAATCATTTATAAAGATTTGAAAACATATTTGAAATATCCAAAAAACTTTTTACATAAAGACCCTAAGTCCTATAAGTTATATCATTTAAGCTTTCTTTAGACTTGGTCTTTCCTTGTAGATTAGATGTGAATTAGATTTAATTTATTATTAATAAATAAAAGTGTTATAATATTATTGCAATTAATTTGCTTATTAAAAACAATTATATTTTAAATAGTCGTATAATTCATTAATAACATTAGAAATTTTTATATTATCAATACATGAATATTTATACATCAAGAAAAGAAAAGGAGGCAGAATTGGATAACATTTCCCCCTTTTTCATGATTGGTTTCTTTCATTATGTGATAAAAAGTGCATCGTCTATGTTGACATGGGCGGAACTGTAATAAAGCTTGGAGGCCATTGTACTCAAAAGCTGAAAATGTTACTATCTAATAATATTAAATATGTATTTAGTGAAGATTTTATTAATATATAAAATATATATGATACGTGCACTCCAAACTAAAATTTTTAATTCTGTATATATGTTTATGCTGTTGCATTAATGGTCCATTTTCAGATTTGCATTAAAAAAAAATTATGTGGTTTGAAGTTTGAACATTGAGGTGGCCGGGTTGATAGGGTGTTTGATTAAGATTTTTAATAACACTTTTTAATAAGATTTTTTGACCCGACAAGTGTTTCAATATCTTTCGACTGATTTTGATATTCTGGGGACTTCTTACAACACTTAGAAAGAAGAGTGGAGTATTGATGAATTGATATCTATTCTTCAATAGGAAGAGATAATGAAGAAAGGTAAAGTTCATAGTGTACAATTTGCTTCCCACAAGAGTGGTGACAAGAAGAAATTTCTCAAAGTTAAAAACAACATGCTTCATTTTAAGAAGAAAGGGAATGACAATCCTGGACATCCTTCTAGGCAATAGTATGCTATTGAGACTTCTTATGACAAACCCAAGTATAGCTTCAATGAAAAGTGCAAATTCTGTGACATATTTAGGCATAAGCAAGTTGATTGTTTGAAGTCAAGAGTTGGCTTGAGAAGAAGAAAAATGTTCAAAAGTAAGAGACCGAGTAAAAGGGAGTTGATGATCACAGTAGGAAATAAATTTAGTATAGTAGAGTGTATAGGATTTATTTCTTTGAATTTATGTAGTGGACATAATTTTAAAAGACATTGTTTATGTACCTTCTATGAGAAGGAAGTTGGTTTTGGTTTCAGTTGATATTTAGGATAATTGTGGTTGCACTTTCCACTTTAATAATTAAAAGATTTTTGTTGAAAGGAGATGGTTAGTGGCCTGTTGATAGTCGGTGGGTATGGATGGACGATGCCTTGGAAGTGTGGATGGATGGTGCCTCAGAAGTATGGATGGACAGCTCCTTGGAAGTGTGGATGGATGATTACTATGTTTTTTGTAGACTTCGTTTTTTAGAGCTTTATTGTTACTTATTTTCTAGGCTTAGAATTAATGTACAACTCTCTATATATATTACCTTCTTGTAAACATTTAAATTTATGCAAAAACATACTACTACTCTCTTTATTTTCCTTACTTTCTATATGGTATCAAAGCTCCGGGTCTGACCAGAGCCTTGTTAGAGATAGCCATGGTAGGAGCCAATTATGGCCTGATTTCTTATGGGGAGGTAGCAAATAGCTTTTCCACCACTACTCCAGCAACCAACGTTAATCTCTTGTTCTCTAATGGGGATAAGAAGAAAAAAATTGTGGTGTGATTACTGCAAAAAATCATGGCACACTAGTGAGACTTGCTAGAAAATGCATGGAAAGCAACCGTATTAGGAAAAAAATGGGAAAAGGTCGAGCATATCAAGTTTCAAACGAAGTTCAAGGCTAGCAATCTTCTTCTGGAGAGCTTCCATTCACAAATGAACAAATAGATACCTTGCTCACACTTTTACAGCCTTCAAACTCATTTATAAAATCCTCTCATTCTTGCTCCTTAGCTGAGTCAGGTAACTATTTATATGCTGCCCTTGTTAGTGTCAACTCCTCTAGTTCCTGGACTGTAGATTCTAGTGCTACAGACCACATGACTATGTTTGCAAATCTATTTGTTTCATATAGCATATGGTTCTCTATCTGCTAATGCAGGAAAGTGTTCTATTTCCATATCTCCTTCCATTACTCTTCTTGATGTTCTCCATGTCCCAAATATGTCTTGTAATCTCTTATGCATAAGTAAGTTGCTTCATGACCTTAATTGTCAAGCTCATTTTTCTCATCCCATTGTGAGTTTCAAGACCCAACCTCGGGGAGGATGATTGGCAATGCTAGACAGCGATGCGTCCTTTATTATTTTGAAAATGGATCTGACTTAGGAGGACAAGCTCCAAGTACTTGTTTCAATTCTATTTCTTCTTCCAATAGTAGTGATGTCATGCTTTGGCATTTGAGATCAAAACATCTGAGTTTTCATTATTTAAAAGTTTTGTTTCCAAGTTTGTTCATCAATAAAAATTCATCTTTGTTTGATTGTGAAACTTGTGAACTAGCAAAACACTATAGTACATCTTTTTTTATGCGCCATATAAACCTTTTGAACCTTTCTCTTTAGTTCATAGTGATGTTTGGGAACCCTCACAAATCTCTACCTTATCAGGAAAAAGATGGTTTGTAACATTTTTTGATGATCACACAAGACTGACATGGGTGTTTCTCTTGAAAGAAAAATCTAAAGTTGAACAAGTTTTCATAAATTTTCATAACATGATAAAAACTCAGTTTCAAACAACAATTAGAGTTTTTAGAAGTGATAATGGAAAGGAATATATCAACAGCATCCTAGGAAATTTCTTTGCAAAAGATGACATTATACATCAAAGTTCTTATGTCAACACACCCCAACAAAACAAAGTGACTGAAAATAAAAATATACATCTTCTTGAAATAGCTAGAGCCTTACTCTTTTTAGCCAAAGTGCCTAAATATTTGTGGGGTGAAGTTGTTCTTACAGTAGCTTTTTTAATTAACAGAATGTCATCCAGAATCTTGAATTTTGAAACACCAAAAATGTTTTCAAAAAGAATTTCCCATCATCTAGGCTGGTTATTGACACTCCTTTAAAGGTTTTTGGTTGTACTGCATTTGTTCATAATCACAATAATAATTGTGATAAAGTTGAACTAAGAGCAAGGAAATGTGTTTTCGTTGGTTACTCACCAACGCAAAAGGGATATAAGTATTTTGATCAAATTTCAAGAAAATTTTTGTTACTATGGACGTAACCTTTTTTGAAACATAAAACTTTTTTGGATCTCATCTTCAAGGGGAGATTGAGAAAGAAGATGAAGAATTTGAAAATACTCTGCAAATTGAACTTCTTTTTTTTTCCAACTTAATCAATGATTCCTAAAGATGATCAAGACAATGTTGAGAAATTTGCCCTAGAACCTATAGCAACTATATATTTGGAAACAAATACTTTTGAAATAGAAAACTTGGATAATATTCTCTAAATGTCATTACAAGACAAATCTGGAACTAAAATAGAAATGTGTGAGAAACCAAGGGTGAAAGAAGAAGAGCTATGTGTCTTCACAAAGAAGAAATATCTACTAGAGAAAGAAGGCATCTCGTTGAAACATTACCAAAAGTTCAATCTGGGAAAAAAATTGGACTCAATTAGGTCTTCAGGTAAAGTTTCTGCTACCCCTAATGATTTAGAGTTCTTAGATATTCCTATTACCCTTAGGAAAGGTATTCAAACTTGTACTAATCATCTTATTTCTAAATATGTGTCATATGATAAATTGTTACCCTTATTTCATGTCTTTACCTCACAATTGTCTAGTGCGTAAATTCCAAAAACCATACAGGATGCCTTAAATGTTCTAGAGTGGAAGGAAGCTATCCTTAAGGAGATGAAGGCCCTAGACAAGAATGAAACTTGGGATGTAATTGACTTGCCCAAAGGAAAAAGGACTGTGGGATGCAAGTGGGTGTTTATAGTTGAGTATAATTCATATGGGACCTTAGAAAGATATAAAGCACGACTGGTTACAAAAGGATTCACCCAAACATATGGCATAAATTATTCTAAAACATTTGCACTTGTAGCCAAGCTTAATACTGTCAGAGTGCTTTTATTAGAAGTTGCAAAATTGGATTGGCCATTGCAACAATTAGATGTCAAGAATACATTCTTGAATGGAGACCTAGAAGAAGAAGTGTACATGGAATCTCCACTTGGCTTTGATAATAAGTATGGTTCCAAGGTATGCAAACTGAAAAAATCCTTGTATGGGCTTAAACAATTGCCTAGAGCATGGTTTGATAAATTTACTAAATTTGTAAGGAAACAAGGATATTCTCAAGGTCAAACTGATCATACTCTGTTTATGAAGTTCTCACATGTAGGAAGAATTACTGTTTTGATAGTTTATGTAGATGACATTATCCTTATAAGAGATAATGTTGTTGAGATGGATAGATTGAAGAAATGTTTAGCATCAGAATTTGAAATCAAAGATTTAGGATCTCTAAGATATTTTCTTGACATGGAGGTGACTTGAACAAAGAAGGGAATTGTGATCTCACAAAGGAAATATATACTTGATCTATTAAAGGAGACAAGGATGAGTGGTTGCAAACCCGTTGAAACACCAATGGAAGCAAATCAAAGGCTTGGAGATGGTGAAAAGAGGGTTCCAATTGACACCACTAGGTACCAAAAACTAGTTGGTAAGCTGATCTATCTTTCACTCACCCAGCCAAACATAGCATTTACAGTTTGTGTGGTCAATCAATTCATAAATTCTCCTTATGAGGAACATCAAGAAGCTATCTATCGAATCTTGAGGTATTTGAAAAGTACTCTGGGAAAAAAGTCTGTTCTTCAAGAAAAATCAACAAAGAGGGATTGAAGTCTATACTGATGCTAACTGGGCAAAATCTATAACTGATAGGAAATCAACCTCTGGTTATTGTACTTATGTTTTGGGTAATTTTGTCACTTAGAGAAGTAAAAAACATAATGTAGTAGCAAGAAGTAGTGCATAAGTACAGTTATGAGCACTGACAAATGGAATTTGTGAAGCGATGTGGCTAAAACAAGTTATAGAAGAAATAAAAAATGCAGTTGAAGGATCTATGAAGCTATATTGTGATAACAAAGCTACAATTAGTATTGCTCATAATTTAATGCAGCATGATCGAACTAAACATGTAGAAATTGATAGACATTTCAGAAAGGAGAAGTTGGAAGGAGGAATGATCTGTATGCCTTTTGTTGCTCAACAAACTGCCGATATTCTAACTAAAGGACTCCCAAGGCTACACTTTGAACTTTTGATAAGCAAGTTAGGCATGCTTGATATCTATGCACCAACTTAAAGGGGAGTGCTGAAAGGTGATGGTCGGTGGCCTATTGATAGTCGGTGGCTGATAACACTGTATTATATACATTTTATAAACCTTTCACTAGGCTTCTTAAGGTTCAATCAGGCTTAATTATGTTAGTTTTGACACATTTTATGATATTGAACCTTATTGGATCATTAAACAAATTATTGCATTAATTAGTCTTAATTATCTCTTTGGATATGTTTAGTAAACTGGCTATAACTTGAGTTGCAAATATCTGATTGATGTGATTTTAGTCTTGTAGGAAAGCTTAGACAATTCCCTACAATTTTCATGTTGAACACTTTTTCAGATTTTGAGGCCTAATGGGTGATATTAGGCTTTGAAGTCAAAACAGAGGAGCTGAAATCTGGTCTAAAACACTTTGCAGTAATTGGACCATATCTTGAGTTCTATGAATGATTTTGGACTCAAACCAAAGCCATTTTAAAGCAAATATCTAGGCCTACAACTTTTATGAAGATCACTTCTCTCAAAAATGAAAAAAATAGGAGACACGACTATACACGTTTGCTCAATTATTATAAATAAAAAAAATAAAATACAAAAATGTCATGGATGACGTTTAAGACTTAATCATTAAGTTTGGTTACTGTGCATTGCACAGTAACCAAACTTTGCCTATAAATAGGCAATTGCATCAGAATTGAAAGACACATTCGAGGAGAGAGAGGGTTGAGGTTCTGGGCAGTGCCCAGCCTCCTCTCTTCAGTCTCCCTTTAATTTTCTTTTTTCTTTCTTTTTCTCTTCTTCTTCTTTCTAGTCTATGTGTAAATAAATTTTAGTTTATTTGGGTTAAAGCGTGAAGCTCTTGATAATAAAATAAGGTTAGATTTATTCCTCTCTTGTGCTTTAATGATTTATTTTCTAGTAATTATTATACGTGTTATATTTTGTTTTTGATAATTTAGAACTACCATTGTAAAGAGGAGTTCTTGATTTATTGTAGACAATAAGATTGACACAGTGAATGCTTTAACCCATTTACAAGTGGTGGTAATAATTAAAGGAAACATAATATAATTACGTGATGGACTCTTAATGTTATATTTTCCGATTGGAATCTTCATTGTGCATGATTTCAATTGAGTTATAAAAAGGAATTAATCTTACTTTTACTTTATTTACCAAGAATGGATCTTTTCATCCAAGTAATTTTTTTTATCGTAGTAACAAAATAGTTACCTTACCTTAATTTTTCTTTATCAATTCCCTGCAGATCGACCTCAGACTCCCGAGAATTTATTACTCGAGACAACCTGCACTTGGGTTTGCAATGCAACAATTAATCCCGCATCAAGTTTTTAGACTTGGTCAAGAAAAATTGTCCATCAAGTTTTTGGCGCCATTGCCGGGGAATTATTTTGAAGAATTGCCTCATTCTTAGATAGTCCCGGCAACGGAACCAGAATTTGATAATCATATATTTTATACATTAATAAACTCTCATTTTTAGTTATTTATACTCTTCATGTACTTAATTGATTAAGCTTGGTTATGTTTTGTAAGATTGGACTCAAATTGGACTTAATTAATTTTTTCAGTATTATTTGGGTCTTATACTATTTCTGTATTTTAGTCATATCCTGAGATCTAGATGTCTAGAAATTATGAATTTTACCTTGTAGGAAAGCTGAGAGAAAGCTCTACAACTTTGATGAAGAGCTCAAAGTCTCAATCAGACATCTAGTGAAGCTAATTGGGCTTGGAAGATAGAACACGAGTTTTGTGTCTGGAACCTAAACAGTGTAAAGTAATCAGAGCATAACTCGGGCTGTAAGAATTATCTTGGGCTGAAATTTTGACATCTGAAAGTTAAGATCCAAATCTACAACTTTCATGAAGATGACTTTTCTATTTGATGACGGAATCCATGAGTTAAGCAATGAATGATTTCGGAGACAAGAAATCTCAATAATTTTTCACTCTTATCCTCACCATTTGGCATTTTCCACTCATTCATTCACTCATCCACCTACTCTTAATCAACCTCATTGTCATTTTGTATCCTTACTCCTCTATAAAAGGCATCATTGGCTGATCATTTGGGGCACTTGGTGTTAGGCTTAGTTTTTATAAGTTAAGGTTATGCTTGTTTATTGTTTTCCTTTGTTGTAATTTTCTCTTGTTCTAAATTGAAGTCATGTTCATCTTTCTCTTCTTCTCTCTTTCTTTCTTCTTATCCATGAGTAACTAAATCTTCATCTTGTTTGGGTGAAAGAGTGAAGCTCTTGGTAATGAAATAAGGTTAGATTATTCTATTTCTTGTGCTTAAATGATATATTATCAATTGGACATTATATGTGTTATATTTTGTTTCCAATCAATTTAGAAACCTTCTTTGTATAATGGAGATCTTGATTTATTGTAGACAATAGGATTGGCACAATGAATGCTTGAACTCATTTACAAATGTTGGTGGATAATTAAAGGAATCATAATATGATTGCATATATAATTGAACTTTGAATGTTATATTTTCCGATTGGAACCTCTGTTGTGTGTGAATTTTAATTGAGTTATAAAGAGAAATAATCTTATCTTTAATTTATTACCAAGAGTAGATCTCCTAACCCAAGCAAGCTCTTAAATTCATTTGTGAACTTCTTTTATTACTTTTGGTGTTTTGACAAATCATTTTCTTACCTCAATTAATTTTTCTTCTTCAATTCCCTGTGGATCAACCTCGGACTCCCGATAAATTTATTACTTGAGACAACCTGCACTTGGGTTTGCATCCTTAAATCTCGCAGTCAAGTTTTTGGTGCCGTTGCCGGAGACTTGATTTGAAGTTTTAATTTATTGAGGTTCATTTTCTTTAATAAAATCTATTCTCTCTTCTTCCTCACCGGAGCAAAAGATCGGCTTGCCGATCCTTCAGTTTCTTTACTAACCTACTAACTTGCTAACATACTAACTTTCTAACTTTTATATTTATGTCATTTATTTTCTGTTTACTAACTTTTAATTTATGTTATTTATTTTCTGCTTACTAACTTTTTATTTTCTGCACTCTAACTTTTAATTTACGTCATTTATTTTCTGCTCTTTATTTTATGCACTTTCTAAATTACTAATTATTAACTCTTTAATTATCTAACTTTTTACTTTATTAGTTATCTAACTTTTTACTTGTTAATATTTATTGGGTGGTTGGTTTATACCACATCCTTGTTAATATTTAATGGTGGGTTACACTTTTACAAATGACTTGTACATTATTTTTGTTTATTTATTTTAAGTTATTTATGTATTTATGCTTAATTGGTATCGTGATTTAAATTCTGGTCGTTTAGTCAAAATTAATCTTGGTACTTTATATATTGACTTATTTGAATCACAATCACACACAATTGACACAATGACTGAAAATGAAAGTGCACATGATGAACATGAAAATCAACCGTTGCGAACTATGCGTGAATATTTGCAACCACCTCGAAATTCTAGTCCATCATGTTTTATCTTTCCACTCAATGCCAACAATTTTATATTTAAGTCAGGTATGATTTCTTTACTTCTTAATTTTCATGGTTTAGAATCTGAAAGTCCATATTTACATCTGAAAGAATTTGAGGAAGTATGTATTACATTCAATGATCAAAATTGCACTGAAGAGATTGTTAAGCTTAAATTGTTTCCTTTTTCTTTAAAAGATAAAGCAAAATCTTGACTTAACACTTTGAAACCAAAATCAATTGGCACATAGCAAGAAATTCAAGGTGAGTTCTTGAAGAAATTTTTTCCAACACATAAAACTAATGCTATGAAAAGAAAAATCCAAAATTTTTCCCAAAATTCAAATGAAGCATATTTTCAATGTTGGGAATGATTTAAAGATTTGTTAAATTCTTACCCACATCATAGTTTTGAAAAATGGCGCACTATAAGCTTCTTTTGTGAAGGTTTAACTCTTGAAACTAAACAATTTGTAGAAATAATGTGCAATGGTGAGTTTCTTGATAAAGAACCTGATGAAACTTTAGACTATTTAAACTAGTTGGCTAAAAATTCTCAATCTTGGCATAGTACTAACACTTCTAAAAATTCAATTAGATCTAATCTTGTAAGTGCTAATAAAGGAAAATATCACCTTAGTCAAGAGGAAGATCTAAATGCTATGTTTGCTAATTTGGCTAAAAATGTTGAAGCCATGGAATTAAGAAAAGCAAAAGAAATCAAATCTATGCAAAATGAAGAAATTTGTGGCATTTGTGATGATATAAGACACTCAACACATGAATGTCCCAATATTCCTATTTTTAAAGAAGTTGTACATGAGCAAGTAAATGTAATAAATAATTTTAAAAAGCCATTTACTTCTTCTTTTTCAGATACATACAATCCAGGATGGAGAAATCACCCGAACTTCAGCTGGAGGAATAATAATCAGTCACAATTCGTGCAACCACCACCTTCTCAGGTACAACAGGACTCTCAAAATTCTCAAGAATATGTACCTTATGTCCCACCATATAGGAAAAACCTTGAAGAAACACTGCATGCATTCATAGAAAAGCAATACGCCATTAATAAACAAAACAATCAAATCATGAATAACATAAAAGACACTCTTGCTAAACTTTCTTCTGCACTCATCATTCACGAGAAAGGAAAATTTCCTTCTCAACTTCAACCAAATCCCAAAGGTCAGTACAGTCTAAATGAGGGGAGTTCAGAAAACTAACAAATAGACTAAGTCAAGTCAGTGATAACTCTTAGGAGTGGAAAAGTTGTTGAAAAACAAATTCCTGAACCTTGTGAGAAAGAAGATGAACCAATTCCCCAAGAAAATGAAGAAGCTGACCAAAAGGCGACCAAACTCTCGCCTTCACCCCCATTTCCTCAAGCATTGAATAACCTAAAGAAATTGGACCACCGCACTGAAATTTTTGAAATTTTGAAACAAGTGAAGATCAATATTCCTCTGTTAGATGCTATCAAACAAATTCCTTCTTATGCCAAATATTTAAAGGACTTGTGCACTATTAAAAGGAAACTAAATATGAAAAAGAAAGCATTTTTGGCTGAACAGGTAAGCTCCATTCTTCAGAATAATAATGCGTTGAAATATAAAGATCCTGGTTGTCCTACAGTTTCATGCATTATTGGAGAACATAAAATTGAAAAAGCTTTACTTGATCTTGGTGCTAGTGTCAATTTGCTTCCATATTCAGTTTATCAGTAACTCAACTTAGGTGAGTTAAAACTAACTTCTGTAACTTTTCTACTTGCAAATAGATCAATTAAAATTCCAAGAGGAATAGTGAAAGATGTGTTAGTTCAAGTTGATAAATTCATATATCCTATGGATTTTATTGTCTTGGATACTGAACCTATGGTTGATAGTTGCAAGTCAATTCCTGTTATTTTAGGCCATCCATTTTTAGCAACATCTAATGCTTTGATAAATTGTAGAAATGGAATGGTAAAGCTAACATTTGGAAATATGACACTAGAGCTCAATGTTTTTAACATGTGCAAGCAACCACAGGAAGTCCTTGATGAAAAGGAGGAAGTTGAAGGAATTGAAGCCATTATAAATGATCATCTTCAAACAAAGAGTTCTTCTGACCCATAGAAATTTGTTTAGTCAATTCATTGGATGCAATTAGAAGATGATATCTTTGTTCATTGCTGGGGAAATTCCAAAATTATTCATAGAACTCAAGATATGGTCCAATTACTACAGAGTGTTTTAGACCCGATTTCAGCTCATTTGTTTTGACTTCAAAGCCCAATATCACCCATTAGACCTCAAAATCTGATAAAGTGTTCAACATGAAAGTTGTAGGGAATTGTCTAAGCTTTCCTACAAGACTAAAATCACATCAATCAGATATTTGTAACTCAAGTTATAGCCAATTTACTAAACATATCCAAAGAGATAATTAAGGCTAATTAATGCAATAATTTGTTTAATGATCCAATAAGGTTCAATATCATAAAATGTGTCAAAACTAACACAATTAAGCTTGATTGAACCTTAAAAAGCCTAATGAGAGGTTTATAAAATGTATATAATATAGTGTTATCAAATTCCCCCACACTTAACTTTTGCACTCCTGGGCAAAACACAAAAGACAAAAACTAAAGAGAAAAAAAAATGACACAGATTCAAAAACTAAAAACTCTAAATGATTTAATGACTCAAGAAGAGCAACCAATCATTCAAAAGATCAAAACAGTCATGAGGTAACATTTCTTCACATCTCAAACCAACAAGCAAGGAAACTTCAGTTGAAAAGAATGAATCAAGAATGATAGATCCTCACAGAATTCACTCTCAATCTCTCAAGTGTTTAAAAAGGTTAGTATTTCACTTTATTCAACTCATGAATAATTGCACTACCATAAGCTTGCTTATCTTCTACTTCTCCGCTACTCAAAAACAACATATATACACAAATCATGAGGACTTTATTCAAGGTTATAATGGGGTAAAGGTAAAAGAGGAGGTAATATAGATAAAACAAGTTAAATACCAAATAGAATAAAAGAGCACTATGTTACAGTTATAGTGGAGAAGATGTTTGAGAACATTCAGTCTAACTTTCCCAAGATTTTCTTAATTGCCTCTCTGTTTGTTTCTTTCTCATAAAGAGCAATGACCAATATTTGACTAATGTTTCATTAAAGATCAATTGGTAAGTTGAATTCATTGTTAGGCTTGAACATTCTCCTTCTATTCCTGTTATTTCTAAGAATTCGTTGGCCAGCTTTTTTTTTTTTGGAATACTTGCACATATACCCCCACACTTATTCAAGAAACTTATTCGACAACAAAGCCAATGCTTTCTTATTCCCTAAGGCTGGGTTAGAACATGGCTTTTCATTTAAGGCACATAATGAGTTCGAAACAAAAAAATGGTCAAATAGGCTCAAAGGGGTTACACAAAGGAAAATATGTAAGGTTGACTATTTGGTCAAAGTAGTTAATTCAATCAAAAATTGCCTCAATCATGTTTATGTATGCATGTGAAAATGTAACTTCAAAAAGAATCAAAGCAAGTTCTAGAGTAACAATTCCATGAGTGAAAAATCACACAAGAAAGAAAAGAATGGTACAGATGTTCAATCTATTCATCGATAGGCTCAAAATCTCACAAGGCATAATTCTATCATTCTCAGTCCAAAAAAATTCAACATCCATAACCAAGCATGTGATATTTAAGAAAGAAGACAATTTACTCAATCATGCAAATTTCCCTGAATTTGAATTGTTACTTCTATACAAACTAGTTATCTACCCAATCTAGATGCGTCTCAAGAGTAAAATTACCTCCACAGCAAAATTTACTCCTTACTCTGCCATCCTTAATTGGTTTAGGTTAGAAAATTACTGACAAACATATAAACACATTAATAAACACATTTCCTAATTTTTTTTAAACAAATTTTTTTTACACAATTATTCACACAACAATTATTCACACTATCCTTCCCTCCAACGAGATCACAACATTGTCCTCAATGTTAAAATAAAATAGATAAGTAAAGGAAAGAAGATAGTACCTGTTACTGCAATTACTGAAAAGAGAAACCTCACACAAATATAAACAGAAACAAAGTATGACCAAAGATTGAAATTATTTAAACAGATGGAGTGTCTTGACTGGCTTCATTTTCTTATTGCTTCTCGCAACATTTCCTTTGAACCACTTCTTGCTCTTTTTTCTTAAAAAAATCTATACAAGAAAATATATACATGTAGTTGTGATTGTGGCTCACATCTTCCTCTGGTTTTACGTCCAGTAACGGCTTAAACGCTTTCTATGAGTCGAGGATAAGCTTCCCATCCAATTTTCTTATAAATTGACAAATAGGATCTTTTTGAGTCAGATTCGCAAGTGTGAATGCTTATGTCATGAAGCATATCAAATAAGTTTTTGATGATAACAAAGTCAAGATGAAGACCAAGATCAAAAGAGGTATATTAGATATAGGTCTTAGAACATCAATGTGAAATGCTCTCAAGGTATCTCAATTATAACAAAGTCAAGATAAAGATCAAGATCAAAAGAGGTATATTAGATATAGGTCTTAGAACATCAATGTGAAATGCTCTCAAGGTATCTCAATTATAATTGAGATACCTTGAGAGCATTTCACATTGATGTTCTAAGACCTATATCTAATATATCTCTTTTGATCTTGGTCTTCATCTTGACTTTGTTATCATCAAAAACTTATTTGATATGCTTCATGACATAAGCATTCACATTCTCCCCCTTTTTGATGATGACAAAATAAACATTGCAAATAGAGAAATATTTGCATTTATTTATCTATTAGAGAATAAGCGCAACTCTATCCCATAATGTATGCATGAGATAGGATAAATGGTTTTCACGTAAAAGCATAAAGCTCCCCCGTACGCATGCAACATATTTCACTAATCTCTCCCCCGTTGGCATTATCAAAAACAACATAAGTATTCAACATTGTATAATCATTTCAGCCCAACATGATCAATATAAGAGTATGAACAGTTTAGAACAACAATATGTAATACCAATGACAAATGCATATGAAAATTAAATCTTGGGTAGTATTTATCATTTATGCCAATAGAATTCAGAGTCACATTCAAGAGCAAATGGGGTTAGATAATATACAAGCAAGGAATCATCATGACAAAGCTTGATGGTAGATAAAATGTATGTCCCATGAATTTTTGCCTTTTAAGACCCTGTGTAATCTACTCTTGTGAGAGTTTCATCTTGTAAACACTTTGATTCTTTGTAAAGGGGGTGAGGTATCCCTCTAGAGAAAAGAGAGTGAGGTATCTCTCAAAGATTGTAAAGGGTGAGGCATCCCTTGTTGAAGGTGAGGTATCCTTCAAAGGTTGTAAAGGGGGTGAGGTATCCCTCTAGTGAAAAGGGTGAGGTATCCCTGTTTTGAGGCTCAAGCTCAAGGGTGAGGCATCCCAAGGAGTTGAGTGCTCTTTTGTGTAAAGGTTTTCAAGCACCCGTTCAAGCTTGAAGTTTAGTGGAAAATCTCGAGTGGTTTGCTTGAGGACTGGACGTAGGTCACAAGGGGTGGCTGAACCAGGATAAATCCTTGTGTTTGTTCTTCTCACTCTATCTCTTTACTTTGTGCTTTAATTATATTTGCTTGAGTTGAGTTTGATATCTTGCTTTGCTTAAATTGTTTCTATCTTGGGTTGTTTATTTGTGAGTGAAGTATTCAATCTCGTTTATCTATTCACTTCAATCATCTAATAGCTTCAACGAAAATTGTTAATCAAACGTTTTGCAAAAGATTTACGAAAATATTTTACATACTCAATTCACCCCCCTCTTGAGTATTGAAGCCACTTGGTAACAACAAGACTATAGTGCACTTACTAGTCCCTGAAGAGATTCTTTGATAGGTGGGATATTAAAAGGCGAGCCTAAGTATAGAAAAATGATCTGCAACAACCTTTTGATTTTTTTAAAGCAACAAAATCCACCGTAAATGTAACACCCTCCTTAGGGCATTACATTTCCGACTCCCGACTCATAATCTAAAAATCAATTTGTAAAAAGTTTGAGTTATGAAAATATGGGTTTCAAAACTTCTTCTTTACTGAAACGTAAATTTACTGAAAATATTAAGTAATATTGAAAATCATGTTTCAACTATTCATTATGTAATATTGACACCAATTAATATTTCACAATTTAAAGAGAAATATAAAATTAACAGACTCTTTATTTTAACAGTAGCAAATCCTATGACGGGTCCTACTTAATAACACAGTACAACACTAACGATAAAAATAACTCTACATACGTATTCTGTTGTGTATCCATCTTGAAGCATCAGACATCTGTTCTACATCTGTACTTTGTCCTCAAACATCTCTTCTTTGTCAACACTGTAAGCTATCCAATCTGGAAAGGTCATTCTCTGATGTTGTTTCCAAACGAAGAGGTATTTGTGACCCGTTATGTCTAAGACAACTCATTCCTTCTAATATATGGTTTTTACAATACAAACACAGCAAAACAATATAACAAAGAGGTGAGATCACCTACACCAATACCAACATGGCAGCACAGAGATAACACAAACAACAATATCATACGTGAATATCATACTAGACTTCTAATACTATATTTAATATTAATCAACTATCATCATCCAATCATATATCAATCCAAGTATTCAAAACAATTGTCATAGCCAATATTCCTCAATTAATATATCATACAGATATAAATGTAATCATATAATGCATGTGCATTTAGACTCAATGTTCCTACTCCATGGAGCAAAACTCAGGTCGGAGAAATGATTGAAAAGATCTGTCGGTACCACATGCCTCAGACAATGTGCTATAATCCTCATTTTGATTTTGCACATCTAGCATATACACGACAGTCTTTATTAGATCTTGAATAAGAATAGTGTCTCGGTCAGGATCATCGGTGTGTTGCAACGGTCTAACCTACGGGAAGAAGCGCGACTAACCACCCGTGTAAGCAACCTGCACCCCGATGCCCCCAAGGTCAACAAGTGACTTACACTACGCATATCGCACCCACTCAAGAGGTGTGTTTCTCCTAGGCAATCAGCCATATCCAGTCCTCATCGGACCATTCCAATGCATGTATAATGCACCAAATACCAATCACAGGTATATCTCATAATTTCTCAGATATAGTTTATACAATGCACGAATATATCAGCGCAAGTCCAACCACAAGGGCCATTCTTTTCAAATTCGTTTGTTCAATTAAATCATATGCCTCAACGCATATATTTTTTTTTCAATGCATCTAAAATGCACCACGTGCCAATAACAGGTAAAACTCGTTGTTTTCATAAACAGTGTTCATACACTGGTTTTACAGTAATCATACTATATTTTTTTCAATAACAAAATCATGTTATCATGTTTTCATAGTTATAAAACACTGTTGTCGTGTTTTCACAATCCCGCAACATTTCTGTTACGTTTTCACAATTCTAAAACATTTCTATTACGTTTTCACAACATCATAACACTTCTGTTACGTTTTCAAAATACCGCAACACTTCTGTTGCACTTTTAAATCACGTATTAATTTTTCAACGTTTTTCTCAATCGCATAAAAATATACGTTTCTCAAATTGCGCAGCAATTTTCCACCGTTTTCAAAATCGCGTAACTTAAAAATCATTCTTTTAAGTTGCGTAAATCATTTTCCATCATTCTCAAAATATTTAAAACACTTTCCAAATCACATAACGACTTTTCGCCACTTTTCACAATCACGTAAAAATAATTCATCACTTTTCAATCACGTAGTGATTTTTCAATAGTAATTCAAATTACGTAAAATATTTAAACGTAATTCAAATTGCGTAGAAATATTTCAATATATTCCAAATCACGTAAAAATATTTTACTGTATTTCAAATCATTTTTACGATACGTAAAATATTTTTCAACATTTTACAATCACGTTAAATATTCCTCAATATTTCAAACATTATTTTGGACTTAAATAAATCAATATCATTTTCAACACATTTTTCAAATTGCATAACTTAAAAGTCACGTTTTTAAGATACGTAAAACATTTTTCATCATCATTTCATTACAGAAAATATTTTTTCAAAAATTCCTTTTCAACCTTTCTCAAAATAATATGACTTTGTATTTCATTTTTCACATTTTCTTACTCAAGAAAATCTTTTTCCACATTTCTTTACTCAAGAAATCCTTTTCCAAAGTATAATCCACAAAAAAAAAATCACTTTTCCATTGATATAAATCAACGTTTCAAAACTTAACATTTTCTAACGTATTTCAAAACTCAAAAATCAGTTATACGTTAGTAAATTTTCAAAACACCATTATATTCTTCATTTTTCCCAAATCATTTCCAAACACAACCTTCTTCAAAATAAATTGAAGTTCGAAAACATTTTCGTTTACAAAAAACTTGATTTTCTCAAGTGATAAATGCTCTAATTCTCTTTCCAAATTCTTGTGCGAAAATCATTTTGTTATAAAATCAAGGTATCCACAAGTCTTCAAAAACCGTGAACGTGTTCATTGAAAACTGTCAAATCTTTCGAGAGACAAAACACTTCGTTTTATAAAATATCACTTTGTTCCATAAAAATTTAGGCATTAGAAGCCTTCAAAAACATGGACATGACTATTGAAACCATCAAATATTTTTTCTTCTAAATTGATATGGTTTTACACAAACAAAACCATTAAAAATCCTTTACAAAAACCGTGAACACTTGGTCTTTGAAATCAAGTCATTTGTTCATTTTCATTTTTCACTTTCTTTGCAAATCCATTTTCACTTTCTTTACAAATCCTTTTTCATTTTCTTTGCAAATCCTTAAAATCAATATTGCTATTTTCATTTAAAACTCATGTTTAGTCTTAGAAACTTTTTACACAAAATAAATCAATACAAATCCCTTCAAAAACCGTGTTCATGTACTCTTTGAAAAATAAATCCTTTGTTTATTTTCCTTGTTTTTCTAAACATCTCATTTCATCATCCATGAAAATATTAATTTGTGAACACCTATCTTGAGGTATCTTAACTGAAATTCACCATGTTCTAGGGACCAAAAATTAATTCTCTTATTCTTGAAAAATTTCAACATAAACTCTAATTATGAGTGTCAAAACCGTGACCACTCTTCCTTTGGCCATTGGAGCCAAAAATTAATTTTCTTTCCATCATCAAATCATGGCATACACATACATATTTTATCATATATACCATAAGCTACCATAAGCATGCCATAATCAAAAGCAATAAATCATGCAAATCATACAAAACATGAACAAATAAATCAAACACATAAACACCCACAAATAATTACATGACCATGGATATGAATCCTCACATGGATTCACTATCCATCAAATATAAGACCATCTCTCACCACCATACTTGGTTGGTGAGATGGATCTCTCTCTTACCTCTTGAAGATCCTCAAAACCTCTTTGTTTTGTTTTTTTTCCAAGTCCTTCACCACCAAGGGCTTCTCAAATACAAAACAAAATACATAAAAATTAGTATACTAAGCTTGATTAAGAGGAACCATGGATCAAGCATGGTTTAGAACATGAAAAAGAAGAGAAGAAATGAAGTTTCCTTACACTTCACCATAAATACCCCATAACTTTGATCTTGAAGAAAGTCCATGAAGATGAATAATTTATAGAAAGTCTCCAACATGAAAGTTGTTTAGAATAAGGTAAAGATTCAAGAAATAAGGTTGGTTGAAATTAAAGAGTGATGGAAGATGCTTCTAAAGTGCTTGGCCGAAACTTGCTTGGAGGAGAGATGGAGAGAAAAGTTTGATGAGTTTTTGCTTTTGGAGGAGACAAAGATGATCAAGAATGATCAATAATGATCAATAATGTTCAAGATAGCTAATATTGGTCTTCAAAGCTTCCAAATTCAGACCAAAACCGTCCCCCCTTCCATTATGCATTCATAAAGTTGTCATCTTTTCATGCCATTATTTGAAGCTTTTCTAGCCATTGATTAGTTCAATGGTTAGGATTAATGTAGGCTTTAGATTTAGCTTTAGGTAGAAGATTTAATATAGGCCATTGAATCTTTCCTCCTTTAAATTCTAGTCATTGGATGTGTCTCCAAAATGAATGGTCAAGATTGCTCCTTTAAACTTTAAATCCAATGGTCATAATTAGTCTTTGTCACTTTTTAAGACTAAATCTTCACCATTGATCAAATCTTCATCCAATGGTCATAAATGATTCTTGTTACTTTACAAGACCAAATCTCCATCCTTGATCACTTCTAAATCCAATGGTTATAAATGGTCATAGCCATTATATAAAACTAAATCTCTACCCTTGATTTAATCTTCATCTAACGGTTATAAATAATCCTATTTACTTTTAAGATCAAATTTCCACCGTTGATTAAATCAAGATCAAGTCTCCATCGTTAATTAAATCAATGGTGGGTATCCAAACCACCAATGTTGACTTAAACAATATAACTTCTATTTTTATCTGCTAAAACCCCATGAAAGATTATATTTACTGTATTTTTATCCCCTGATAATTAAATACAGTACAAAATACAGTACAAGAAAATTTCTAAAACTTTTTCTGGATTCAGGTTTAGTAAGATCCACTGTCTCCGTCTAAACAGTACAAATTTTTCTATGCGTAGAAAAATTTTTACTTTGCAGGACCCACCTGGACCCACGTAAGGTCACCTGGGCCCACATAGGACTACCTGAGCCCATATACAGTCAAAAAAATTCATAATCATCCACAAAAATCACAAATATTAGAAAACGTATGAAAATCAAGTCAGATTATTAAAAATAATTAACAGTCAAGAGAAATAAATATTTAAGATTTTCTCCTACCAAAATTATTATTTTCCTGACACACTGAGTAAATCACTCAAAACGATCAAATACGCTGACGGAATAAACAAAATAATTTTACAGTGCACATAAATTACTAAACAGTAAAATTCTGTTAACTGTCAAAATTATTGTTTAAGAGATAAGAAATTTGGGGTGTTACAATATAGACCTAAGTTTGCAAAAACTTGTTGAGAAAATCGACAAGTGCACCGAATTGTCAAAGTGATTAAAGAGAAAAGGAGAAAAAAAAAACAAGCACTAAGACACTAGAAATTAAAACACTAAGGATCGAACTTCACTTGATTCAACAATCTATCATAGACAATAGAGTAGCTTTGGAACCTTCCTTCTAATCAATTTCTAATTATTCAATTGATGGGGAGAATCAGTAATTAATTTTCATTTAATTCTTTGGTCAAACCTTAATTCTTAAAGGCATGACTTTTACTCTTGTGATTTTCATGGAAAATACCACAATTCTCTCACACAACCTATAACCTCCATTCCTAGACAATTATAAATCATGACACTTTATTATTTATGGTCTAGGTCATATCTGGCCTTCCGATTCTACATACACCTACTAGATCAATTTATGAGTGGCCAATTCATAAAAGCATTATGAACCATAATAAGCACTCAAATTGAATAGAAAAGAGTTAATTAGAATTTCAGTATTAATATATGTCAATTGAATCAAGTTACGTTTTCACCCTAAAAATACACAAAACAAAAGAGAAAAAAAAGAAAAATAAAAATATATACAAAGATGTGGTATAAATCACCACCAAATAAATATTTACAAAGGCGTGAAATAAACCAACCACCAAATAAAAATTAAAAATGGTGTGGTAGAAACCAACTACCAAAAATATATATATAGCAAAGATGGGGTAATAAACCAACCACCAAATATATATATATATATACACAAGGATAATAAATAAATATATTTACAAAGGTGGGGTAATAAACCAACCACCAAATAAAAAAAAATGCAAGAAATAAATTACAAAAAAGTAAAAGGGAGAGTTTCCCTCACCAAGGTAGTGCGTAAAATAAAAGGAGAGCTTACTGCATTTGAGTTAGTATATATAAAAATTAAAAGGAAAGTTTCCACATGTACAAGAAAATAAAAAGGATAATTACTCCCACTGTTAATATGTACAAAAAGTAAAAGAGAGTTTCTCTCATTTGTTAGTATGTGCAAAGAAAATAAAAGAGAGAGTTTAAAAATTATTAGTATGTACAAAAAAAATAAAAAGAAAAATTACTCCCACTATACAGAAATTAAAAAGGAGAAGTACCCTCACAAAGTACGTATGTACAAAAAATAAAAAGGAGAGATTCTCCCATTAATTAATATTTACATAAAGTAAAAGTTTTAATTTTTATTATTATTATTTTCGTTTTTTAATTATTATTTTATTATTATTTATTTTTTTATTTTTTATTTTTTATTTTTTATTTTTTTTTTTTTTTTTTTGTGCTTTGGTGGTCACACCCGTGACCACCGTTTTTTTCAATTTTCAAAGGGGGACAACCTTGTCCCCCATCATTATTATTTTTTTTATTTTTTTATTGTGGGACCTTTATGTTTTTTTTTTTTTTTTATTTTTTTTACTATTCACGCTATTTATACTTTTTTATATATTATTATTATTATTATTATTATTATTATTATTATATAAACTTTTTTTTTACTTTTTTACTATTTATACTATTCATACTATTCACTAAAATTTTTTCATTTTTTTATTTTTTATTTTTTACTATTTATACTATTCACATTACTATTTATATACTATTCACATTACTATTCACACACTATTTATTTTTTATTATGTACAAAAATATTTACACCAAAAATTTATTCTTCAAAATAATTCCCTAGCAGCGGCGCCAAAAACTTGATGGACAATTTTTCTTGACCAAGTCTAAAAACTTGATGCGGGATTAATTGTTGCATTGCGAACCCAAGTGTAGGTTATCTCAAGTAATAAATTCTCGGGTGTCCAAAGTCGATCCACAAGGAATTGATAAAGAAAAATTAAGGTAAGGTAAATATTTTGTTATTACGGTAAAAAAAAATTTATTTGGATAAAAAGATCCACTCTTGGTAAATAAAGTAAAAGTAAGATTAATTCTTTTTTATAACTCAATTGAAATCATGCACAATGAGTGGCTAGTTGGAAGTGTGGATGGATGGTTACCATGTTTTTTGTAGACTTTATTTTTTAGAGCTTTGGTGTTGCTTGTTTTCTAGGCTTAGAATTAATGTACAACTCCCTATATATACTACTTTCTTGTAAACATTTAAATTAATGCAGAAACATACTACTACTCTATTTATTTTTCCTACTTTCTATAATTTCTTTATATCACAATTATGCTATTGTTAGTTTTGGAATTTGCCTAATGGTATTTATCGTCGTGGCTCCACCTAGAGTATCTAAGCAAGTTCTTAAACCTGCTAAGTTTTTTGGATTCAAAAATTATGTTGTATACTGGCAAAAACATAAGTTTAACTAAGTTGAGGATTTTGATCATATCTTTTTTCAAGAGACAATATCTAGTTCTAATAGTCATGAATAGTGGGAGTGAATTCATTATTCTTGTCTTGTATGAGGTTGACATACTGTAGGCTACTAATGAATTCATAATCTTTATACTTCACTTATTCAAAAGAGTGAGAGACTGATTAATATCCAGTATCTTCAGAATGATAAACAAATTGTTGAAATGGAGAAGGTTTTATATGTTTCCGCTATTGATAGCATCATGTACGCTCAAGTTTAGACATGTCTTGATATTGCCTTTGTTGTTAGTGTACACTTGGGAGATACTTGTTCAAACTTGGTATGGCTCATTGGCAAGCTACAAAATGAGGTCTTTTGATGTTCTGGGTTAGTAGGAGTCTATTTTGTGGTTTTATTGTGACCTCGTATTTATTGTGTCTCGAGACTTGTTAAATCTTATAAAGCATCTTAGACAGATGTTTGGGTCATTTTATTGGGAATTGTACTTTGATCATATATTGGTATACAATTTACCCATATGCCACATTTGTTGGGTATCTTGCATGTATGATATCACTACTCCTATCGAGTATGATTTTCTATATTATTGAGGTTCTTGTAGACCCATCTTAGACCTTTTAGTTGAGAGTGTTAGCTCAATTTTGATATCATATTGTGGCCACATGTTGTTTAATTAATATGGAGAAATATTTTTCTTATTAAAATAATTAAAATAATATGATTTATATCGTCAAAGTGAGAGAATGTTAGAATAATTTTTATGGACTAGCATAAGTCACATTATATTTTATAAAACCAGATTAATTAGATGTCAAAATAATTAGAACATATTGTTGTAGTCCAAATAGTGATAAATATTTTTATTATTAAGCATTGCTCATAAGTAGGTTTTGTTTTTGGATCATGTGTATGGCCTTATCATTATAGGTAAGTTTAGCTCATTCTGATGTGAGTATATATATAAGGGAGAGACTCATATTCCTAATCACCATGTAATTGCCCCATCGATACTGATGCATAAACAAACTACTATGAGATATGAATAATTTCTTTCTTTTACACCATTTAAGATCACATTTAAGATTTTTATGGATGATGTTTCAACATCATATTTTCCAAGTAAAACTATAACTCAATCTATATTATTTTGTGTATACCATGATTTGGAGTTAAATTGATTAAAGAACTTTATATTATTTAAACTTTGGTTTTGAACTAACATTCTAGCATTATCTTGTATTTAGCTTATAGAGTGAGGTATGGGTGTTCAAGACCCAACTCATCCTATTAACTCATCCCAACTTAAAGCTAATTAGGATGAATTTGAGTTTTATAAATTAGACCCAATGTGTTTTTGAGTCGAGTTTGAGTTATATTTCGAATTGTCTTAACTTGGCCTGATATTACACTTTATTTTAAAACTTAGACTTTTCTTTACAATTAGTTATAAATTAGACTTCAAGTCTCAGACTTTTTTTTTAATATTTTTCATATTTTGTTTTTAGTTTTTTTACTTATGCTTAGCAGAACACTCTAGAAAAATCTAACTTATTAATTTTTTTTTTAAAAAAATAGTTTCACCCACTAGGATGCATAAACAACTCTAACTTAAACTAGATATCTCAAGCCCAAATCAATCATAGTAAATTTTTTTACATTATAGTTACCAAACCCAACACTTTGGCATCCTAAACCCAAAATGACTCTAACTTAATCAAATTTATGGCATGTCGACCAAAAAAAAAAATCAAATTAACGACATCAAATAAAATATAAATATAAAGAAATAAAAAGAACAAAACCTAGGTAAGTAAAAGAAAGGCATCATCACACAAATAGGGCCGACAGACAACAACCGGAGCATGCATTCACGGCGGCGAATTCGGGCATTGAAGGCTGGTGTTAGTTTGTGTGCAGAGGCGAGGGCGTAAGCAAGGGGAAAACCGACTTGGGTGGTGCACAGCTAAAACGGTGGAAGTGGTTGGGGTTCAATCGGCCATGGTGATTTGGTTGCAGGTGGGGTACGACGGAGCTGAAGGCGGTGCGGTGGTTTGACGGTTTGGTGTTGGGGTTCCTTGTTCTGGGTTCTGAAGTCATGGTTTTGGGGTTGGATGAGGGTGATGGTCTATTGGGGTTTGGCTATGGTGGGGATGGTGTGCCTGTGTTCATGATGTAGAGGCTGGTTTTGCTTTGATGGTTGCAAGGAAGTGTGTAAAATATGGTGAGCAAAGTTTTGTTGTTGACTGTGGTGTGCTGAAGTTTGTTATTTTGTTGGTGGTGTACAGGAGTGTGATTGCTTCTTTGTTTTGGGTTACAGGGAGTTGAGCTTATTGTTTGTGGACCGTGATGGGGTTTGGATTGGTTGGGTGCAAGAGAATTGATGGATTCTAATAGGTTGATTTGAGGTATTTTAGCTGTTGCATTTGTGTTGCTAAGGTTGGGTTTAGTTGAAGAAGATAATATCTTTGGGCTTCATGAGTGATGGTTGTTGTGTGGGATTTTTGTGAGTGGGGATGGTGAGGCTTTGGAAGTGTGTTTTTTTTTTTGGGAGATTGGTCGGGAGGTTGAAACAAAGGCTTGGTTTTCTTCCTCTAGGCCTCCACCCTCTATTTCATAACTCCCCTTTTCTTATAACAAAGCTCTTGTGAGACAAAACATGAGGAACAAGGAATGCATAACTTGGGAGCAACCCAACATTGCCCAAGCTGAGCCTTGTACCATGTGCTTTATGCAATGAAGAGTTGCCTCCTCTACAAATTGTTTGAAGTGAATAATGTAGTAAGGGTGTAGGGGAATGGGACAAAACTAGGGTGTCATAACGGGTCGGCCCATTCAGAGTCGGGTCATTTTCGAACTGATCCATTCAGATCATATAAGTTTTGAGTTAATATTTTACTAATCTAGTCTAACTCATTTAACTTTATGTAGTATTAAAAAACATATTGGTCCAGCTTATTCGAGTTCAGCTCATTCGAACTCAGCCCATTCGGATCATATAAATTTCATGCTGACATTTTGTTAACCTAATTCGTCTATTTTGTCGGACTATTCCAGCCAGCCCACTAGACTTGACCCATTTTGACACCCTTAGACAAAACATATAATAAGCACAAAAGAAGAATAAGACGAAATTAAGAGGACATATGAAATATTTTTTTTTATTTTTTTCTTTTAAAAAAGAAGTGACAAGAATTTAAAAAGAAACTTTGGGTATAAAAGATGAAAAATGATGATTTTATATTTATTTTATTTCACATTATTTTTATTTTATTTTTTAATAATTATGATTAAATGAGAGAACGTGTTGAGATGAGAAAGTTGTGTAATTAATGATATAGGAAAAAGTATAGTAAAAAAATAAAAATTGATAAAAGATTTAGAAATAAGCTTAATGGGCCAATAAAAATGATTGGTTTTTCTTTTTTTAAAAATATTCACTTTATATATTTTTGACATATTATTTTATTTTAATTTACTTTTAAATATTTAAATATTTTTTTTGTGACCTGGTCAAAATTAAGTATTGACAATCCTTCTTCAATTTGGTATCCTCTGCCTATGATCATGTCGTGGGCTTCTCCATAATAAATTTTCAGCAAGCTTCAATTCAGAAAAGTTGCAAAAATGCATATTCACCTTGTTTGAATGAAGAAGGCAAATGAACTTCCCCTCCTACTTTCAAGGAACTTCCTTATCTCTCTTAACCACCCAAGCCTTAGACTTGGTCAAATCTATAGTTGTATTATCCGGACTTGCACGGCCAAATGAAAATCCCAAATGAAAATCTCGCGTTACGAATTCTTAGTTAAAATGAGTTTTCGCATCAATCCAATCAAACCCATATAATTGGGTGACCTGTCCAAACGGTTTCACCAGAGTTTCTAAGCTTTTTTTTAAAAGAAAAATATTAGGTTTTAAAAAAAGTAAACTTTTAAGATTTAAAATGATATTTTGAAGACCCTTTTTGATAAAATGTATTTTGTGATTAGACTAAATGTTCTTGTTAAATAATATCCTCAATTTTTTAATTTATATTATTATTTAAAAAATTTAATTTTAAAAAATTGGAAATTAAATTATTATCATTGTTAATTTAATTATATCATTAGTATTCTTTTTCATATGATATATTTTTTATATAAAATACTTTTTATATAATATTTTTTAAAATAATATTTATTATTTGTCTAAATTTTACAATTCAACTACTTAACTAATTATCGAATCACTGACTTATTGATCCAATCTTTTGATCAAATCAACCTCCGGTCATGTTCTACAACTATGATCAAATCAAATCTAATTCAGTTTTTACCATAAAAACCCACCGTTTTAGACTTCTTCAACCAAGCCACTCCCCTAGATGCCATGAACCGGCCCATTGTCATAGTTGGTCAGCTTGGGTGAATCGGCCCAAACTGGATTTCATAGGATGTGAACAACTATAATTCTAACTGTTTTTCGTCAAAACGGACCCAAGAGTAATTGTTACCAAGAGTAATTGTTAGGCACTTTAACTTGAATGTCTTAGGTCGATAAAAAAAATAAAAAAAAACCTTGAATGTTTTAATTTATTTTTTTATTAGAATTATATTTATGAAAGGACAATATTTGTTTTTTTCAATTATATATGTAACTAAATTGTGGATTAAAATGTACCCAAAAAAATGTGGATTAAAACAACCATTAATTAGATGTTATCATTGACTTGCACAATGCAAATCAAGACCATAATTTGTCCTCGTTTATGAGATATATTTCCCTCAAACTATTCTTTGTTCCATATAATTTCCTCGACAAGAATAAGCTACAGTCTTGATTTTTAAAAGCTCTAGTCTTTTTTTTTTTTTTTTTTTTGTGAAATAGCTTTTGGCATTTATCAAAACACAAGTTAGAGAAAATGGTGACAATGGATCGAGTATGAGGACCTTAATGTGCCTTTTCAACAAGTGGGGGAGATGGAGAACAGACTATATAATTTGCTCTGTTGACTTCACTGGTGCATCTAACTTGTTGAAAGCCATCAACACTTACATTTGAAGAGTACAAGAAAAATCTTCAATTTAAGGTCCTTAACCCCTTCAAAAACATGAAGGGATAACAATGTTTTGAACGTTAATAGATTATACATAGTGAGTGTTGATAGCAATAGAAAATGTTACAAAGAAATCTAGTAAAGTAACGATTGTTGTATGATATTGATCCTTTCTGTTTTCTAATTTACAAAATATCGAATCTGAGATCTCTTAACACATTTTTAAGGTTGAATGTGCACCACTTTAAAATCTAGGGACAATTGAATGCATGCATTCATACATGTCTCTTGTGCAATTTACAACAACAATAAAAACTAAACCTTTTTTTACTAGGTGAGTTCGGTTACATAGATCAAACGATGTCATTGTATCATATTATAAACAAAGTCTTTAAAAATATCATTCAAATTTAAATTTCTTGTACAATTTAACCCTAAAAAAATTAGTAGAGTTAAAATTCAAACTTTTGACTATGTAACACACACAATTATATTGAATTTAAGTGATTCTGTCTATTTTTTAATGTATATAAGCTAAATAAAAATTATCTATATATAATTATACGATTGTATTGCCATTATAATATTGTAATAATTATGTAATTAATAAAGTACTGTGATTTGTTTTAAAACTTAATTCGTCTCATGAACGAATAAACCTAATTTTTTTTTTATAGAATTGATCTTAAAGACTTTTAACAACACATATTCAATTTTAAGGAATATAAAAAGTTTAAATTACTATTAAGAACCAACCAACATTTATTTAGATAGAGTGCCCATTAAATTTTACTTAATGGTTAAAAGTATCTTTAGTAAACAAGAATTGGACTCCTCTAAAGTGAGTCTTCTTACTCATTTTAGAGCATAAAGTAAGTCTATCTTTATCATTAAAGTAAATGAAAGGTCAAATAAGAACACTTCATTAAAAAAAGAGTAAACCTCTAATTTGGTTCCTAACAAAAATAATGCTCCCAAATTAGATCCTTAGAAACAAAAATATCATCTTTTGATTCCTGAAAATGACAATATTGAACATATTAAATGTATAACTTGGTCCAAGATTTTTCAACATGACATTTTTTTTCCAGGTAGGTTTACAATAATAATCTCATTCATGAAACAACTTCGTTTGGGAGTAAGATTTCAAAAAAATCTCAATTCCCACATTATTCTTCATCTTCTTCCTTATACTCTTCTTCACCTACAAACACAAAATTGGACAACCATAATAACAAATCAAATAGGCAAGCAAAGAATACCTTCAATTTTGATACAAGTTGAACAAGTAGCTCTTAGAAAAAAATTGTTACTTCTAGAAAATTTCAACAAATCCAAACCACTATTTCATTTTTGTACAACGAGAGGAATTAAGGAATCTAACCCATCTCCTGCAACCTTCTCTTAGTGGGCATGGCCATGTTTCAATGATTTGGGACTCTACAACATTTTCAAGAGGAGTTTTTTTTGTTAAATCATGAACCCTTAATTAAATAAAAAATATCCCAAGATAAGGAGTCCCGGCTAGAAGAACTGGCTTCAAAACCCTAAACCCTCAATTTGATCCATAAGAAAAGCAATGCCTCTCAAATTAGTTATTGAGCCAAAAAAAAAACTCTTCTTTTAATCCTTGAAAATGACAATTTTTAGACACATTAGTCTCTTTATTAACTATGTTATGTTAAAGAACTTTAATTGCTTGCAAAAGGATTGAGGACTTTGTTTTTTCTGCGAATGGTTTAACCACGGGACCTCCAATGGGGAAGCCTCCTATGATGGAGGAAGGTTGGTGCAAAAGGCTGATTCAGGAAAGCTTGCTATCTCTTTTAAGGACAAAGTTATGGGCATCAAACAACCACCACCACCTAGAGAGAAGATGGATTCGATAAAAAAGAATCTAGTTCGTGCGGAGTTTGAGGATGGCAATAGGCTAAAGCCTAAGGTGTTCTTGGATGACCAAGTCTTTTAGGATCTTTTTCAGCCATGGTATGATGCTCTAGTGATTAAGCTCCTTGGTAAGAACATCGGTTTTCTTACGATGGGGGATCGAGTTAAGGCAATGTGGAAGCTTTCAGAAAGATTTGAATTGATTGATGTAGGGAATGGATTTCTCATGGTGAAATTTGATTTGGAGGTGGAAATGGTAAAGATTATGGAAATGGGTCAATGGATGCTTTTTGATTTGCAGACTTGGACACTTGATTTTGTCTCTCCTATAGCCCAAATTGATCGCACCTTGGTATGGATTCGTTTTCCAGGAAAGAACCTTGCTTTTTATGATGAAAGTTTTTAAATGGCTTTAGCTTCAGTAATGAGGGTTCCAATAAAAGTGGACATGAACACTTTAAATGTTACAAGAGGAAGATTTGCTTGTGTTTGTGTTGAGGTTGATTTAACCAAACCTATTGTAGGTAAGGTATGGTTGAAAGGACATTAGTATCAGGTGGAATATGAGGGTCTTCATCTCATATGTCCATCTTGTGGACATTATGAGCATCTTGGTAGAGATTGCAGTTCTGCTAATCGTAAAGAGGACGTTGTTGGTGGTTTAGACAAACAAGTTCATTCATCAACCTCGCTAGCCGGCTTTGGTGGCACGTCAGTACTAATGCAAGAGGATGGGCCAATTCATGTCCAAAATCAAGGTATTGTGGTAGAGGACTTTACAGATGATTTGCATAGGGAATGGCTGGTTGTTTCTAAAAGGAAGCATAACGGTAAAGGAAAAATTAAAGACCATATTCATCAACATTCAAAATTTAAGGCAAATCGAGTGGCGGTTACTATTAACATTAATGAAGGTATTAAAAAGAAACTTGTGGCTACTAATGGAGTGGCAATTTCTTCACTGTTTACTAATAAGTCAAAGAATGGGCCCTTTATTCAAGTTAACATGGAAGACCATGGACCATGTGGGTTAAAATACTTGCCCAAGAGAAAACGGGCCTGCAAAGAAGCTTCCTTGGGTAACCAAAATTCTGCCAGTACCCCTCACTTGTCTTCCCTGCTAGAACGCAAATCTACTACTATGTAGAAAAACATGGGTGTTTATGAAGCTAAACCAGCAGAGGTGTTGGTGCCCGTTAGTGGTGGAGGGAGAGCAAAGTCTGTGCCGAACCTGCCTTTGATGTCGCAAATGCGTAATAATTTGGGGGAGATCGTGCGATTAGAACCTCCAAACCATGGTGGTTTGGAATGGGTTTCCAATCTTGTGGTGGAAGGAGTTATGGAAGAAGATGAGCTTTTGGAAGTTGTGGCAGAAATACCCATGCTTGGAGGAGAATGTATAACAGGTGCTTGCCATCAAGCCATGGAAACGTTGTTTTCCTAAGCGTGCATTGTTTGTCTGTTTCTTTTCTTCCTTATGATTGAATTCAAAGAGATGTCTACTCTCTCCTGAAACATCAGGGGAGTTGCTAATAGTACTGCCAAGAGGCAGGTTCACCAATTGGTGTTGAAATATAAGCCAAGTTTATTTTTTATTTTGGAAACCCATGTTGCTTTTGCCATGGTAGAGCATTTTTTTGCAGCAATTAGGTTATAATCCAATAGTTATTAAGGAAGCTTGTGGTCATGCTGGTGGTATTTGGATTCTTGCAGCCCATAGTGGTTATTCATTTAGTGTGTTCGTAAAAATTACCCAATCAGTTGCTGTGAAAATTGGTTTGGCTTAAAGGGAATGGTTTTGTTTTGCCATTTATGCTAGTCTTGTTCCAGCTACTTGGAGCTTGCTTTGGGATCATCTTGTTCAATTGAGAAATCAAATTCATTTGCTTTGGCTCTTGATGGGAGATTTTAATGAAGTTTTGTTACCCTCTGAAATCATGGGAGGGGCTTTTGTTTTCTCTCGGTCTTACCAGTTTTCTGAAGTCATTGAGAAGTGAAATTTGGTGGATTTGGGAGCTATTAGTGTAACACCCTTCCTAGGGCATCACATTTCCGACTACCAACTCCTAATCTGTAAATTAGTTCATAAAAAGTTTGAGTTATAAAATATGAGTTTTAAAATTTCTTTTTGCGGAAATATAAATTTACTAATATTTATAAGTAATATTGAAAAATAGATTTAAATTGATTTAAACTCATATGACAAACACCACTTAATATTTAACAATTATTCAAGAAATATAAAACTCACAGACTCAATTTTAAACAGTAGTAAACCCCATGTCGGGTCCTACTTAATAGCACGGTACAACACTAACGAGAAAACTTAACATACTTATTCCTTCTCTTGTTCATCTTGATACATCAGATATTTGTTCCTTGTCAACACTGCACACCATCGAACCTGGGACAGCTACTTTTCAATGTTGTCACCAATCTCAGAGTATCTACCACCCGTTATGTCTAAGATAACTCGTTCCATCTATTATATGATTTTTACAACACAAGGTCAACCAAACAACATAACAAAGATGTGAGATCACCTACGCCAATACCAGCATGGTAGCATAGAGATAACACAAACAACACATCATACAGATATATCATATCATAATTACAATTATGCCATCATCATAATGTATAAGATAACAATAAATACAATAATGCCATCAATTATTATCTACGTATTCAACAGTTCAATTATCATAACCAATACTCAATAATGATGCATATGTTATGCATGTAGACTCAATGTCCTACTCCATGGAGGTTTTCAAAATTTCGAGAAGAATGCTTTGTTAATTGTCAGCCTTAGCCCAAAGACAATCTTCCAGATTAGCTCACAGACAATGCCCAACCTTAGCCCACAGACAATGTCCAGCTTTCGAAAAGAATCGTGTTCTTGTCGGGTATCGTCAATGCGTTGCAACGGACTGCATCGCCAAGTGGCATATGATCCAGCCTTAGCCCACAGACAAATATCCACTGGTCGACCGCCGTGCCTTGACGCCCCCAAGATCCATCATAGTCCTCACTATCAATTCACATTCTCTCTTCAACCGCAAGGGTCACAATAGCATCAGCTATTAATTTTTGTTCAAAATTCAACATATGCCTCAATGCATATTTTTCCAATGCAAGTATAATGCACCAATGCCAATCACAAGCAAAATTCACAATTTCATATTCAGGGTCTACACAATGGCTCATTCTCAATTCAATTTCATAATCTCATAATCAGGGTCCACACACTGGCCCAACAATATCTTTACTGTATTTTTCCATTGCTACATCATATTATCGCGTTTTCATAGTCACAAAATACTTTCGTCGTGTTTTCACAATCGCGCAACATTTCTGTTCTGTTTTCATAATTTCGCAACACTTCTGTTGTATTTTCAAATCACGTATTGTTTTTCAACGTTTTCTCAATCACGTAAAAATATTTACACGTTTCTCAAATCGCGTAGCAATTTCCCATTATTTTCACAATCGCATAACTTAAAAATTATTCTTTTAGGTCGCATAAACCATTTTTCATCATTTTTGAAATCACGTAAAAATATTCTCTCATTATTCAATCACGTAGTGATTTTTCAACAATATTTCAATCGCGTAAAATATTTAAACGCTTTCCAATTCGCGTAGAAATATTTAAACATTTTTCAAATCGCCTAGCTTTAAAAATCACGTTTTTAAGATACGTAAAACATTTTTCAACATTTTACAATCACGTAAAATATTTCTCAATATTCCAAACATTATTTTGGACCTTCAAATAAATCAATATAATTTTCAACACGTTTTTCAATTCGCGTAGCTTAAAAATCACTTTTTTTTTTAAGATACGTAAAATATTTTTCACCATTTTTTCATTACGAAAAATATTTCTCAACCTTCAAAAATTCCATTTCAACCTTTTTCAAAATAATATGACTTCTCACATTATTTTCCACATTTGCTTACTCAAGAAAATCCTTTTCACAATATATTCCACAAATTCACAATTCCATTGAATTAAATCAATGTTTCTAACTTTAAAAAATTACTAACGCTCTCCAAAACCCAAAGAATGAGTTACACGTTAGAAAATATCAAATCACTATTATATTCTCTATTTTTCTCAAATCAATTCTAAAATCAATTCTCTTCAAAATAAACTGAGGTTCAAATACTTGCAACCTCTCTTTTCCATGTACATACAAAAATTCATTTCTCAAGTGTTAAAACACTCCATTCCCTTTCTAATTTTCTTGTATTAAATCAAGTTATATTTTCACTTTGAAAATCACTTTGTTCATAAAATCAGGGCATTACAAGCCTTAAAAAAAATGTGGACATGACTATTGAAATCATCAAAACATTTTTCCTTCTAAGTTAATATGGTTTTACACAAACAAAACCATTAAAAACTTTGTTTCAAAACCGTGAGACTCATGGTCAAAAAAACCAATTCATTTGTTCATTTTCATTTTTTACTTTCTTTGCAAGTCCATTTTCACTTTCTTTGCAAATCCTTTTTCACTTTCTTTGCAAATCCATTTTCACTTTCTTTGCAAATCCTTGAAATCAACATGGCTATTTTCATTTAAAACTCATGTTTAGTAAAATACTTAGAATCTTTTTACACAAAATAAATTAATAAAATCCTTCAAAAACTGTGTTCATGTACCCTTTAAAAAAATAAACCCTTTGTTTATTTTCCTTGTTTTTCTAAACATCCATTTTCATCATTCATGAAAATATTAATTTTGTGAACACCTATCTTGAGGTGTCTTGGCCGAAATTCACCATTTCTAGGGACAAAAAATTAATTCCCTTGTTCTTGAAAAATTTCAACATAAACTCTAATCATGAGTGTCAAAACTGTGACCATTCCTCCTTGGCCATTGGAGCCAAAAAGTGATTTTCTTTTCCATCATCACATCATGACATACACATGCATATTTCATCATATATACCATAAGCTACCATAAGCATGCCATAATCAAAAGCAATAAATCATGCAAACCATACAAAGCATGAACAAATAAATTAAACACATAAACACTCACAAATAATTACATGACCATGGATATGAATCCTCACATGGATTCATCATCCATCAAATATAAGACCATCTCTCACCACCATACTTGGTTGGTGAGATGGATCTCCCTCTTACCTCTTGAAGATCCTTAAAAGCTCTTTGTTTTGCTTCTTTTTCCAAATCCTTCACCACCAAAAGCTTCTCAAATACAAAACAAAACATGTATTTATTAGTAAATCAAGCTTGAACAAGAAGAACCATGGATCAAACATGACTTAGAACATGAAAAAGAAGAGAAGAAATGAAGTTTCCTTACACTTCACTTCAAAAACCTTAGAACTTGCTCTTAGAAAAACTCCTTCAAAATGAATGATTTAGAGAAAGTCTCCAACATAAAAGTTGCTTAGAATAAGGTAAGGATTCAAGAAATATGGTTGTTTGCAATTAAAGAGTGGTGGAAGATATATTTGGGTGTCATGGCCGAACCAAGCTTGGAGAGAAAATGGAAGAGTTGTCTTGTTTTTGTTTCTTGAGAAAGATGATAGAAAAGATGATAAACTAAGATAGAAATGCATGAAATGAATTTTGGCCCCCTTCCTCCTATGCATTGCTGTAGAGTGAAGAGAGAAAAGAGTGAATTATTTGGGCAATTAATTGATACTAAATCATTGAGAGAAAAAGTGATAAAGTAAGATAGCAAATGCATGAATTAATTTTGGCCCTCTTTTTTCCTTGCATTGCCGTTGAGAGTGAGTGAGAAATGAGTGAATAATTAAAGTGTTAGTCAAATACACCAAATTATTGGAAAGTTTCCAAGTGATAGTAACAAACTTGGACCATTGGATCTTCTTCCTCCTTTAATCTTAGCCATTAGATGAAGCTACTAAATGGATGGTCAAGATCTCTCCTTCCATGTTGCCATCTAAGGGTCACAATTGAAGTCCAAGCAATTATATAAGACCAAATTTCAACCATAGATTAAATCAATGGTTGAGATTCAATCTTGAAAGTCCAAGCAATTATTTGAAGCATTCTAAGCCATTGATTAATTCAATGGTTAGGATTTAGGTAGACTTTAAGTTAAAAGACTTAATCTAGGCCATTGGACATTTCTCCTTTAAATTCTAGCCATTAGATGTGTCTCCAAAATGAAGGATCAAGATTTCTCCTTCAAATTTTACATCCAATGGCCATAAGTGGTCCTTGCTACTTTTTAAGCCCAAATCTCCACCATATATTAAATTAACATCCAATGGTCATAAATGGTCTTTGTTACTTTACAAGACCAAATCTCCACCCTTAATTAATTCTTCATCCAATGGTCATAAATGGTCTTTGTTACTTTACAAGACCAAATCCCTACCGTAGATTAAATCTATATCCAATGGTTACAAATGGTCATAGCCACTTTATATGACCAATTCTATACCGTTGATTAAATCGATGGTTGATATCAATGTCTTCCTTATTAAGCTTGTTTAGATTAAATCTCCACCATTGATTAGATCAATGGTGAACATCCAAAGCTTCCTAACTAAGTTTACTCCCACACCATTGATTAAATCAATGGTGATTATCCAATGCTTCTTTATTAAGTTTATTTCTCAACCGTTGATTAAATCAAAATCAAGTCTCCACCCTTGATTAAATCAATGGTGGATATCCAAACCACCAATGTTGACTTAAGCAGTATAATATTTATTTTTATATCTGCTATAACCCTACGAATAATATTTTTACTGTATTTTTATCGCCCGATAATTAAATACACTACAAAACATAGTACAAGAAAATTTCAAAAATTGTTTTCGAATTCAGGTTTAGTAAGATCCCCCTTCTCCGTCTAAACAGTACAAATTTTTCTATACGTAGAAAAATTTTCATTTTGCGGGACCCACCTAGGCCCACGTAAGGCCACCTGGGCTCATAAACAGTCCAAAAACAATCAGAGAAATATAAAAATTTCATAATCATCCACAAAAATCATAAAAATTATAAAACTAACAAAAATCAAGTCAGATTAATAAAAATCATTAAATATTTTCAAAAAGAAATAAAATATGAAGGTTCAGATATCTGACTCCAAAATAATATTAAAATAATACAAAACAACGTAAAAACTCTCAAAAATTCCTAAAAAATCACAAAAATTATAAAATCCACAGAAGTTGAGTCGGATTATTCAAAATAATTAAGAATAGCCTGAAATAAATAAAATATGAATTTTCGGGGTGTTACAATACTCCCCCTCTAAAAAGAAGTTTCGTCCTCGAAACTTGATAAACCTGATTTCACACCCTCAGAATAAATATAGATATTGTTCTTTTATCTTTTCTTCCAGTTCTCATATAGCTTCACCGCTTACGTCATTCCCTTCGACCAACGAAAACTCTGCCTCACGTTCAACTTTTCCTGAACCAACAGATATCTCAGACTCTTATAATTACTGAAAACATTAAATGTTGCTCCATAAAGAAAGTATCCTCATACTTCTAATATAAACTCAGCGGCTACCAACCCCCATTCATACGTAGAATAGTTTTTCTCATGTAACTTCAATTTCCTTGAAACATACGTTATAACTCTTCTATTCTGAATAGGCACACATCTTAAACTTTGACTAGTTGTAGCGTATGTTTTTAGACATAATTAATACCAGAGAAGTAATCAAACACATTTTCAACTCTTGAAAATTCTCCTTGTATACATCATTCCATACAAACGATTAATTCTTTCTGATAAGCTAGGTGAGATGTCCTACGATCTAGAAATTTTCCAGGATTTCCATAGTCTTTGACTTTTCTCACTGAAAAACTGTTTCAACCTTTGAAGAATCCACTACGCTTCCGCTGCGCCACTTTGATACTGCAACATGGATATAAACAGGAATATCCTTTCTTGCAATTTCAATATATGAAGGAAAACTATGGAGGTTTAGAAAGAAGAAAGTAGCGAAGCTATCTAATATGTTATCAGACATATCCAACAAGAATTTGATGTTGCCTGATTTTTAGGAATGAATTTTCTGGATTATTAACACTTTATTGAGACAATCTCATAAAAAGGATATGATTGAAAAATAACCAATCCGTTTCAAAAAATCAAATCTATTTATGAAAGAGATAAATAGATCAAACTAACACAAAAATTTGATCTATAACAACAATAGGATAATTTGAATAACTTGAATAGCTCGATAGGCTAAAAATAGAAACAAAAATAAACAAGTTAGAAGATAACAAAAACACAGATAACTCTAATTGATCTACACGATCATATGCCATAGAGGAATGAGTTACCTCCAGAATTATACAGTACAATCAAAGGATCACTTTCTGTGACACAATCTTCTTTGCTTAAGTTTTCAGTCTGGGGTACTTTTGCTCCACTTGGAGAATCGACGCTGCATTCTACTTGAGATATCGAAGCACGTTTATTACTAACAGATGACTTCGTCTTTGATGGAACACAATCTTTGGAAATGTGTCCAGGTTTTTCACACTTGAAACAAATTTTTTTCCTTGAACGTACAATCTTTCGTTAGGTGCCCATTTCCACACTTTTGACATTTCGGTGCAGATGTCACGGTCAAACCAAACCTGCCACTACTAGTACTTCCTTCACAAGATTGCTATTGTTGTTCACTTCCTGGAGATTGCGAATACGTTTTCTGCTGGAATCGCTTGACCTTACGATTTCTCCTTCTTCGTAACCAATATGGTCCAACATTACAGGGTCTCTCATCCTGAGACTGATTCAACTCTAACAAAATCTTAGCTTCGGCTATCAATTCTTGCTGCTGAACAATCTTCTGAGTTTGCTGTATAATTACATCAACCATTTTTCGTATTACTTCTAAAGTTGCAGTCATATCACCATCATTACGTCTCACTTCCACACACGTACGTCTATCATAAGCCATCGTCCTCTCTTTAAAGACACACAAATCAAAATATAATGGAAACCAGATGTAACCATTTCAAATAATATTATTTCCTTTTGGAAATCAAACACACAGAGAACACAACACAAGCAAAATAGACCTAACCACAAATCTCAAAAGACTCAAACCTGGCTCTGATACCAAGTAATGTAACACCCTCCCTAGAGCATCACATTTCCGACTACCAACTCCTAATCTGTAAATTAGTTCATAAAAGGTTTGAGTTATAAAATATGGATTTTAAAATTTCTTTTCGCGGAAATATAAATTTACAAATATTTGTAAGTAATATTGAAAAATAGATTTAAACTGATTTAATTTCATATGACAAACACCACTTAATATTTAACAATTATTCAAGAAATATAAAACTCACAGACTCAATTTTAAACAGTAGTAAACCCCATGTCGGGTCCTACTTAATAGCACGGTACAACACTAACAAGAAAACTTAACATAGTCATTCCTTTTCTTGTTCATCTTGATACATCAGATATCTGTTCCTTGTTAACACTGCACACCATCGAACCTGGGACAGTCACTTTTCAATGTTGTCACCAATCTCAGAGTATCTACCACCCGTTATATCTAAGATAACTCGTTCCATCTATTATATGATTTTTACAACACAAGGCCAACCAAACAACATAACAAAGAGGTGAGATCACCTATGCCAATACCAGCATGGTAGCATAGAGATAACACAAACAACACACCATACAGATATATCATATCATAATTACAATTATGCGATCATCATAATGTATAAGATAACAATAAATATAATAATGCCATCAATTATTATCCAAGTATTCAACAATTCAATTATCATAACCAATACTCAATAATGATGCATATGTTATGCATGTAGACTCAATGTCCTACTCCATGGAGGTTTTCACAATTTCGAGAAGAATGCTCTGTTAATTGTCAGCCTTAGCCTAAAGACAATCTTCCAGATTAGCCCATAGACAATGCCCAGCCTTAGCCCACAGACAATGTCCAACTTTCGAAAAGAATCGTGTTCTTGTCGGGTATCGTCAATGCGTTGCAACGGACTGCATCGTCAAGTGGCATATGGTCCAGCCTTAGTCCACAGACAAATATCCACTAGTCGATCGTCGTGCCTTGACGCCCCCAAGATCCATCATAGACCTCACTATCAATTCACATTCTCTCTTCAACCACAAGGGTCACAATAGCATCAGCTATTAATTTTTGTTCAAAATTCAACATATGCCTCAATGCATATTTTTCCAATGCATGTATAATGCACCAATGTCAATCACAGGCAAAATTCATAATTTCATATTCAGGGTCTACACACTGGCCCATTCTCAATAATCTCATAATCAGGGTCCACACACTGGCCCAACAGTATCTTTACTGTATTTTTCCATTGCGAAATCATATTATCGCGTTTTCATAGTCACAAAACACTTTCGTCGTGTTTTCACAATCGCGCAACATTTCTGTTACATTTTCATAATTTCGCAACACTTCTGTTGTATTTTCAAATCACGTATTGATTTTTTAAAATTTTCTCAATCACGTAAAAATATTTACACATTTCTCAAATCGCGTAGCGATTTTCCATCATTTTCACAATCGCATAACTTAAAAATCATTCTTTTAAGTCGCATAAACCATTTTCCATCTTTTTTGAAATCACGTAAAAATATTCTCTCATTATTCAATTACGTAATGATTTTTCAACAATATTTCAATCGCGTAAAATATTTAAACGCTTTCCAATTCGCGTAGAAATATTTAAACATTTTTCAAATCACCTAGCTTTAAAAATCACGTTTTTAAGATACGTAAAACATTTTTTAACATTTTACAATCACGTAAAATATTCCTCAATATTCCAAACATTATTTTGGACTTTCAAATAAATCAATATCATTTTCAACACGTTTTTCAAATTGCGTAGCTTAAAAATCACTTTTTTTTAAGATACGTAAATTATTTTTCACCATTTTTTCATTACGAAAAATATTTCTCAACCTTCAAAAATTCCATTTCAACCTTTTTCAAAATAATATGACTTCTCACATTATTTTCCACATTTTCTTACTCAAGAAAATCCTTTTCACAATATATTCCACAAATTCACAATTCCATTGAATTAAATTAATGTTTCTAACTTTAAAAAATTACTAACGCTCTCCAAAACCCAAAGAATGAGTTACATGTTAGAAAATATCAAATCACTATTATATTCTCTATTTTTCTCAAATCAATTCTAAAATCAATTCTCTTCAAAATAAACTGAGGTTCAAATACTTGCAACCTCTCTTTTTCATTTACATACAAAAATTCATTTCTTAAGTGTTAAAACATTCTGATTCCCTTTCCAATTTTCTTGTATTAAATCAAGTTATATTTTCACTTTGAAAATCACTTTGTTCATAAAATCAGGGCATTACAAGCCTTAAAAAAAATGTGGACATGACTATTGAAATCATCAAAACATTTTTCCTTCTAAGTTAATATGGTTTTACACAAACAAAACCATTAAAAACTTTGTTTCAAAACCGTGAGACTCATGGTCATAAAAACCAATTCCTTTGTTCATTTTCATTTTTCACTTTCTTTGCAAGTCCTTTTTCACTTTCTTTGCAAATCCATTTTCACTTTCTTTGCAAATCCTTGAAATCAACATGGCTATTTTCATTTAAAACTCATGTTTAGTAAAATACTTAGAATCTTTTTACACAAAATAAATCAATAAAATCCTTCAAAAACTGTGTTCATGTACCCTTTAAAAAAATAAACCCTTTGTTTATTTTCCTTATTTTTCTAAACATCCATTTTCATCATTCATGAAAATATTAATTTTGTGAACACCTATCTTGAGGTGTCTTGGCCGAAATTCACCATTTCTAGGGACCAAAAATTAATTCCCTTGTTCTTGAAAAATTTCAACATAAACTCTAATCATGAGTGTCAAAACCGTGATCATTCCTCCTTGGCCATTGGAGCCAAAAATTGATTTTCCTTTCCATCATCACATTATGGCATACACATACATATTTCATCATATATACCATAAGCTACCATAAGCATGCCATAATCAAAAGCAATAAATCATGCAAACCATACAAAGCATGAACAAATAAATTAAACACATAAACACCCACAAATAATTACATGACCATGGATATGAATCCTCACATGGATTCACCATCCATCAAATATAAGACCATCTCTCACCACCATACTTGGTTGGTGAGATGGATCTCCCTCTTACCTCTTGAAGATCCTCAAAAGCTCTTTATTTTGTTTCTTTTTCCAAGTCCTTCACCGCCAAGAGCTTCTCAAATACAAAACAAAACATGTATTTATTAGTAAATCAAGCTTGAACAAGAAGAACCATGGATCAAACATGACTTAGAACATGAAAAAGAAGAGAAGAAATGAAGTTTCCTTACACTTCACCTCAAAAACCTTAGAACTTGCTCTTGGAAAAACTCCTTGAAAATGAATGATTTAGAGAAAGTCTCCAACATGAAAGTTGCTTAGAATAAGGTAAGGATTCAAGAAATATGGTTGTTTGAAATTAAAGAGTGGTGGATGGTATATTTGGGTGTGATGGCCGAACCAAGCTTGGAGAGAAAATGGAAGAGTTGTTTTGTTTTTGTTTCTTGAGAAAGATGATAGAAAAGATCATAAAGTAAGATAGAAATGCATGAAATTAATTTTGCCCCCCTTCCTCCTATGCATTGTCGTAGAGTGAAGAGAGAAAAGAGTGAATTATTTGGGCAATTAATTGATACTAAATCATTGAGAGAAAAAGTGATGAAGTAAAATGCATGAATTGATTTTGGCCCCCCTTTTTCCTTGCATTGCCGTTGAGAGTGAGTGAGAAATGAGTGAATAATTAAAGTGTTAGTCAAATGCACCAAATTATTGGAAAGTTTCCAAGTGATAGTAATAAACTTGGACCATTGGATCTTCTTCCTCCTTTAATCTTAGCCATTAGATGAAGCTACTAAATGGATGGTCAAGATCTCTCCTTCCATGTTGCCATCTAAGGGTCACAATTGAAGTCCAAGCAATTATATAAGACCAAATTTCAACCATAGATTAAATCAATGGTTGAGATTCAATCTTGAAAGTCCAAGTAATTATTTGAAGCATTCTAAGCCATTGATTAATTCAATGGTTAGGATTTAGGTAGACTTTAAGTTAAAAGACTTAATCTAGGCCATTGGATCTTTTTCCTTTAAATTCTAGCCATTAGATGTGTCTCCAAAATGAAGGGTCAAGATTACTCCTTTAAACTTTACATCCAATGGTCAGAAATGGTCCTTGCTACTTTTTAAGACCAAATCTCCACCATATATTAAATTAACATCCAATGGTCATAAATGGTCTTTGTTACTTTACAAGACCAAATCTTCACCCTTAATTAATTCTTCATCCAATGGTCATAAATGTTCTTTGTTACTTTACAAGACCAAATACCTACCGTAGATTACTCCCACACCATTGATTAAATCAATGGTGATCATCCAATGCTTCTTTATTAAGCTTATTTCTCAACCGTTGATTAAATCAAAATCAAGTCTACACCCTTGATTAAATCAATGGTGGATATCTAAACCACCAATGTTGACTTAAGCAGTATAATATTTATTTTTATATCTGCTATAACCCTACGAATAATATTTTTACTGTATTTTTATCACCCGATAATTAAATACACTACAAAATATAGTACAAGAAAATTTTAAAAATTGTTTCTGAATTCAGGTTTAGTAAGATCCTTCTTCTCCGTCTAAACAGTACAAATTTTTCTATGTGTAGAAAAATTTTCACTTTGCGAGACCCACCTGGGCTCACGTAAGGCTGCCTGGGCCCACAGACAGCCCAAAAACAATCAGAGAAATATAAAAATTTCATAATCATCCACAAAAATCATAAAAATTATAAAACTTACAAAAATCAAGTCAAATTAATAAAAATCATTAAGAATTTTAAAAAAGAAATAAAATACGAAGGTTCGTATGCAGGCCCAAAATAATATTAAAATAATAAAAAAACTTAAAAACTCCCAAAAATTCCTAAAAAATCACAAAAATTATAAAATCCACAGAAGTCGAGTCAAATTATTCAAAATAATTAAGAATAACCCGAAATAAATAAAATACGAATTTTTGGGGTGTTACAATTAGGAGTAAATTTACTTGGAGTAGGAACTGCAAGGGGAATAACTGGGTTTCTAAAAGGTTAGACTATGGAATTGCTGGACTGGCATCTTAGATTTCTTGAGGCTTTTGTGGAGCACTTGTGTAGGGTTTATTCTGACCATAATCCTATTCTGCTTCGCTGCGAGGCATCTTTCTTACGTACTAGTGAACGTCCTCTCAGGTTTGTTGCAAGTTCATCTGTGCATCGTGATTATCTTAGTTTAGTAGATCATGCTTGGAAAAATGATCATCTTATTATTGCCAATAAACTTGAGTTAGTGAAAAATGCTTCTGTTAAGTTTAATAAGGAGATCTTTGGAAATATTTTCAAAAATAAGTGTCGCTTAGAAGCTAGATTAAGGGAAATTCAGCAGCAACTTGAATTTTCCAATTCTTCTGACCTTATTCTTTTTGAAAGAAATCTCCATAAGGATTATCAAGAGGTTTTGAGACAAGATGAGTTGTTATGGTATCAAAAATCTCATAAGAAATGGGTGAAGTTTGGCGATCACAACACGAAGTTTTTTCATGCTCAAACTATTTTTTGAAGACACGGGAATCACATCAATGGTCTTTTTGTTGATAACACTTGGTGTCCTGATGATGAAACTCTAAGAAGGGAGGCTCATAGATATTTCAAATCTATTTTTTGTTCAAATGAGAGATGTCAATTGAATGCTTTGAATCCCTTCAATTGTTCTACGTCTTAGCTCTGCTGCTTGTAATGATTTGTTAAAGCCAATTTCTAAGGAGATCTTTGTTGTTTTATTTGGCATGGACTTTTATAAGGCTCTGAGACGAGATGGGTTCCAACCTTTCTTCTTTAAACAGTATTGGGATGTGGTAGGAGATGATGTTTGGAAAGTGGTCAAGGAAGCTTTTGTCACAGGAGCCTTTGACCCTTGGCTTGCTGAGACTTTAATTGCCTTAATTCCTAAGGCTGAGCCACCAATACACCTAAAAGAGTTTAGACCGATTAGCCTTTGCAATGTAGTGTTCAAGCTTGTAACCAAGGTTTTGGTCAATAGATTGTGCTCTTTCTTGGATGAGGTTATTAGTCCCCTCCAGAGTAGTTTTATCCTAGGCGGAGGAACTTTTGAAAATGCTATTATTGCTCAGGAAGTAATTCATTACATGCAGCGTGCTAGAGATAAAAAAAGGTACTCTTCTTTTTAAAATGGATCTTGAAAAAGGTTATGATAGAGTTAATTGGGACTTCTTGTGTATCACTTTACATGATTTTGGATTTCCTGATGTTAGTATCAATCTAATCATGCACTATGTTACTTTGTCCACTTTATCCATGGTATGGAATGATTCTAAGTTGCCAGCCTTTGCCCCGAATAAGGGGTTATGATAGGGTGATCCCCTTTTCCCTTATTTATTTGTCTTGTGTATGGAAAAACTTGCTTTATTGATATCTGAGAAAATTAATTCAGGTGCTTGGCTTCCGGTAAAGATATCTAAAAATGGTCATGCAATATCACAGCTATTTTTTGCTGATGACCGCTTCTTGTTTGTTAAGGCTAAAGCTTCTCAGGTCTAGCTTGTTACTAATGTTCCTGATGAGTTTTGTCTTGCATCTGGTCTTAAAGTGAATCTTGACAAATTCAAAGCTATTAGTTCTAGGAATATGTTAAGAAGGAAGTGTATGAAATTCATGGCCATCTCGTCCATCTGGTTTACCACAAATCTAGGAAAGTATATTGGTTTTCCTTTATTGACGGATAGGGTCAAGAAGCAGGACTTTGCTTATGTTGTTTAAATTTTGCACTCTAGATTGGTAGGATGGAAGAGTCTGTTATTAAATAAGGTTGGTCGTCTTACTTTGATTAACATGGTGCTTACTACAATGCCTAGTTACCTGATGTAAATTATGTGAATTCCTAGTGATATTTGTGATGCTATTGATGTTACTGTTTGCAGGTTCTTCTAGCAAAAAAATCAAAACAAACTCATAGCTTTCCTTTAGTGAAATGGGATGTAGTTATGCAACCCAAGAAAATAAGGGGTCTTGGTATTCGAAGAGCTCAGTTATGTAATCTTGCTCTTCTTGACAAGTTGGTTTGGAGTCTTATTTGTAAGAAAGACGAATTTTAGGTTCAAATCCTTGCTAATAAATATTTTAAAGATTCTTCTTTTCTTTCGGCAGTGGCTAGGAATAGAGATTCTTATACTTGGAGATCTATAACAAAGACATTAGTAGTGTTTATGGATGGTTACCAGTATAGAGTTGGAAACAGATCTATCTTTTTTAGTTTGACAAATGGCTTGAGGATAGGCGTTTGTGTGATCTGGTTCATTTTTTAGATATTCAATATACTCATTTGTTGATATCTGATGTGTTTGTTAATCAGATTTGGCATCTTGACGAGTTAGCTACAATTATTCCTCATAAGTTTTCCTCTTTAATCCAAGCAACTTTAATGCCTCACAATTGTAGCATCCAAGATATAATTGTTTGAGCTACAAAAACTTCAAGTATCTATACAGTAAAGTATAGGTATTCTTGGCTTCTTTGAGAGAGAAAGCTTACTTCAACCTGAGCAAGCGAATTAGAGTTGGATATAGAGGATTAGTTCTCCAGAAAAATTGTGTTTTTTCTTTGGTTGATTTGGCATGACACTCTTCCTACATGTTCAATGAGAGAGCGAAGGAAGTTGACTTTTGATCCTTCATGTGGTCGTTGTGCTTGCCTACTAAAAGATGTGCTTCACTGCCTTCGTAATTGTCCAAAGGCGAGAAGGATTTGGGACTAGTTAGGTCTATAATAATTTTTTTCATTTCCCCTAATATAAAAGAGTGAATTCTTTCCTTTTTGCATGGTTCTTATGCTACTATTTTCCTTGTTGGTATTTGCTAGATTTGGAGTGCACACAATGATGAACTTTTATTTTCTAGTGCTTGGAAGAAGTATGAGCTTATTAGGAAAATAATTATAATGATGGAGGACTTGTGTACTGGTTTCTGTAGTTTTGGTTTTAACCATCCTTGTAGTTCTTTCCTGGTTTGTTGGGATAAGCCTCCATATAATTTCTTTAAAATGAATGTTGATGGTAGTTCATTGGGTAATCCATGGAGGTCTAGGTGCGGTGTGCTGATAAGAAACAGCGATGGTGATTGGATTTGCAAGTTCTCTTCCTATATTGGGATCACAACAAATCTTCATGCTGATCTTCTTGGTATCTTTATAGGTCTCCATTTTGCTTGGGATCAGGGGTTTAGAATGCTTATTTGTCACTTTAACTCTCAAGAGGTTATCAATTTGATAGCTAATCAAACATCTATAATCCACAAGTGTGCTTGCATAATCGAAGATATTAGGCTCTTATTATCTAAGGATTGGTCTGTCACGATGGAGCATACTTTGAGGGAGGGTAATTCCAATGCAAATTGGTTTGCTAAGGATGGTTCAAGAATGATGACATCTTCAAGATCTGGACGTTGCCTCCTCAGGAGATAAGTCCAATGCTTCTCATTGATGCCATGAGCATTCTTTTCATTAGAACTTATTTTGTTTATTTCCTTGTTTGTTTATATTTAGTTGTACCTAAAAAAAAACTGTGTTATGTTAAACTTAACATATGAGCACATATAACATATTAAAATGTGTATTGGCCTAAAATTTTTCAAACCGTGCACATGGCATGTGTGACAAAATAATAAAAAATCTTTTTCCTCTCTCTATCTTCTCTTTTTTCTTCCTCTCTTAACCAACTCATTCTGCATTTTGTTCTAGAAGTCTACATGAACAAATCAGATTAGATGAAAATGGCACTAACTTGTTTTGCTAGATTGAGAGGCGAGTGAAGTTGCTCCTATGCAAGTATAGGTGCTCCGAGCTAACGATGAAAAATGTGCATCACCAGATTGTGATTGAGGGCGATCAAGTGGTTTGATTGTTACTGTGGTCAAGTCATAAAGGAGGAAGTTCTTGTTACTGAATCACTTCACTCTCTGAGTTTGATGCTTGATTCCATAGAAAACCCCATAATTTTAAGTACCCCTATTGCCAAAGTTGAGATTTTGTTGTTGTGCAATTCTGTATTTCGAGGTTGAACCGTTGTCGCAAACGAGCGGCGGGAGCAGCGAACAAATAAATTATTAGGAGTTGCCACCAAATTTTTTTTGAAATAGAAAAAATTAGAAAATATTTCTTAGAAAATAATCTTTGAAATCAAATTAAATTTGGGAGTCGGTTATATATAGGGAAGAATAGAAACTTAATCTCATTGCACCCCTAACACATCCTTCCTAAAACGGTTACCCTAAGATCATTGTGCAAAACTTGATAATCTCATAATGCATTTGTTTCACCCTTTCGTAAAAAAGATAAACTAAAAAATAATAATTTCTGAAAATTTGAATTTTTGCATGACAGAATAGATGTTCTGCTCCTACGTATCCTCAGGTGCAGTGAGAAACTTAAAGTCACGTATTTCTTTATAAAATTCTTGTGAGTTGGTTAATTTTAACTTTGAAAAAAAATTATTTTAAAAATTCATTTGATTTTTTTTGTTTAAAAAAAAATTAAATCATCAAGTTGTCACAACTCAGATGATTATAAAAGTTATAGGATTAACAAGCCGTCACAACTCAAGTAATCTCATTTTATTCTTTTAAAAAAAGTTCAATTATTTTTTTAATATTTTTTTCTATTTTTAGCCCAATGAACCCTTAATCTAAGCCTATTTTCCCAAAAAAAAAAAACTATCAGAATTTGAAAATCAGAAAAACATCACAAAGATAAGCTCACGGAAGAAAGGGAAAAAATGGGGGGGGGGGGGGGTTCATTTTTTTTTGGTTGGTTGTAGAGGCAAGGGTGACGGAGATGAAGGACAGTAGCACGCCGACGCAGCTAGACGCGGTCCAGATCCGACGCGCCAGTGGTTGATGCATATCGGGTTCGATGATGCGATGCATGCTTGGCGGGTCTGGTTCGAGTGTCGCGAGTTTTAGCCAGTTTAAGGGAGCGATTTGCAACGCAGGTGTGATGTTACGCAGTGGAACGTTGTTGGTAGCCACGGCGAGGCAGACGAGCATGGGTGCATAATTACGATTTGTGACTCACACAAATCGGATCTAGTTGGTTCCGATCTGGGCCCGACGGGTAGCTGGCCAGATCCAGTTCTGGTGGGGCGGTTGACAACGTGGAGGATGTGGCGAGCTGGAGACTAGACACGGTTCAGATCTAGTTCTGAATAGACTCAGTTGGGCGATTGGTGGGGTGCTTTTCGGTTGGGCGATGGTGAATGTTTTTTTTTTTGAAAGTTGAAGATGAAATGATGGTGGGTGAGATGATGTTTATAGAAGAGGTTGCTTATATAGGTAATGAAGATGGTGGTGATATAGGTGATGAAGAGGGATTGTTGTTATGGTGAATGATAAATGTTGGAGGTGGTAGTTTGAATAGGTGGTGTAGTGAGTGTTTTTTGGTGGTTGAAGACGGTGGTAATGGAGGTGATGAATGTGAGGTGAGAGAGTATTGTGTAAAGGTTGCTACAATGATTTGCTGCTGATAGGAGGCTACGTGATGGATAGAATAATATGGCTAGGGTATTAATTTTAAGTTGAAGTCCTGAAAAGCGTATAGGTTATGGTTTTTTATAGGAAAAATCAAGGTTTGAAGAGGGATGGTGATAAGGTTTAGAATAAGTTTGTTTATGATGAGTTTGTTTATGATGACTACTGAAGTTTGTTTAGGATGAGTTTAATGATAAGTTATGGTTTGTTTAGGATAAGTTTAATGACAAGTTATGGTTTGTTTAGGATATGTTTAATGGCATATGAGTTATGAGATGGGTAATGGGTCAATAGATCAGGTTATGAGCTAATGGGTCGGTTATGAGTTTTTGCTAGAAAATTGAACCATGTTATTTTTTATTTATTCTCCTTTTTTATTTTTTATTTTTTTCTCTTTCTTTTCTTTTTCCTTTTTTTTTTCTTTTTTTCTTTAGCAAAACCATGTTAATGCCCCAGACAAAATTAGATGTTCACAGTTGTCCCTCTTTACTTGTTCCTTATTAGATAAAAAGAATAACTGCATTTTTTCATTTTATCATTGTAAAGCACAAGTAAAGACATGAACTTGAATTTAGTTCGAGAATGCACATTGTAATACTCTTAAGTACATGTTAGACTGGTAAATGGTTACCGAAGGTAGCATTTGACTTGTTTAGCATGTCAGTAAAGTTTTGTGACAATCTGAGTTCATTTAGGCACTTAGTTGCAACATAGAAGTTGTAAAATGGCTTAAAATGACTCAGATAATAGCATAAGTTGCTAAGTTAAGAGAAATAAACATAGAGAGTTTATTTCTAGGTCACAAATAAGCCAAGTAAGATGTGGTAAAAGTTTTAAGAGAATCGGAGTCAGTTTGGTATTTTTAGGCATACAGGTTGTGCTTTTAATGCCGGATTGATTCCTAGCAGATATAGAAAATGATGAGAATTGTGAAACAATAATTTAGATGAATCTTATGATTTATTCTAAAGTTGTTAGAAGCAGGGAAACTCGAATTAGTACAATTCGGGTGTCCATAGCAGATATAAGTTTCAGTGTAGAAACTTAAGTTAATCTTTTCCCGTAATTACCTCCACGTCCCACCCCCTTATATCTCCCTTCTCCCTCGGCAGAGAATAAAACCAGAGGAAAGAAAAGAAAAGAAAGAAAAGGGGAGAAGAAGAAGGAGAAAGGGGAAGAAGGGAAGAAGGAGAGGAAGAGGAAGATCAAGGTTCAAGGTTCAAGGCTTCAAGTCTTCAAGAGGTAGGGGTTTAGAGCTTTTATTCATCTCTTTTCTCTATGTATGCATATAGATACATAATATGCTAATTTGAGTTTTAGAGATGTTAGATGAGTTTGGCTTGCATAGAAGTGTTTCTTGGGTCATTTATGACTTGTCTATAGCATCAGTTTAAGTAAGAAGACCCTTGAATCACAAAGTGAGCCTTAAGTTAAAGAATGAAGAATTTTAGCCATAATCCATATTAAGAGATTTAAGAGAGTAATTGATGTTCCTAAATGTTAAAGAACTGATTAGGGACTTAGAATTACTTAGAATTTGGATTGAAATGGCTTGGAATCAGCAGAAATGACCAATAGAACAGTAAATCCGTAGCTGCAGAATTCTGCAGAACCAGGGTTCTGCTGATGGCGCCGCAGCGTGAGAGTTTTTCGCCGGGAATGCCGCGGCGTAAAGGATGCATGCCGCGGCGTGAGGCTAAAAATTAGCCCAGCAGTAGCCCTCGAGAGAAGGGCGCCGCGGCGTGCAAATGCTGTGCCGCGGCGTGAGACCCTGAAGCTCCAAAATGATGTTTTTGGGATGTTCTGAGGTGCTATAGTTAATGGAATCATTGAGACATGTTTCCTAAGTGTGTTAAGGCACAAGTTGGGATATTTTCAAGTGGAAAATATCTAGCCATCAAGTATGAGAAAGCATAGGCTTTTAAGCATCCTAAAGGAAAGGTTTGCTTTAAGTAATGACATTGCACTTTAGGCAACTTAATGTTGCAATTGATATCACTTAAAATGTGATGAGATAGTGCAATAGAGATGAATAATAGTATTCACTCTAGTAGAGAATAATGAGAAAGGTATGAACCTTAGGAAATCCAAGAATAGTGGATTACCTTAGGAAGGTACCTAGAAGCTTAGGCAACAAAGAGTTGCAAGTAAGAACCACTCTTGAGTTAGATTACATGAGTGGAGACAAGATTGTGTATTAGTTCCACAAAGGGAATGTTTAGGTACTTAGTCTCAAGTTAAGTGTGACTTAGTACATTGCTAAATACACAATAAGAGGAATTGTGACTAAGAAGATGTCATAAGCAGAAAGTAGAACAGAAATGTACAATAACTCAAGTATAAGCTAAGATGAGTTAGAAGTACAAGATAAAGAGAAGTTACTTCCTTAGATACGAGCAAAGCATGGAAGTTGAGTTTAGAATAAGCATGTTAGCACACAAGTGTAGTATACGCTACTACCAGAAGTGTGATAGAAAAGGAAAGTTAGATGCATAAATTACTCTCTTTAGATAAAGTTGAGTTAATTATGCAAAGTTTTAGAGAAATGCCCTCAGTTCCTTAAGCAAGGTTAGATGAGGCATTAGTTAAGATAGACTCTTTCACTAGGATGAGTTGAGTCTATAGAAAAGAGGAAGATGGTGTTTATGTAAGAGATAAACATAACACTAAGCTTTTCACACACTAGAGAGTTAAGCTAGTGTGAAGATGAAGAGAAAGGACCTTAGGGCAACCAAGATTAGTGGTTTGCCAAAGGTAAGTACCTAACACCTCAAAGAACCTAAGGTTGCATTAGAAATCGCTTAAGAGAAAGGAGTGATGAGGTGGAGTTTAGGTACAAGTAAGAGACATAGTTTAGTGATGTTTACCTGAGAATGTAACGTTATATGATGTGAGGTCATTTAGCCAGAAGGTAAGGAATCAGAGAAGTTCCTAAGGGAACAAGTATTTCTAACCAAGTGCTAAGGTTACATGTAGTATGAGGTTATATATTCTCCTCATTACAAAGGGTAAACATAAGAAGAGTAGAATATGCTTAGCTCTTAGAGGAACTAAGTATATAAGTATGTACGAAAGTCTATGAATTAGTCAAGTAGGATCGATCTGGTGAGTATCCTTTGATGTTAATCATGAAGGCAAAAGGGGATAGATGGGTGTCCGAAGGACTTTTGAGAAGGACATAACCCTGATGTCTCGATGTGCCAAGGCCAAAGGAGATAAGGGGGAAATCCAGAGACGCTCTTTGAGCAAGGATGAAGCCCGAACTTCTCAATGTGCCAGGATACGTGTAAGGTGAGGATGAGGTTTTCCTCTATTTACCACTGGATGATATACTGACTAGTTCCTAGCAAACTCCTTCGCTTCAAAACAAAACTCTGCATTTGCATTTCATTCACATGCTCTTAGGATTCCTTAGTCATATTCATTACTGTGAACACTCAATTTTGACCGGACTAAAAATAAAATATAAAAAAAAAAGAGGAAAATTAATTAAAAAGAAAAAAATAATAAAAATTATGGCCCACCTTTTAGCCTATTTTACTTAGTTTTTTTAGCCTAAATAGATTAAACTCATCTTAGTCTTAAAAATAATAAAATAAAAAAAAAACAAAAAAATAAAAATAATAAAAATAAAAAAATAACAAAAAAGGTATAATAAAAAAGAAAAGACAAAAAAATATAATAAAAAATAAAAAAAGAGAAAAACAAAAATTAAATAAAAAAAGAAAGCAATTCACGCACAATCACTCTGCACCCTCTTTTTTCTTTTATTCCCACTCACAATTCACACTCAATCACTCTCACCCACTTCCTTTGTCCCATTCCTTTTTACGTGACTCACACTTTCACTCAATTGCACTCACCTAATTGCACTCAATAATCACATTACACTCCAAATTGCACTCACGGCACTCACCAATTTGCACTCAATTGCACTCCACTCACGGCATTTTTCCTTCCTATATATTCACTCAAACAGAGAGCAGACACTGGGGGACATTTACAAGACAGGCAGAGGGGCATATTACAGGAAAAAAGATCACAGGAGGGAGGGGGGACTTCTTTCTTTTCCTCTTCATTCTTCCATTCATCCTCTTTCATTTTTCCTTATCTCCACCTTCATTTCATCCTTCATCCTCCACGTGAAACCGAAAAACCGTGGCCACTCCTCCAAACTCACACCATCTTCCCCTTACATCCATTCATTCATTCTCCATCCAAGCTTCCATTCCCTCCACCACCTTCACAAAACAAAGAACCCAACCTCACTCACTCCTCCATCACCACTCACAAACCTTCAACCAAGGCACCTCCATCATCAAGTTTCCAACTCAAGCCATCATCTCCCCGCCATCTTCCTTCAACAACCTCCCCGCCATCTTCCTTCCATTTTCACCATTCTCCAAGAAACCCATGCACCATCCAACCATACTTCCATAACAGCTCCTCAAACTTCCATCAAACCTCCATCCAACCTCGCACCACGCCTTCCCAACCACCACCTCCAAACACCATCTCCACAAGCAACCGTAGCACCATACCCCTTCCATTCTCCAACGTACAGCCCCTCCATTCCACCCGCAGCCACCATCTCCCTCCTCATCTCCATCCATCATCCATCAAACCTCCAAGCCTTCACTTCCAACCGTGACTCGAAAAACTTGCCCCAAAGAACTCCGTCACCCATAACCTTCCAACATAACCATTTTCTACATCATCAATCTCAAGCGAAGACTTTCAAACCACCTTCCTGCTGCCACCTTCATTCTCCCCCAAGCCATCAACTTCATCCTTCATCTTCATCCTTGCCCATCACCATCAACAAGTAGCAGCCAAAACCAACTTTCACTCTTACACAGAAGACTCACGTAGAGCAACCAGGGGAAGGATCCATTTTTCATCATGTTCACTTCACCAGCAGCAACCGTGATCATTTTCCATTCTCCATAGCTTCCCAAACTCCTTCACCATTCTTCACCACCTTCATTTTCTTCCATCACCAGCTCTACGTGAAGACCAAGCAACCCAAACCGTGGCCATCTCTTTGAACTCCATAGCCATCTTTAACCTCCAGCAAAAGTCACCCTCATCACCTCCACCACCTTTACTTCAGCCTCATCACCCTCCACCACGTAAAACCTCCAAGATCAGCTCCTGCACATAACCTGCAAACCAACTGTAAACATCCAGCAGCACCCTTCTCACCATCTTCCTTTCAACTCCACCTAGCCCCACCAAACAACCTTCACCATCACCAAGCCTTTACAACACTCCACCTTCACCATCACTAAGCCTTCAACACCCTCAGCCTTCTCCACGTGAACCCATCCACCACCATCTTCATCTTCTCCAAATCTCCAAGCACGTCATGGTAGCAGCGCCTCCACCGTGAACCAACTGAGTTAACTCAGCAACCAACACCCATCAACACCGGAGCACCACCACAATCATCCAACACCGCAGCCCACTGCACCTGCAGAGCTCCCATCGTTTTTCCTCTCTAGAGCAAGAAGATATTCTTGTTGTTAGTTTTCTCTGTTTAACAGGAGGTGAGTTTTTTTTAACGTGCTATTGCCTCTCTTTTGTTTTAAAAAGTAAACTTGCATGAAAACGTGAAATGAAGGGTTCTGTAGGTAGCTTTTTATTTTTTTAAAAAAAAATATATATACTTTTACGTGGGTTGGTTTAATCCCCCACCCCTTTTCTGTTGGCTTTTAATATATATATAAATAAATTTTTTTTTTTTTTTTTTGGTTAATTTATTGATTGTAAAAGTAATAATAATAATGAAAGCTTGTGATTTGAGTTTATTTTTTTATTTTTTCCTTTTTTTAGGATCTATTCCTGTTTGAGAGTGTTTATTTTATTTGATAGTGTATTTTATGTTGTGTTTTGTGACTAATGAAAAGTAAAAAAAAAATACAAATATAAAATTTAAAAAAAATGAAAAATAAAAATAATAAATTAATCATTTGCAATGATCGACGGCGGTGATTGAATAGCAGAGTGCTATCTTCAGTGTCATTTGGATCATAAGGGTTTGTTGAGTAGTCTAGTGCTACCTTGAATCCTGTGTAAGAATGATTTTGTTGTTAAAATAAAAAATTTTCTTTCCAAATTTTTTTTTTTTTAAAATTAAAATCAATCAACTCACATTTATTTTATACGAACTACGTGACTTTGAGTTCTCTCATTGCACCTGAGGGTACGTAGGAGCAAATTTCAATTCATCAAGTCAAAATTAAATTTTCATAATTCGGTTTTTTTTTTCTTTCTTTTCTTTCTTCTTTTTTTTTTTTAAAAAAAAAAAAAAAAATAAAATATTTACAAAGTCTTTTTAAAAGGGGTAAAATAAATAAATTTGAGATTATCAAATTTTTGCACAATTAACTTAAGGTACCGTCTCAGGACGGGTGTGATAGGGTGCAAGTGCGGTGGGATTAAGTTTCCACCCTTCCCTATCCATAACCGACTCCCGAATCCGATTTGGTTCCAAAGACCATTTTCTAAAAAGGTTTTCCAATTTTTCCTAAATTCAAATAAAATTGGTGGCGACTCCATATTTTAATCATTTTTTTAAAATCATACGCGAGTTCTTTGTATTTCGCGCGATCTCTGTCGCGACAGAAGGCGACTCCACTGGGGACACTTGGAGAGTCAGGCTTGTTGTAGTTAATTGTGCAAAATTTTAATAATCTCTATGTATTTATTTTACCCCTTTTCTTGTTTTATTTTTTGTTTTCTTATTTGTTCGTAAATAGTTTTTGATTAATGCTTTTATGTAAATACTTGATAACATTATTTTGTGTATATTTTTAACTTGTATATATTTTTGTACTTATTTGTTGAAACCCTAGGGTAGATGATTGCTGGCTGGTTGTTGTATATATGTTCTGCAGTGGGGGGTAGTTTTTTTTGGTCTTTAAAAATTTTGTTGTACAGGTTTGTATGCTCCTCACACACAAGCTCTATACCCGGGCTCAGTACCTTGTAGGATTAGATAGAGGGCGAAGTAGTGTTGCTTTGAGAGACCTTTGGTCTCCGAATAGGCACATGAAAATCCTCGCTCAGATTGAACTCTTTCCGCTTGTAGCCTATCATGGGTGAGGATGGAGGACTCTTGCTAGCCAAAGTGTTGGTGACGAAGGGACAATGGGGGACCATGACTTTTTAGAGGTCTAGATCTGTCTCCGAAAATCTTGCACCGATAGATTGAACGTAGTATTTGTCAAAAAATTAGAGTCGTGACTTTAAGGAAAATCCAACCTTTAAGTTTCACCTGATTAGGACACAAGGGAGCGTGCTTCTTTTTTTTTATCTGTTCATTCCTCATATCATTCATTCTTTGTTAAAAAAAAATCATAAAAAGGGGAATGTTTCATCTTGCATTTTCATATCATTTGCATGACATTCGTAGCATTTTTTTTAAAAACAAAAGAGAAAAAAAACATGCATTATCTTGCATTTGCATGACATTCAAAAAAAAAATCAAAAAAATACCTCATCTTGCATTTTTTTTTGTCATTTTCTTGCATTCCAAAAAATAAAAAATATACCTTGCAGTTTCATAGCATTCTTAGTATTTAAAAATCATGCATTTTCATGTCATTCATAATTTTTGAAAAAAAAACATATACATCTTACATTTCCATGGCATTGATCATCTTTTAAAAAAAGAAAAAAAAGAAAAAAAAATGTCTTCTGAGTTCATTCATTTCCTTATGCATCTCATGCATCTCATTCATCCCACTTCATTGCATCTCATTTATTTTACCTTGTGCTTCTCGTGCATCTCATTCATTTCATCTCAGTCTTTGTTAATAAATCAAACTGGTTCAGGAATCATTGCGCGACCTAGGAAAGAAGAGACCAATCTAACCCGAGTTCACAATACTAGATCTCGGACCAGAATGGCTGCTGATAATTCTGAGACAGGAAGAAACTTGAGTAGGGAGGTCGACGAAGTGACAGGGAGGATAAACGAGGTGTCGAGAACCAAGCGAGGTTGGAAGCAATATTGCAAGATATAAGGGAGTCTCTCCACTTAATCGGTGGAAACAGGAATGCAAATGGGGTTGAAATGTATGCAAACGTGCCACCGTGAATCGCTCCAATCTACTCGGCCGTAACCTCAAGCATCGGCTGCAGAATCCGCGAGCAACCACCTCAAACAACATCAATAGTCACGCCCATTGGGGAGGGGTATCATGCTCTAGAAGGCGCTCATAATGAAATCCTGGTTATGCGGGCCTTACATGGGAACAACCTCATGTGTCCATTCCAGGACACGTGACCATGCCTTGTTCTGGGAATAGTCATATCATAACTGAGAAGGATAAAATGAAAGAAGCTTGGATGGAGAAAATGGAGGAACAAATCAAGGCAATAAAGGGCCCCAATGCTTATGGACCCTTGAGGATAGAGGAGTTGTGTCCTACCACAGATGTAATAATCCCCAACAACTTCAAGATTCCCGATTTTGTGAAGTATGACGGGAGCAGGAACCCTCGTTTCCATTTGATCAGTTATGGGACTAAGATGGCTGTTTGGTCTAGGGATGATAAGTTCCTCGTCAGTTTCTTCCATGAGAGTCTTACAGGTCCCGCCCTAGAGTGGTATCTTCAGTTAGACCGCTCCAGGATCTCGCGTTGGACGGAATTGGCTGATCTATTTATGGACCAGTACAAATTCAACTTGGACGCAACCCCAACCCGGGAACAATTGAGTTCAATGCGAAAGGTAATGAAGAACCGTTCAAGCAATACGCGCAGAGGTGGAGAGCATTGGCGGCTCAAGTCCAGCCCCCATTAACATTGTCGAGATATGCTCGTATTTCTTAGGGACCCTAGGAAACCCTTTTATTGGGGCGATGGTCGACCTATATAAGGATTTTGCAGATTTAATAATTTCTGGAGAAAGAATTGAAATATTGGCCAAAACTGGGAAGTTGCCAATGAGTAGCACAGAGAATACTGCTTTCAAGAAAGGATTCCAGCCAAAGAAAAAGGAACCTGAAGTGAATTATATCCAGCCTCAACAAAATTTCAGGCCGCGATATAGCCCAAGTCATCAGCCATCATACAACCCCAACCCTCATTTTCCATACCAGACACTGCCACTGCCTCATTATCCATCCCACCAAATTATACCGGCCACAAACTTCATCCCAACACCACAATTCCAAGTTAACAATGTCCCCTCGCCACCGCCATATACACCAACTCGCCCAACCTATGCCCGATACCCACCTGCACCTCCGCAAAATTACCTAAACCACTCACAACCTCGCCCGAACCCCCAAAACCAAAGCCGCTTTCGTCCTCAAAACCTTCCCCTTTTCCAAGGTTGTCCATTTCAAATGCGAGACCTATTCCAAAGGCTTTGTTTGATGCTCATCTTATTTCGGGAATTCCCGTGCGCCCATTACAACCACCATTTCCAAAGATGGTACAACCCAAATTTAACTTGCAAGTACCATATGGATATTGCGGACACTCAATCGAAGACTGTGAGGCTTTTAAGACTGCGGTAAGGAAACTTATTGCTGTGGAAAGCTGGATATTCAAGAGGAGGCTGGACCTAGCATTGTTAACAACCCAATCCCTAACCATGGTGGAAGGAATGAGGTGAATGCTGTGGGAAATTGAAGGACCGCCAATAAGAAGGGTTATGAGTCTGCGCACACCGATGACTCAAATATTTGAGGGGTTGAAGAAAGCGGGTTATATGTTATCACCGCACCGACTTCATCAATAAAAGAATATGAGAGGTATGATGAAGAGTCAAGTTGCGCTTTACCATTGTGGGGGAATAGGACACGATATTGAAAATTTTGGGACTTTAAAGTTCGAGTCCAAGGTTTACTCACTTTGGGAATAATACAGGCCAGGCAAGGGTAGCTTCCTCTGAAGAGGTTAATGTGGTTGAACGTTTTGTGCTCACGGTACCACCTCTCAATCAGTCTCCGACACCGGGTAAAGTAGTGGTGACAGTCAAGAAGCCAGCACCATTTACTTACAATAATACTCATTCAGTGCCATGGAATTATGAAACAAAAGTAGAGATGAAAGGAGTCGAGGAGGCTCGAGTGACTGAAATCCACCAGGATGAAGAATCTGTGACAAATATAATTACAAGGAGTGGGCGATGCTATGACCCGGTAGAAATAGAGAAGAGGAAAGAGGGAAGTTCAAAAGAAGAGGAAAGAGGGAAAGAAGAAGAGGAAGAATTTCTGAAGATCATGAAACAAAGTGAATACGACGTGATGGAACAATTGAAGAAGACTCCAGCAAGGATATCTCTTCTGTCACTCGTATTGACATCGGAATTGCATCGGAAAGCATTGCTAAGAGTACTAAGTGAGGCTTATGTCAAACCCGATATTACCCCTGAGAATGTTGTCAGCATGGTGGATCCAGTAAAGCGTGTCAACATGATTGTATTTATGGATGAAGAGATCACCTCTCGGTCTGAGAAAAACCCACGGGCTTTACATATAACCCTAAGATGCAAAGGGTATATGGTTGCAAAGGTTCTGATCGATGGAGGGTCTGCACTGAATATCCTACCAAGGTCTACTCTAACCTCATTGGCAATAAGTGAAGATGAACTGTCCCCTCGAGAAATGGTAGTGCGAGCTTTTGATGGAAATAGAAGAGGCATCATGGGAGAGATAGTGTTGCCGCTAGAGATTGGTCCAAGCAATTTTCAAGTACTGTTCCAAGTTATGGATATGGAGCCTGGCTATACCATGTTACTAGGGAGGCCATGGATCCATACCGCCGGGGCTGTTCCTTCCACCCTGCATCAAAGTATTAAATATATTGAGAATGGGTCAGTCATCACCATACATGGAGAGGAAGAGATTATGCTGTCAAAACCAGTTTCAGTGCCATATATGGAAAGTGCAGAAAAGGAAGAGGAGAACCTGTGGCACAGTTTTGAAATAATTGAGACTGGACTCGGGAAGAATGAATCCCCGACACAAAGTGTGAATCATGTGGTGGCTCGAATCATGGCTAACAATGGGTACCAAAAGGAAAAAGGCTTGGGTCCACAATTACAAGGTACTAGGACACCGATCTCATTTCCAGAGAAGCTAGACAAGTTCGGATTGGGATACGAAGCATCTCTAAAGGAGGAAATAGAGAATATGGCTTTGGGAAAAATGAGTGATAAGGGCAAAATGAAGCACATTCCTCATCTGAGGGAAACATTCCCAACACCAGCCGAGGTAATCATGCCTGAAGAAGTCCTTCGTCCCCAATATCGTCTCACTATCAATGCTTTGCATGAAGAAAGCCAAGAAGAGCACAAGGCAATCCATCTTGTTGCTGATGAGGAGCCGCTAAAGAACTGGAAATCTGAACCAATTATTGATGTGATTGTTTCAAAGTAATTGTCCTGTCATTCTGTGAAACAGATGTTTAAGTTGTTCTGAACTTATGGTTTATGTTATTTGAGACATTGATTAAATAAACTTGCATGAATGTTCAGCATTTCCCTTCGTTGCACTTTCTGACTTATTTTTTTTTATTTACCATTTTTCTTTTTATATTTCTGTACCATATCGTGTTCTTCCTTTGTCATTCCTGCTTTTATTCTGTTTTTTCCAACTCCACACAAAATGGCTTTCCAGGGATCTGAGTTTCGTAGAAAGTTTGCCTCATGAAAGGGACTTCGAAAACTCATCAATTGATTCTCCTGCAATGTTTGATGAAGAAGACCTTGGATGTGGGGAAGAGGAAGACGTTGTTGAAAATTTTTCAAAATTACTGGAGTACTCAGAGAGGGGATTTAACTTGAATGGCGAAGAAGCAGAGGTGGTCAACATGGGGACAGAGGAAGAGAAGAAGGAATTGAAAATAGTGGAAAACCCGGAGTTTGAAGAGATGGTCATACTATTCAAAGAGTATATGGATGTTTTTGCTTGGTCTTATCGGGATATGCCAGGGTTAGACCCAGAAATAGCATCGCACAAAATCCCACTCTACCCGAATATTGAGGCAAAGAAACAAAAATTGAGAAGGATGCATCCTGATATGTCTCTGAAGATCAAGGAAGAGGTGACTAAGCAATTGGAAGCAGGATTTGTGGAAGTGTCAAGACACCCGAGTGGGTAGCTAATATCGTGCCGGTGCCTAAGAAGGATGGAAAAGTCGAATGAATGTGTGTGGACTATAGAGATCTGAATAAGGCCACCCGAAGGATGATTTTCCACTCCCTCACATTGATGTTCGGTTGATAACACTTGCTAAGAATCACGGGTTCTCATTCATGGATGGATACTCGGGGTACAATCAAATCCCCATGGATGTCAATGACAAAGAAAAGACCACTTTCATTACTCCTTGGGGAACGTTTTGTTACACGGTGATGCCGTTCGGATTAAGGAACGTTGGGGCAACTTACCAACGTGCTATGGTAGCATTGTTTCATGACATGATGCACAGGGAGATTGAGGTGTACGTGGATGATATAGTGGCCAAATCTAAAGAAGGAGAAAGTCATGTGGCAGTCCTGCGTAAGCTGTTTGAAAGACTCAGAAAGTACAAGTTGAGGTTGAATCCTGCCAAATGTGTTTTTGGAGCATCTGCTGGGAAATTGCTTGGATTCATTGTTAGCAGAGAAGGAATAAAGGTGAATCCAGATAAAGCAAAAGCAATACAAGAGATGTCTGCCCCTAAGACGGAGCGTGAGGTGCGAAGTTTTCTCGGGAGACTCAATTACATTGCCAGATTCATTGCTAACTTAACCAAAGACTTGTGAGCCTATATTCAAGTTATTGAAGAAGCATCAACCAGGCAAATGGGATGAAGAATGTCGGAAGCTTTTGACAAGATAAAGGCTTATTTAATGAATCCTCCTATTTTGGTACCCCTACGGCGGGTCGTCCCTTAATTTTGTACCTAACTGTATTACCGACCTCGATGGGGGCAATCTTTGGGACAACATGATGAATCGGGAAAGAAGGAGCAGGCAATTTACTATCTGAGTAAGAAGTTTAATGATTGTGAAGCTCGTTACATGGCTATTGAGAAGACTTGTTGTGCACTGGTATGGACCTCAAAACGGCTACGACAGTACATGCTCTATTACACCACATGGTTGATCTCTCGAATAGACCCCATAAAATACATATTTGAAAGTCCTCATATTTCATTAAGAGTTTCAAAGTGGCAAGTGATGCTATCAGAATTTGATATCAAGTACATGACTCGGAAATCCATCAAAGGAAGTGTGATTGCTGATCATCTGGCTGAAAACCCTCTTGAGGGTGGACAACTAGTGATATCTGAATTTCCTGATGAAGAAATACTGATGGCGGAAGAAGAAGAAGCACCAGGCTGGAAGATGTATTTTGATGGAGCGGTTAACATGCATGGCAGTGGCATAGGAGCCGTGGTTGTTTCACCAACTGGAAAACAATACCCAGTCGCTATCAAGTTAAATTTTGAGTGCACCAATAATGTTGCGGAGTATGAGGCCTGTGCTAAGGGTTTACAAGTTGCAATTGACTTGGGGATCAAGCAGTTAAAAGTATTTGGAGACTCAGCACTCATCATTTATCAAGTGAATGGTGAATGGCAAACCAAGGATCCGAAGTTGATACCTTATCAAAAGTATTTAATCCAGTTGGTTGAGATGTTTGAGGAGGTGACCTTCTCCCATTTGACCCGAGACCGAGAATCAGTTTGCGAGATGCCTTGGCCACTTTAGTCGTAATGACCAAGTTGGATATTCATAATAATGTTCAACCCATCTAAGTGAAGATGCACGGTGAGCACGCATATTGTGCTAATGTGAAAGGCGAGCCGGATGGTAAACCTTGGTATCATGATATCAAGTGTATATTCAGCATAGAGAATACCCAACAGGGGCAAGTGAGGTGAATAAGAAGACTATCCGTCGGTTGGCGATGACCTTTTTCTTGAATGGAGAGGTTTTGTATAAAAGGAGTCACGATGGTACTTTACTTAGATGCGTGGATGCTTGTGAAGCTCGTATAATCATGATTGAGGTTCATGAAGGAATCTGTGGAACTCATGCTAATGGTCATATGATGGCTCGAAAAATTCTAAGGAGTGGTTATTATTGGTCCACAATGGAAACAGACTGCATAGATTATGTACGGAAGTGTCAAAAATGCCAGATGTATGCAGATCGAGTCAACACACCTCCTTTCCCTTTGCATAATTTGGTGTCTCCCTGGCCTTTCTCAATGTGGGGAATAGATGTCATCGGGCCCATTAATCCTAAAGCTTCCAATGGTCATCGCTTCATCTTAGTAGCAATTGACTATTTCACCAAGTGGGTAGAAGCTTCCTCTTATGCCAGCATTACTCAAAAGGTGTTTTTGAGATTCCTCAAAAGGGATATTGTCTGCGAGATATGGAATTCCGAAAGGATAATCACGAGATAATGGTACCAATCTCAATGGTCTTTGAGATTAAAAAGTTCTGTGAGAATTTCAAAATTAAGCATCATAATTCAGCTCCTTACAGGCCTCAGATGAACGGAGCAGTTGAAGCAAAGAAATAAGAATGTTAAGAAAATTGTTGCTAAGATGGTGGTGAACTACAAAGACGGCATGAAATGTTACCCTATGCTTTGCATGCATATCGTACTAATATACGATCAAGCACCGGGCAACGCCTTTCTCTTTGGTATATGGGATGGAGGTTTGTCTCTCCAATAGAAATCGAGATCCCTTCTCTAAGAGTTCTAATGGAAGCGGAGTTAGAAGAATCGAATGGGTGAAGAATCTGAATGGGTGAAGACTCGGTATGAGCAATTGAATATGATAGAAGAGAAGAGATTGGCGGCTATTTGTCATGGGCAATTGTATCAAAGCGAGATGGCGGAACCTTCAACAAGAAAGTTCGTCCCGGGAATTCTCTTCGGGGGATTTGGTTTTGAAAAAGATTCTCCCTAACCAAGAAGACGCCAGAGGAAAATGGGCTCCGAATTATGAAGGCCCGTACATAGTCAAGCGACATTTTCGGAGGAGCGTTAATTTTGCGAGAATATGGATGGAGAAGAATTGCCAAGGCCCGTGAATACGATGTTGTCAAGAAATTCTATGCCTAAAAAGAAGATAAAAAGCTCGTTAGGTTGAAAACCCGAAAGGGTGACCTAAGCAAAAGTTAGAGCAATTGAAAAAAGAAAAAAGAAAAAGAGAGAGTCCGTTAGGGTTTGAAAACCCGAAAAAGGCGTCTAAGCAAAAGTTAGGACAAATAAATAGGCAAAATCTCAAAGGAAGTGAGTCGAAACTCTTCGAGGGATTCACCAAACTAGGGCAATTTTTGATGTGTGTCCAATCGCTTACACGTGGGCAAGTTGTTCGCATTGAATTGGCAATCTTTGGGGCAAAATTTTTGAGGAAAATTAAAGAGAATTCATGTTGAAGGAGGTATCGTGAAGCGATGATTGAGTTATCAAGCATTTGCGGTGAATCAATTGAATGAGGAACAAGGAACCAATACTGGGGCAAAGTTTTTATTTTTCTTGCAATCTTTCTTTTGTCTTTCAAGTATGTGTCTTGTCAAAAGTCATGTACGATTACATTACCAAAATAATAAAAAGGAAGTTTGTTCATTTAACAAATTTCTCATCCTTCATGAATGCATGCTTACTCATTAATTTATGTCTCAAATAAAATAAACTTAAGGTCAACAATTTGATCTGACAATTTTGCAACAATCCATCAATGATTAGTTCAGATTAAAGGATCTCAATAATTCAAGATACAGGTTGTGATGTGTTGCCAAGGAAAACAAGGTGGTCAGAAAAATGAAAAAGGAAAAGAGAAAATCTAAGGGAGTCTCAGCTGACAAAGGATCTGATGAAGAAAAACATGTGGGCAAAGGGTTTGATTGGTCAAAGCTTTCCATGGCCGCTGTTGGTTCGTATTGGTTTTCTGAAGAAAAAGGGAAGATAAAAAGAGAGAAAAGAAAAATTTTAATTCCATATTTCTTTGAACGCATCAGCACCATGCATTTTAAATTCCTGTCATTTAATTTTGAGCGCATCGGCTCTCTGTCATTTATTCTTTGAGCGCATCGGCTCCATGTATTTTAAATTTTTGAGTGCATCAGCTCATTGCATTGCCATTAATTTTCGGGACACAGGTTTGCCCATTGCCATTTAATTTTCGGGACACAGGTTTGCCCATTGCCATTTAATTTTCGGGACACAGGTTTGCCCATTGCCATTTAATTTTCGGGACACAGGTTTGCCCATTGCCATTTAATTTCGGGACACAAGTTTGCCCATTGCCATTTAATTTTCGGGACACAGTTTGCCCATTGCCATTTAATTTTCGGACACGGTTTGCCCATTGCCATTTAAATTCCGGGACAGTATGGACACAGTTTGCCCATTGTCATTTAAATTAAATTGTCATTTAAAATTTTGGGACGCAGTGGCCATTGTCATTTAAATTCTGTCATTATTTTTTCGGGACGCAGTGGCCCATTGTCATTTAAATTCTGTCATTTAAAATTTCGGGACGCAGTTGCCCATTGTCATTTAAATTCTGCATTTTAATTTCGGGACGCAGTGGCCCATTGTCATTTAAATTCTGTCATTTAAAATTTCGGACGCAGTTGCCCATTGTCATTTAACATTTCGGGACGCAGGTTTGCCCATTGTCATTTAATTTTGAGCGCATCGGCTCCTTGCATTTTAATTTTCTGATGAGCGCATCGGCTCCTTGCATATTTAATTTCTGTTGAGCGCATCGGCTCCTTGCATATTTAATTTCTGTTGAGCGCATCGGCTCCCTGCATATTTAATTTCTGTTGAGCGCATTGGCTCCATGCATGTTAATTTTCTGTTGAGCGCATCGGCTCCATTCATTTTTAATTTCTGTTCATTTTTAATTTCTGTTGAGCGCATTGGCTCCATTCTTTTTTTAAAAAAAATTTTTGTTGAGTGCATCGACTCCATGCATTTCAATTTCTTGCCTTGTTTTGCATTGCCGGACAAAATTGAAGTTCATATCTTTACTCGTTTCTTACGACGATAATTTGAAAAAACTACGGTTATTCTTATTATCTAATAAGAAACAAGTAAAGAGGGGCAACTGTGAACACTCAATTTTGACCGGACTAAAAATAAAATATAAAAAAAAAAGAGGAAAATTAATTAAAAAGAAAAAATAATAAAAATTATGGCCCACCTTTTAGCCTATTTTACTTAGTTTTTTAGCCTAAATAGATTAAACTCATCTTAGTCTTAAAAATAATAAAATAAAAAAAAACAAAAAAATAAAAATAATAAAAATAAAAAAAAAATAACAAAAAAGGTATAATAAAAAAGAAAAGACAAAAAAATATAATAAAAAATAAAAAAAGAGAAAAAACAAAAATTAAATAAAAAAAAGAAAGCAATTCACGCACAATCACTCTGCACCCTCTTTTTTCTTTTATTCCCACTCACAATTCACACTCAATCACTCTCACCCACTTCCTTTGTCCCATTCCTTTTTACGTGACTCACACTTTCACTCAATTGCACTCACCTAATTGCACTCAATAATCACATTACACTCCAAATTGCACTCACGGCACTCACCAATTTGCACTCAATTGCACTCCACTCACGGCATTTTTCCTTCCTATATATTCACTCAAACAGAGCAGACACTGGGGGACATTTACAAGACAGCAGAGGGGCATATTACAGGAAAAAAGATCACAGGAGGGAGGGGGGGACTTCTTTCTTTTCCTCTTCATTCTTCCATTCATCCTCTTTCATTTTTCCTTATCTCCACCTTCATTTCATCCTTCATCCTCCACGTGAAACCGAAAACCGTGGCCACTCCTCCAAACTCACACCATCTTCCCCTTACATCCATTCATTCATTCTCCATCCAAGCTTCCATTCCCTCCACCACCTTCACAAAACAGCAACCCAACCTCACTCACTCCTCCATCACCACTCACAAACCTTCAACCAAGGCAGCCTCCATCATCAAGTTTCCAACTCAAGCCATCATCTCCCCGCCATCTTCCTTCAACAACCTCCCCGCCATCTTCCTTCCATTTTCACCATTCTCCAAGAAACCCATGCACCATCCAACCATACTTCCATAACAGCTCCTCAAACTTCCATCAAACCTCCATCCAACTCGCACCACGCCTTCCCAACCACCACCTCCAAACACCATCTCCACAAGCAACCGTAGCACCATACCCCTTCCATTCTCCAACGTACAGCCCCTCCATTCCACCCGCAGCCACCATCTCCCTCCTCATCTCCATCCATCATCCATCAAACCTCCAAGCCTTCACTTCCAACCGTGACTCGAAAAACTTGCCCCACAAACCGTCACCCATAACCTTCCAACATAACCATTTTCTACATCATCAATCTCAAGCAAAGACCCTTCAAACCACCTTCCTGCTGCCACCTTCATTCTCCCCAAGCCATCAACTTCATCCTTCATCTTCATCCTTGCCCATCACCATCAACAAGTAGCAGCCAAAACCAACTTTCACTCTTACACAGGAGACTCACGTAGAGCAACCAGGGGAAGGATCCATTTTTCATCATGTTCACTTCACCAGCAGCAACCGTGATCATTTTCCATTCTCCATAGCTTCCCAAACTCCTTCACCATTCTTCACCACCTTCATTTTCTTCCATCACCATCTACGTGAAGACCAAAGCAACCCAAACCGTGGCCATCTCTTTGAACTCCATAGCCATCTTTAACCTCCAAAAAAAGTCACCCTCATCACCTCCACCACCTTTACTTCAACCTCATCACCCTCCACCACGTAAAACCTCCAAGATCGGCTCCTGCACATAACACCGCAAACCAACTGTAAACATCCAAAGAAGACCCTTCTCACCATCTTCCTTTCAACTCCACCTAGCCCCACCAAACAACCTTCACCATCACCAAGCCTTTACAACACTCCACCTTCACCATCACTAAGCCTTCAACACCCTCACCTTCTCCACGTGAACCCATCCACCACCATCTTCATCTTCTCCAAATCTCCAAGCACGTCATGGTAGCAGCGCCTCCACCGTGAACCAACCGAGTTAACTCGAAACCAACACCCATCAACACCGGAGCACCACCACAATCATCCAACACCGCACCCCACCGCACTGCAGAGCTCCCATCGTTTTTCCTCTCTAGAGCAAGAAGATATTCTTGTTGTTAGTTTTCTCTGTTTAACAGGAGGTGAGTTTTTTTAACGTGCTATTGCCTCTCTTTTGTTTTAAAAAGTAAACTTGCATGAAAACGTGAAATGAAGGGTTCAGTAGGTAGCTTTTTATTTTTTTAAAAAAAAATATATATACTTTTACGTGGGTTGGTTTAATCCCCACCCCTTTTCTTGTTGGCTTTTAATATATATATAAATAAATTTTTTTTTTTTTTGGTTAATTTATTGATTGTAAAAGTAATAATAATAATGAAAGCTTGTGATTTGAGTTTATTTTTTTATTTTTTCCTTTTTTTTAGGATCTATTCTGTTTGAGAGTGTTTATTTTATTTGATAGTGTATTTTATGTTGTGTTTTGTGACTAATGAAAAGTAAAAAAAATACAAATATAAAATTTAAAAAAAATGAAAAATAAAAATAATAAATTAATCATTTGCAATGATCGACGGCGGTGATTGAATAGCAGATGCTATCTTCAGTGTCATTTGGATCATAAGGGTTTGTTGAGTAGTCTAGTGCTACCTTGAATCTGTGTAAGAATGATTTTGTTGTTAAAATAAAAAATTTTCTTTCCAAATTTTTTTTTTTTTTAAATTAAAATCAATCAACTCACATTTATTTTATACGAACTACGTGACTTTGAGTTCCTCATTGCACCTGAGGGTACGTAGGAGCAGAATTTCAATTCTGTCAAGTCAAAATTAAATTTTCATAATTCGGTTTTTTTTTCTTTCTTTTCTTTCTTCTTTTTTTTTTTTAAAAAAAAAAAATATAAAAAAATAAAATATTTACAAAGTCTTTTTAAAAGGGGTAAAATAAATAAATTTGAGATTATCAAATTTTTGCACAATTAACTTAAGGTACCGTCTCAGGACGGGTGTGATAGGGGTGCAGTGGGATTAAGTTTCCACCCTTCCCTATCCATAACCGACTCCCGAATCCGATTTGGTTCCAAAGACCATTTTCTAAAAAGGTTTTCCAATTTTTCCTAAATTCAAATAAAATTGGTGGCGACTCCATATTTTAATCATTTTTTTAAAATCATACGCGAGTTGCTGTATTTCGCCGCGATCCCGGTCGCGACAATTACATATCATTATCATTGCATTTACGGACAGTTGTATGGGCATTGTCCGTCACTGTTGGTATGTACAGATGTATGGGCGCTGTATATATTAACAGTGTGTTGACTCTTAATTGTTATCACTCTATTAGGAAACTCCTAAGTTATGAGAAAAGAGGAGGAAACTCCTAAGTTAGGAGAATAGAGGAGGAAACTCCTAAGTTATGAGAATAGAGGAGGAAGCTCCTAAGTTAGAATTATAGCATTTGTTATGTATTTGTTATATACAATGTTATAGAGAACTGGTATTGGAATTGCTTTTACTGAGAATGTTAATTCTCACCCCAGTTGCTATTCCATGTAAATCCAGATGCAGGCTCAGATGCAGGTACAGATGCAGGCGCAAGCAAAGGCATAGGTACAGAGGTACAAACCCTGCTAAGGATGAGAAGATAAAGTATGAAGACTAGAATAGTTTTTATTGCTTTAAGTAGACAGAACTTATGTAATAAGTTTATATTTGTTCTGTAAGTTTTATTTTATATGTATTACAATAAGCCCTCAGGTGGCTAAGTTTGTATATGTATATGTATGAGTTTAAGTTTTTCCGCAATCTCTCAAGGCTTTCTATAATTACTCAGTTGTGATTATAGATATATATTAGTATGTAGTATAGAAGTGACGTCTCTAGTACTGGTTATCTTTATATATCTCTGTCTGTCTAGGATATATCTGGATATCTGTATTAGGGTGTTACACACATGATATAAAACAATGGGAGAACAATAAAAATGCAAAGAGCAATGCGCTCAAAAGAATTAAAAAATGCATGGAGTCAATACGCTCAAAAGAATTTAAAATGCATGGAGCCGATGCGCTCAAAAGAATTTAAAAATGCAAGTAGCTGATGTGCTCAAAAGAATTTAAAATGCATAGATCCAATGCACTCAAAAGAACTTAAAATGCATGGAGCCGATGCTCTAAAAAATAAATGACAAGAAATTAAATTGCAAGTAACTGATGTGCTCAAAAGAATTTAAAATGCATGGAGCCGATATGCTTAAAAGAACATAAAAGGCATGGAGTCGATGCGCTAAAAAATAAATGATAAGAAATTAAAATGCAAGTAACTGATGCGCTCAAAAGTGAATGACAATAAATTAAAATGTAAGGAGCCGATATGCTCAAAAGTAAATGATAAGAGATTAAAATGCAAGGAGCCGATGCATTAAAAATAAATGACATGAAAATATTTGTGCCAGTTAGACATGGTTTTAAAAACATTTGAACCAGCCACAATTTTGGAAAGTTTTGATCAATCAAACCCTTGCTCAGATGCTTTATTCATCTGACCTTTCGGTTGCTTGGAATCCTCTTAACTTGTTCATTTCCTTTCTTCTTTTCTTCATTATATTTTTCTTATTACTTCGACCCCCCCATTTTCTTCTTAGCAATAAAAACTTATGTGACTTGTATTGTAATCATTTCTAACAAATGTCACATTGCAATATGTACTTTGAGTTGCTGAGATCTTTTAATCCAATTTAATCATTGAAGGACTGCTGTAGAATTGTCAAATCAAACTGTTGACCTTAAATTTATCTTATTTGAGACATAACTTAATGAGTAAACATGCATTCATGAATGGATAGAAACTTGTAGAATAAACAAACTTCCTTTCATCACTTTTGTAATCTAATTGTACATGAACTATTGGTAAGACACATACTTGAAAAATAAAAGCATAGAAACAAAAGAAAGTTGAAAGGATAAGAAAAATTTGCCCCAATATTGGTTCCTTATTCCTCATTCAATTGATTCCCTGCAACTACTTGATAACACATCTTCTCTTTAATCTTTCAAAAATTTTGCCCTAGTATAGCCAATTGAATGCAAATAAATTTGCTCCTGTGTAGTCAATTGAAAGTAGATAAAATTGTCCCAGTTTGGTGAATCCTTCAAGGAGTTTCAGACCATCTTTCTTTGAGATTTTGCGAATTTATTTATCCTAAATTTTGCTTAGGCCGCTCTTTCAGGTTTTTAACCTAACAAGCTCTTTTTTTTGTATTTATTTATTACTTTAATTTTTGCTTAGGCTGCCCTTTCTGGTTTTTGACTTAATGAGCCCCTTTTTTTAGGCAAAATCTCTTAACAACATTAATGTTTACGAGCCTTGACAATTGTTTTCCATCCATATTTTGCAAAATTAATGTCCCTCTTGAAAATGTCTGCTTAACTATATAAGGGCCTTCATAACTTGGAGTCCATTTTCCTTTGATATCCTCTTGATTAGGAAGAATCTTCTTCAAAACCAAATCTCTTGAACATAATTCTCTAGGACGAACTTTCTTGTTAAAGACTCTGGCCATTCTGTTTTGATATAGTTGTCCATGACAAATAACTATCAATTTTTTCTCTTCTATCATATTCAACTGCTCATACTGAGTCTTCACTCATTCAGATTCCTCCAACTCTGCTTCCATTAAAACCCTTAGAGAAAGAATCTCAATTTCTATGAGAGAGACAACCTCCATCCTATACACCAAAGAAAAAGATATTGCCCCAGTGCTTGATTGTATATTGGTACAATATGCATGCAAAGCATGAGGTAACATTTCAAGCTAATCTTTGTAATTTACTACCATCTTAGGAACAATTTTCTTCATATTTTTATTTGTTGCTTCAACTGCACCATTCATTTGAGGTCTATAAGGAGCTGAATTACGATGCTTGATTTTGTAATTTTCACAAACCTTCTGAATCTCAACACTATTAAGATTGGAAGCATTATATGTGATTATCCTTTTTAGAATTTCTTATCTACAGACAATGTCTTTTTTGAGGAATTTCAAAAATACTTTTTGAGTGATATTGGCATATGAGGAAGCTTCTATCCAATTAATGAAATAGTCAATTGCCACTAAAATGAAGAGATGATCGTTGGAAGCTTTGGGGTCAATGGGTCCAACGATATGTATTCCCCACATCGAGAAAGGCCATGGAGATACTAAATTGTGCAAGGAGAATGAAGGTGCATTGACTCGATTTGCATATATTTGGCATTTTTGACACTTTTGAACATATTCTATGAAGTTAGTTTCTATAGTGGACCAATAATAACTATTCCTTAGAATTTTACATGCCATCATATGACCATTAGCATGAGTTTCACAGATTTCTTCATAGACTTCAATCATGATTATACAAGCTTCACGAGCATCCACACATCTAAGCAAGGTAACACAATGGCTTCTCTTGTACAAAACCTCCCTGTTTAAGAAAAAGGTCATTGTCAATCGACGAATAGTCTTCTTATTCACCTCATTCGCCCCAGTTAGATATCCTATATGCTGAATGTATTACTTAATATCATGATACCAAGGTTTACCGTCTGACTCTCCTTCCACATTGGCACAATATGCAGGCTTATTATGGGTCTGCACTTGGATGGGTTAGACATTATTGTGAATATCCAACTTGGTCATTACAACCAAAGTGGCCAAGGCATCTACAAACTTATTCTTGTCTCGAGTTAAATGGGAGAAGGTCACATCTTCAAACTTCTCAATCAATTGGGTCAAATACTTTTGATAAGGCACCAACTTTGGGTCTTTGGTTTTCCATTCAACATTCACCTGATAAATGATAAGTGTCGAATCTCCAAAATACCTTTAGCTGCTTGATCCCCAAGTCAATTGCAATTTGTAAACCATTAGCACAAGCATCATATTCTGCAATATTATTAGTGCATTCAAAATCCAGCTTGATAGCGACTGGGTATTGCTTTCCAGCTGGTGACACAACCACGACTCTTATGTCACTACCATACATGTTAACTGCTCCATTGAAATACATATTTCACGCAGGCTCATTGTCTCATTCTTCTTCTCCTTCCACTATCAATATTTCTCCATCAAGAAAATCAGATATTATTTGTTGTCCACCCTCAAGAGGGTTTTCAACTAAATGATCAACAATTGCACTTCCTTTTATGGATTTTTGAGTCATATACTTGATGTCAAATTCTGATAACATAGCCATGTAATGAGTTTCACAGTCATTAAACTTCTTACTCAGATAATAAATTGCATGCTCATTCTTTCCCAATTCATCATGTTGTCCTAGCATTGCTCCCATTGAGGTTGGCAGTACGGTTAGGTACAACATCAAAGGATGACCCAATGTAGGGGGTACCAACACATGAGGATTCATTAAATAAGCCTTTATCTTGCCAAAAGCTCTGTGGCATTCTTTATCTCATTCACATGGCTAATGCTTCTTCAACAACTTGAATATAGGCTTATATGTGCTGGTCAAGTTAGTAATGAATCTAGAAATGTAATTAAATCGCCCAAGGAAACTTCTCACTTCACGCTCTATCTTAGGATTGAGTCTTAACTTATACTTTTTAAGTCTTTCAAATAACCTCCATAAGACTGCTACATGGCTTCCCCCTTCTTTAGATTTGGCCACCATGTCGTCTACATAAACCTCAATTTCTTTATGCATCATATCAAGAAATAATGCAACCATTAAACGTTGATATGTAGCCCCTGCATTCTTCAATCCAAAGAACATTACTATGTAACAAAAAGTTCCCCAAGGAGTAATAAAAGTCATCTTTTCTTTGTTATTAACATCCATGGGGATCTTATTGTACCCAAAACACTCGTCTATAAATGAGAACCTATGATTTCTTGCTGTATTGTCAACAAGAACATTGATATAAGGGAGCAGGAAATTGTCTTTTGGATTGGCCTTATTTAGATCCCTATAATCCACACATATCCTGACTTTTCCATCCTTCTTAGGTACTGGTGCAATATTTGCTACCCATTCCAGTTGTCTTGACATCTCTAAAAATCCAACTTCTAATTGCTTTGTCACTTCTTCCTTGATCTTTAGTGACATATCAGGATGCATTCTTCTTAACTTTTGCCTTTTTGCTTCTGTATCTGGGTATAATGGGATTTTATGTGACGCTATCTCAGGGTCTAATCTAGACATATCTTTGTAAAACCATGCAAACACATCAAAATATTCCTTAAGTACCATCATCATTTATGTACACTCAAGATTATCTATTATTTTCAACTCCTTCTTGTCTTTTTCGGTCCTCATGTTAATTACTTCTACTACCTCATTATTCTCACCGAATTCTCTCTCTGAGCATTCTAATAATTTTTCAAATTTTCTAACAACTTCTTCTTCTTCACCAGATCCAAAGTCTTCTTCATCAAACATCACAGAGGAATCAATTGACGAGTTTTCAAGGTCCCTTTCATGAGGCAAACTTTCTATAAGACTCAAACCCCTGAAAGGTAATTTGTGTGGAGTTGGAAAGGTAAAATAAAGTAGAAATGATAAAATAAGAACAAGATATTTTACATAAACGAAAAAAAGAAAAAGAAAAAGAAAAATGGTAATTGCAAAAGGAGAAGCCAAAAGTGTGACAAGGAGAAATGTTGAATAAACATGCAACTTTATTTAGCTAATGTTTCAAATAACATAAATAAAAGCTCAAAACATAACTAGTCTCAAATATCTACTTAGAAACAATAACATAAATCATTAGTTCTGATTGCCAATTCTTCAGCGGCTCATCATCAGTAAAAGGACGGATTGCCTTGCACTCTTCTGGGCCTTCTTCATGCAATGCATTAATAGTGAGATGGTGTCGGGAACAAATGAATTCTTTAGGCTTGATTATCTCGGTTGGTGTTGGGAATGTTTCCCTCAGGTGATGAATGTGCTTCATTTTGCCTTTACCATTCTTTTTTTCAGAGTCATGCTCCCTATTCTTTCTTCCAAAGATGCTTCGTACCCGAACCCAAACTTGTCTAACTTTTCTGGAAATGACACTGGTGACCGAGTACCTTACAGTTGTGAGCCCAAGCCTTTTCCTTCTTGGTATCAACTATTAGTCATAATCTAGGTGACCACATGATCACACTTCTTGTCGAGGAATCATTCTTACCAAGTCCAGTCTCAACTACTTCAAAATTGTGCCACAAATTCTCCTCATCTTTCTCTGCACTCTCCACATATGGTACTGAAACTGATTTTGACAACATAAGTTCTTCCTCTTCGTGTATAGCAATGACTGACCTATTTTTAATATATTTAACATTTTGATACAGGGTGGAAGGAACAACATTAGCGGCATGGATCCATGATCTCCCTAAGAGCATAATGTAACTAGGCTCAATATCCATAACTTAGAACTGCATTTCAAAATTGCTTGGACCAATCTCTAGCGGCAACGTCATCTCTCTCAAACTGCCTCTCTTATTTTCGTCAAAGGCTCGCACCACCATTTCTCGTGGGGACAATTCATCCTCACTTATTGACAATGAGGTTAAAGTTGACTTGGGTAGGAATTCAGTACAGAGCCCCTATCAATTAAAACCTTTGCAACTATATACCTTTTACATTTGAGGGTTATGTGTAAGGCTCATGGAATTTTCTCAGACTAAGAGGTGATCTCTTCATCAGTAAATATGATCATATTGACAAGCTTTACCAGGTCCACCATGCTGACAACATTTTCAGGGGTAACATCAGGTTTGACAAAGGCCTCATTTAGAACTCTTAGTAATGCTTTCCGATGCAACTCAGATGTCAAGTTGAGTGACAATAGAGATATTATGCTTTGAGTCTTCTTCAACTATTCCATTACATCATATTCACTTAGTTTCATGATCTTCAAGAATTCTTCCTTTTTTTCTTTCCCTCTCTCCTATTCTCTTGAGTTTTCCTCCTTACTCCATTCTTTAACATTTTTCCTCTTCTCTACTTCTCTTGGGCTATAACATCATTCACTCCTTATAATTCCTCCTACTCTAACTATGTTAGTCATCGACTTTTTCTCCTGATGTATTTCAACAACTCAAGGCCTTGAAGTCTCTTCCTCGACTCCCTTTGTCTTTACCTTGGTTTCATAATTCCATGGCACTGTATGAGTATCACTATAAGCTAATGGTGTTGACTTCTTGATTGTCACTATTACTTTCCCTAGCGTCAGAGCTTAGTTGAGAAGTGATACCTTGAGCACAAAGCGTTCAACTACATTGATCTCTTTAGAGGAATCTACCCCTTGTATAGCTTGTATTACTCCCAAAGTGAATAATCCATGGATCCGAGCCTTGAAGTCCCAATAGTTCTTGATATCATGTCCTATTCCTCCACAATGGTAAGTACAACTTGACTCTTCATCGTGTTTTTCCTCTTCTTTCATCATGGCAACTGGTGCAGTAATATTATAACCTGTTTTCTTCAACTTTTCGAATATTTCAGCCATCAGCATATGTAAGGTCATGACCTTTCTTATGGGTGATCCTTCCACCTCTAATGCATTTACCTCATTCCTTCCACTATGATTAGGAATTGTGGGATTTGAAGTGTATTCATAGGTGGAGTGAAAGATTTGAAGCATTTACCTCATTCCTTCCTCTTGAATATCAAGTTTCCCATAAGCAATTAGCTTCCTTACTGCAGTCTTGAAAGATTCACAATCTTCAATTGAATGCTCCAAGATGTCCATGTGGTATTTGCAAGTTGAATTCAGGTTATACCACGTTGGGAATTGTGGTTCTAAGGGACGTACATGATTTTTCGAGATGAGATGAGCACCAAATAGTCTTTGAAATAAGTTTGCGTTTGCAATGGACAATCTTGGGAAAGAGAGTAGGTTTTGGGGACGGAAGCGACCTTGATTTTGGAGGTTTAACTGAGGTTGTGGGTGATTTGGGTAATTTTACAAAGGTGCAGGTGGATATCGGGTATAGGTTAGGTAGGTTAGTACATATGGTTGTAGTGTGGGAACATTATTAATTTGGAATTGTGGGATTTGAAGTGTATTCATAGGTGGAGTGGTTAGGCCAGGTAGATGAGAAGGTGCAAGTGTCTGATAAGAAGGGTAAGTGTTCGGGTTATATATGTTACCAAGTGGCCTCAAAACTTAAGAGGGGGTGAATTGAGTTTATAAAAACTTTTTGCAAATCTTTCAAAAAACTCTATTACCAATTATCGTTGAAGCTATTTATTGATAGAAATGAATGAATGGATAAAGATAGAAAGATATTGCTCACCAATGAACCAACCAAGAGAGAAATATTCAGGCAAGTAAATACACTAATGCACAAATGTAAAGAGAAATGTTTAGAGAATCAAACACAATGGTTCATCCTGGTTTAGCCACCAATCCACTTGTGACCTACTTCCAGTCCTCAAGAAACCAATCGAGATTTTCTACTATATCTTCAAGCTGCACTAGGTGCTTGAAAACCTTTACAAACTAGAACACTCAAAACCTTGGGATACTTCACCCTTTGTACTTGAGCCTCTTTAAACAAAGGATGCCTTACCCTTTACAATTTGGAAGGATGCCTTATCCTCTTTTATAAAACAATCAAGATTAATAGAATGAAACTCTCATAAAAGTAATTAATATAAATTGAAGCTCTAGAATGCTTTTCAAAGGTATCTCAAGTGATTTTCAGAAAAACTGGGCAAGAAGGATTTCATGGATTGATTCATGTATTAAAGTGATAGAAATATGTTCCAAGTTGAAAGTCAGTCTTTAATGAAGCCCTAACTCAAGTATTTATAAAGATTTTGATCAATGGAGTCGTTGGGGCTTTAATGCCCTACATTTAATGCACCTAATATAGCCGTTGGGCAAAGTCAGACTAGTTGTAATCGATTACACAATACTTGTAATCGATTACAAGATTGTTTGAATATATTCTTGGCTTTCTAGGCAGGATGTAATCGATTACCAGCCTTGTGTAATCGATTACCAGCCTTGTGTAATCAATTACCTAGCCTCTGCCAGACTTGTAATCGATTACAGCCTCAGTGTAATCGATCACAAGGTTTCTGTTTAGCTTGTAATTGATTACAACACATGTGTAATCGATTACCTTCCCTTTTGAACACATTTTGCAAGCCCAATTAAGTATTTTTGCCAATTCTTTCTTATAGAAACTTGGATTTATCAGGTTTTACATATGATTTACAAAATCCAAATTTGAAATCAACATTTCTTTAAAATATGAACTTTGAATTCCAAGTTGATTTAAAAAGATCTTGAAAAAACATTTGAAGTTAATTGAGATACCTTGAGAGAATTTCACATTGATATCTTATATCTAATATACCTCTTTTAATCTTGGTCTTCTTCTTTTTTTGACCTTGGTCATTTCTTTTGTTCTTGGTCTTCATCATGACTTTGTTTTCATCAAAAATTCATTTGACATGCTTCAAGACATAAGTATTCACATTCTATCCCTTTTTTTATGATGATAAAATAAATATTGGAAAGGAGAGGAATATTTGCATTTATATATTTATCAGAGATTTAAACACAACTATCTCCCGTAATGTATGCATGAGATAGGACAAATGATTTTCATGTAAAAGCGCAAAACTCCCCCATACACATGCAACATATTTCACTAATCTCTCCCCCGTTGGCATTATAAAAAATACATAAGCATTTAGTCAAAATTTTGATAGCATTTCAACATGATTTCATGATTACCCCAAAATTAAAAACAACAGGAAACAACATGATATAATCATTTCACCATAGGTAGTTGGAAATCAGAGTATAATCAATATGAGTTATCAACATAAGAGTTTATCAGAGTATATGAAACAATATGAGAACCAATATATCAGATTTTATACTTAATAATATCAAAAGGATCCAATAGTCATATACAAATATAAAAATGCTATGGGTTAGACAGAATATAGACATAGAATCATCATGACTGAGCCCCAAGGTCACTGTGTCACTTCACTGTCACTATCCACATCAACTACCACATCATCAAGTTCAACGTCATTGTTACTAGTGTCAAGATCATCATTAGATCCAAGACTCTCCTCACCATCAGTAGGGGGTGCAGCAGAAGGACCGATAACAGAAATAGAAGCATGAGGTACAACAGAGGAGGTGGGAGCACCAGCTTCTTACCTCTGTGTAGAAGTGAAGTCCTCCAGCAAGGAATTGATATAAGCTATCTCAAATCCCTGATGGTCCACCTTTTGCTCAAGGCGCTTCATCCCCATACGCAAGTTGTGCATTTCCTAGAGCAATAGTTCTAAAGTGGTAGTAAGAGAAGGTTGGGGCTGGTCCTCATCCTTATCAGCATCCTCAGCCTCAAAAGGAATGTCTCCATAATTTGCATGAAGTAGATAGTGTCATTTGTCCTCCTGTTTTCTTAGTTGAAGCTTGTACAGAGTATGCACACCAATGGATTGTGGTCTTTTGGAACTGGTACCCTTTGTCTCCCCAGACAAAGGAATATAGAAGTGTTCGAGAATGGTCGTTACCAATATGGCATAAGGCAGAGTATGTGATTTCTTTCGGGCTTCCATCATGTGTTGTATCACGAAGTAGGCCCAGTTGATTGGCCTTTCGGCGTTCATAGCCCATAAGATCATGACATCATCTTTGAACACTTGGGAGTAGTTTCCTCCCCTAGGAACCAACCCTCTAGCTACAAGGTAATGTCCTCATCCTTATCAGCATCCTCAGCCTCATAAGGAATGTCTCCATAATTTCCATGAAGTAGATAGTGTCATTTGTCCTACTATTTTCTTAGTTGAAGCTTGTGCAGAGTATGCACACCAATGGATTGTGGTCCTTTGGAACTGGTACTCTTTGTCTCCCCAGACAAAGGAATATAGAAGTGTTCGAGAATGGTCGTTACCAGTATGGCATAAGGTAGAGTATGTGTTTTCTTTCGGGCTTCCATCATGTGTTGTATCACGAAGTAGGCCCAGTTGATTGGCCTTTCGACATTCATAGCCCATAAGATCATGACATCATCTTTGAACACTTGGGAGTAGTTTCCTCCCCTAGGAACCAACCCTCTAGCTACAAGGTAATGTAGCACCTTATTCTCCCTAGTCAATCCAGTAGCCATCACCCTCTTTTTTGTTATCTCTAGGAATAACATAACTAGTTCTCAACAAGAAAATTAATGCATCCTTATACTCATACTCAGTTCCTCATGCATTCTCACCACCATAGAACTTTGCACCATCAGAATTCAATTTGGTAAGCCTATACCAGAGCTCTCTAGTAACAATAATTGGTTTCTTCTTAACTTCTAACATCAAACAATTATCTTCAAACTTCAAATTAGCATAGAAGACTTTAACTAAATCAAGATAGATTTCTTTCTTGATGCTCATAAAGTCTAGCAGTCCTAATCTTTCAATCAGCCTAAAACTATCTAGGTGCTCACTAGAGCAAAAGTCTTTTGGGAGATACCTTGGGGAGATGATCTTGTGAAGCTGGAAATTTTTCTGGAAGTGCTCAGCCTTTTTAGCAGTGCCAAATGTTGGGTGAGATCTAACCTTGAAATAGTTAGCAGAGGAGCACTAGAAGACGTGCTTATGGAGGCCCTTGTTCTTGGTTTCTTGGTGCACCAGGAGGATTCAACCATTGGAGAGAAATGGGTTGAGAAATGATGTAAGGAAGGAGGTGAAAAGGTGATTTCGTGGAGGTTGGTAGTGGAAAACTAGTGAGAGAGTGGTGGGCTACGTGTGTTAGGGCTTAGAGAGAGAAAACGTAGGTGAGAAGAGGTGGGTGATGATTTTGGATGTTTTTTATAAAATTAGGTCAGCGATTTTGTAGAGGGGATAAAAACAAGTTGAATGGTGGTAAAATGAGGTGATTTGGTCAAGAAATGAGGGAGGAATTAGAGGTTAAGGGTGAGAGGTTTCGCGAGGGATGAGAAAGAAAGCTTGTTTGCAGAAAAAAATGGCTATCCCAGATATTTTGTCTTTTCAAACCCCTTTGTAATCAATTACATTGTGTTGTAATCGATTACATTGTGTTGTAATCGATTACAAGCATTCTGGATTTCTTGTAATTAATTACAATATAGTTGTAATCAATTACAAGCATTCTGACTTTGCTTATAATGCTTGGCAGAGCCTTGGTAATCGATTACAAGACTCTAGCAATCGATTACAAACTTACTAAACTTAGTTTTTGCACCTTTAACAGTAAATGGCCAATTTCAAAACTTTCAAATTAGTTCCAAAACATCCCAAATCAATTCCAAACATCATGTAAGCAAAAATACTGATCAGTTCTTGATCCAAAGCACATGTTTTTGCAAAAACACTACTTTTACCAAAGATTAAGCCATTTTGACAAGATTGGTGAATTTGAGCTTCTTAGAGGACTTAGTCATGATGGAGTACTTGCAAAACAAACTTTGGGAGAACCTCCGACGCTCAAGTCAGTATTGGATTCAAAATGTGATAAATAGCAAAATAATTGTGCAGAAATGCAACACATTATGTAATAGATTGTGGGTTTATGTAGCAAATGACCACTTTATGCAGTAAGTGACCAAGTTATGCAACAAATATATGACTTTATGCAGTAGATGACTAACTTATAACAGATTATGCATTAGAATGTTGAATTATGCAACAAAATGACAAATTATGCAGAAAACTAAGTTAGATGCATGATTGATTCAATATGCTAAGTTCATTTCTTATATAAAAGAATGATTCTTTATTCAAAGGCTTAGTGAAGATATCAGCTAGTTGTTTAGTGGTTTCAATAAACTCAAGCAAGTAATCACCTCTGTGCATATGATCTCTTATGAAATGATGTCTTATTTCTATGTGCTTTGTTCTTAAGTGCAAGATGAGATTCTTAGATAAATTGATTGCACTAGTGTTATCACACCTTATAGGGATGTGATCAAGCTCAAGACCATAGTCTAGAAGTTGTTGCTTCATCAAAAGGACTTGAGCACAACAACTCCTAACTGCAACATATTCAGCTTCATCTGTAGACCCATACTATTTTGTTTCTTTCTATGCCAAGAAACTAATGAGCTTCAAAGCAAGTGGTATGTCCCACTAGTGCTCTTCCTATCCATTCTACATCTAGCAAAATCAAAATCGAAATAACCAATTAGGCTACATAAGGCACCATTATGGTATCATAAACCCATTTGTGAAGTGCTTACTAGATATTTCATAATCCTTTTTCTAGCACAAAGATGAGATTCTTTAGGATTTGCTTGAAATTTAGCACATATACATACACTAAACATGATATCTAGCTTACTTGCAGTAAGACAAAGGAGTAAGCTAATTATACCTCTATATTTTGAGATTTCTACAAATTTAACTCATTCATCCTTGTCCAAACAACAAGAAGTGCTCATTAGGGTAGCCATATGCTTGTCATTGTCCATTCTAAACTTTTTGAGCAACTTCTTACAATACTTGGATTAACTTATGAAAGTCTCATCCCCTGTTTGCTTGATTTGGAGACCAAGGAAGAAGTTGAGCTCACCCATTGTAGACATTTCAAAATCACTTTGCATAATGTTAGCAAACTCCTTGCAAAGAGACTCATTAGTGACACAAATATAATATCATCAATATATATTTGAACAAGAAGTATATCATGCTTTCTATGCTTAATAAAAAGAGTGGTGTCAACCTTTCCTCTAGAGATTTCCTTTTCCAAAAGGAACTTGCTCAATCTTTCATACCAAACTCTAGGAGCTTGTTTTAAGTAATACAAGGACTTTTTTAATTTAAAAACATGGTTAGGCAGTTCAAAGTTTTCAAAACTGAGAGGTTGTTCCACATATAATTCTTCTTGTATAAAACCATTCAAAATTGCACTTCTAACATCCATTTAGTAAAGCTTAAAATCCATGATACATGTATATGCAAGTAGCATTCTAATGGCTTCTAATCTAGCTACAGGAGCATATGTTTCCTCATATGTAATTGGCTAGCTGGCATTGATAATAGTTTTGATGATAACAAACATAGAGACAAACATGAAGATGATAAGAAAACCAAGTTCAAGATTAGCTCTAGGACTTAGAATCTTTTGTACAGAGACTTTTCGGATATCTCATTAACTTTGCACGAAAAGATAAAAATGATTTTAAGTTAATATTCCAAATCCAAAGAATGACCTTAATGTTTTTGAAAATCATTCAAAATTGTTTTGAACTTAGAAGTATTCGAATAACCCCAGAGGTATTCGAATAAACCTATTTATATTTTCATATGTTTTTGTTTTCAAGCTTTCCAATATCTATTTTTCCAAATGATCTATTCGAATAACCATAAAGGTATTCGAATAGACCTACTTATAAAAAGTTTCTTCTAAATAAAGGTATTCAAAAACTCTATGAGGTATTTGAATAACCTCCTTTAAAATTGTTTTTCACAAGCATTTCAAAATAGTAATATTCGAATAACCAAGAAGGTATTCGAATAAGCCACGAATCTTGATATGGAAGGAAACAAACATATTTCAAAATCAAATACGAAATTAATTCTTCCAACGGGCATTTTTGCTCAAAGGCTCTATAAATAGTGACCTTGGGTCACTTTTGAAGCTGTCTAACAATCTGAATTATTATTTGCTTGTGTTAAAACGTGATTTACATTTTTCTCTTTTATTTTTTGTGCTCTTTTTGCCAAAACTTTGAGATATCCTTAGAGAGCTCTATTAGTGCTTCAATTTGTATTATTTGCTCTTTAACATAGTTTGTCTTCATTTATTTTCTGCTGCATTTATGAGAGGGTGAGGTATCCCTCACAGGCATTGTAACAAGGGTGATGTATCCTTTGAAGGTTTGTGAGGGTGAGGTATCTCTCAAAGGCATTATAACAAGGGTGAGGTATCCCTTGAAGGTTTGTGTAAGGATGAAGTATCCCTGGCAGTTTGAGTTAGCACAAGGGTAGAGTTTCCCTGTGTGTGAAAAGTGCTCTTGATTGTAATGGTTACAAGCACTTGTTTAAGCTTGTATTGAATAGTAAAAAATTTTAAATTGTGTTTCGAGAACTGGACGTAGGCCACAAGTGGTTGGTGGTCAAACCAGGATAAATATCATGCATGCTTTTCTTGTTCTTTTATTTTCCTACAATTTATTTATTGGTTATTCTTAGTGTTCTTCTTCTCTTCCTTTAATTCACGCTTTTTAATAGTTTATTTTAGTATATTTAATTTGTTTATGCTTTTGTAAAAAGTTTTTAATACTCAATTCACCCCTCCTCTTGAGTACTGGAAGCCACTTGGATAACAAGTGGTATCAAAGCTAAACTCTTGTATAAAGAGCTTAGCAGCTTCAAGAGAACATGGCTTCATCAAATGGTTTTTCATAAGGAACTTCCATAAACCGACCACCCTTTTTCAATAGGGATGGTTATGCATATTGGAAGGAAAGAATGAAAATTTTCATCGAAGCTATTGATCTAGATGTGTAGGATGCTGTCGAAAACGGCACATTTATACCTACGCGAGAGGTCAATAGTGTAAAGACTGAAACACCAAGGAGTAAATGGTCTAATGATGATAAAAGAAAAGTTCAATATAATTTGAAAGCAAAAAACATCATTACCACTGCCTTGGGGTATGATGAATTTTTCAGAATTTCAAATTGTAAAACTGCTAAAGAAATGTGGGACACTTTATAAATTACCCATGAGGGTACTAGTGAAGTAAAGAGATTGAGAATAAATTCTCTAACTAGTGAATATGAATTATTCAAAATGAACCAAGGAGAAAATATTCAGGAAATACAAAAGAGGTCCACCCATATATTTAATCATCTTGCATTATTAGAAAAGAATTTCTCTAACGAAGATTTAATTAATAAAGTGTTGACATGTCTAAGTAGGATTTGATAAACCAAGGTAACAGCCATATTAGAATCAAGAGACTTGTCGACAATGACATTAGCTACCCTCTTTGAAAAACTTCATGAGCACGAATTGGAGCTGAGTATATTAAATCAAAGTGAAGAGAATGATAAGAAGAAAAAAGGGATCACACTTAAAGCCACCTCCTCCACTATTGATAATGAAGATGAAGGTGATAAAGAAGACACAGATAATCTTGAGCTAAATGAAGAAAATATCAGTCTTTTGGTAAGAAAGTTTAGAAAATTTCTCAAAAAAAAAAAAGGGAAGAAGACCATTCTTCCTTCCAAAGAAAACTCATCACAAATGGTAAGGAACAACTTCAACTCCAACCTGTTACGACTGCAGAAAAATGGGTTACATAAAGATGGAGTGTCTAATTTACGAAAAGAAGATAGAGAAATTTGAAAAGAAATCCTCCAAGGAAAGAAAAGTCTATATAGCATAGGATGACAATGATATGGACTCCACTGACAGCTTAGATAGTGAGGAAGCCCATCTATGACTTATGGCAAAATGAGAAGAAGAAGAAAAAGAAAATGACAATGAGGTAAGTTCTGATTTATTACCCTTTTATGATGAACTACAAGATGCCTTTGAAGAACTACATGATGAATTACTAAGGCTCACTAAAATAATTTCTTCATCTAAAAAAATAATTTCCTTTTTAGAAAATCAAATTCTTATTTTAAATAAAGAAGTTGAAGAGTTAAAAATTGAAAATGAAACATTAGAATTAATTGATGTTAATTCTTCTTGCATAACTTGTTCTTTTCTTGTTTCTACATCTTCATCTTGTTCATCTTGTCATATTCTTGAAAAAGAAATTGAAGATTTAAAGAATACCCTTTCTAAATTCACTTTAGGAAGAGATAATTTAAATATTTTATTCAAAAAACAAAGAGTTATTTTTCAAAAAGCTGGGATAGGTTATAATCCCAAAAATCAGCAAAAATTTTATAAAAATTTCTTTGTTCATTCGAGTACTTTATGTAGTCTTTTTATTAAATATTTTTATTGTGGGAAGAAAGGACATAATGCGTCAATATGCAATATAAGGAAAAACATCAATACAAAAATTGAAACTAAAATAGTATGGGTTCCTAAGGGTACTTTACCCAAAACTAACACACAAGGACCCAAGAAAATTTGGGTACTAAAAGTCAAAATTTGAAGTGTGTTGTAGGTGTGCTTGAAGGTCAAGAGCTAACTTTGGCATTTTGAAAGTGGCTACTGCAAGCACAAGACCAAAAATAATTCCAAGCTCTCTTCCTTGTCTCTATAAAGCTTGGACTTGCAATAAGTGGAAACTTTTTTTATGTTTTTTTTAACCTTATAATTTGAAAATATCTGTACATGTCTTGAATATGCTAGACAAGTATGTTTTTTTGCTTGAAATGACATGTTTTATGATAATATCTTTGACCTTGAGATTTTGATCAATCATACATATAAATGAATGCTTGTGATTATTGCTTTATCATTGAATTATTTCCTTTGAATTATTACTGACTTGAGCGTCAGAGTTATCCCAAAATTTATTTTGCTATAAACCATCATTGGGTAAGCTTCTTATTCTTAAATTCCATCTCTGAACGTGTTTACTAATGTATTTCTGATAGGTTTATTTGAATAAACCTATGGTTATTTGAATAAACTAAGTCAATTACTTAGAAATATGTGTTGCACATCAGTTTTATTTGAATAACATCTCATTTATTCGAATTTGAGCCCAGCAACCACAGTTCTTAGATTTGAAGTCTGTTTTATTCGAATAGACCTCCAGTTATTCGAATAAGTATGCTGCATGTGCTTTTGTGCCTTTGTGCTTTTATGAGTGTATTCAAATAAAGACATCTTTATTCGAATAACCTAAAGATAGCAACATTAACCTGTATTTTTCTCGTTTTTGATCTATTCGAATAACCAAAAGGCTATTCGAATAAACCTTGGCAGAAAGCTAGTTTTCAGGCCTGATCTCTATTCTGTGTTTTATTGGTTGCCTTTATACAATAATGTAATTGGCTATTATTGTGATAAATATGTGTACTTGGATAAATTGATCAATGAAATAAAATATCTTTTACCCTTATGAACTCATTTGTTGTTTGCCTTATTATTTTGAATGTTTATTCTCTTATGAGTTTGGCATAATGACTAACCTTTATGGATCCAAAAATTGATGGATACCAAAGAAAAGTTATTTGAATTACGTTGTAGGGTGATAACTACCTCAAGCAAATATTTAAATGGAAAAAGATTATTCAACTTGAGAGAAATAAATGAAGAACAAAGGACCAAGAACATTCTAAAGAAGCATCACTCTCTTCCTAACTCAATAAGTATCTCTATTCCCAAGCTATTATTATATTTTATATGCAATGAATTATAAGATACTTATTGATAAATTGATCTTAAATGATTAAATGTCTTCCTTACATAAGTAGTATGCTTAGTATTGACAAAGCGCCAAAGTGGATATTAACTTGCAAATTTTGTCATTGCATATAGGGTAGATAATGTTACTTCTACACAATGCTCTAATCATTATAGCATATTTCATCAAGGTAAATATTTAATATATATGATTTTCTTGCTCTATAACAGAATTCTAAGAAATTGGCAAATATAATTAGACTGCAAATGTAAATGGCTATTTTGATGACTATATAATATAATTGGATGATCGATTAGTGAATATATGCTTTTCTGAACTTGCTTATGATTAATGTGTTGAATAATGTGTTCACTTTGCTAAAATTATAATATTATACTTTGTTGTTATTATGGTATGTTATAAATAAATATATTTTGTTGGAATGTAATATACTCTGTTTAAGCTCTATGTTTTCTGTAATACCCTAACACAATTTATCGTAAAATTTGTGAAATATTTCATGATAAACTGTGTTAAACATGTCACTTCTAAAAATGCATAAAAATAAAACCCATAATATCCTTTATAGTTAAAACATAAAGCCTTGAATGATAAAAAGATCATATATACATACATCTCTAGCTAATAAGCCATATCATATACATAAACTTTTACATATAACCAGAAAAGTAATACTATACAGACTGGTTCAAAAAAAAGTACAACTACTAAACTAAGCCTTTTGTTTCTTCTTTTTCTTGCCCTTTCCTTTTGAAGGGTCTTCACTTGGAATTACATGAAGCATACAGGGGTGAGAAATCACAATTTATCAGTATTTGCATATCAAGACCAGCAATTAATCATTTACAACAAATCAATAACTGAGCACGTTAATATTATAAATATCCAACAATCAATAACATCAAAAGATCGCCCATATAATCCTAAGATATTATCAAACGAATGACTAACCAATCAATCGATTAAGCAATGACAATTGCTCATACAATTGTCAACCATGCAAATATTGTATGACATGAGGTATGACTGTGCTCAAACAAGTACTAATATAATGATTATGCAATGCTAATGTAGTTTTAAGATTTGAAAACACAGTCTACTTGATTAATTTCCCAGAAACCACTGCTTCTTGTATATACGAAGTAGAATAAGTTTAAAAGCCTAATCTCACTTGGTAATAGGTAAACACCTTCCCCTTACCAATGTAAGAGTACTACTATCACCCCCATACCGGTAACCTTAACTGCAATTGCATACTTGCTATGAGAATCTAGATGAACACCTTGTTCTCGAGTCATATGGTCGTACACACCATGAAAAGTTACAATACATAGGAAACTAACAAGTACCAAGTTTGAAAACCAAGTAATCCAGACTATCTTAATTCACAAATAAAACATATCATAAGATTCTCATAACTAAGTGACTTTTCAATACCAAAACATATAGGTCCTAGTATAACCTATCCACCAGGTAGCAAGAACTATGTAATTAGTATTTCCTTACCCTTAACTTCTCACCATCACTTCACAAGTGATTTCCAAATCAACCTCATGTTGATCAAAGCTAGGATAATTCCTATGACACTCTAACTCATAGATTTGCCTAAGGTTTCACCATATTTAACTATATGTCATATGGTTATTCTCTCCAAGAATTACCCATATTTGTGTCTCAACACACTTAGAAAAACATATAAGAGTGATCATAACACTTAAGGAATGCCAAAACTTCAAGAATACAATTCTAAAAAATCCTGATACTACAACAAATTTGGCCTACGACCACACTTTTTTTAGGCAACACTTGAAAAACGTTCCTTAAAGTCCATAAAAAAACACTTTTATAAATGTAGCCTTTGCTCACGGTTTAGGCAACAATATTTAGGTGACATTTTATAATCGTGCCTCTAGACTAATAGAGGATGCCTCACAAGCGTTGCCATATTGAATGATAATAGGGAACACTTATTCACGTTAAATGGAATAAGATTTTTCCCAAAAAAAAAATATAGACTTCTTCCCCGTTCAAGAGAAAAAAAAAATGAAAGATCTAATTAAAGTGCATTGAAAGCCATTCACAAAAAATTGGTTCTAGGTTTTGAGAAACTTGGCTTCACGAGCAACTCTAATCTCGCGTGAATCTCTCTTTCTTTCAATTCAAATCTCTTTTTTTTTCTCTTTCTTTGTTCTCTATTTGTTTTTCCTTTCTTTGTTCTCCATGAATGCCCTCGAGCACCATGAACATGCGGATTGATACTCACAATGACTGAGAGCGAGACAGAGAGTGAGCGAGTAAAGCACAACATGAGCGAGCAAGACATGATCAAAATGGGTGAGAGAGGGAAGCAGTGTCAAGATTCTTTTGGGTTCGATTTGGAACAGAGGTAGAGGAAGTATATATTGAGGTAACACTCGATAATCAGCAGTCATCTCACCAAGCAGGGGTTAGCAAAAAGGGTAATAAAATTACTCCTTTTGTTTCTGCTATTGAATAGTAAACAATGTGTAATGGGTTCTATGATTCCTAGTTATTTTGATTTTCCATTTCAATTGTTGTAAAACATGACTCGGATGGCTCTGTATTTTATTGTGAGTTAATCAATTTCATGCTCTTGCTTGTCCTCATATAAGTGCAAAATGTTTGATAAAATGCCTAGGCTAATTTGAGTTGTTTCGACGTTGAGAGTTTTCTCATTATGTTGATTAATTTCCTTAAAGGTTGATCTTCTGATTGCTTAACTATTTTTTTATAGTTCCTAAATGCTGCATTTTCTTGTCTATTCAATTGGTAAGTTCCTGTTGGAAGGGCTCTAAATTATGGGAATGACATTAGGAGTTTAACCCTTTGCTTGTTTGACTATATAAAATGTGATTGATGAAGAGCCTGATTGTTGCTGTGTTAGAATGACATTTGCTCTGTAAACATGTCTCAATGATATTTTCTTTGATTTTTTTTTCTCTGTTCACTTTCATTTGTGCATATAATTTGTTTGATGAAAAACCTGAGTAGATTTGAAACTACTAAATAAAAAAAATAATCTAATTTATTTACAAACTTGCTGATTGTCTTGTTACTCTTTTTGTGAAGTATTAGTGTATCATTTGGTTGAAGTTTTATTGCTTTCTATACATACTTGATACAGATTATCTCTGCTATCAGTGGTGGTATTACAGATCTCTCCTTTGATGCTATTGGTTATGGCTAGTAGATTACCAATTGTGTTTTTACTGCAAGTTATTCAATATATATATTTAGTCCTTGTTTTCTTTCCATATTCTATAAAAAGCTTCTCAGTTTGATACCGAGATTGATAATTTTGAGAATGGGAACCTTTTTTAGTGCAAATACTAATTATCTCCAATCTGAGCTTGGATGAAATGTCTTCCTTTTGTGACATCTTATCCTTCAGTGGGTCATGGATGAAGCAAAAAAGTCAACAAAATCTAGATCTCTTAATGAAGTTTCAATGGTGTTGTTGAACAATTTATTGTCTTTACCTTTTGCCATCATCATGATTTTCCTTTTTGGCGAGTAGGATTATGTAATACATGCGTGAGTGAATATGTTTCTTTGTTGCGAAATTCATTTAAGCCTTCTATATCCCCACTATTATTTTGGTTTTGATTTCTAGTAATGTAGTTAAAATGCCAATATTTTGGGTTGTTGCAACAGCTAGTGGACTGCTTGGACTTTTCATCAGCTTTACCTCAATGTGGTTCTTACATCAAACTGACCCTACGACATATAGGTAATTTTATGCAGTTGAAATTCAATACATGGATTGCCCAAAAAGAGTTTAATAAACTCAGTGTTAAAACTCTATTATTAGTGAATAGGATGTAGATCACTTGATTTGCATCATGGTTTTACATATAAATTAACTTCAATTGAAATCCAAATTTTTATAAAAATTTGCAGACAACTAAGTATTTAGGATAGATATGCTTAATAGATATGCTACCATTGCTTAGGCATAGGTGGTTATGATTTTGAGGGAGAACACTGAATGGATATGCGTGTCTGTTAGTAATGTTTGATAGTACTTGATGTTAGTAATACATAGTTACATACCTATTACCCAAGTATGCAACTTGCAAGCACATATGGAATACTAGATGAGATTTGCTCCAACTAACTGACTGAAACCTAACTATGTTCATATATAGCAACATTGTATTAAATTTGGCAATGGTTCTTGCACTAGAAATATGGATCAACAATTGTTTGCTTGAGTTTCAAAAAGATTACTAAAAGAAGCAAAGCTATAAAGTATGCTTTCATAAATTCCATTAAGAGATACTAAGCCCAAACTAAAAGTACGTAGAAACCTTTTCAATGAGATCCAGTACATCTTGATTATCTACAAATTCCAAGTAGCTCCAGTCAATCCCTTCTTTTGTATATTCCTCTTGCTCTATCTTAAACACATGCTGCAGGACATCATCGACGTTAGATTGCATGTTAAGATAAAAGTCATAGTTGAAGTTGGCAAATATATGAAAAACTAACCTTATACCTGGTTGAAGTGTTGTTGCAACTTTTCATTTGTGAAATTAATATAAAACTGCTCAAAACTGCGAAGAGGGAATTAAACATCAGCTTGGGTTTATCTTATTCACTAAGGTACCAAAATGAAAGAGAGAGGATGTTTTGCAATCTTGTCTTTTCCAACTAAACATATTATTGGTATTGAGGGAGAAGGGTAATGTTGAGGATAAGGAGTTCAAGCCCCATAAGCTTAGTGAAGTAAAGAAGCTTAGGAGCAATAGGAACTGTGCAAAAATTTAAGTGTACATATATATTAACAAGAACAAATATTGATTGTATGAGACTATATGGGGTGTGTGCTTGTCTCTTTGTGCCTAAACTAGAGCATGCAAACATATAATAGAAAGATTACAGTTAGTAAGTAATATGATCTATTCTCACCTATTAGTTTGAAAGCTTTCAAAGCCATATATGTCAAGAATGCCAATAAGAAATTTTGAGCTAGGATCTTACCCAATGGAGACATTAATTTTATGGACTAACTTGGACATAACAAAAAACATGAAATTGTAATTGATGTTTTCCTTTACTCTTTTTTTAGTGAAAGAAGAACTCATTGAGACTTAAAAAATCTAATAGCAATAATCAAGCATTGGACATTCCTTTTTTAGTGCAAATCCTAATTATCTCCAATCTGAGCTTGGATGAAATGTCTTCCTTTTGTGACAGCTTAACCTTCAGTGGGTCATGAACGAAGCAAAAAAGTCAACAAAATTTGGATCTCTTAATGAAGTTTCAATGGTGTTGCTGAACAATTTATTGTCTTTACCTTTTGCCATCATCATGATTTTCCTTTTTGGCGAGTGGGATTATGTAATACATGCCTTACCAGGATATGTTAATACATGTATCTATAGGGGGTTTGTTTTGTTCTTTGTTTTCATTTTTAGTTTATGTTGTTTTCATTTTGTTTAATTTATATACATTACTAATCCTTTAGTTTAATTTAAATTTGTAGGACAATGCTGGTACTTGAGGATGGCAATAGAACTACTTAGTATATTTGATGTTCATGAATAGAGCTTAATGAAGATAATTTTCTCATACATTGTGAATTATATATATTTTTATTTTGATTATGTACTTTGGATTATGATGGATAATGTACTATGGATTATGATGGATTATGTACTTTGGATTATGATAATGGGGATAATTCTAGTACTTTGAATTATTTTATTAATATTTTGATTAATGTGTTAAATATTGAAATTAGTTTATATTATTGCTTGAAATTTTATACTATATAAATTTGTATATATTCTAAAATTAAAATTCTATAAAAATAATATATAAAAATAATGGCATTAAAAATATTAAAAAAATGAAGCATTTTTAATGTTTTACTAAATTTAATTAGAAGGCGTGTAATTAGATCAACAAATATTATTTTTTAAAAAATAAAAATAGTGATAAGAGGTTTTAAAAAAATAATAATAATAACATAAGGAATGCTTATAAAGTGATGTCGTATGTGAGACACATAAAAATGACATAAGGGAACGCTTTACAAGCGTACTCATAGGGATTTGACATAAGGGGACGCTTTGCAAGTGTACCTATAGGTTCTGACATTAGGAGATGCTTTTTAAGCGTACTCATAGGGTTTGACATAAGAGAACGCTTTGCAAGCATACCCATAGGTTTTGACATTAGGGGACGTTTTACAAGCGTACCCATAGGGTTTGACATAAGGAGACGCTTTGCAAACATACCCAAAGGGTTCGACATTAGGCAACGCTTTATAAGTGTACCCATAGAGTAAAGAAGAAAAGTGTTACCTTTGACTATGAAAAAGCATAGCCTTAGATAATAAGTCACACCTGAATAGGCCACCCCTCTAAAAGTGTTGCCTTAGGACCAAAAAGTGTAGCCTTCATCAAAGACAACACTTTAGTGTATTTTAGGGTACACTTTTGAAGAGTTGCCAAATGCCAATTTTGTTATAGTGTGGTACTCAAACCTAGGCGTGACATTCCCACGCTTAGGCATGGTACTCTCTGTCTCGCCCAGACTGTAACTGAACCACTCACGTTTAGGCATGTATTTCTTGCACCTAGGCATGATTCTGCGATCTGTAGAATTTTGTAGAAATAGTACTATTCCATTGACCAAAATCTTGGATTTTGGCCACTCCAATCCAACCTCTAGGTGATTTTAAGTCCTATACAAGTTCATAAACACAATGGAAACTCAAAATACCAATGGATTTCATCAAAAATGGACCAAAACATACAATCACCCATCAAAACCCCAAAAACCTACACATTGAGCATTTTAGGTCCAAAATGGATAGTTTTGGCTTCTAATCTAAACTCTTTGCAAAAACAAGTCGTAAACAACATTTATAACTCATCCAAGCAAGAAAATCACATCACATATCACAAGAACTCAATTTGGCATGTTTAACCTCAATCAACACTAACATGTAGAAATAAGGAAAAAGATGAACTAAGTTTAAGAACCCCTACCTTCAAGCTCTTAAGCTGTAGAAATATGGTGGAGATGGTGAAGGAATGATCACAAATCTTCAAGCTTCTCTTTCCCCTTAGTTTTCCTCTTCTTCTTTTCCTTCTTTTCTCTTTTCTCTTCCTTCTCTCCTTGCTCTGTTTTCAGCTGTGTAGAGAGTGAATGAGAGTTAAGAAAAATGGCTTGAAATATCATATAAAAGAGATTCAGGAATGAGACTAAACCGTGGATAACTTAGTGTCTATATTGGAAATTCCCGATTTGTAACCATTACAAGTCAAACATGTTGAAGAGGATGTTACATTTCTCCTCCCTATTTAAATTGTCCCCAAAATTGCTTACCTCATATAAACAACTGCAGGTAATCTTGCTGTATATGGGACTCCAACTCCCAAGTCGCCTCCTCGAAACCAGCACCATCCCAAAGCACCTTCACTAGAGAAATCTGCTTACCTCTAAGCTTTTTGACTCCTCTGTTCACGATCCTTATCAGTCGCATAACATAAGACAAATCCTCTCTTAACTGCACATATTTATTCTTTATGACATGTGAAGGATCTAGATTATACTTTCTAAGTTGTGACACATGGAAGATATCATGAAGGCTAGACAAGCTAGGTAGAAGGGCAATTTGGTAACCTACGAGTTCGATTCTCTTTAGGATTTGGTAGGGACCAATGAAATGAGGATTCAACTTTCGTGTTCTCAATGTTCTACCAATCCCTGTCGTAGGAGTGACTCTCAAGAATACATGATCTCCCTCATTAAACTCTAAAGGTCTTCTCTTCTTATCAACATAGCATTTCTACCTACTATGAGCTTTCACTAATCTATCCTGGATCATTTTAATCTGATTTGTGGTCTGCTGCCCCAACTCAGGACCTAGAAGGGTTCTTTCTCTAACCTCATACCAACACAAAGGAGACCTACACTTTCTACCATAAAATGCTTTATACGGTGCCATACTTATGCTAGCATGAAAACTATTGTTGTAAGCAAACTCCACTAAAGGTAAGAAGTTATCTCAACTCCCTATCTGCTCTAGCACACATGTCCTTAGCATATCCTCTAGGATTTGAATAGTCCTTTCTGACTGACTGTTAGTCTATGGATGGTATGTTGTGCTCAAACTAAACTTTGTCCCAAAAGCTTTCTACGAGGCTCCCTAGAATCTTGATGTAAATCTATGATCTCTATCAGAAACAATAGAAAGAGGAATACCGTGCAATTTAACTCTCTCCTGAAGGTATAATTGAGCTAGTCTATCCAAGGAGTAATTAACCTTATAGGGTATAAAATGGATAGATTTTGTTAATCTATCCACTACGACACACATCACATCAAAACCTGATTGAGTCTTAGGCAAGCCCATCACAAAATCCATAGTGATGTTATCCCATTTTCACTCAGGAATTACCAAAGATTGAAGAGGTCCAGAGGGTTTTTGGTGTTCTAACTTGACCTTCTAACAAGTTAGGCACCTAGACACAAAATCCACGATGTCCTTCTTCATTCCAAACTACCAAAACAACTTTTTCAAGTCTTGATATATCTTAGTGGTCCTTGGATGTATAGAGTATTGACTACAGTGAGCTACTTCAAGGATCCTTTCCTTGATCACAGGTTCACGAGGAATGCAAAGCCTACCTCTAAACTTAATCATCCCATCATCCGTTATATCAAACTCTCCAGGATTATCTAAAAAGATTTGCTCACTAAGATCACTAAGAGTATCATCTTCCTTCTAAGCTTCTAAGATCTGAGTCCTAAAGTCACTTACTATGTCCACTCGACTCACACTGAGACTATGTAGTAACATAGTTACTAAAAGACTTAAGTCTCTAAAACTCTCTAGAAGTTCACTCTCCTGGATCATCATACAGGACACATGTAGGGATTTCCTACTTAGTGCATCAGCTACCACATTGGCTTTACCTGGATGATACTTTAACTCAAAGTCGTAGTCTTTCAAAAACTTCATCCATCTCTGTTGCCTCATGTTCAGCTCCTTTTGATCAAATAAATACCTCAAGCTTTTATGATCACTGAACACCTCAAATTGAACTCCATACAAGTAATGTCTCCAAGTTTTCAAAGCAAACACTACTGCAGCCAGTTCTAGATCATGAGTAGGGTAGTTCTCCTCATGAGGTCTCAACTGCCTTGATGCATAGGCAACAACTCTCCAATTTTGCATCAAAACACAACCCAAACCCATCTTTGAAGCATCACAGTACACCTCAAAGTTCTCTAGAGGATCTGGAATAACCAACACCGGTGTAGTAGTCAATCTCACCTTTAGTTCTTGGAAACTATATTCACAATCCTGAGTTAAATCTAAAGAACTCCCTTTCCTAGTTAAACTAGTCAAGGGTAGTGCTAACTAAGCAAAACCCTTTATGAATCTTCTATAGTACCCCGCTAGGCCTATGAAGCTTCTGATCTCTGTTACAGTGGTGGGTCTCTCCCACTGCAACACTGCATCAATCTTGCTTGGGTCCACAGAAATCCTTCCCTGAGATATTATATATCCCAAAAATTGAACTTGTGAAAGCCATAACTCACATTTCAATAGTTTGACAAACAACATATTCTCCTTAAGTGTTTCCAACACTATTTTCAAATGTTGCTCATGTTCCTCCATTGTCTTTGAATAGAGTAAGATATCATCAATAAACACCACAACAAACTGATCTAGGTAGGGCCTAAAGATCCTGTTCATGTAATCCATAAACACTGCCAGAGCATTAGTCAACCCAAAAGACATCATGAGATACTCATAATGTCCATACCTAGTTCTAAAAGTAATCTTAGGGATATCCTCTTCCCTAACCCTTATTAGATGATAACCCAACCTAAGATCAATCTTTGAGAAAATCGCAACTCCTATCAGTTGATCCATTGGATCATCTATCCTAGGCAACAGATACTTATTCTTAATGGTCACCTTATTCAACTATCTGTAATCTACACAGAGCCTCATGGTACCATTCTTTTTCTTCATTAGCAACACAAGTGCTCCCCACAGAGAAACACTCGACCTAATGAAATACTTATCCAACAAATCCTCAATTTGTTTCTTGAGTTCCACTAACTCTAGTGGTGCCATTCTATAGGATGCTATAGAGATAGATCTCGTCCCAAGTACTAAATCTATAGTAAACTCTATATCTCTCTCAGGTGGAACTCCACTATATCACTTGGGAATACCTCAGGATATTCACTTACCACAGATATATCACCTATGTCTTGCTCAACACTAGCACTTAGTGATAATAAGAGAATATATCCTAAAGATCCCTCTTTCAAACAAAGATTGACCTGATTCGCATTGAGATACACAGACTCAAATGAAACGACTCTAGTAGGTATATCTAACAAGAAAACCAGGGATTTTTCTGAACAATTCAACACTACATGGTTGCCAGACAACCAATAAATGCCAAGGATGATATCAATATCTACTAAAGGCAAACAAATAAGGTTTACACAAAAAATCATATCTTCAACATTTACACAATAATCAAGACACACTCTGGATGTTGTAACTGGGTTACCAATGGCCGTAGATACAGACAAGTCATAAGAAAGTTCAGACATAGGCAAATCTAACACCTCCACACAATCATTAGAAATAAAGGAGTGAAATGCTCTCGAATCATACATCACAGTTAAAAGATGATTGTGTATAATGCATTTACCTTCGATAAGATCGGAAAACTGAGTCATCGTTTCACCACCTAGAGTATAAACTCTCCCTATGGTTTGTGGTTTCTGGGTAGGCACAACTTCCTTCTTCAATGAGCAGTCCTTAGCATAATGCCCAGGTTGTCCACAAACAAAGCATACCAAGCAAGGTCGGTCTCCATGTTGCTTTCCATACTTAGGACACTTAGGTCCCTTAAATTGTTTCTGAACCTACTTACCATTGTCTTGAGAGAAGCTAGATTTAGAAGTCCCTTTTTTGAATTTATCGTCACCCCATTTCCTCTTTTGGAAGTCTTGTGACTTAGACTCTCCAAAAAGCTTCTTTGAATGCCCTTCGATTATCCTACACTTGTTAATCAAAGTCTCAAAGTCTCAAATCTCAAGCGGTACGATAACATTCTGAATGTCTTCTCTCAATCCTTCCTCAAATTTAACATATTTCCAAGATTCATCTAGGTTAAGTCTAATACAAGATAAGAACTTAGACAATTCATTGAATTTGGCCACATACTGACCAACAGACAAACTCCCTTGTTCTAACTTAAGAAATTCCATCTCTTTGGCATTCTATAGGTTTTGCGGAAAGAACTTTCTCAAAAAGGATCTCTTAAAGACTTCCCATGTAATAGGAGTCCTTGCTGCCACCAAAGCTCTCTTGGCATCTACCCATCAATCCTCACCCTTACCCTCCAGCATATAAGTTGCAAAAAGCACCTTTTGGTAATCTGTACAAGCCATGACCGTAAAAATCTTCTCCATCTCTTTGAGCCAACCCTCAGCTAGGACCAGGTCGTACTCCCCTTTAAAGTAAGACAGATTAGATTTCTTAAACTCAAAGAGATTTTGGAAAGTTTGGTTCCTCCCAGCTACTTCCTGATCTGGTTGCCCCTAATGGTGTGGTGGTGGTGTAGGTGGTTGATGTTGAGTTGCCGCCATTTTTACAAAAATCCTATTTGTTATAGATGTTTGATCTCACGTCACTTCCACATGAGTGGTTGTTTGGTTCCTCAAAGCCTCAGCCATTGCCATAAAGGCTCCAGCCATACTAGGGTCTTTGTTAGATGAGTTCCCTATTTGACGGGTTTTCTGTTTTGGTGCCATAGTTTGTTGCACACACAAAACAATGCATATTGAGTTGATCAATCCTCAATATCATGTACCCATGTAACAGTAGCTAATAACAATCCAATACTTCAAACAAGAGACAAAGAAATGAAAAACACACAAAGGAATGCATAGTCAGTCCATACCCCTGCTCAACAAGATGAACTGCTCTGATACCATAATGTTACACCCTAACACAATTTATCGTAAAATTTGTAGAATATTACATGATAAATTGCATTAAACGTGTCACTTCTAAAAATGCATAAAAATAAAACCCATAATAACTTTTATAGTTAAAACAGAAAGCCTCGAATAATAAAAAGATCATATATGCATACATCTCTGGCTAACAAGCCATATAGTATACATAAACTTTTACACATAACAAGAAAAGTAATACTATACAGACTGGTTCAAAAAGAAGTACAACTACAAAACTAAGCCTTCTGTTTCTTCTTTTTCTTGCACTTTCCTTTTGGAGGGTCTTCACCTAGAATTACATGAAGCATACAGGGGTGAGAAATCACAATTTCTCAGTATTTGCATATCAAGACCAGCAGTTAATCATTTACAACAAATTAATAACTGAGCACGTTAATATTATAAATATCCAACAATCAATAACATCAAAAGATCGCCCAAATAATCCTAAGATATTATCAAATGGACGACCAACCAATCAATCAATTAAGTAATGATAATTGCCCATACAATTGCCAACCATGTAATGTTGTATGAGATGAGGTGTGATTGTGCTCAAACAAGTACTAATATAATGATTATGCAATGCTAATGTAGTTTTTAGATTTGAAAATACAAGCTACTTGATTAATTTCCCAGAAACCATTGTTTCTTGAATATACGAAGTAGAATAAGCCTAAAAGCCTAATCTCACTTGGTAATAGGTAAACACCTTCCCCTTACTATTGTAACAGTACTACGGTTACCCTCATACCGGTAACCCTGACCGCAATAGCATACTTGCTATGAGAATCTAGATCAACACATTGTTCTCGGGTCATATGGTCGTACACACCATGAAAAGTTACAACATATATGAAACTAACAAGTACCAAGTTTGAAAACCAAGTAATCTAGACTATCTTGATTCATAAATAAGACATATCACAAGATTATCATAACCAAGTGACTTTTCAATACCAAAACATATAGGTCCTAGCATAACCTATTCACAAGGTAGCAACAACTATGTAATTAGTATTTCCTTACCCTTAACTTCTTACCATCACTTCACAAGTGATTTCCAAGTCAACCTCATATTGATCAAAGCTAGGATAATTCATATGGCATTCTAACTCATAGATTTGCCTAAGGTTTCACCATATTTAACTATATGTCATGTGGTAATTCTCTCCAAGAATTACCCACATTTAATCTCAACACACTTAGGAAAGCATAGAAAAGTGATCCCAACACTTAAGGAATGCTAAAACCTCAAGAATACAATCCTGAAGAATCCTGGTACTCACGCCTATGCGTGACATTCCCATGCCTAGGCATGGTACTCTCTGTCTCTCCAAACTGTAACTAAACCACTCACGCTTAGGCGCGTATTTCTTGCGCCTATGCGTGGCCCTGCGATCTGCAGAATTCTGCAAAAGTGGTACTATTCCGTTGGCCAAAATCTTGGATTTTGGCCACTCCAATCCAACCTCTAGGTGATTTTAAATCTCAAACAAGTTCATAAACACAATGGAAACTCAAAATACCAATTGATTTCTTCAAAAAATGGATCAAAACATAAAATTACCCATCAAAACACCTAAAACCTACACATTGAGCATTTTAGGTCCAAAATGGATAGTTTTGGTTTTTAATCCAAACTCTTTGCAAAAACAATTCATAAACAACATTTATAACTCATTCAAGCAAGAAAATCACATCACACATCACAAGAACTCAATTTGGCATGTTTAACCTCAATCAACACTAACATGTAGAAAATGAGGAAAAAGATGAACTAAGTTCAAGAACCCCTACCTTCAAGCTCTTAAATTGTATAAATATGGTGGAGATGGTGAAGGAATGATCACAAGTCTTCAAGTTTCTCTTTCCTCTTAGTTTTCCTCTTCTTCTCTTCCTTCTTTTCTCTTTTCTTTTCTTTCTCTCCTTGCTCTATTTTTAGCCATGTAGAGAGTGAATGAGAGTTAAGAAAAATGACTTGAAATATCATATAAAAGAGATTCAGAAATGAGACTAAACCATGGATAACTTAGGGTCTATACTGGAAAATCTCAATCTGCTAAAAATACTCAACTTTAGCTAAACCAAGTTTTTCAAGTTCCAACAACTTTAAAATAAATCATAGGATTCATTAAAAATATTATTGTACCAAAACCAACATTTTCCATATCTGTGACTACTCATTCTGGTTTTAAATAGACAACCAGTATGTCTAAAAATACCAAACTGACTCCGAAAATTCTCAAACTTAAACCACATCATAGAATACATATTTGTGACGTAGAAATAAATTATCTACATCTATTTCCTTTAGCTAAACCATTTATGCTAATATTTGGGTCATTTTAAGTTATTTTTCACCTTTCGACTTGTAACAAAATGCCTAAACTAACTTAGATTGTCATAAAATTTAAGCAGACATGTTAAACAAGTATTAAGCTACCTCTGTAACTATTTATAAGTCTAACATGTTGAAGAAGATATTACACTTTCACTTACCCCACCTTTTTGCTTATGACAAAAGGGGGAGAAAATTTATGAATTTATTTGAGGAAAGACAAGTAAAATTAACAAGAGAAATTGGATTCCAAAAGTAAGGGGGAGCTGTGCACATATCTAATTTAATCATCTCTTACAAAAAAGAGCGAGAGTAGGTTTCTCAAAGTAACTTTGTGAATTCTAATTTATCTGAACTAATTATTTTCTCAAATGTTAGTTTGTCATCATAAAAAAGGGGAGAATGTAATTGGCTAGCTGTCATTGATAATACTTTTAACGATAACAAACATGGAGACAAACATGAAGATGATAAGAAGACCAAGTTTAAGATTTGCTCTAGGACTTAGGATCTTTTGTACGGAGAGTTTTCGAATATCTCATTAACTTTGCACAAAAAGATAAAAAATGATTTTAAGTTAATATTCCAAATCCAAAGAATGATCTTAATGTTTTTGAAAATCATTCAAAACTGTTTTGAACAAAGAGGTATTCGAATAACCCCAGAGGTATTCAAATAAACCTATTTATATTTTCATACGTTTCTGTTTTCAAGCTTTCCAATATCTATTTTTCTAAATGATCTATTGGAATAACCATAAAGGTATTCGAATAGACTTGCTTACAGAAAGTTTCTTCTAAATAAAGGTATTCGAATAACTTTATGAGGTATTCGAATAACCTCCTTAACTATTTTTCACAAGTATGTCAAAACAATGGTATTCAAATAATCAGGAAGGTATTCGAATAAACTACGAATCCTGATATGGAAGGAAACGGACATATTTCAAAATCAAATACAAAATTAATTCTTCCAACAGGCATTTTTGCTCAAAGGCTCTATAAATAGTGACCTTGGGTCACTTCTGAAGTTGTCTAACAATCTAAATTATTATTTGCTTGTGTTAAAACGTTATTTATATTTTTCTCTTTTATTTTTTGTACTCTATTTTCTGTTGCGTTTCTGAGAGGGTGAGGTATCCCTCAAAGGCATTGTAACAAGGGTGAAGTATCCCTTGAAGATTTGTGAGGGTGAGGTATCCCTCAAAGGTATTGTAACAAGGGTGAGGTATCCCTTGAAGGTTTGTGTAAGAGTGAGGTATCCCTAACAGTTTGAGGCTTTAGCACAAGGGTAGAGTTTCCCTGTATGTGAAAAGTGCTCTTGATTGTAACGGTTGCAAGCACATGTTTAAACATGTATTGAATAGTAAAAAATCTCGAATTGTGTTTTGAGGACTGGACGTAGGCCACAAGTGGTTGGTGGTCGACCCAAGATAAATATTGTGCCTGCTTTTCTAATCCTTATTCTTTTATTTTCCTATAATTTATTTATTGGATGTTCTTAGTGTTCTTCTTCTCTTCCTTTAATTCATTTTTTTAAAAGTTTATTTTAGCATATTTAATTTGTTTACGCTTTTGCAAAAAGTTTTTAATACTCAATTCACCCCCTCTTGAGTACAGGAAGCCACTTGAGTAACATCATAATTTATTCCTTCTTCTTGATTATAACCTTTAGCATATTATTAAACTTGTTTCATCAAGTTTGTTCCTAAAGACCTATTTTGTGCCAATTATGGGATGATCATTGGGCCTTGGAACTAATTCCCAAACTTGATTTCTCTCAAATTGGTTTAGTTCATCTTTCATGGCCAAGATCTAATGTTCATCATCAACGTCCTTATTTATATCTTTAGGTTCAACTTAAGAGACAACGGTTATAAGGTTGCATGCATTTCTAAGAAAGTTTCGAGTAATTATCCATTTTAATACATCTCCTATCACCTTGTCAAGAGGATGATATCTTGATGTTCTCCATTCCTTGGGTAGGTCCATAATTTTTGAATCCTCTTGCCTTGAGGGATCATCAAGGGGTTTCTCTTCTTGCTTCTTGGGCTCTTTCTCTTAGTTCTCCAAGTGTGTTCTTGCCAAGATTTATGCAACATCATCAACAAACTTCTTTCTCAGCTCATTTGGGTTAGTTTAATAAAAAACAACATGTATTGATTCTTCAATAGTCATAGTTCTCTTATTGTAAATTTGAAACGATTTACTACTATGTGAATAACCAAGAAATATTCTTTCATTGGATTTAGCATCAAACTTGCCTAGGTTATCTTTTTCATTGTTTAAAACAAAGCATTTGCAATCGAAAACATGAAAGTGTAAAATGTTTGGTTTCCTTCCATTGTATAGTTCATAGGGGGTTTTCTTTAAAATTGACCTTATTAAAACCTTATTCATAACGTAACAAGGGGTACTTATCGCATCTGCCCAAAAATACTTACGAAGATTTGTTTCATTGAGCATAGTTCTTGTTAACTCTTCTAAAGATTGATTTTTCTTTCAACCACTCCATTTTGTTATGGAGTTCTAGGAGCAGAAAAATTATGCTCAATGTCATTTTCATTGCAAAACATTTCAAATTCATGATTTTTAAATTTCCCACCATGATCATTTCTTATGGATACAATGCTATAATTCTTTTCATTTTGACTAACCTTTGCAAGATTTCTGAATTCATGAAAGGCATCATTCTTATGTGTAAGGAAAAGTGTCCATGTAAATCTAGAGTAATCATTCACAATCACAAAAGCAGAGTAGTTACCCCCGAGGCTCATAGTTCTTAATGGTCCAAAAAGATCCATGTGCAAAAGTTGTAAAGGTCTAGTAGAAGAAACAATATTTTTAGCTTTGAAAGAAACCTTTACTTATTTACACTTTTGACATGTATCACAAAGTTTGTTTTTCTCAAATTTGAGCTTTGGAAGACCAATAACCAAATCCTTAGAAACAAGTTTGTTTAGGTGATCCATATGAATGTAAGCAATTCTCCTATGCCATAGCCATGAATCACTCTCTTTACTCATAAGACATCTAGCATTTTGAGAGGTAATATCATCAAGGTTAATCATATATATATATATATATATATATATATATATATATATATATATATATATAGATTATCTATTCTATGACTAACAAACTTAACTTGTTTGTTATCCTTACTTTCAATTATGCAACAATTAGAATCAAATATAACTCTATTACCTTTATCACATAATTGTCTAATGCTTAGTAAGTTATGTTTGAGTCCTTCCACATACAAGACATTATCAATTGAAGTTGAGGAATCCTTACTAACTTTTCTAACACCAAGGATTCTTCCTTTATTGTTGTCTCCATATGTGACATGACTATGCTTCTTTAATGCAAGGAATGAGAACTTGGATCCATTACCCGTCATATACTTGGAGCATCCACTATCAAGATACTAACTTAAGCTCTTGGACTTCAAATACACTTACAACACACATTCTAATTATAACCTTCAGTACCCAAATTGTCTTGGGTCCTTGTGTGTTAGAGTTAGGCAAGATGCCCTTAGGAACCCAAATCATTTTAGTTCTAACCTTGGCATTTATGTTCTTTCTAGCATTACATGTAGATGTAATATTCCTTTTCTTCCCACAATGAAAGCATTTGATAAGGGGCTACTTGATGCACTTGAGGAAATAAAGAAATTCTTGTAAGATTTTTATTGGTTATTAGGATTATATCTCAAACTGGCTTTTTAAAAAACACATCTTTGTTTCCCTAGTAACACATTCAAATTGTCCTTTCCAACAGTAAATGTGGCAAGGGTATTTTTCAAATCCTCAACCTCCTTTTCAAATGATTCACATGATGAGCAAAGTAATTGATTGGATGTATTGTCATATGTGGAACAAGTTAACTTTGTTTTATCAATAAGGAGATTGTTTTGTTGGAGGATAAAACCATTTTTTGTGAGTCTTAAGGATTCATCATACAATTCTTGAAAAGCATCTTGTAATTCATTATATGAGGGTGAGGGATCTAGATTAGAAGAAGTTAACTCGGTGTCACTCTCCTCTTCTTCTTCTCCTTGAGCCATGAGACATAAATGGGCTTCCTCATTTTCCAAGTTATTGATGGAATCCATTTCATTGTCCTCCCATGCTATGTAAGCTCTTCTTCCTTTCCTCTCTTTTGAAGGTCTTTTGTCAAACTTCTCTGTCTTCTTTAGATACACGGGACACTCAATTTTCATATGTCTTGATTTTTTGCATTCATAACATATTGGAGTTGATGAGGTTCCTTCCTTTTTATGAAAGGTCTTCTTAGGAGAAAAATGTGGCCTTCTTTGAACTCCTTGCTTCTTAAGAAATCTTCCAAACTTCCTCATAAGAAAACTAAAATTTTCTTCATTCAGCTCAAGGTTTCCTACTCATTCTTCATCATCTTCATCATCATTTTTAATTATAGATGAAGTAACTTTGAGAGCAATCTCCTTTTTTTTTGTCATGCTCCTCACTTTGATTGAGCTCATTAAGCTGCAACTCATGTTCTTAGAGCTTTCTAAAGAGAGTGGCTAGAGACATTATTGATAAATCTCTTGATTCTGCAATAGTTATTACTTTGAGTTGACAATTCTTGCTTAAACATCTCAAAGCTTTATTAATAAGATCCTCAATTGGAAAAAAATTTCCTAAAAAAATAAGATTATTTATAATGTGAGTAAATCTCTTTTGCATTTCTTGAATGCTTTCTTCTTGATTCATTCTAAACAATTCATATTCATGAGTGAGAGTATTTATTCTTGATCGTTTTACTTCACTAGTACCCTTATGGGTAACTTGTAGGATATCCTACATTTCTTTAGCGGTCTTACAATTTGACACCCTAAAGAATTCATCATACCCCAAGTATATGGTGGTGATGATATTGTTAGCTCTCAAATTGTATTGAACCTTCTTTTTGTTCTCATCGGTCCATTTATTTCTTGGTGTATTAGTTCTTACACCATCAACAATACTTGTGGGAACAAAAGCACCATTTTCAACGGCATCCCACACATCTAAATCAACAGCTTCAACACAAATTTTCATCATTTCTTTCCAATAAGCATAACCATCCTCATTGAAAATGAAGGTCTATTTATAGAGGAACCTTTGTTAGAAAAACCATTTGAAGCCATCTTTTCTCTTGAAGTTGCTAAGCTCTTTATACAAGAGTCTAGCTCTGATACTATTTGTTATTAAGTTGCCTCAAAACTCAAGAGGGGGTGAATTGAGGTCATAAAAGCTTTTCACAAATTTTTCAAAAAACTCTTGATTACCAATTTTCGTTGAAGCTATTTATTGATAAAAATGAATGAATGGATAAGATAAAAAGATATTGTTCACTAATGAACCAACCAAGAGAGAAATATTCAGGCAAGTAAATAAACTAATGCACAAATGTAAAGAGAAGGGTTTAGAGAATCAAACAAAATAGTTTATCCTGATTCAGTCACCAATCCACTTATGACCTACGTCCAGTCTTTAAGCAACCACTCGAGATTTTTTACTATATCTTCAAGCTTCAATAAGTGCTTGACAAGCTTTACAAACTGGAGCACTCAACACCTTGTAATACATCACCCTTTTGTACTTGAGCCTCTTTAAACAAGGGATGTCTCACCCTTTATAATTTGGAGATATGCCTCACCCTCTTTTATAGAACAATCAAGATTGATAAAATGAAACTCTCACAAAAGTAATTAATATAAATTGAATCTCTAGAATACTCTTCAAAGATATCTAAAGTGATTTTCATAAAAACAGAGCAAAAAGGATTTCAAGGATTGACTCACGTATTAAAGTGTTAGAAATATGTTCCAAGTTAAAAGTTAGTCTTTAATGAAGCCCCAACTCAAGTATTTATAAATATTTTGATCAAAGGAGCCACTAGGGGCTTTAATGCACATCATTTAATGCACCTAATATAGTCGTTGGGCAAAGTCAGACCAATTGTAATTGATTACACAATGCTTGTAATCGATTACAAGGCTGTTTGAACGTGTTTTTGGCTTTTTGGGCAGGATGTAATCGATTACCAGCCTTATGTAATTGATTACATGGCCTCTGCCAGACTTGTAATTGATTACAGCCTCAGTATAACAGATTACAAGGCTTCTGTTTAGCTTGTAATCGATTACAACACATGTGTAATCAATTACCTTCCCCTTTGAACATATTTTGCAAGCCCAATTAAGTATTTTAGCCAATTCTTTCTTATAGAAACTTAGATTTGACAGGTTTTACATATGATTTACAAAATCCAAGTTTGAAATCAATATTTCTTTAAAATATGAACTTTGAATTTCAAGTTGATTTAAAAAGATCTTGAAAAACCATTTGAAGATAATTGAGATACCTTGAGAACATTTTACATTAATATCTTATATCTAATATAACTTTTTTGATCTTGGTCTTCTTATTCTTTTTATATTGGTATTTTCTTTTGTTCTTAGTCTTCATTTTGTCTTTGTTATCATAAAAAAATCATTTGATATGCTTCAAGACATAAGCATTCACAATATGAAGGGGCTTGGTATACTGGTTAAGACTACGAATAGCGAGGTTGCAAAGGTTGTAGGTTTTACACATAGTTAACTTCTAGCTCTTTTTCTTTAAGGGGGAAACCCCTTCTTGAAACTACTTTCATTATTGCCAGTTAGAAATTTACTAGCATCGACCAGAATTTCAATCTTTTCTCTAGCAGTAATTAATTCAGTAAAGTCTTAGTAAGTAGTGTCTGCCATTGTCCCAATATAGGGAGCTCCTAAGGTCCCCAAGAAATATGAGCACATTTTTGTTAAAGTCAACGATGGTTGTACTTGTGCTACGAGAGCTCTCCACCTCTAGGCATACTGCTTAAAGGTTTCCTTATTTTTCTTTTGCAGTGTTTCCTGACTGCTCCTGAGTTAGGGTTGTATCTATGTTGAACCGATATTGTCCCATAAACAAGTTTACCCAGTCATCCCAAGAAGAGATTTTGGAAAAGTCTTGTTGGATACACCATTCCAAAGCAAACCCAATCAAACTTTCATGAAAGAAGTTGACGAGGAACTTTCAATCCTTTGACCAAATATAATGTTTGTTTTTAGGTGGAAAAGGGGGTTGGTGCTCCCATTATACTTGTCAAATTCTAGAACTTTAAAGTCCTTTGCAATGATAATATTAGCAATAGGGCATAACTTTTCTATCCTAAGGGGACCATGGGTGCTAGGACCCTTGATTGCTTTGCTTTGTTCATCCATCTTTTTCATTAATTCTTCCTTCATCTTGTCATTTTGAATGACTACATGACTAGTTCCCACAGGAAATCCCATTGACATCGGGATGGACATATGTGGTTGTTCCTATGTGAACTCAGTGTTACGATGAACCTCATTTCGAGTACCTTCCAATGAACGATACCCTTCTCCGATAAGAATCACTAGTGATGAAACATGTGAGATTTCTCCCACAAACGGCATCTCAGTGGTGACCCCAGGGTTTGTCCTCATGGAAGTGATATTTGGCGGATGCGAATGTGCCCCAGTTACTCCTATACCTCCAGCTGTCTCAATCAAGGTGAGGGTCTCCTTCACAGCCAATAGCATTTCCTTCATCTTTCTATAAGATTCTGTCATTTCATTCATCATTCCTTTCACTTCATCTACTTACATACTTAGATTCCTTCCTTCATTTTCAATTGTCATAGCTGTAAGCTTTGTTCGAGCCCTTGTGTTGTAAACTTGAGTTTGATTGGTGTCTTCTTTCCTTGGTCGCGCAATAGTTCTAAATCTCCTATGAACAGTCAAGGTACAATTTATTAGAAACAACCATGATTATTATTGATTTATTAAAGGACTATTATTAGTTTGTGCCGAATAGACTTGAGTGAGTATCTTTAATCATGACTGATTCTTAGAATGTCTTATTATTGGGTCTCAAGTAAAACATGGGATTAGAAAAACAAAAGGCATACTTTATTCCATTAAAAAAATTCACCAACATCATTTAGAGTAGTACATCATTTTCACCCTATTTGAAATACTTCATTGTCTAGTCTGATTCATCGTTATCAACCAAATGCACTTTGATCATCTGCTTTAATTGTCCAATAAGATTCTTGCAATACATAATGAAATCATCAATCTCTGCTAGTGTCTTAAGAGGATTGACCATCTTATCAGGCATCTTTAAATAATATGGAACGTCTGCAATTGTCATGTTGGCTAGACATGCTAGTCTCGTGAAGCGCTCCATCCAAAAGTGGACTTATCATTTCCATTCACTAATGTCTTTGTCTTATTGTTTCACCTGATCGATCAGCTTTTGCAAGTCTTCTTGTCCCTGTTGTAACGCTACTTCATACCCCGCAATTACCTTGTCAGTGTGCAACCTCTCAATTTTGATTATGCCTTCATATCTTGCTGACACCATTTTTATTTGTTGTCTCATGCTATCCATCTGCTAAAGAGCATTATTATGTGTTGCTTTGGCATTTACGAGCAGCTTTTTAAGTTGTAGATTTTCAATTAGAGCCTTATCTCTTTCTTGGCCTCAGAGTTCTAGTTCCTTGTTTACGGCTTCCAAACATCTTTTGGTCTTTAACATATGATCTTGTTATGTCTTTTGCCTCTTGTTAGCTCTTTCAAGAGTATGGCTTTTCTCAGAATTTTCATGCTTTAAAATTATATATGTTAGGCAAGTCTTTTCTAACTCTACTTCTAATTTCCTTTTTTCTTCATTGGCTTCTGCCAGCTTTTCTTTAATTTCTTCATCTTCTATCAGAACCAGAGGTAGAGATTTACTAACTGTAGAGACAGCTGGAATTTTAAAGGGTAATTTGACTTCCTGAACCTGGTTCTTAACTCACTGCTAATAAATTTCTTTGACTCCATAACTTCTGACTCCCAGCTCTCTACCCTTCCTGACAACTTTCTTCCAAGCATCTTGGACCTTCCTAAGTGTCTCAGTACACTTTATCTGCATATCATAAATAAAGGAAGAGGTTTCCAATTCTGAGAGAGGTCCTATCATGGGATAGCCAAGTTATCGCAATGCCAAAGCGGGGTTGTAGTCAATGCACTCACGAGTACCTATGAGAGGAACATTAGGAAAGCCTTCACATTGATAAACCACAGTTTGCTCTTCTTTCCACCATGGGTACTGTAACGCCCCTTTTTGGAGAGGGAACGTTACACCAAAACCACAATGCGGAAAATAAAATGTATAAACTAAGACCTGGTTCATTATAAATACAGGTAAGCCTGTTTAGTTATAGTCGTATAATAATTTGGCGGATTCTTTTTTTTTTGGGTAGAAAATGATGAAACATAATTTTGCAGAAATTAATATAAGAAGTAAACCAAACATATATATATATATATATATATATATATATATATATATATATATATATATATATATATATATATATATATATATATATATATATAATCGTATAATAATTTGGCGGATTATTTTTTTTTTTGTAGAAAATGATGAAACATAATTTTGCAGAAATTAATATAAGAAATAAATCAAACATCATATATATATATATATATATATATATATATATATATATATATATATATATATATATATATATATATATATATATATATATATATTTATACCATACTTGTTCGATTACATCAACAGATATACAAAAAGCAAAAGCTTTACATGCCCCAAAAAGATTATATATATACAACCCACCAAAAAGACAAAACATGAGGCCCCCCAAAAGATTTACAGATAGTCATTGTAACACCCCTTTGGAGGATGTCACACATAAAAGAAAATAAAAGAAATAGAAATAAAATCTACCCCAAGTTGTGAAACATTTGTTAAATATTATTACGGGTTGTAAAATAATTCCTGATGACAGAAATATGATATAAAAAGATAATGCGGAAAATACGAAATAAAAAAAAACATCATCACTAATAATATACATATGATTAAGTTATAAGTCTGTACAAATAATTTACAACAAAGACTACAAATATTTAAACAAAAACAAGAAAGAAAGCAATAAAAGAGTTAATATATATACGTACATACTGTTGTGGCGCCTAAAAAAAAAACATCATGGTTATTTAATCCTCGATGGATCACTCTCGGCCGAAAATGATCATCGGAGACAAATATCCCGATGTCTCGACACACGGCGATAACGGGATCGCGCGGTCGATACGATGCTTATCTCACTAGGCTCGGGGTTTTCAAGCACCCCGGTGACGCCTAATGGATAAGGGTAACTCTAAATGCGAGAAAAAGTGTTGTGGTCATGACAGGCTCTCCATCAAAACGTTGACGTAGAATCACGGTCACACGTCCCGCATACGTCACAGATTCACGATCGCCTCGTAGATGCCAAGCTAGCGAACTCCCATGAAATACTAGCTCTACGAACCCCAAAAACTCGTGTGTCTTTGCCATCCCACACAATCAATCCAAAGGGTATGGATGATCGGATGGTTCTTGATCGTAAACCGGTCGTCACTGCGATCTTCCTCCTCCTCGGGTACAAGATCTCAATAGGCTGATCCTCTTCCTCGAAGTCTTTACCGCGTAAAATAAATAAACAGAAAATACATATAACAAAGAGGTAAGACAACATAAAATCATCACAACATGGCCAATAAGAAGACGACAAACAACATATATACGCTTCATGCAATACCAAATACTATAACAGAAAAAGAATAACAGATTAGAGTAAGATTTAGATATCATAACAATATATCACATCACGTATAAAACATCACGATAAAATAAGGAAGATAAGAATAAACAGATAAGATATAATAACCAAATATAGTAACAAGAACCGGTTAAAATAAACAAATAAAATATAGATAAACAAGAAATAGATACGATGGAAATAAATAAACATAGAGATAAATACCAATATGACAAAACCCTACTCCATGGAGCTAAAGAAAAACACAAGTATCAGAGAGTGGAATGACTCGTAAAATCTATTAGTACCACGGCTGCCCAACCAACTATTGCGCTGTCACACGTTGCGTCTATAGCCCCACGACACAGGAATCCATCATCCAGGCGTGGTGTAGTTCACGGTCTCACGTTGTGGCACTACAGGAAATGTACTACTAGATTTCACAAATCTCGATTAAATATAGTGCGTGTCGAGTACCATAGTGTGCTATCGGTTTACCACGGCCCAGCGGAGCTACCAACTGTCCACATGTGGGATCCCGCACACTAAAGTCTCCAAGTTCATTAGAACAATGAACCACACTACGTTTATCGCATCGACAACACGATGTGATTCGTCTCGTCAACCAATCCACCAAAAACTTGGCACACATAAATAGAAAGCACATGCGGGTTCACATTTTCCCGACAAAGAAATAAATTCTCAAAAGCCATGTACGGGTTCACATTTTCCCGACAATGAGATAAATTCTCAAAAACACATGCAGACGGTTCACATTTTCCCGACAAAGAAAAGATTCTCAAAAATAATGCATGACGGGTTCACATTTTCCCGACAGCGAAAGATCCTCAAAAATAATCTGTACGGGTTCACATTTTCCCGACAGCATAAAATAAATATAGTAACGGTCAATCGCGTAGAAATTTTATCGCGTTTTCACAATTCTGTCGTTTTTACAAACGTTTTTAAATCGCGTAAAGATATTTTTCTGTTTTTAAAATCACGTAGCATTTTTAATACGTTTTCTCAATCGCGTAGGATTTTCAAATCATTTTCTTATTCGAATGCCTTTAAAATTACTGTTTAAACAAACAGAAATAATATTTAATATGTTTAAAACTACGTAGAATATTTTTCATACCGTATATTGTCTTTTGGACATCTTTCCTATCTTATTTGTTCATTTTTAATAAAAATTGACAGTATTTTGTTTAGAAAATGTATAATAATGGTTTTCTAATTTTTCTGTAAAAATTCTCTTTTTTTATTTATTTAACCATATAATTACTTCCTTGAAAATTACTAACGTGCTTCAAAATGTGAAATGAGCTCTACGTTAGAAATTTTATAGGAGTTACTGTTTTTATTTCCAACTATTAAATTCTTAATTTTAACCACTTAAACTTAATCTAAATCCTTTTATTTCCTCAAAATCATTGTTATAAAAATTCCTTTTAGTATTGTTTACTTCTCTTTAATTGAAAATGATTTGGAAAACAACTTTTGAAATCATAATTACATGGCTTAGGCATGTTGGCCGAAATGCTTCAATTTCCTCCTTTGATCCATAAATTCATTTTTCTTACTTTAAATTCATTTGTAACCTATTAATTTTCCTAGGTTAATTAAATCACACTTTTAAAAAAATTATTGAGAACATTTTGGTTCCCATTTCTTGGTCAATGGCCGTGAGCCTTGTTGATGTGTTCTTTGGAACACTCATACAATCCTTGACATATTATTCACATCCTATAAATTATCATGCATTTTTAACATATACAATATTATCAAAGCTTGTAGACATGCAAATTAATACAAATAACAAATAGGAAAACTTATAACAAACACACAAATGAATCCTTATGGATTCTACAACCACAAACAAATTCTATCTTCTTACCACCACCCAAGGATGATAAGATTTAGTCTTCCTCTTACCTTAAATGAAGACAAATATGCTTTCACTCATTTCCTAGTGTTTCGGTTTTCTCCTTCAAAACACCTATCAAGCTTAAACAAATTTCTACAAGTTACTAACATTAAAGAGAGCTTAAACCATGGATAAATCATGGCTTAGAACTTTGAAAAAGAGTTTAGAAATGGAAAACAAGAAATTTCACCTTCTAGGTAAAATCTTCCAAGTAGGTTTTCAAGCCTCAAATGAATGATTTTGTAAGAACTCTCAACTAGAGATGTTCTTAGAATTGTGTTTAGGTTTAGAAAAGTGGGTTGGATAAAATTTTAGGTAGATGGATGGTGTGTAGGGGTACTTGGCCGAATGCTTCACCAAGAGAATAACTATGGAGGTTTGTATTTTTGGAAGAGAGAGAAGAGAGAAAATGCATGAAAATCAAGTGATTATGGCCTTAAATGGAGTGAATGGTCGTAGACTTCAATGGGCAAGAGGTGTCCATTTGTGTTGGCTCCATCCAAGCCTTAGAATTGATCAATGGTGAGGATTAAGCCTTGTTCTCCAAGCTTAGCTCTCATTGGTTCATCCTAGCCTTGTCACTTAACCTAGTCATCATGCTTAGTCACTAATTAAGCCTAGTCATTAAGCTTAGTCACTAACCTAGTCACTAGCCTTGTCATTAGCTATCTGTTCTAGCTCAAAGCGTTTACTGCTTTGTTAAACGTGGGTCCCGCAAGACATTTTCGGGTCCACTGTCTTTTAACTATACTGACTAATAAAATAATATTATAATAATATAAAATTATTTTATTTTACAAAAAAATCCTAAAAATTTAAAGATTATTTACCGTCTCATTCGAAATTGGGTTTAGTAAGATCCCCAAATTAATAATTAAAAATAAGATTTCCTACCAAAAATATTATTTTCCGTCTCCGAGCAAATCACACAAAAAGTCCAAAAAAATCACAGACAAGAATATTAAACTCTGTATCATATAGAAAATTTAAAAACAGTACATTCGGGACGTAATGGTCATTTTTTCTTTTTTCTCCACCACGAAGCAAATCATTCAAAACACTCAAATAAATTTATAGACAAGAAAATATATCAAGATATCACACGAAAAATTTAAAATCGTAGTTTGACAAAATTTTTATTTTACTGGTCTCGAAGCAAAATATGCAAAACGACCAAAGAAAATCATAGATCAATATATATTTGTATTTCATACGTAAAAACAAGAAACAAAGAAAAGGGGACACAACGGTCTTTCACCCAGAAGTTTGAAAAACAACAAATAGAACATTCGGGATATTTTTCCAAAAGTTGGGGTGTTACAACTCTCCCCAACAAATAAAAATTTCGTCCTCGAAATTACGTTTCATCAAAACAAATGAGGATATTGATCCCTCATTTTATCTTCCAGCTCCCAGGTAGCATCACCTGTCACATTATTCCATATGACCTTCACCAGCTCGATCATTTTCCCTCGAAGCTGCTTTACCTTTCTCTCCTCTATTCTAACAGTAAAGTCTCATAAGTCGATTCTCCTTCAGCGCACTTCGTCAGGTTGTATAACATGCGTCGGATCCGAAACATACTTCCGTAACTGAGATACATGAAATACATCATGCAGATTTGATAGAAAAGGCGGCAAAGCAATCTGATACGCCACAGGACCTATCCGTCGGATAATCTGATACGGTCCAATGAACTTAGGAGTAAGCTTCTTGGATTTAATAACTCTTCCGACACCAGTCGTAAGAGTCACTCTTAGAAACACATGCTCACCCTCCTCAAATTCAAGAGGTCGTCTTCGTTTATCTGCATAAATCTTCTGCCTGCTTTGCGTCGTCTTCATCTTTTCTTGTATCATCTTTACCTTCTCCGTAGTCTGTTGTACAAGATCTGGTCCAATAATCATATTCTCCCCATCTTGATACCAACATAACGGCATTCGACATTGTCTCCCATACAATGCCTCATAGGGTGTCATCCCTATACTTGAGTGAAAACTATTGTTGTAGGTGAATTCTATCAAAGATAAAAATTCATCCAGACTTCCTCGTTGTTCCAAAACACAAGCACGCAACAGGTCTTCCAAAGACTGTATAGTTCTTTCTATCTGACCATCAGTCTGCGGATGATACGCCGAGCTCAATCGCAACTTAGTTCCCATTGCTTCTTGCAGACATCGCCAGAACCTTGACGTAAACATCGGATCTCTATCAGAAACTATACATGTAGGCACACTATGCAGTCTGACAATCTCACCGATGTACAACTGGGTTAATCTTTCCAACGAATACTTGATATTGATTAGTAAGAAATGAGCCGACTTTGTAAGCCTATCGACTATAACCCATATCGAATCATGACCTTTCCTTGTCTTCGACAATCCAGTAACGAAATCCATAGAGATACTATCCCACTTCTACTCTGGAATAGCTAACGGTTGCAACATACCAGCTGGTCTCTGATGTTCCACTTTCGCTTTCTGACAAACCAGACAAGACTCCACATATTCTGCTACGTCTTTTTTCATCCTTGGCCACCAAAACAACCTTTTCAAGTCTTGGTACATTTTGGTCATCCCCGGATGTAAACTCAAGTCACTAGTATGAGCTTCATCTAGGATCGACTTCTTCAATCCAGAATCATCAGTTATACAAATTCTTCCCTTAAACCTTAAGATTCCATCTGCTCCTTCTTCTACCGTCGCCTTATGACCTTGCTTTAACAATTCCCTCTCATTTTGCAAAAACACGTCTTCCTTTTGTTTATCTCGGACTACATCGAGAAATTCATTTATGATCACGACCTTACATAGGCGAACTCTTCCAGGCAGAAACTCCACAGACAACCATAGATCTCAGAACTTGTTAATCAATTCCTCCTCCTTTATCATCATTGCCGAAACACTAAGCACCTTTCTACTTAAGGCATCAGCTACCACATTAGCTTTTCCTGGGTGGTATTGGAGTTGAAAATCATAATCCTTTAAGAATTCCAACCATCGCCTCTGCCTCATATTCAATTCTTTCTGATCAAACAAGTACTTTAGACTCTTGTGATCACTAAAGACATTGAACATTGCTCCATACAAAAAATGCCTCCACACTTTCAGAGCAAAAACCACCGCGGCCAATTCCAAATTGTGCGTTGGATAATTCCTCTCATGAACCTTTAACTGTCGAGAAGCATATGCCACCACATTCTGATTTTGCATCAATACGCATCCTAACCCTTGGTAAGAAGCGTCACAATACACATCAAAAGTTCCCTTAGAATCTAGCAAAATCAACACTAGTGCAGTTGTTAACCTTTTCTTCAATTCTTGGAAACTGGCTTCACGTTCTTCCGTCCACTCAAAAGCTTGACTTTTCCTCGTAAGCTGCGTAAGCGGTCTAGCAATCTTAGAAAAACTTTCGATAAACTTCCGGTAATATCCAGCAAGTCCAACAAAACTTCGAACTTCTGTCACCGTCTTAGGTCTTTCCCACTGTAAAATAGTCTCCACTTTCGATGGGTCTACCGCAATACCTTCTTTCGAAATCACGTGACCTAGAAATTGGACTTCTTCCAACCAGAACTCACACTTGGCCAATTTCGCATACAGCTGCTTTTCCTTCAAAATCTGAAGAATAATACCCAAATGTTCAACATGCTCTTCCTTAGATTAAGAATAGATCAGAATGTCATCGATAAAGACAACGACAAATCTGTTTAGATACGGATGAAAAATCCTGTTCATATAATCCATAAATATGGCAGGAGCATTCGTCACCCCAAATGGCATTACTTAATACTCATAATGTTCATAACGAGTTCGAAAAGTTATTTTTGGCACATCCTCCCCCTTAACACGAATCTGGTGATAACCCGATCTCAGATCTATCTTGGAGAATACCACTGCTCCCTTTAACTGATCCATCAGGTCGTCAATTCTTGGAAGCGGATATTTATTCTTGATAGTCACCTTGTTCAGCTGACGATAATCCACGCAAAGTCAAGAAGTTCTGTCCTTCTTCTTGACCAAAAGCACTAGCGCTCCTCATGGTGAAACACTAGGTCGCACAAACTGTTTCTCCAACAGTTCCACCAATTGCCCTTTCAACTCTACTAACTCTGGTGGCGACATACGATAAGGTGCAATTGAGATAGGACCTGCTCCTGATACTAAATCAATTGAAAACTCGATCTCCCTCTCAGGTGGCAAACCAGGTACGTCATCAGGAAAAATCTCTAGAAACTCGTTGACAACAGGAATAGTATTCACATCCTTCTCTTTCTTAACTTCTAGAGAAGACAATATCACATATCCCTGCGCTCCCTCTCTCAACAAAGATTTGACTTCAACCGCAGTCAAGAATCCAGACTTTTCTTCCTTAGGAAAAACTATGGTTTTGCTTGCACAGTCAATAAGGATATGGTTAGAAGATAACCAATCCATCCCTAACATCACATCTATCTCAACAAGAGGCAAACAAATCAAGTTGACCAAAAACTTACGATCCTTCACAACAATAAGACAATCCAAACATATCTTTGATGTAACTACAGGTTTAGCAGTTGGCGTAGAAACACTCAACTTAACATTCAAAGAAGACACAGGCAACTTCAATCTTTCTACACAATCATATGCAATAAATGAATGTGTTGCACTAGAGTCATATAACACAGTCAGAAGATTACCTTCAATGACTCCTTCTCCCTGAATAAGGTCATCAGACTTAGAAACTTCAGTTCCCGTCATAGTATATACTCGCCCTCCAGATCTCGGTTGAGTACTTCCTGACCTTTGTTGGTTGGCACGAACATAACGAATAGCAGGTTTTCTCTCTGGCTGAGTGCAGTCTCTAGATATGTGCCCAGGTTGTTGACAATTAAAACAAACCGGCCCTCTGATTGTGCAATTTTAAGAAATATGACCTTTCTTCCCGCACTTAAAACATGTTGGCGTAAACGCCACTCTCTGACCAGCTCCCTTACCACTAGCACTTCCCCCAACTGGCGGTCGTTGAGGTTGATTCCCTGGTGGTCTAGAATACGGCTTACGTTAAAACCGAGTAGTATTACTGCCACCACCTCTCAGAAACCTTGTTGGCCCAAAGTTACGATTCCTTTGATCTCGTGATGGCTCCAACTCCTCCAGTCGCGCACACGCATCAACTAAAGCACGAAACTGATTCATTCTCAAGGATATCACTCCTCGCTTCAGTTCCACTCTTAACCCTGCTTCAAACTTCCGACATCTCCATCCATCATCTGGTCGAGTTTGAGCATAATCTGAGAATTGAGACAAACTCTCAAATTTTGTAGCATACTCATTCACAGTCATATTACCCTAACGTAAACCAAGAAACTCCATTTCCTTGGCATGCCTTGCACTCGCAGGAAAATACTTCTCCAGAAAAGCATTAGAAAATACCTCCCATGTAATTTCTACTCCCTCAGCTAACAATAATCGGCAGGTTCCTCTCCACCAATGTTCCTCGAAACCAGGCTCTGATACCAACTAATGTAACACCCTTGTGGGGATGTCACATTTAAAAAGAAAATAAAAGAAAAATAAATAAAATCTACCCAAGTTGTAAAGCATTTGTTACATAATAATACGGATTGTAAAATTCTTCCTGTTAAATAGAATATTATTAAATAAAATAACGCGGAAACACAAAATTAACAAACTAACATCACACATAATATACATAGGGTTTTAGTCATAAGTTATACAAATAATTTACAACTAAAATATTTAACCTAAAGTAGTAAACAAAAGCAATAACAGTCTATATATACAAACGCAGACGCGCCCAAGTACACATCATAAATATTTAACCCTCTGAAGGATCACTCTCAAGAAGATCACCAAGAGATAAATATTCAGGATGCCTCGAGTCTCGGCGAAAACGAGACCGCGCAGTCGACACGCTGCTAATCTCACTAGGCGCAGTGAACATACCACCCCAATAACGCCTAAGAGATAACGGCAACTCCAAATGCAAAATCACCGTAGTCGTCATGACTGGTTCTCCATCAAACTCATTACGTAGGGACACAGTCAACCGTCCCACGTAAGGCACCGAGTCTCTGTCTTCACACAGTCGCCAGGCTGTCGATCCCCCATGAAACTCAAACTGTACAAAACCCAGAAATCCTGGCACCGCCATACTCAAGCAATCAATCCAATGGATATGGATGATTGGATGGCTCTTGATCTTCGCACTAATCTTCGGCTTGCTGCTCCTCCTCTTCTTCAAGATACACACACTCAAGAGGCTGTTCCTCTTCCTCAAACTCTTTACCACAAAATTTAATATATACAGAAAATACATACAGTAAAGAGATAAGACAAATCTATATCAACACATACATGGTAAATAAGAAAACGACAATACAACAGTTATGCAATTCATACAATATAGAATGCTATAATGACATAAACATAATACAACATAACACAAACACAGTATAAGAATTAATATCAACATAGATACAATATATATCCATACATAATATAAATATAAAATCATCGATAAGGATATAATAATGCACCATATATATATAAATATGCACTATGACACGATCCTACTCCATGGAGCTAAACACATACAGACATCAGAGAGAATGACCCGTAAAATCTTATTAGTACCACCAGGCTGCCCAACCAAACTATTCTGCGGTCTCATGTTGCGTCTATGGCCCACTGTAACATGTCGTGGTGTAGCATATGGTAACACGTTGTATACTACAGGCATTGTACTAATTCAGACTTTACAAGATCTCGATTAAATATAGTGCGTGTCGAGTTCGTTAGTGTGTGGCCGGGTACCATGGCCCAGCGGAGCTACCAACTGTCCACATATGGAATACCGCACACTAAAGTCTCCAAGTCCATTCAAAATTGAACCACACTACACTTATCGCACCGACAATACGATGTGATTCACCTCGTCAATCAATCCACCAATTATCAACTAAATTGGCACAAACTCAATATATGATCTTAAAATAGTTTTCAAAATTACCAAAATACCCTTAATGGTATAAATATGTGTATTTACGCAAATGCCCTCATTGGCAAAAACTGATATATATATACAGCAAGTCCCACCAGACAAATACTGTTTCACAACCTGTCCGGGTCCACCACTTTGGCCCGATAGTAAACGTCACTGTTTTCGTCAATCGCGTAGAAATTTTATCGCGTTTTCACAATTCCATCGTTTTTTCAAATGTTTTTAAATCGCGTAAATACATTTTTCTATTTTTAAAATCGCGTAGAATTTTTAATACGTTTTCTCAATCGCGTAAGATTTTAAAATTATTTTCTTATCCGAATTCCTTAGAAATCACTGTTTAAATAAACAGAAATAATATTTAATATGTTTAAAACTACGTAGAATATTTTTCATACCGTATACTGTCTTTTGGACATCTTTCCTATCTTATTTGTCCGTTTTTAATAAAAATTGACAGTATTTTGTTTAGAAAATGTATAATAATGGTTTTCTAATTTTTCTGTAAAAATTCTCTTTTTTTATTTATTTAACCATATAATTACTTCCTTGAAAATTACTAACGTGCTTCAAAATGTGAAATGAGCTCTACGTTAGAAATTTTATAGGAGTTACTGTTTTTATTTCCAACTATTAAATTATTAATTTTAACCACTTAAGCTTAATCTAAATCCTTTTATTTCCTCAAAATCATTGTTATAAAAATTCCTTTTAGTATTGTTTACTTCTCTTTAATTGAAAATGATATGGAAAACAACTTTTGAAATCATAATTACATGGCTTAGGCATGTTGGCCGAAATGCTTCAATTTCCTCCTTTGATCCATAAATTCATTTTTCTTACTTTAAATTCATTTGTAACCTATTAATTTTTCTAGGTTAATTAAATCACACTTTTAAAAAAATTATTGAGAACATTTTGGTTCCCATTTCTTGGTCAATGGCCGTGAGCCTTGTTGATGTGTTCTTTGGAACACTCATACAATCCTTGACATATTATTCACATCCTATAAATTATCATGCATTTCTAACACTTACAATATTATCAAAGCTTGTAGACATGCAAATTAATACAAATAACAAATAGGAAAACTTATAACAAACACACAAATGAATCCTTATGGATTCTACAACCACAAACAAATTCCATCTTCTTACCACCACCCAAGGATGATAAGATTTAGTCTTCCTCTTACCTTAAATGAAGACAAATATGCTTTCACTCCTTTCCTAGGGTTTCGGTTTTCTCCTTCAAAACACCTATCAAGCTTAAACAAATTTCTACAAGTTACTAACATTAAAGAGAGCTTAAACCATGGATAAATCATGGCTTAGAACTTTGAAAAAGAGTTTAGAAATGGAAAATAAGAAATTTCACCTTCTAGGTAAAATCTTCCAAGTAGGTTTTCAAGCCTCAAATGAATGATTTTGCAAGAACTCTCAACTAGAGATGTTCTTAGAATTGTGTTTAGGTTTAGAAAAGTGGGTTGGATAAAATTTTAGGTAGATGGATGGTGTGTAGGGGTACTTGGCCGAATGCTTCACCAAGAGAACAACTATGGAGGTTTGTATTTTTGGAAGAGAGAGAAGAGAGAAAATGCATGAAAATCAAGTGATTATGGCCTTCAATGGAGTGAATGGCCGTAGACTTCAATGGGTAAGAGGTGTCCATTTGTGTTGGCTCTATCCAAGCCTTAGAATTGATCAATGGTGAGGATTAAGCCTTGTTCTCCAAGCTTAGCTCTCATTGGTTCATCCTAGCCTTGTCACTTAACCTAGTCATCATGCTGAGTCACTAATTAAGCCTAGTCATTAAGCTCAGTCACTAACCTAGTCACTAGCCTTGTCATTAGCTATCTGTTCTAGCTCAAAGCGTTTACTGCTTTGTTAAACGTGGGTCCCGCAAGACATTTTTGGATCCACTGTCATTTATCTATACTGACTAATAAAATAATATTATAATAATATAAAATTATTTTATTTTACAGTAAAATCCTAAAAATTAAAAGATTATTTACCGTCTCATTCAGAATTGGGTTTAGTAAGATCCCTCAGCTTTGAATAATTAAAAATAAGATTTCCCCGGCCCGGAAAGTATTATTTTCTTGTCCCGGAGCAAATCACACAAAAAGTCCAAAAAAAATCACAGACAATAATATTAAACTCTGTATCATATTGAAAATTTAAAAACAGTACATTCGGGACGTAATGATCATTTTTTCATTTTTCCCCACCACGAAGCAAATCATTCAAAACACTCAAATAAAATTATAGACAGTAAAATATATCAGTATATCACACACAAAAATTTAAAACAGTAGTTTAACAAAATTTTTCTTTTACGGTCTCGAAGCAAAATATGCAAAACGACCAAAGAAAATCATAGACTGTAATATATATTTGTATTTCATACAGAAAAACAAGAAATAGCAAAATAGCGACACAACTGTCTTTCACCGAAAAGTTTAAAAAACAGCAAACAGAACATTCGGGATATTTTTCCAAAAGTTGGGGTGTTACAACTCTCCCCAACAAATAAAAAATTTCATCCTCGAAATTCGCTGCTCATCAAAACAAATGAGGATATTGATCCCTCATTTTATTTTCCAGCTCCTAGGTAGCATCACCTGTCACATTATTCCATATGACGTTCACCAGCTCGATCATATTCCCTCGAAGCTGCTTTACCTTTCTGTCCTCTATTCTAACAGGTAAAGTCTCATAAGTCAGATTCTCCTTCAGCTGCACTTCGTCAGGTTGTATAACATGCGTCGGATCCGAAACATACTTCCGTAACTGAGATACATGAAATACATCATGCAGATTTGATAGAAAAGGCGGCAAAGCAATCTGATACGCCACAGGACCTATCCGTCGGATAATCTGATACGGTCCAATGAACTTAGGAGTAAGCTTCTTGGATTTAATAACTCTTCCGACACCAGTCGTAGGAGTCACTCTTAGAAACACATGCTCACCCTCCTCAAATTCAAGAGGTCGTCTTCGTTTATCCGCATAACTCTTCTGCCTGCTTTGCATCGTCTTCATCTTTTCCTGTATCATCTTTACCTTCTCCGTAGTCTGTTGTACAAGATCTGGTCCAATAATCATATTCTCCCCATCTTGATACCAACATAACGGCGTTCGACATCGTCTCCCATACAATGCCTCATAGGGTGTCATCCCTATACTTGAGTGAAAACTATTGTTGTAGGTGAATTCTATCAAAGATAAAAATTCATCCCAACTTCCTCATTGTTCCAAAACACAAGCACGCAAACAGGTCTTCCAAAGACTGTATAGTTCTTTCTGTCTGACCATCAGTCTGCGGATGATACACCGAGCTCAATCGCAACTTAGTTCCCATTGCTTCTTGTAGACTTCGCTAGAACCTTGACGTAAACGTTGGATCTCTATCAGAAACTATACATATAGGCACACCATGCAGTCTGACAATCTCACCGATGTACAACTGGGTTAATCTTTCCAACGAATACTTGATATTGATTGGTAAGAAATGAGCCGACTTTGTAAGCCTATCGACTATAACCCATATCGAATCATGACCTTTCCTTATCTTCGGCAATCCAGTAACGAAATCCATAGAGATACTATCCCACTTCCACTCTAGAATAGCTAACGATTGCAACATACCAGCTGGTCTCTGATGTTCCACTTTCGCTTTCTGACAAACCAGACAAGACTCCACATATTCTGCTACGTCTTTTTTCATCCTTGGCCACCAAAACAACCTTTTCAAGTCTTGGTACATTTTGGTCATCCCTGGATGTAAACTCAAGTCACTAGTATGAGCTTCAACTAGGATCGACTTCTTCAATCCAGAATCATCAGGCATACAAATTCTTCCCTTAAACCTTAAGATTCCATCTGCTCCTTCTTCTACCGTCGCCTTATGACCTTGCTTTAACAATTCCCTCTCATTTTGTAAAAACACGTCTTCCTTTTGTTTATCTCGGACTACATCGAGAAATTCATTTATGATCACGACCTTACATAGGCAAATTCTTCCAAGAAGAAACTCCACAGACAACCATAGATCTCATAACTTGTTAATCAATTCCTCCTCCTTTATCATCATTGCCGAAACACTAAGCACCTTTCTACTTAAGGCATCAGCTACCACATTAGCTTTTCCTGGGTGGTATTGGAGTTGAAAATCATAATCCTTTAAGAATTCCAACCATCGCCTCTGCCTCATATTCAATTCTTTCTGATCAAACAAGTACTTTAGACTCTTGTGATCACTAAAGACATTGAACATTGCTCCATACAGAAAATGCCTCCACACTTTCAGAGCAAAAACCACCGCGGCCAATTCCAAATCGTGCGTTGGATAATTCCTCTCATGAACCTTTAACTGTCGAGAAGCATATGCCACCACATTCCGATTTTGCATCAATACGCATCCTAACCCTTGGTAAGAAGCGTCACAATACACATCAAAAGTTCCCTTAGAATCTAGCAAAATCAACACTGGTGCAATTGTTAACTTTTTCTTCAATTCTTGGAAACTGGCTTCACGTTCTTCCGTCCACTCAAAAGCTTGACTTTTCCTCGTAAGCTGCGTAAGCGATCCTGCAATCTTAGAAAAACCTTCGATAAACCTCCGGTAATATCCAGTAAGTCCAACAAAACTTCGAACTTCTGTCACCGTCTTAGGTCTTTCCCACTGTAAAACAGTCTCCACTTTCGATGGGTCTACCGCAATACCTTCTTTCGAAATCACGTGACCTAGAAATTGGACTTCTTCCAACCAGAACTCACACTTGGCCAATTTCGCATACAAATGCCGCTTTTCCTTCAAAATCAAGAACAATACCCAAATGTTCAACATGCTCTTCCTTAGATTGAGAATAGATCAGAATGTCATCGATAAAGACAACGACAAATCTGTCTAGATACGGATGAAAAATCCTGTTCATATAATCCATAAATATGGCGGAGCATTCGTCACCCCAAATGGCATTACTTAATACTCATAATGTTCATAACGAGTTCGAAAAGTTATTTTTGGCACATCCTCCCCTTAACACGAATCGGTGATAACCCGATCTCAGATCTATCTTGGAGAATACCACTGCTCCCTTTAACTGATCCATCAGGTCGTCAATTCTTGGAAGCGGATATTTATTCTTGATAGTCACCTTGTTCAGCTGACGATAATCCACGCAAAGTCAAGAAGTTCTGTCCTTCTTCTTGACCAAAAGCACTAGCGCTCCTCATGGTGAAACACTAGGTCGCACAAACTGTTTCTCCAACAGTTCCACCAATTGCCCTTTCAACTCTACTAACTCTGGTGGCGACATACGATAAGGTGCAATTGAGATAGGACCTGCTCCTGATACTAAATCAATTGAAAACTCGATCTCCCTCTCAGGTGGCAAACCAGGTACGTCATTAGGAAAAATCTCTAGAAACTCGTTGACAACAGGAATAGTATTCACATCCTTCTCTTTCTTAACTTCTAGAGAAGACAATATCACATATCCCTGCGCTCCCTCTCTCAACAAAGATTTGACTTCAACCGCAGTCAAGAATCCAGACTTTTCTTCCTTAGGAAAAACTATGGTTTTGCTTGCACAGTCAATAAGGATATGGTTAGAAGATAACCAATCCATCCCTAACATCACATCTATCTCAACAAGAGGCAAACAAATCAAGTTGACCAAAAACTTACGATCCTTCACAACAATAAGACAATCCAAACATATCTTTGATGTAACTACAGGTTTAGCAGTTGGCGTAGAAACACTCAACTTAACATTCAAAGAAGACACAGGCAACTTCAATCTTTCTACACAATCATATGCAATAAATGAATGTGTTGCACTAGAGTCATATAACACACCGAAAGATTACCTTCAATGACTCCTTCTCCCGAATAAGGTCATCGACTTAGAAACTTCGGTTCCTCGTCATAGTATATACTCGCCCTCCGGATCTCGGTTGAGTACTTCCTGACCTTTGTTGGTTGGCACGAACATAACGAACAAAGCGGTTTTCTCTCTAGGCTGAGTGCAGTCTCTAGATATGTGCCCAGGTTGTTGACAATTAAAACAAACCGGCCCTCTGATTGTGCAATCTGAAGAAATATGACCTTTCTTCCCGCACTTAAAACATGTTGGCGTAAACGCCACTCTCTGACCAGCTCCCTTACCACTAGCACTTCCCCCAACTGGCGGTCGTTGAGGTTGATTCCCTGGTGGTCTAGAATACAGCTTACGTTGAAACCGAGTAGTATTACTGCCACCACCTCTCTGAAACCTTGTTGGCCCAAAGTTACGATTCCTCTGATCTCGTGATGGCTCCAACTCCTCGAGTCGCGCACACGCATCAACTAAAGCATGAAACTGATTCATTCTCAAGGATATCACTCCTCGCTTCAGTTCCACTCTTAACCCTGCTTCAAACTTCCGACATCTCCACCCATTATCTGGTCGAGTATGAGCATAATCTGAGAATTGAGACAAACTCTCAAATTTTGTAGCATACTCATTCACAAATATATTACCACGACGTAAACCAAGAAACTCCATTTCCTTGGCATGCCTAGCACTCGCAGAAAATACTTCTCCGAAAAGCATTAGAAAATACCTCCCATGTAGCATCTCATTCCTTCAAAAATTCTCTCCAAGTCTTGTATCCATTGACTTGCTTTCTCGTCCTCCTCCGCCTCTAAATGGATGGATTGTGGCGCCCTAAATTCGATAAATTTAGGCATCAAGAAGTAGCATCTGCCATGTTGAGTCGCTTCTCAAATTTTGTCGCATTTCTACTCCTCGCCTAACAATAATCGGCGGGTTCCTCTCCACCAATGTTCCTCGAAACTAGGCTCTGATACCAACTAATGTAACACCCTTGTGGGGATGTCACATTTAAAAAGAAAATAAAAGAAAAATAAATAAAATCTACCCAAGTTGTAAAGCATTTGTTACATAATAATATGGATTGTAAAATTCTTCCGGTTAAACAGAATATTGTTAAATAAAATAATGCGGAAACACAAAATTAACAAACTAACATCACACATAATATACATAGGGTTTTAGTCATAAGTTATACAAATAATTTACAACTAAAATATTTAACCTAAAGCAATAAACAAAAGCAATAACAGTCCATATATACAAACGCAGATGCGCCCAAGTACACATCAAAAATATTTAACCCTCTGAAGGATCACTCTCAGGAAGATCATCAGGAGATAAATATCATGGATGCCTCGACTCTCGGCGGAAACGAGACCGCGCAGTCGACACGCTGCTAATCTCACTAGGCGCAGTGAACATACCACCCCAATAACGCCTAAGAGATAACGGCAACTCCAAATGCAAAAACACTGTAGTCATCATGACTGGTTCTCCATCAAACTCATTACGTAGGGACACAGTCAACCGTCCCACGTAAGTCACCGAGTCTCTGTCTTCACACAGTCGCCAGGCTGTCGATCCCCCATGAAACTCAAACTGTACAAAACCCAGAAATCCTGGTACCGCCATACTCAAGCAATCAATCCAATGGATATGGATGATCAGATGGTTCTTGATCTTCGCACTAATCTTCGGCTTGCTGCTCCTCCTCTTCTTCAAGATACACACACTCAAGAGGCTATTCCTCTTCCTCAAACTCTTTACCACAAAATTTAATATATACAGAAAACACATACAATAAAGAGGTAAGACAAATCTATATCAACACATACATGGTAAATAAGAAAATGACAATACAACAGTTATGCAATTCATACAATATAGAATGCTATAACGACATAAACATAATACAACATAACACAAACACAGTATAAGAATTAATATCAACATAGATACAATATATATTCATACATAATATAAATATAAAATCATCGATAAGGATATAATAATGCACCATATATATATAAATATGCACTATGACACGATCCTACTCCATGGAGCTAAACACATACAGACATCAGAGAGAATGACCCGTAAAATCTTATTAGTACCACCAGGCTGTCCAACCAAACTATTCCGCGGTCTCACGTTGCGTCTATAGCCCACTGTAACACGTCGTGGTGTAGCATATGGTAACACGTTGTATACTACAGGCATTGTACTAATTCAGACTTTACAAGATCTCGATTAAATATAGTGCGTGTCGAGTCTGTTAGTGTGTGGCCGGGTACCACGGCCCAGCGGAGCTACCAACTATCCACATATGGAATACCGCACACTAAAGTCTCCAAGTCCATTCAAAATTGAACCACACTACACTGATCGCACAGACAATACGATGTGATTCACCTCGTCAATCAATCCACCAATTATCAACTAAATTGGCACAAACTCAATATATGATCTTAAAATAGTTTTCAAAATTACCAAAATACCCTTAATGGTATAAATATGTGTATTTATGCAAATGCCCTCATTGGCAAAAACTGATATATATATACAGCAAGTTCCACCAGACAAATACTGTTTCACAACCTGTCCGGGTCCACCACTTTGGCCAGATAGTAAACGTCACTGTTTTCGTCAATCGCATAGACATTTTATCGTGTTTTCACAATTCCATCGGTTTTACAAACGTTTTTAAATCGCGTAAATACATTTTTCTGTTTTTAAAATCGCGTAGGATTTTTAATACGTTTTCTCAATCGCGTAGGATTTTAAAATTATTTTCTTATCCGAATTCCTTAGAAATCACTGTTTAAATAAACAGAAATAATATTTAATACGTTTAAAACTACGTAGAATTTTTTCATACCGTATACTGTCTTTTGGACATCTTTCCTATCTTATTTGTCCGTTTTTAATAAAAATTGACAGTATTTTGTTTAGAAAATGTATAATAATGGTTTTCTAATTTTTCTGTAAAAATTCTCTTTTTTTATTTATTTAACCATATAATTACTTCCTTGAAAATTACTAACGTGCTTCAAAATGTGAAATGAGCTCTACGTTAGAAATTTTATAGGAGTTACTGTTTTTATTTCCAACTATTAAATTCTTAATTTTCACCACTTAAACTTAATCTAAATCCTTTTATTTCCTCAAAATCATTGTTATAAAAATTCCTTTTAGTATTATTTACTTCTCTTTAATTGAAAATGATTTGGAAAACAACTTTTGAAATCATAATTACATGGCTTAGGCATGTTGGCCGAAATGCTTCAATTTCCTCCTTTGATCCATAAATTCATTTTTCTTACTTTAAATTCATTTGTAACCTATTAATTTTCCTAGGTTAATTAAATCACACTTTTAAAAAAATTATTGAGAACATTTTGGTTCCCATTTCTTGGTCAATGGTTGTGAGCCTTATTGATGTGTTCTTTGGAACACTCATACAATCCTTGACATATTATTCACATCCTATAAATTATCATGCATTTCTAACACATACAATATTATCAAAGCTTGTAGACATGCAAATTAATACAAATAACAAATAGGAAAACTTATAACAAACACACAAATGAATCCTTATGGATTCTACAACCACAAACAAATTCCATCTTCTTACCACCACCCAAGGATGATAAGATTTAGTCTTCCTCTTACCTTAAATGAAGTCAAATATGCTTTCACTCCTTTCCTAGGGTTTCGATTTTCTCCTTCAAAACACCTATCAAGCTTAAACAAATTTCTACAAGTTACTAACATTAAAGAGAGCTTAAACCATGGATAAATCATGGCTTAGAACTTTGAAAAAGAGTTTAGAAATGGAAAACAAGAAATTTCACCTTCTAGGTAAAATCTTCCAAGTAGGTTTTCAAGCCTCAAATGAATGATTTTGCAAGAACTCTCAACTAGAGATGTTCTTAGAATTGTGTTTAGGTTTAGAAAAGTGGGTTGGATAAAATTTTAGGTAGATGGATGGTGTGTAGGGGTACTTGGCCGAATGCTTCACCAAAAGAACAACTATGGAGGTTTGTATTTTTGGAAGAGAGAGAAGAGAGAAAATGCATGAAAATCAAGTGATTATGGCCTTCAATGGAGTGAATGGCCGTAGACTTCAATGGGCAAGAGGTGTCCATTTGTGTTGGCTCCATCCAAGCCTTAGAATTGATCAATGGTGAGGATTAAGCCTTGTTCTCCAAGCTTAGCTCTCATTGGTTCATCCTAGCCTTGTCACTTAATCTAGTCATCATGCTTAGTCACTAATTAAGCCTAGTCATTAAGCTTAGTCACTAACCTAGTCACTAGCCTTGTCATTAGCTATCTGTTCTAGCTCAAAGCGTTTACTGCTTTGTTAAATGTGGGTCCCGCAAGACATTTTCGGGTCCACTGTCATTTAACTATACTGACTAATAAAATAATATTATAATAATATAAAATTATTTTATTTTACAGTAAAATCCTAAAAATTAAAAGATTATTTACCGTCTCATTCAGAATTGGGTTTAGTAAGATCCCCCAGCTCTGAATAATTAAAAATAAGATTTCCCCGGCCCGAAAAATATTATTTTTCTGTCCTGGAGCAAATCACACAAAAAGTCCAAAAAAAATCACAGACAGTAATATTAAACTCTGTATCATATAGAAAATTTAAAAATAGTACATTCAGGACGTAATGGTCATTTTCTCATTTTTCCCCACCATGAAGCAAATCATTCAAAACACTCAAATAAAATTATACACAGTAAAATATATCAGTATATCACACAGAAAAATTTAAAACAGTAGTTTGACAAAATTTTTATTTTACGGTCTCGAAGCAAAATATGCAAAACGACCAAAGAAAATCATAGACTGTAATATATATTTGTATTTCATACAGAAAAACAAGAAACAGCAAAACAGGGACACAACGATCTTTCACCCAAAAGTTTGAAAAATAGCAAACAGAACATTCGGGACATTTTTTCAAAAGTTGGGGTGTTACATCAAGGCTTGAAGATTAGGGATTTTCTTCAACCTTTCCGCTAATTAGCAATGGAGTTTGTCATCTTTCTTCCTTTGTTTTATTCTTTTCCTATGTGTAACTAACTTCCCCTCGTTAGGGGGACGATGGATCTTGATACTTGGATAATGTAACTTCTTTTATGGATTTAATGCATGTTTCTATTTCATGATTTATGTGTTTATCTCTATTCTTAATGCTTTTCTGAATCAGGCCAATTTGGGAATGAACTTTTGGATTGATGTATGATTTGGAAAAATTTGCATGAACCTTGATTTTGTGATAAACACCATAATTTCTGCAATCGCTAGGAATAGACGTTGTGGGTTATGTGGTCTTTCTTTTAATTCCCTTATTCTTGATAATGTCTTTCTATTTGGGGTTAGATTAAGGAATTAGTTAATTCTAAACAACGTAAGAGGATTAATATACTAAGGGATTGAGTATTGATTAATTTTTGGAATTGACCATAAATCATTGAATTATAACATGTTTGAACCTATATTTAGATGTGCATTTAAAAAGTTCAAGTGAAATCTGAACCCTAACAATTTTTTATTATTGTTTTCATTTCGGGTTTGATTTCTTGAATTTGCTTTGTTTAAATCTTATTTCTTTTTTTTAATTATTTTCTTTTTAATTTCGCTTTTGCCAACTCTTGCCTTTTGAAATAGCCTAGATAATGTTAGTTTAACGAAATTGATAATTGGTAATATAATCCTCGTGGGACGATACTATTTTCACTACTTTATTACTTGTTGCAATTTGGTGCACTTGCCAATTTTTACATATCAAGTTTTTGGCATCGTTACTGGGAATTATTAATTATCAATATTGAGTAGTAGTTTAGAAAGCACTAATTTTGGCGTTTATTTATTTTGTTTAATTTTACTTTTAGATAATTGTTTTTCTTATTTAACTTTCTTTTTAATTTATTTCTTGGTTTATTTTTATTTTTTATTTTTCTTTGTTTATTTTTTTATCTTAGTTTGTTTAGTTTTAATTTTAATTTGTTTTATTTTATTTTAGATAATAATTTGTTTTAATTGATTTCTAATTTTCTTAATTTAATTTTTGGTTATTTTGTTTCTTTTTATTCATTTTAGATTTTCTTTTTTTATTTTATTTTAGTTTATTTTTATTTCTCCTCTTTACTTCACTCTGGTTTGCTTGTTTATGCAAGGTTCTTTGAAGTCATAAATATTGCTTTTTGATCCAAAGATAACAAGAACAAAGAAAGCAATCAAAGAAAGAAAAATAATTGAAGAAAAGATGGCTGAGAACGCTAATGGAATACAAAGACGCATTTTGGCCAACTATGCAACTTCATCTGCTGAGAATGTTTCAACAAGTATTATGTGTCCTACTATTCGGGCAAATAACTTCAAGATTAAACCAACTTTGCTACAGCTGGTGCAGCAGAATCAGTTTGGGAGAGGTTTGACAGAAGATCCAAATTTGCACATTACTAACTTCTTGAAACTCTGTGATACTATCAAATACAATGGAGCTAGTGATGATGCCATTTGGTTACAACTGTTCCCATTTTATTTGAGAGATAAAGCTAAGAGCTGACTACAAGCCCAGCCTCAAGGAAACATCTCCACTTGAGATGATATGGTTAGTAAGTTCCTCACTCGGTATTTCCCTCCATCAATGTTTGTGAAGATAAGGAGTGAGATTGCTTGCTTTACTCAAAGTCATGGAGAATCTCTCTATGAAGCATAGGAAATATTTCAAGAGCTTCTGAGAAAATGTCCTCATCATGCTTTTGAAGTTTGATAGCAAGTGCAAATTTTTTTTAATGGTTTGAATCATCCTACAAGGCTGATGGTAGATGCATCTGTAGGTGGATTTTTGAACACTAAGACTCCTAAAGAGGTACATGAACTATTTGAGATTATGGCCACTAACGAATATCAGTTGCCTAGTGGAAGAGTAGTGATCAAATAGGGAGTTATGGAGCTTGGTACTCTTGATGCCTTACTTGCTTAGAATAAAAGTATAACGCAACAGTTAGCTATCTTGACCAAGCAAGTTGGGAATTTACAGGTGAATTCAGTGAACCATCAGGCTCTAATTTGCGATTTCTGTGGAGGTAACCATGCCAATGGTGAATGTGAAGCAAGCAACACAGGTGTCATTCCTCAAGAACAAGTAAATTACATGGGTAATCCTACAAGGTCTCAAGGTAACCTTTATTCAAATACATATAATCTAGGGTGGAGAAATCATCTAAACTTTTCATGGACCAATCAAAATAAACTGAGAGCACCACCACCTCCACTACATCAACCTTAGTTATCTTCATCTTCTCAACCTCTACAAGATAGGCTATCAAAACTTAAAGGTATTATCTAGAAACTTGCTCTCAGCACCAGCACTTTTATAGAGGAAACAAGAGCAAGTTTTTAGAATTAAGGAGCAATAATTCAGAATCTAGAGCATCAAGTAGGTCAAATAGCAAAATAGCTCTCAGAGAGATCTCCAGGCACCTTATCAAGTGATACAATGGTTAATGCAAAGGAGCAATGTATGGCAAAGTCCTTGAGGAGTAGGAAAGTTATTAGCCCTCAATCAAAAAAAGATAAAGTTAAGGAACTATCTCCTTCTCAAAGTTATAATCAAGAAAGAGATGATTCAAAGGATGAAGAAGCTAAAGAGACACAACTGAAGTGGCTGAGAAAAAATAAATAACGTGAACAGAAAAAACTTATTGATCTTTCTTTGTATGCTAGGCTTCCATTTCCACAAAGGTTCAAGAAAGAGATCTAGGAAAAAAAGAGAAACAATTTTCAAAATTCCTGGATGTTTTCAAAAAGTTACAGATTAACATTCTTTTTGCTAAGGCACTTAAGCAAATGTCATCTTATGCTAGATTCATGAAGGACTTGCTGTCAAAGAAAAGGAAGTTGAAAGAAGATGAGAAGGTGGCACTTACTAAAGAGTGCAACGCTATAATTAAGAGGAAATTACCACCTAAATTGAAATTTCCAAGTAGTTTCTCCATTCCTTGCACCAACGGTAAGGTGAACATTGAGAAAGCTCTTTGTAATCTTGGGACAAGTGTTAATCTCATGCCGCTATCTATCATGCACAAACTTAGAATTGGAGAGGTTAAGCCTACTATAATTTCCCTTTAATTAGCAAATCGATCTGTCAGACATCCATATAGTATTATGGAAGATGTACTAGTGAAGATCGACAAATTCTTCTTTCTAGTTGATTTTGTGGTTTTAGATATAAACGAGGATGCTGATATTCTGTTAATTCTTGGAAGACCATTCCTAGCCACTTCAGGAGCATTGATAGATGTGCCTAGGGGAGAGCTTATTTTAAGGGTGGATGAAGATCAAGTGATTATTAATGTTTTTGATAAATCTGCACCAACATTAGATCTTCATGCTCCTGTTAACTGCATCCAAGGTAAAGCTCAAAAGGAGTCAGCAGGTAAGAACTCTACACCATTGATTAATATTGACTCTTGTACTTCCAAGATTATTAATAAAAAAGAGAAAAGTCCTCCTATCTCTGAGATTGTTGGGATTGAAAAAGATTCTCCAGCCTCCACTGATTCTTTGCATATCGGTCTTTTGTGTAATGAGTCACTAAAAATTGACTCCTTACCTGTTGAAAAATTGAGACCTCCATGGCCTAATGTGATTCCACATGCTAAGCTAGTTCTGAATAATTTTGGAGAATATTCTAAGGCTAGTGATCAAGTATAAAGACAAAGATCTGACGAAAGAAAAGTGTCATCGTGTTTCTCCTGTTTCAAGCCACCATGATGAAGAGAAAAAAGTAACGTCGAGCTAATGACGTTAAATAAGCGCTTTTTGGGAGATAACCCAAAATGTCTCTCTTATTTTGTTTACTTATTTTATTTTATTTATTTTATTTTATTGACTAACATTTTTCTATTTTTGTTTTGTAGTTAGCTATTGTTAAGTCGGCTTAAGTGCCTCCTGAGTTCGGAGCCTTTGTAAGGGATGTATATAGTTGCCACCACCAAAAAGAGTTTTTCTTTTCCTTTCTTTCATTTTTTTATTTTTTTATTTTTTTTTTATCATCACCCATTTTGTGCTTTGAGTCTTTTGTGCATGCTGGTGTGTTGAATTGAATATCTAATGATTGCTTGAATTGTGGATTGATTTATTTTCTTGGAATATCACATAAGAATCCATGAGTTATGTTTATCTCTATTGTTTCATTTGTGTATAGATGTTCTTCCCATCTTTATGTTTGATAGATCTTTGGAATTTAAATGCATGTCAAGCTTAGAGAAAGTTTATAGGAATGCATTTGTGTATGAATGATTTGCATCTAAAAGTTGTTTGATTCTTTCTTGAGGCGAAATCCTAGGCAGTGCATGATTAAGGAAATGACAAGGGCCTTCTTTGGATCGTTTGAGTCTTTCAAGCTAACATGTATACACAGTATATCCTTAGGTCCCTTTTGCAGCCTTGTTTATCTTTGACATTTATTTTTTTTCTTTTGCCCACATTTTCTTTTTCCTATACCCGTAAAAAAAAAATTCCTCTCTTACACACCTTTTGTTGAGTGCATGTCTTATTTTATTTTATTATTCAAGCCTTTGTTATTTTTGTGTGCATGAAATATTTCAGGAGTTGAAAAAAAAAGAAATGGAAGAAAAAGTTAAAAAGAGAAAGTCCACCTAAAGTTTTGTAAAGAAATAAGTTTGGGAGTGAAAGTTATTGAAAGAGAGAAAAAAATATGTAGATAAAGTGATGGATTTTTATGCTCCATGTTGCTCTTGTTCTTAATTTTGAGGCTTGGATTGTGGAATGTGCATGATGTGTACCTCAACCTTTTTTATTTATCCTACCACTTCTTTCTTAACCCTTACCATTGACCTTACATTACAAGCTTTTAAAGTCCTTTTTGATCCTTAGTTATGTGTTGTTTACATTAGTGGAGAGAGAGTTGAAGAACAACTCTATAGATGTGGGTTTGATGTGCATTTGTATTTTTATAAATTTATCTGAGCTTTTGCTTTTTGAGTAGATTTGGTCTTTCATTCATGTTTTTGGGAAGTCATTTTTGCATAAGAGTTGCATGTGAGAGATGATGTGATAAATGGATTGTTCATGTGTGACACTTTGAGATTAAATTGTGAAGCAGTTTCTGAGGATATGAATGATTTTCAATACCCGGTATTGCCATGTTTGATTCTATGTGTTTTGAGTCATTTTGTTTTTTTTTCTTTGCTTGAGGACAAGCAAAAGTTTAAGTTTGGGGGATGATGAACCTTTACAAATTCATATTTTTACGGTTCATTATTTTGGATTTTTCATTCTCTTTAATCTTTTTAATTGGGTTTGCTCTTGAGTTTTGTTATATTTTTTTGTTATTTTAAGTTATGTTTTAATTATATGTTTTTATGTGTTTTTGATATATATGTGTATAAGGAATGGAGATTGGGTTAAATCATAAGGAAAAAGTGTTGAAAAAGCTCTCTGGTCACTTAACGCACAAGCGCTCAAGAGCCAGCACATGGCAGAACGTGGGATTCTTTCTAGTCTCCCAGCACTCAGGTGCTCGGAGCTCAGCACTCAAGCGCGTGACTGGCAGAATAGATGGATTTCAGAATGGGTTAGTGCTCAAGCATTGAAAGCCTAATACTTAGGCGCTGGATACGTAACAACACATGTTTTTGAAATTATAAATAGAAAGCTACGCCAAATTACAACTTGGCAGCAACCGTTAAGACAACTCAATCCTAATTTGTTGTGGGTGCATCAAGGCTTGAAGATTATGGATTTTCTTCAACCTTTCTACTAATTAGCAATGGAGTTTGTCATCTTTCTTCCTTTGTTTTATTCTTTTCCTATGTGTAACTAACTTCCCCTCGTTAGGGGGACGATGGATCTTGATACTTGGATAATGTAACTTCTTTTATGGGTTTAATGCATGTTTCTATTTCATGATTTATGTGTTTATCTCTATTCTTAATACTTTTTTGAATCAGGCCAATTTAGGAATGATCTTTTGGATTGATGTATGATTTGGGTAAATTTGCATGAACCTTGATCTTGTGATAAACACCATAATTTCTACAATCGCTAGGAATAAACGTTGTGGGTTATGTAGTCTTTCTTTTAATTCCCTTATTCTTGATAATGTCTTTCTATTTGAGGTTAGATTAAGGGATTAGTTAATTCTAAACAGCGTAAGAGGATTAATATACCAAGAGATTGGGTATTGATTAATTTTGGGAATTGACCATAAATCATTGAATTAGAACATGTTTGAACCTATATTTGGATGTGCATTTAAAAAGTTCAAGTGAAATCTAAACCCTAACACTTTCTTATTATTGTTTTCATTTCGTGTTTCTTGAATTTGCTTTGTTTAAATCTTATTTCTTTCTTTTAATTGTTTTCTTTTTAATTTCGCTTTTGCCAACTCTTGCCTTTTGAAGTAGCCTAGATAGTGTTAATTTAACGAAATTAGTAATTGGCACTATAATTCTCGCGGGACGATACTCTTTTCACTACTTTATTACTTGTTGTGATTCGATGCACTTGCCGATTTTAAGACATCACCTGGTCAGACTCCAAAATGCATAGATCTAGTGCCAAAATGAAAGACCCCACAATTAGGAACACGGTGGCGAGAACCGATCCCTCGGAATAAATTGTGAAAATGATTGAGGACCCCGAGCAGATAACCACCTCCCAGAGAACTCGAGGATCATGGATCCTAGCCGTAATGGCAGGCATGTCCAAACAAGGGTGCAAGAGCCCAGAGCGAGACGCTTGGTCTCACAGAACAACCCTTTTTCGATGAACTGATGGCGTATGAGATTCCCAAACTTTTCAAGTACCCTACCACTCTTGAAACCTACAACAGGACTTTGACCCCCAAGAACATCTGGACATGTATACCTCAACATTCTTGTTCAATGGGGGTGATTACTTTCTCATGTGTCGAGCTTTCCCTTTGTCACTAAAGAAAGTCATTTTGAGATGGTTCACCACGCTAGCCCCAAGGTCCATCACCAATTGGGGGGAGCTAACTTCATGATTCCTCCTACACTTCACCACCAACAAACTGTAACCTAAATCCATTTCTTGCCTCGCCCAGATTAAACAAGGAAAGGAGGAATCTCTATGAGAATTCATATCCTGTTTCATCAAAGAAATCGTGAACATACGAGACTGGGATGAAAGGCTTGGACTATTTTACATTAGAGAAGGACTTCGTGAAGGAAACTCCTCATACTCACTTGACAAGAAGGAACCCAAGACCATGGATGAGTCCTGTGCCTATGTTGACAAGTACATCAATGCTGAATATGTCTTTTGGGATAAAAAGCACCTCGAAAGAGAAAGTGTCAAACCTAAACCTGTAAGACCATCAAACCAATAGTGCTGGAACCCAAGACTACCTTTTAAGGGGAAGTTCAAAAGTTAAACACCTCTCAACACACCTCGAGCTCAAATCTACCAGGAGGTCATGAATACCGAACTTTGAAACGTACAAAGACCCCTTATAAAGATGCCGAAAGATGGGTCCAAGTTATGCACTTGGCACAACAGTTACGGTCACAACATGGAGGATTGTATAAGCTTCCACGATGCCATAGAGTCTCTAGTCCAAGATGGACGTCTAGGTTGATATATAGAGCAAAATCAGAGCAATGGCTAGAGAGAAGGCTAATACAAGAAATAGAGCTATAGCCCTCGGAGCCTCTCTCCGCCGCATCGAGAAAGACATTCCTTAGTCAAGAACGAGAACCCCGGCCAACGTTCACCTTAAAGAAACGACCAAAACCAACTCAAGACTTAACCCCAAAGTGATTACCAGGAAGACAACCACCATCATGTAGAAGTAACTCAGACAATCGTGTAATGCTCTGAAATCATTACTCTTGTCATATAATGAACATCCCTAGAAATTAATAAAATAGAAATTTCCAACCATTGTCTCATTCGAAACCGACACTACGGCCACGACCTCGTATCCACAAGTACCTTGGCAGGTCCTTAGAGGGGTCAGCTATTCCGACATCCACCTTAGAACATCAAATTGAGGAAGCCACTCGGACATCCTTCGAGTTTGAGCAGCGCATTTAAGGGTCTTAACATGTGCCTATTTGAGCCTCACCTTAGACAGTCAAACTGAGGAAGCCACTCAGACACCTTTCAAGGTCAAGTAGTGCATTTAAGGGTTTTAACTCGTACCCATTTGAACCACACCTTAGACGGCCAAATTGGGGAGAGCCACTTGAACACCCTCGAGGTCGAGCAGAGCGATCAACAGTCTTAACATGTGCCCATTTAAGTCGCACCTTAGCCATCAACCAATGAGATTTGTAGTGGTTAAGGATAATCGACCATAACCCGAGACAATGGACTCCATACCATAGGGTTACCGCGTCAAGAAAAATGAATCCTCCTATTGAGGTCGAGTTGCGGCTTGTCCTCGAGCTGGTGAAGCGAGTTTCGTCCATGTTAAAACGAACCCTCCCTCCAAGGTTGAGTTGTGAACTAACCCCAAGTCGGTGAAGTGAGTTTCGTCAAAGCAAAGCCAAATTTCGTGCTCATCTCGACAGAGGAAAACACATATAAAAGCAATAAATGGCAATACAACAAAAACAATTGCCCGAGGATGGGACTTGTCCAGATATATAGATGAAAACCCCACAAGGGAGGTATGAAAGTAAAAGAATGAATACATCAAAGGGCAGGGCTCTGACCCTCCAGAATACCCACCACCACCTCAAATCGTTCTACTTCAGATTGTATCTCCTCAACCACGGCAACTCTCGCCTCCACCATATTTGCCCTTTCGCTACCGACCATCCTATTTTCCACTCGGTCATTTGGGGAAACCGCTGAAGTTGGCGTGTCCACAATTCAAACATCTTGAACCCCCCTTAGTGCACTAACCCCCTCCTCGTTAAGATTGAGGTTGAGAAGACAGAGTTAGTTCAAGGCATTCTTAAATGCCTTGTTTATAAACTTCGACCACCTATCAATTGTCTCATCAAGCTCCTTCATCAAAAGCCCATAATGATCCCAGACTTGGGTAAGGATGGACTCAGTCACGTCCAATTTTTGCTTCAGTGCACTTTCTCAAACCGTTGTTTCAGCAAGGTCAACCTGGATAGATGGAACCTCATCAATAACCACGGTAAAGCGTGCAACCTCAGCTCGGACCTTATCGACTTCAATAGAAAACAACCTCACCTCCTCGAAGTATGGGCTAGTTGCCCATCTTTTTGGGTAACCTCTAGGATAGCTCGGGCCAACTACTCATTCTTCTGAGTAACTTCTTGGGCAAAATAAGCTAACTGCTCATCCTTCTCAACCAGTTCACCACGAAGAATACTAAGTTGCCTCTCCAAACTAGAGACCTCTTAGACATACTTCTAACCCTCCTCTGTATACTAAAGAGCAGAGGTTGTACTCAAACAATGGAGTTGAGCCTCACGAAGGATCTCCTCCATATCATGCTTCATCGGCACATTAGTCTCGACAGAACTCAAAAAGTGGCCATCAATAAGCCTAACAAAGTCTGACCCTTAAGCCCACACTTTTTCTGACGGAAAGCGCCGCGAAGTCAAAATCAGCCTAGGAACACCCATAGTTCCTAAACCAACCAAAACCTCACCCCTTGCAGGCCCTTCTAGAGAATCCTCAATCGCCAGCATCTTTCCCTCGTCCTCCCTGTTGCATTGGGCCTACCTTTTTCAGGATCGATAGGGGAATACAGAAGAATCCAACTTGGTACCCCAGACCACCAATTAGTCTAGTTTGTCAATACCTAAGACCTTTGTGTTGGGGGGAGGAGGATCCACCACGGCTGATGGAAAAGGAACCATGCTACTCAAAGGCGAAGGAACAACAACCATCATCCTTTGAGCAAACGATGAGGCTTAAGATCCTGACGCATCTCCCCTGGGGTTGCTAATTTCTCTGCTAAAAGCCAGAGTCCACTAGATGGAGCCATGCTCTTTGCGGAAAGGGAAGACGAGTAGAAAATGTCACAACACTTGGGTAAATTCAAACACAAGAAACAAAATGTGCAGAAAGAATACCTAGTAAGGCCTTTACAGAAATAGAAGGCTTATCCAATACATTCTTACAAGGGATGGCCTTTTTTTTCTTTAGCTCAATCAATCTAAAATTTTAAAACCCAAGCCTCAAAAAGAGGAAGCTTAGTTACTGGGGTCTCTAACTCTTTGTCACCTCGCTCCCAACCAGCTTCAGACCAGTATAGAAAAAAGGTTAGGTCAACCTTTCGGGGTGACGAAAAAAGGCGTTGTTCCTAGAGTTACATCTACTTTAAAGAAGTCATTTTCAAAACCATTGAAGGGCTCCTGATAAGGTTTAAAAATTGTGTGTCTATTTCGTGCCCCCAAGGCGACCCACCTTTTGGTCTGTTCAACCCCCGATGGTGCCAATCGAGAGAAAAGATAAAAGAAAGACCTTACCAAATGCGGTCATCCAAAAACCCAGCAAACAAGCTTGAACTCCTGATCACATGCCCAAGCATTTGAATGAAGTTGAGTATGTGCCACTTGTAAATGAAAAAAGACCCCCTCTCAAAACCGGTGCTCGACAATCTTACCTCTATTCAAGTAAAAAGGACTTCGTACATATAAAAGAAGTGTCCACCCCCGACATAAATAGAACACACCCTTTCCTCCTCTAATAGGTGCTAGAGCCTAAACTCTTGATCTCGTAACCCATCCTCAGTCAGTTGAAGATATTGTTGCCTCGTATGGACGTCATCCTTATTTCTCACATTAGACAGAGTACTTAAGACCTTCCGATCAAACCACTCATATATGATGGCTTCTTGGGGAAAAATAAGCTTTCTTGACCCAGCACAAACAGTCATTCCCCGCTCTGCAGGGGCGGCCCTTTGGTCCTGAACCATACCTATAGGAGATGCATCTGAATTAAACTTTGAAGAGACACTTAAATCCCCAAATGTCGTCAAAAGCTTAGAAAACAGAAGAGCAGGCCTATGCCTAGCCATCTCTCTAGCTCGGTCTGCTCTCTAACCAAAGAATTTAGGCCACCATCAGAGCCCCCGCTATGGCCCCGAAATCCTCGCCACAATTAAGGCAGCAGAGACTAGGGAGGACTCAAAACCCCCACCGAAGGGCAACTTTCCTACACCGTCTCCTCACTCTGAGACATTTCTCTCACCAAATACTCAAAGGAAATGGTGAAAATGAAATGGAGGGAACACGAGGAATACCTTAATTCTCAAGTAGATGAAGGCTCCATACAGCGATAAGAGGGTAAAAAGACTTTGAGACACTAATAACCGCTGTAAAAAATATTTAAAACAACTTTCCTAAGTCACCAGAAAGAGAAAAGCTGGGACACCAAAGTACAGAACACAAATTTAGGCAAAAAATGGGGAAAACTCAATTCTTCCCCTATATATAGACATGAAGGGCCATCCCCAAACTTCCACCTCAGTAGGGGCAGGTACGCCACTTCAAAATGAATAAGGCTCCTCGCTCGAAATGCCCCATCAAGACGCGTACTTTTCAAAATCCAAAAATGGCTCATCATGACATTACAAACCTCAAACAACGGCATCCTCTACTCTTCAACCACATGTCATACCATTTTTTAATGAAAGCAACCGAAAGGACAATGCTCAGAAAGTTTGAAACTGAAACGACGCGTGACGCAACAAAGAAACGCATAAGTCGGACGCTGGATCAAACCCCACTACAAAACAATACCTCGAACCACGGAGCTGCAGCGTAAGGAGAGCGATCTAGATTGGATCCCAGCCTTACCTGCTCACCTCGGATCGTCACTATAATCCATCACGAAACTCAAACCTTTGAGAAAGCATCACGAGATCCAACATAAAAAACTATGATATGAATCCCTTTGCCCATTGCGTGTCGAGTGCTCCAATAGAACATGAATGTTGACACTAAGCTGAATTATCCAAGTGTCAAATTGGGGGTAACTGTTTTGGATGAGGTATAGGCCCATAGAGTTAGAGGAACCCGACCCGCCAGTCTGGCCTTCAAACGTGCTATGTGCAAAAAATAACTCTTCCACTAATCGTATCCCCTCCCTCCCCGAACAGAAAAGATGGGACACCACTCCACTCGAATGAAGGGAACAAAATAGACGGAATAACGACCCCCTACACTACTAGGGGTAGTGTACAATACACATGGAACTATTTAGGTCCCCACACTTTTTACACACTCATACATCTATATATAAAGACAAAACAAGAGGACAAGGGTATGTGCCAATTTCATCACACATTATCTTTCTTGTGCAGCTACTGACTTGATCGTTGTTAGCCATGGCAACCATCACCCAAGAAGGGGGTGAATTTGGTGATTACAAATTGTAATGCAACTTTGAGAAATTAAGCATTTTGAATCACCAAGTAATAAATGCAGCAGAATAAATTTAACAAAGGTGCAACTATTAGAGATTTTATAAAAACCACTTAGGCTATAGGATAAATTAAGCAAATAAGCTAGATATCAAATTCAACTCAAGCATATATAATTGAAGCACAAATATAAATGAGATAGAGTTGAGAAGAGCAAACACAATGATTTATCCTAGTTCAGCCACCAACCACTAGTGACCTACATCCAGTCCCCAAGCTTAACTTGAGATTTTCTTCATTATCTCCTAGACTTCATGGGTGCTAGAAAAACTTTTGTACAAACAAGAGCACTCTTCACACCTTGGGATACCTCACCCTTGTGCTAGAGCCTCCAATTCTTCAAGTTTCACAGGTGCTTGATGACCTTTACAATCAAGAGCACTTACAACACCTTTGGGATACCTCACCCTTTGTGTTTGAGTCTCACTACAAGGGATACCTCACCCTTTTCTCTCTTGAAGGATACCTCACCCTCTTACAATGATTTTGAGATGAAGAGAGAGATTATAAACTCTCATAATAGTAGATATGCAACTTGAAGAACAAAGGAATAGAAGATAAGAAACTCCTTTTAAGAGTGGATAATACAAATTGAAGCACTATGGGTATCAAGGATTTACACTTCAAAGCTCAAAATATGATGTTGATGATTCAAGGATCAAATCAAGTGTTCAAGAGGTGTATAAGCTTCATCCAACACTTATATATAGAGCTCAAGTGATAAAATAGCAGTTGGTAGTGTTTAGAAATGATTTTTTTATGAAAACTAGCCGTTTATAACCGTTAAAAATGTTTCTGGGTACTTGGTAATCGATTACACACTTTTGGTAATTGATTATATGGCTTCTGTCATTGTTGTAATCGATTATAGGACTTGTGTAATCGATTACAACATTTCTGGTTTTGAAAGCTGAATTTAAAAGGTCATAACTTCTTCATTTCTTATCCAATTAAAGCAAATGACTAGTCATTGAAAAGATCTTTGAGTCTATTTTTAAATGAAACAATTTCACAACAAAACTCAAATTATTTTGAGAGTTATGATCAAAAGAGTGACCAAAGGTCAGTTTTTTAAAACTCAAACTTGACTATATTTCATAGTTTAAAGCAAATGGTCATAACTTCTTCATTTCTTATCCGTTTAAAGTAAATGACCACTCATTGGAAAGATATTTGAGTCTATTTTCATATGAAATAAGTTTCATAACAAAAATCAAAGTATTTTAAAAGTTATGATCAAAATAGTAACTGAATGTCAGTTTTGTAAAACACAAACTTGACTATTTTTTAAAAGTTTGAACTACCATCAAGACTAACTTTCCAAAAATAGTTTGTTGGGCATTAATGCAACACCCTACCGGGGATGTCACATTTCCAGCGGCTGCTCCTCTTCTACTTCCTCAACGACTTTACGGAGCATAAATAATAATACAGAAAATATATATACAAAGAGGTGAGACAATCTATATTATTACCAGTATAGCAGTAAAGAAAACGACAATACAAACAAATATAACAGTTAATATAACAATTCATATTATCACATATGTAAAATATCATAAATCAAATTATAACTATTCACACAGTGATGCAGATTAAATATGACATATACTCAGACTCATTCCTACTCCATGGAACTAAACACAAACATCAGAGAGAATGATCCGGTAGACATGTCCACACATCATGCTGCCTCAACAACTATTACACAGTCAAATACGTCATGTAAATAGCACACAGTCAAATACGTCGTGTGAATGGTACACAGTCAAATACGTCGTGTACGTCCAGACATAGTACCAGACAGTCCCCAATAGATCCTGATTAAGAATAGTATTTGTCAAGATCGCTAGTGTGTATTTTCAGTTACCACGGCTCAGAAGAGCTACCAACTGTCCACATGTGGAATCTACTGTACACTAACGCCTCCAAGTTCTCCACATGAACACACTACGCCTATCACACTCGCAACACGGTGTAATTCATCTCGTCAGTCAATCGTCAATTTCAACCAAATTGACATACCACTCTATGTATGTAATGATCCATAATTACAAAAATACCCTTAGTATCACCATGAATCATAATTACATAAATATCCTCATTGTCACCATAATTATAAAAATACCCTTAGTATCAATAATTCCAAAAACAGTATGTCTTCACTTGACAGTACTATTTCTCAACATGTCCGGGTCCACCACTTTGACCCGACAGTAAAAATTACTATTCCCATTAGCCGCGTAAATATTTTTCAACGTTTTTTCAATCTCGTAGTTTAAAATCCACTATTTTAAATACGCGTAAGCTATTTCTACTAATTTTTTTTCACTGTATAAAATATTTTTTTTTATGCTCCAAATTAAATTTTGAAACTTTCCAAAAACTAAAAATATTATTTAGACATTATTTTCCATTTTTCTTACAAAAATTACTCTAAGTAATAATTTCTGATGTTTTCTCAAAAATTTGATTTTAATAAATTCTTCTACAGTTAATTTTATTCTTTAACTACGTAAAATATTTCCTTGCTTTCTAAATGCCATTTTGAAACGTTCTTCAATACTTGCTCATTTTTAATCAATTTGGACAGCATTTCGTTTAGAAAATCCACTAAGTGATATTTTCTACGTTTTCCTTTTAAAAATTCCTTTATTTAATTATAACCATAAAATATACTTTAAAAATTGCTAACATACTTTAAAAACTCAAAGGTAAGTATTTTTCAAGTGTCTAAAATTTATTTCTTTTCTATACTAGACTTCTAATAAAAATTTGTTTACTTATTTGGTTCTTGAAAATTCATTGTAAATAAATTCTTTTTAGGTTCACTAACTAGTCTCCATATAGAAAATAAATTTTGGATTAATTATACATTAAAAAGTATTTTTTTACCGAATTCCACCATTCTTTGTACAAATCATTTTTTTTTAAATTATTTTTCATCCTTTAAATTATTGTAAAATCCATTAACTTAATCAAATCAATTAAATCATCCTTTCAAAAATGGTTGAGAACATTTTAGTTCTCTTTTTCATGGTAAAAACTGTGAGCTCTTCATTATGTATTCTTTGGAACACTTATGCAAATCTCAACATATTATTCACATCTCACAATAAATATCATATATCTATGAACACATACCATATATTAAAGCAATTATAAAACACATACCAAAATATCAAAGCTATAGACATGCTTGCATGCATAATAAATCACAAATAGAAAAGACAATAAACGTGCACACAAAATTAATCACAAATAGAAAAGACAACAAACAACCAAGTGAATGAATCCTTATGGATTCTTCACCACAATTACATCCATTTTCTCACCACCACACATGGTTGATGAGATTAAATCTCCCTCTTACCTATAAGGAAGACAAGATCTCCTTGGACTCCTCCTTAGAAAATTTGTGTAGCTTCAGCAAAAATCCTAACAAGCTTAAACAAATTATAAAGTCATAAATTATGGTTGAAAAAGATAAACCATGGATCAATTATGGCTTAGAACATCAAAAATCAAATTAGAAACAAGAAACATGAATTTTCACCTTATAGGAAAGAAACTTCAAAGTGATTTTCCAAGCTCCAAATGGATGATTTTGTGAAAACTCACAACTAGAGATGTTCTTAGAATATGGTTTAGGTTTAGGAAATGGTGTTAGATAAAATTTTAGATGATTGGAGGTTCAAGAATGGTTGATGGCCGAATGGTGTATGGAGAGAAGTTTTGGAGTTTTTCTTGGTGTCTTGAAACAAAGAGAAATGAGAGAATAGATTAGAATGATTGAGATGAAGATGATAAAGTGAATAATTGCCCCCCCCCCCATAATGCATGGCCGTAGAGCATCAATTATGGAGCTTGTCTCCTTTGTTGACCAACTAGACTTACTAATGGCCATTGATGGATTCAATGGTGGATGTCCAAGCTTCTAGCAACTCCATGATTGCATACTTAGAGCATATGGCTGAAATATGCATAGGAAATTCAATCAAAATTTGATTGATTTCATAAACCTATTTATGTTTAAGTCCTCCTAGTTTGTTTTATTAAAAATTAGCTAGGTTCTTTATTATTTAGTTAATCATCTATTTATTTAGAAATACTAATCTTCTTCTTAATTATACTTGTACATTGGCTAACTAAAATTTTAATGAATAACTAAGTTTTAATCAATTTGATTACTACTTAAACCCTTTAGATTAACTTAATTAAGTTTTAAATTAACTAATCTATTAAATTAAGTTTTAAACTAACTAATCTATTAAATTAAGTTTTAAACTAACTAATCTATTAAATCCAACCATTTTTTTTATGGATTTTTTACTTTTTGGTTTAGAATTTTACAAGTCATTTATGTTGGTAAACTTTTCCTAAAAGTAGGTCCCACAAACCCAAACGTGGGTCCCACAAAACAAATGTGGATCCCACAAGCCAAACGTGGATCCCACAGACTTTTCTGCATGATAAATATTTTTATTATACAGAAAAATCCTAAAAATTAAAATATTGATATACGTATTATTCAGAATTTGGTTTAGTAAGATCCCCTAACTCCAAATAATTAAACAAGATTTTTTTCGGCCCAAAAATTATTATTTTCTTGACTCGGAGTAAATCACACAAAACTATCAAATACAGTTACGAAACAATCAAATTAATTTTATAACACACAAAAATAGAAAACAGTACAATTAGGACAAAAATGTAATTTAACCAAAAGTTAGGGTGTTACAATTAAAACATGTAAGAAACACTTTTAAAGATGTTAAAACATATTTGAGTTTAGTATGATTCTTTTTTACCTTTATATAAGATCTAAGTCCTATAAGCTATTCTTAAAGAACCTTGGGACTTGATCTTTTGCCATCATCAATTCTTGATGTAATCCAAACTTCCAAAAATTTCTTCTCTTCAAATCTTGCAAATACTTGGAACATCTTATCATTCTCATTCTTCTTGAGTTGAGCATGATTGTGATCTTTTGCTGTCTTGTTGCAATGCTCACTCTTGATACTTGGACTATCCTACAAAGTATTACTCACTTAACACAAGTATAGTTAGTCCAAATTCATAACTCAATATCTTCATATGCATAATATATCTCATTAAGCACATCTGTGTAACATGATCAATATTCTTTTGTAATGCATTTGTCATCTATTAAGCACATTTATAAAGCATAAGCATAATTCTTTTTATCTTGTATTTGTCATCATCAAAACTTAACATATTAAATCATTAGGACAAACTTATTTCCACAATCGTCAGAGTGCCTTTTGCAGATACTTACCCCCTCACTCCACCACTGAAGTTGCTAAGCCTTGGAAGAACTTTGTGCATCTTACCTTCTCAAGTAACTTTCAGAACTCAATTATGAATATCTTAGAACCTAATTCTAAACATGAACCCGTCACCATTTTATATAAAACATACTCAACCCTTTGTTTTAAGAATATATTATACAACAGATAAATAAATAAATAAATAAATAAATATATATATATATATATATATATATATATATATATATATATATATATATATATATACAACAAAAGAAATCACATCATCAAAAGAGGTGGCATGTAGTCTGCTAGGAACATTAACGTGAGTAGCAATCTCATCTAAAGCGTAATTGAATTATGTGGGTTTTTTATTTTATTTTATTTTATGTGGTTCTTTGTATTGTTTAGCTTCTCCCTTGTTTTAGAGTTGTGTGAAGCACTTTCTAGCGATTGATATTTTTCTTTTAATGAAGTTCTTGCAAGAGTAATGCTATGTAGGAAATTTATAGTTACAACTAAGCACAAATGCTGAATTTAGATGACTCCATATGAAGTCTCAAACTTTTTTATTATATTCAAATAAACTTTCTTGTACAATTATGCACAACTGTAACTGTAATAGTTATGTATATCTTTGCTGTTTGTCTACTACTTCTAGCTTAACAAACAATAGCAACATAAAATAGCAGTAGAACTAATCAACATTTTCTTAGCCCAAAATAAGAACTGATCTTCATCTTGAACTGGAGGCAACTGGTTGTGCAGTTCCAAATGCCTGCAAGTTTGAATTGCTCAAAACAGAGTAGAGAGAAGGGCTCTCTAAACTCTAGTTTTGCGGTTCCAACAAATGAATGAAGGTACATGACAGTGCACATGAAAGATCAGAATTCAGGCTGCCTGGCCCATATATAACAAACTAACTAAAATAACTAATTCTACTAAGCAGAAACCAACATCACATAATCTAATAGTTTATGTCGTCACTATAGTTGGCCAAGTAAACGAATATACCACAAAAAGCTTGTACCTTGCATGCTCAGACTTTGTGTATAAAATGTTTAGTTTTCTTGTTCGTCACACTGGAATGTTATCCCAAATTGCCAAACCAAATATTATACCTTCTTGTACTTATTCACACTAAGGCATGAATGATTTCATTTTCAAATGAGACTCACCGGGAATACATAGAAAACAGAGAGAAAGAGCAATCTTCTTAGCAGATTTCGAATTTTATACTTTCTTATGGCCCCATTTAGCTATATAATATTATCACCAAAACTAAACAATTCATAGAAATGAAAAGTCTGATTGAACAACAAAATTGGCCCTTTCTGTGCAAAATATCATAAACAAAACCACTGAAAGTGATGCGCAGCAGAAGGAACAGAAAGATTGATTTATGACTCTTTAACTTATACAACCGTGTTCTGCGAGTTATAAACAGTTCATACGTCGAATAGAACAAGTCATCATTGTTCTTTTCACCACCACGTGGCATACTTTTATTAGAGCCGGCCCCTTGTATAACCTTTTCTTCACTCTACCTTAAAATTAAAATAAATCCACCAAACCTTCACCTTCACTTCCTTTCAATTTCTTTTTCCCTTCATGGCTTTTGCTTTTCCTTCCAATCCCACAAAGAATCTGCCATAAACATAGACCAAAAGTGGCTGTGAAACAACAAAGACTAAGCCAATAGCAGAAACATCATGGACAGGCTCATAAGGTTAGACCCATCAAACATAGTCCCAATCAGGGTTGAACCAGGGCAGAAATGCCATGGCAGGATTACCTTGCGCAATGTCATGTACACCATGCCAGTGGCCTTCAGGCTTCAGCCACTGATCAAGACCCGTTACACAGTGAAGCCCCAATCAGGAATCATATCCCCCTTGGCCACACTCACCGTAGAGATAACCTATCATCTCCCACCAGGATCAAACCTCCCCCACTCTTTCCCTCACTCAGAAGATTCTTTCCTTCTCCACAGTGTGGTAGTTCCTGGTGCAGCCATCAAAGAACCTTCCTCCATGTTTGATGCTGTCCCCAGTGACTGGTTCACCACCAAGAAGAAGCAAGTCTTCATTGATAGTGGCATTGAAATCATGTTTGTGGGGTCACAGATTCTGGCTCATCTTATTGCAGATGGTTCAATGGATGAAATCAGAGAAGTACTAGAAAGAAGTGATCCATCATGGAAGGCTGTGGATTCAACAGACCAAAAAGGCCAAACGTTGCTTCACTTAACCATTTCACAAGGAAGACCTGATCTTGCTCAATTACTCCTAGAATTCAAGCCTGATGTAGAAGCTCCAAGCCGTTCTGGTTCAACCCCACTTGAGGCTGCATCTTCCTCAGGAGAATCCTTAATTGCTGAGCTTCTATTAGCTCACAAGGCAAACACAGAACGATCAGAATCATCTATGTTTGGTCCAATCCACTACGCAGCCAGAAATGGACACATAGAGGTTCTGAGGCTTCTCCTACTCAAAGGTGCCAAAGTGGATGCACTCACAAAAGATGGCAACACTGCCTTGCACCTTGCGGTTGAAGAACGTAGAAGAGATTGTGCTAGACTTCTATTAGCAAACGGTGCCAGAACCGATATTCGAAACGCAGGTGAAGGTGACACACCTTTGCACATAGCAGCAGCCATGGGAGATGACAACATGGTCAAGCTCTTGCTTCAAAAGAGTGCCAACAAAGATGTGAGGAATGGACTAGGAAAGACTGCATATGATGTTGCAGCTGAGAATGGCCATGTCAGGCTCTTCGATGCGCTTCGTTTGGGGGACAACTTCTGCATTGCTGCGAGAAAAGGGGAAGTGAGGACAATCCAGAAGCTTCTGGAGAGTGGTGCAGCTATCAATGGGAGGGACCAACATGGTTGGACTGCATTGCATAGAGCCTCCTTCAAAGGGAGAATAGATGCTGTTCGGGTTCTGCTTGAGAAAGGGATTGATCTTGATGCAAAGGACGAAGATGGGTACACAGCGTTGCATTGTGCAGCTGAGTCAGGCCATGCAGATGTGACAGAGTTGTTGGTGAAGAAGGGTGCAGATGTTGAAGCCAGAACCAGAAAGGGTGTGACTGCGTTGCAAATAGCAGAGTCATTGCACTATGTTGGAATCACTAGGATTCTTGTCAATGGTGGAGCTAGTAGGGACAATGTGGGTCAAATACCAGTACCTGCTGCAATTCCATTTGGGAGCAAAATGGAAGCTGGGGGTGTGATGAAGAAGAAGATGATTAGGACCAGAGTGCCACGGGGTGGCTTTGATCGTTCAACGCCTTTGGCTGTGCTCTAACTAGTGTTGCTAGCTTGTGATTTCGTACATTAGAATGAGAAGAAATTGAGATGATTTTTGGGTTTTGGCTATAGTTTTAATTGGTTGATAGAATTGTAGATTTGTCAAGAATGTCCTTTCTAATGCTGATTATTATTAATACTCTTTAGAAGCTTTGCAGATAGGGGCATTTGGTTCCATTAATATTCACTAAGAAATAAGAATTGCCATATCAAACACTAATACCAATACATTATTATAACCGAAGGATTGGCCTTGACTGTTTAGTTTCAAAACTTCAAATCTTAAGTAAGCATCTAGAGGAATTAATTTCAATGTGATTCTTGAAAGAAAGATAGAGAAAGTTTGTTTGTGCTTAATTTGCAAGAAAAGTATTTTTTTTATTAAAAAAATTACTTTTTATATATGTATAACTGTTTGGATAATTTTTTTTAAAAAAAAAAAGTAGAATCTAAAAAAAATCAATTTTCAGCCATTAATCAATAACTAAAATGAGTAACTTTGTAAAAATATCAGTTTTAGAAGAGATGTAATAGAAAAGAACGAGAGTAAAAAGTTTTTTTTGTAATTATATTCAAACACAAAATAACTTCTATTAAAAATCTCTAAAAATAAAAAATTACTTTTTTACACTATCTTAAATCATTTAAAAAAAAAAAACTTATCCAAACGTAATAATCTGGTTTGACACAGGCTAGACTTGAAAATGCATTCACTGTACAGCAAAAGAATACATTATTATTAATTTTTTGATCAATGTTCATAATGATCCAAGAAGTAAATTGAAAGCAGATGACATAATTCTTGTTTGAAACTTTTTTTAATCAAACTCCGGTGTTGATGTTAAAAGTGATAATATTTTACTCATTAAACTAACATATAAAATGGAAACCGGTGTTTTCAAAGAGTTGTTGTACAGGGATGATGGTTACTAGAATTTGATTCCAAATTTGCTTCGTAATTTTGATGCTACCATGATGAAATAGTATAATATATTTCGTTACTTACGAATTTGGACTTTGGAGCATAGGCATATTGCATGAGTGAATAACACTTTTACCTAAAAGAGTTGGGTTAAGTGACAAGCAAATTTGAACTCAAAAGTTAAGGGATTTTTACAATATCACAAGTTCAAATCCGTAAAAAAGTAATTGTAGAAAAGATGGCCTCAGTATCTTTTTCTGATTTTCTAAAACATCTTCCTATCTAATAAATAAAATACTAATTTCCTAAGATATGATTAAACATTTAAGCAGAGACCTTATTTTAATAATATCATTTTTATATACATAAATCTTGATATTAAACTCAAGATCATTTGTTTAAGAAACATAAATCTCTTTCGCTCAGACTAACATACATTAATCCTAAGTACCTCGAGTAAAGATTGATTTCATGCACAAAAAATATAAGAAAAATGTGATGACTTGTCATATAGTCAATTTTGCCTATGTTGAACATATGAATCATGATATAATTAATTCATAACATAAGAATAAATTCTTTTACATAATTTTTTACATAAGGTTACATCTAGAAGAGAAATAAATATAAATATTTAAAAAAAATCACAAATTTTGACTGAATTCTATTAATAAAAACTTTGTGTATTTATCTTTTTTATTCACATGATCATATTATATGAAAAAATCACACGAGATGATTCATTCTCATTTACTCTTTTACTATATAGGCTTTGAGCTTTCCGATAAACCACTAAGGAATGCCTGATTAGCGTGCGTGGGCTGTCAACCAATACGAGTCGTCGCCAGATCCAGTCAGTTGGGCTTCGCAAACTTCCTTATTAGCTCACGACCTGTAGCCTCCAATAAGTATGATCAAAACTTACGATATTTTTTGGTAGACACTCATTCGCCATTAAACATTTGTAAAATTGTGTAGGTTTAGTTAAAAATGCATTTATCGCTAAATATTATATCTAAATGTTAAATGAAATATTTATAGTAAGCAGTCCTTACCTAAAATTTCTCCAAAACTCAAGCAATGCTAAGGGTTGCTCATTATATGATATTCTCACATTACTCTTATTACATTTTCTTTTAATATTTGTATATCATAGTTAGCAATTTATGCTCATCTTTTTAGTAACTTATTATTGTGTATTGATAACTTTTTAGATGTGTTTGTAACCTTTAACTGTGGGTAAGTTGTAATTACACCTCTTAAACTAATAATAGTAGCTATTAAATACCTAAACTACATAATTAGTAGAAATTAAGTACTCCTTCCAAAACTTGTTTCATTTAATAGATTTTAATAAACATATTGTAATTGATCATTGGTCATTGAAGATTGTTTTGATGATAATATCAAGTTCAAGACTTTTCAAGAATAGCTTTAGGATCTAAATCTTTCTGTAAAGGTAAAAGAGTTCACACTTAAACTCTAAACTTGTTTTTTAAAGAACCCATATAGCACACATAGTTTTAAGACTTTAAAATAATTTTTGGTTTCTTAAGAAATAACCTTTAAGTGTGTAAAAGCTTGTTGGATCTTTTGAAAACATTTGACAATGTTTAAAAGCTGATTAAAGTGTTTTTCACATAGGTATATTCGAATAGAGGGTTCCCTATTCGAATAACAAAAGTCAGAATGTCAAGATTTTCATTCCATCAAGCTCTATTAGAATAGAACAGGACACTATTCGAATAGAAGCTTAAAATGGCTACACACCCTTACTTTTTAAAAGAATTTATTCGAATAGCTCAAAGTCCTATTCAAATAGAATGACCCAGAAACCATTCTGGACAGTGTTAAAAATGCACTTATTCCAATAGATGTTTACACTATTTGAATAGATAAGTTTCCAGAAATATAAATTAATAGCTAGTTTGGCTGCATTTAATACTCCAACCACCCCCAATAGATCTTTAAGCTATAAATATAAGTCATTGCCCATTAAAGAGGTAGAGGAAATCTTTTTGAAACATTTTGTTAAGCATTAATACGAGTTCATCCAACCTTATTCTTTAATTCTCTGTTTATGAGCTAAAAGTATGAATTTCTTTCTACCAATTGAGCTTCAACTTGTATAATATACTCTTTCGAGAGTTTATCATTCTATTTTTCTTTGATTTCCTGTAAGAGGGTGAGGTATTCCTCTAGAGAAAAAGGTGAGGTATTCCTTCATTGTAAAGAAGGTGAGGTATCACTTTAGAGAAAAAAAGATGAGGCATCCCTTGATTGTAAAGAGGGCGATGTATCCCTCAAAAGTTGTAAAGGATAAGGTATCCATGTTTTGAGGCTCAAGAGCAAAAGGTGAGTTATCCCAGAGGTGTGTTGAGTGCTCTTAGTTATAAAAGTTTCAAGTACCTGTTCAAGCTTGAAATGATAGTGAAAAATCTCAAATGGTTTACTTAAGGACTAGACGTAGGTCACAAGGAGTGATTGAACCAGAATAAATCTTGTATTTGCTCTTCTCAACTCAAACTCATTTACATTTGTACTTTAATTTTATATGCTTGCTTGAATACTCTTCATCTTGGCTTGCTTATTTGTGAGTGAAGTAATCAATCTCATCTATTTATTCATTTCAATTAATTAATAGCTTCAACAACAAAAAATATTCAAGTGTTTTGTGAAAAGTTTGCAAAAAGCTTTTATTAACTCAATTCACCCCCTTCCCTCTTGAGTTTGAAGCCACTTGGTAACACATATTTTGGGGAAAATAGAAGGAAAAATCATTCTATTGTTTTTGGTTGAGAAATCCATACTATTTGTTTATACACGGGTACATTTATGAGTTTTCCCATACCTTACCTATATCCATGTGATGTTAGAAATTTTGGGACAAACCAAAAATTAGTTAATCAAAATTCCTTGAATCAATTTAATCTCAATTTACCGCAAGCACAATATAATACAAATTTAAGTAATTAGTAATACCTAGAAAGGAGATAATAAGGTTGCCATGATTGTGGTCTCAAACAGCGAGGAGAGAAGCTATTCATATACCACAATAGTCGCTCAACATGAAGATATATATTCCTTGATGTGGACTTGTGGTCACCTGGGCAACCATCATAATCAAAATTATAATAGTTAATCACCTCAAGGTGATCTAACTTCATATAAGTTGACATATGATCTTTGGTACCATTCAGATACCTCATGATTTGTTTTGCAGCCTACCAATTTGTCATTCCAGGTTTGCTCAAGTATATCTCAAGTACACTAACAACGAAAGCAATATCAGGACGTGTACAAACTTGAGCATACATAAGACTGCTAACAGCAAAAGCATATCGAACCTTCTCCATTTCAGCAACATCTTTATCATTTTGAGGACATTAGGCATTAGAGAATCTATCACCCTTTTGAACAGGTGCATTACAAAGAATGACAAGATTTCATGTTGAATATATTCAAAATTCTTTCAATGTAGTCTTTCTGAGACAAGCCAACAACACCACAAGATTTGTCATAGTGAATCTCAATGTCTAAAATGAAAGAGACATCACCAAGATCTTTTATGCCAAAATATGTTATCAATATTTGCTTAGTCTCATACAGGAAATCAACACCATTACTAGCCAACAGTATATCATCAACATACAACACAAGGATAAAGAATTTGCTCCCACTATTCCTCAATACATTGACATCCATCTAATGTAGTTCCAAATCGAAAAAAGCAACCAAGACCATCACAACACAAGAGGAGTCTTTAGTGGAGATCAGAGAGAAAGTATCCTTATAAATAATGTCTTCCTTCTAGTTATATTCCTTAGCAGCAAATCTGGCCTTATACCTCTCAATCAATTTCACCTTTTCGCATCACATTTGGTCTTAAAGACCTATTTACAACCAACAATATTACAACCAGCAGAGAACTGAACCAATTCCCAAACACCATTCTTTTCATAGAAGCCAACAACCATTGTGAACTATCAAGATTAACCATTGCCTCCTGAAAGAAAATAAGATCAGAATCCTCAATTGAGTTAAACTCATACTCCTACATGTACACAACAAAATCCCTGAATCTAGTAGACTCAGTGGGTCTAGGAACCCACTCAAATCTTCTAAGTGGAGCCACAATAGCATCTGAATTCTATACTTTATTTTCGACTTATTGAGGGATATTAACATTATTAATAGGATCAACAATATCATCATGGATCAAAGGAGATGACACTATAACAGGAATAGGAACGACAACATACTCATCTCTAAAATCAACAATATGTGGCTCCTGAGTTCCATCATGCTCTAAGTCCCCTTCAAAATAGACAACCCAATCGGATTCAAAAACTCTAGTAGTATAAAAAGGACAATATGACCTAGAACCCTTGAGCCTATACAATAGCCAACAAAGAAACCTTTAATGGTTTTCAGATCAAACTTCTTCAGTTGTGGGTTGTAAGGTCTCACCTCCACCTTATATCCTCAAATACAAAATTGCATTGAAAAAAAAAACTTTTTCCTGACATAAGCTCATATAGAGCATTTGGCAGATGTTTACCTGGTACATAATTCATAATATAAGCAGCAATCTTCAAGGCATCTCCTCACAAGAGTTCTAGAAAAGAATAATGAAGCATGCACCTTCCACATTTGATCTTCATACTATATTTCAATTTAACAGTGGTCTTAAATGCCTTAAAAGCATCTGAAGAATCATATCTCTTATGTAATAAGTTGATCCATTCATGTCTAGAGAAGATCTCAATGAGGGTGGTGAAGAATTCAAAACTGCCCATGCCAATAAGAGAAATGGGCCTAAAAAAGAATTACAAATCAGTTGTAGTATTCATTCTCACCTAGTCAACCCACTCTTTCTGGCTCCAACAGTTAGCTTCCCTTTTATACCATCAACGTAAGTATAAAAATAATAGATAAGTCTAAATCATGAAGAATATTCTCCTTGACTAACCTCTCCATTATTTCCCTAGAGATATGACCTAAACGTTTATGCCAACACATAGAAGAACTTTCAGAGACTTCACCACGCTTATTTCTAATAACATTATTAATATCTTAACGTCGTTACATCAACAGAAAAAGGGTCAATATTTAACATATAAAAGCCATTAGATGAAACTCCAGAAATAACAAGAATGGAATCATAAGGTAGGAAAACTCTCTTATTACTAAATAGATATGATAGTGCAACTATTCAAAATAGAAACCGGAAACAAGTTCCTTCTTATAGAGGACACATAAATGGTGCCTTTTAAACCTAAAGAATATCCAGTACACAATTTCAAGGAAATAACACCTATATACTCTACTTTGACACTAACGTTATTTCCTTTGTGATCATCAACTCTTCTTCACTTGGCTTTCGCCTATTTTTGAACTATAACGAGCTTGTAACGTGAATAGTTGCATTAATACCTAACCAACAGGTGTTAGAAGGAATATAAATAAGATTGGATTCAAAACACATTAAAGCCAAGGGTTCAACTTCCTTTTCATTAATCCAATTATTAAACTCTATACAATTAACTCGTCTAAGCCAATATGCAAATTTCATGACACGTTCACGATCACCATTCACATCATCATGCTTAGTCTTGGTCAACACAGAAAGGTCATAAGCCCTTATAGAATTTTCAATAGTCTTACAAAATTAGTTGACATTATCTGCTTCATGAAAACTCTCCTTAATAGCTTTGTCCATGCTATACTTTATGGTCATGAAACGAACTTTATTTGAATAAGTCTACCTTTCATATTTCATCATAACAACAACAAAAGATGTATCTGTGGTTTTCGGGGCTCATCCTCAATGAGAGCAACATCAATAATAGAGATGGACAAAAATAAACTCATTTGCTTAACCCAGTCCTCATAATTGGTCCCACACAACTTTGTCAAAATATTTATTTTCATAAAAAAGTTGAATCAATATTTTAAATGGAGATTTTCTTGTCGAGTATTTCAATAAACAAGATGAGCAATAACCACAATGGAGCTCTCTCATGCAATTGTAATCCTAACTAAGGGTCGCAAATTATAACACATTAGCAGACTCCCATAGACATTAAAATCATGTCCCTAAAGCTAGTACCGAGAGGATATTAAAAACTCTAAGGACATAACCTCAATGTCCTTAACAAATCATCAGGAATTGCATTAATAAAGGAAAACCAATATGCTAAGTGCATTATCAACATAATTTCCAATGCCATAAAATAACAATATTTCATCAATAAAATGACACCTCAACACAACTGGTTCCATGAAGGCGAGCTCACAATTATGAAAGGTGCCCGATAGTTCCACAACATTTTAAATAATAACTCTCAAATCAAAATTGCGTAAAGAATAATAAGAAATAACAATATACAGTATTTTATATAGCATTTTATGCACAAAATAACATTGAAAAATTATTTCAGTAACCAAACAATATCAAGTCTGAGAGTTCAGTTTGTCTAACACTCTTAGTAGTGTCACAATCATGTAAGAAAAATTCTATGTCAAAACTCAGAGAGTATATTATAATTATTTTAACATTATCCAGTATTATATATACAACATAGCATCAAAATTATTTAAATAACCAAATGACACAAAGTCTTAGAGTGTGCAATATATATGACGCCTAGTAGCATCACAATCATCCACAAAAAATTTCAAGTCCAAAAGTAGAGAGTATCACATGAATTTAGTCATTATAAATTTACCAAAATTCAAAACAAATAACTCCAAATGTCTAAAAAATAAATAAAATTATCCAAAATTACAAGAAAGGCGCGTGGAGAATGATTCAAAAAACAGAAGTGAAAAATCAATTTTCTACAACTTACACTCTCCTACACTCTCTAGTACCGTGAGTGGGTGTACACATGGGCAAGAGTTGCCTTCCTTACTTGTTTACCAATCATTTGGGTCGTTTTGACTTGGTTCGCAACTCGTTCACGCATCGATGGGTCTTCTGCGATATCTCTCCCATTTTACATTTGTTTGATGTGATTCTTATATTGTTGGATTCAGAATTTCAAGATCTACTAAACCCTTAAAGAAATTTTCAAAGAAGCTTCACGAAATCTCTAGGCTTTTTTCAACGAAAACTTAAGAACGAACATATGGGTTCAAATGTGGTATTCCTTTCAATTCTAATTGTTTTCTCAACAAAATTTGTGAATTTTGGTGTCATTCAACTCGTAATGAAACGATCTATAATAACCCCATACAAATTTTAAGTTTTGACTAATAGAATTTTGAATCATGAAATGGAATTGGTTAGGGTTCTTAAAATCCTCTTTGGAATCTAATCTGTTTGATACAATATATACGTCGTTAGACTCAGGAAATCTTGATTTACAAAAACCCTAACTTAATTTTTGAAAACAGTCAAAGAAAATAAATTTGAATTTCACAATAAGTTTTCAGGCTTCCTTACGTTCATGCCTCATATAAATATTTTCCAAAAAATTAGAAAATTATTAGCCATAATTAGAATTAAACCATCTCTCATACTAATTATAAGAAATTTTAGGACAAACCAAAATTTAATTCACCAAAATTCCTTGAATCAATTTAATCCCAATTTATAGCAAGCACAATATAATAGAAATTCAAGTAATTAGGAAAAGTTAGAAAAGAGATAATAAGGCTGCCATGATTGCGATCTCGAACGGTGGGGAGAGAAGTTATTCTTATCTCACAGTAGTCACTCACGAGTCAGTATCAATAGAGCAACTGTGCGCACTAAGGTGGCTAAGAATAGGGGTTTCTCCTTGTATATATAGAATAACTAAAATGAGTTAAACTTACTCACTATGGCAAACTCGTATACATGACTCATAAACAAAACTCACATATAAACAGTGCTTTAACAATAACAAGTCCAATAACAATACTGATCATAATTTGGGCTAAACAAAATATTCTAATAATTTTTACATCTAATTAATCTGGATTTTATAAAATTATAATATGATTTATACTAGTTCATATAAAAAATTCTAACATGTGATTACAAATTTGTTTAATAAGACTAAAGATTTGAATGGAGTACTTGATTGCTACTAATTATAGGATTTTGGTATGAAACTATTGAGCATTTAGATGAGTCGTTTTTTTTAAGACATAACTTTTTTTTTTGAAGTTTGAAGTTTACATTTTGACAACTCAAAAATACTCCGATGTTTCCTAGTAAAAACCCCTAATTATATACACTCTCCATTCCATTATACCTCTCTCTTTAAAAAAACTATTTATCTAAAATTATCTGTTATTTTAGAATATCAAAAAATTATTAATTAATTTTTTCAGCCTTATCTTCATTATTTATTATTTCAATTAAATTAATATCTGCACATAATTTATGATGAATTAATTTTTACAATTTCCTAATAAAGGTAATTTAGTCTTATTAAATTATATTTCTCTATATTTAAGACTATTTAATAATATTCTTAATTTTGTGAAAAACTTAAAAAAAATAGATAAATGGGATTATTTTGAAATGAATTCAGAGGATACCTGAGATAGGTACGAACACGGTGGTTTCCTCCTTGTAGAACTACAGCCAAGCGTCTGAAATCCAGGGGGTGGGTACCTGCAATGGGACTCCAACGCTCAAGTCAGGCAATGCACAAGAAGTGTTTTGTAATAAAGTGCATATATCGCAGACCTGTTATTAGGTTAACTTAGCTTGGTATATAAGGAGAGCGTAACTGGAATCCTCATGCAATCCACGTAGGACGAAGGTACACGAAGGTACATCAGGATCGTGCCTTGGCAGAGGTTTCAGCCCATGATCGTTGAGGTCTGTCTCTGACCTTGTCGGGACTATCCTACGATCGTTGAGGTCTGTCTCTGACTTTGTCGGGACTGTCCCACGATCGTGGAGGTCCGTTTCTGATCTGGAAGGGCCGTTTCCTTGGTGGCCAATCCTGGTTTTAGGGGGATCCTCATAGGTCTGGCTATCGTGAGTCTGATGCCATGGACCAAGGTCATAAGGCCTTGGTCGAGGTGTTGATGGTGGAGTCTGGTGGTTCATGCGTCGGGTCGATCCTTCCAGATGAGACCCTGAACCACGGTGCAGAACAATTGTCCCCAGCTTGGCGCTTTGGATGAGACCTAAGTGTCAAGATATAGGATCATCGGGCTTGCTACGGACTTTGCCCCAGCTTGAAGCTGGGTTCGCGGTGTCTCGTGTTGAGGCCGAGGTCCATTATTGAGTGTAGGGTACCCCAGAGGTAAGGATATGGTTGGAGACCGCGGTGAGTCTTTGCCTACATTGCCATTCCTTATTCTGAGGTTTTCCTTCTGTAGCCCCCGAGTGTAGTTCACGGGGTCTTTTGGCTTGCAGCAGCGTCCTTTGGTTGGTCTTGGATTCTTGGATTCTTTGGAAACCGTCGCTTTGACTTTCTCGAGAACAAAGGAGTCTTTAATGGGGAGTGTCAGCTTTGTGCAGTTTCCAACCGTCCGCTGCTCTTATATCCAATAGGAACTGGAGAGCATTGAATGCGGATTTATGGTTTAACAGGTTCTTCGGTGCGAGGAGCTAATCGAAAAGTTCCATTCTCTCTAAAAATAAAGGATTTTTGCGTTCGATTATGGCATTCCTTTTTGCATCTTCATTTTGGAAGTGACTTATCTCAGAGAAATGGTTCTTTTCTTTCCTATGCATTTCTAGAGGGTTTTGCATCTTGCGAGAGTTTTCTTCTTGTTCTTTCCCAAGTCTCTGAAACTTGGTCATTTCTTTGTGAGCGATTTCTTGAGTAGATGTCTCACTTTCTCAGTGTATTAAAGGCAGATGTCTCACTTTCCCAACGTACTGTGATTGCTTGTTTGATATTTCTTGGCGCTGGGGAGGCTTGAGATATCTGTCGTGTTACACGGAGGCAACCGGAGGGGTAGGGCCCAATGTCGCTTTCCTTGCCAGCCGCTCTAAGAGCAGTTGGATATGCAGGAGGGACTATTGGGGCTGCTCCTCAGCTTCGGAGCTGGCTTGGGTTAATCAAGGTTTTCGGAGGAACAATCTTCCCATGAAAAACCTGTGCCCCGTCCAACAAAGGAGAGCGCTCTTCGGTCTCTTTTTCCCTGGGGAAGAAGGAAGTGAAGAAAAGTGGTGGATCCCGGAGTTCGGCAGCAATGTTCTGTCCCGGGCTTCGAAATCAATCCACTTTTTCAAGATACTGCTTCGCGAGGAGGAGATCGGCGCTGGTTTTAGAGGAAATGTGGATGTGATGTGGATCAGGATGCCAATGATGTTAAGGTCGGCTCTCGTCTCCAGGGTCCTTTCCTTATATGTTCCATGTCTCAAATATTTCCATTTCCCTCTTTTTAATGTAAGATGATGTACGGAATGAGAAATTAATAAAATTTACTCTTTTCCTTTGAATTATGTGTCTTCTGCTTTTCTTTCTTTCTGCGGACTGTGGTATTTATATTATACCGGGGTGAGTCCAACGCTTACCTTGACTACGCGATATGTTAAGTTGCCCCCAGCTTGGTACTTGGTCGGGACCGACGAAGTGCCAAGTTTAGATACTTGATTCTGGGGTCTCTGTACCTTAGGGGAACTTCTTTCGAGGTAGTTTAGTTTTCGGGGTCTGAGCGAGTTTTCCCGAGCTCTTTGGACTCTACGGTTGCATGCCTTTTAATCTGCTGGATAATCATCCTTTGAACTGTCATGACAGCAATGTGGGCCATGTGGCGGGCTCGGGTTGAGAGGACGTGCATTGTGCTTCGCGCGTCATGATGGATGGTTTTTCAAATGTGATGTATTTGGACGGAATTGCCCCTAACTGTAACCCCTATAAGTAGGGTGTCAACCTTTTGGTTTTGTTTCGTTAGTTTTTATCAAAAACTTAGTGGCTTTGAGGTGATTTTCGACGAGCATCCCGACAGTGCGAAATGGTTTTGCTGGACTTCACAGAATTGACCTCTTCTTTTTCAAGGTAAAATCCCTTGCCCTTGCTCCGCTTCTGTTTGTTTTCGTTTCTCTGAGAGATTGCACATTCTTCTTCCAGGGGGAAATATTATTTTCCTCTCCTGCCAACGACGTTTGCCTTTTATGGAGCACCTCCTCCATCGCACCGTATGTGGCAAAGGTGTCCTTCTAAGGCTTTTTTGCCTTAGTGGGGGCGGAGGCCGGTACGTGGGCGTGGCTTAGTTTACTCTGTTCGCCCACTGCTGCATTCGGATATTTGAACTTGAATTGGTTCTGACCCTGAACCTCTGTGTGCCTTCCAGGAATTCGAATGGCTAGAAGGATGCTAAGAATTGAGGGGCCTGCTCCAGATCCTGAAGCTCGTGAGCCGGAGGGTCAAGAAGCAGAGGAAGAGTTGATTCGTATTCGTCGGGGTCCGAGATTGCCTTACGCATGGGTCGCGGACGATGCTTTCGACAGGATCTCCCGCTATGAGTCCGGGACCGAGTTGGACAAATTAAAGGATTACTTGAAGCTTAAAAAGGGGGGAGCCCAGGATGGTGAGTTCCTGATTTTGTCCCCGGGAAGAGAACGTGTGTGTTCGACTCGCGAAGCGTGGGAACACTTCATGTTTCTCTACGAGGACTTCTTCACGAGGTTCGGACTTCGGCTCCTTTTCAACGACTTCCACATTGCTATCCTCCGGACTCTTCACGCCGCACCCAGTCAGATTCACCCCAATGGTTGGGCAAACATTCTGGCTTTTGAAAGAATATGTCGGCTACTAGGGTTGCGATGCTCCGATAGGGCATTTTTCTTTTTCCACACTAGGTATTCCATTCACGGTACTCGTGCTCATCAACAGTCTTGGCTGTCAGTGCGATCTCGGCAAGGAAGGACGGTGTTTTTCCCCTACTTGGAGAGTTATAAAGACTTCAAGGAAAAGTTCTTTAAGTTGACGTTGGCAGGAGGGACTCGTCCATTCTAGTTGGGGAACGACATGGAGCCGACATTCAGCTTATACTGGAACTTGGCGGCGTGGAGCATCCCGACCCAATCGTTCGAGAGGGAGATCGGTCACTTGTGTGACGAAGAGGTTGAGTGCGTCAACTTCTTCGAAATGTGGGTTACCGAGGTCGATAAAATCCGGCCTAAGGATATACTGGATGCCGTAGATGATGTGGAACTTTGGGCTGTGCTAGGTAGTATAGGCTCTTATTCATGTTTATTTTCTTTTCCTTTGCCGTTTATATGGACCTAATTGCCTGTGTTTGCTTTTCAGAGAGCTTGACTGAGATGTCTGAGGAAGGAAACGCTCTGGCTATTCTTGAAGCTCTGAGGGCCAGGAGTGAACCAGGGCCTTCAGACCCTGCCACGAACGTGGTACCAGTCTCATTACCTCGTCGGACCGGGGTGTCTATCGCGGAGAGGGAACCAATCCCAATGGAGGATTCCCCCCCACGTGCAGGGCGTAAGAGGAAAGCGGCTAATGAGGGGCAGTCAAGTGACTGGAGTAAGAGGCTCGCGGTTGAGGAAGGTGCCGACCCGAGTAGCGGGGGGCCGATCAACCTGTACCGCGAGAATCCGGATCCCCGCGAGTTTGTCGATAGCTTCCTCCTAGATGAAGAAGTAGAGGCTAAACTGGCCCCACGTAGCGGTAAGGATGCTTTTTGTTGCTTCCAGACTCTTGGGCTCCGTCTTGCCATGGAGGCTCAGTACCTGGAGAATGTGATCGAGGACAACGAGCAGAAGGTTGCTACTGCGGAGCAGGGTAGGAACCAAGCTCTTAGGGAAAAGGAGGAAGTTGTACGGGCCAAGGAGGAGGCCGTAAAGGCCAAAAAAGATGTTGAGGCCTTGAACCGAGAGCTAAGGAATAAAGTGGCCACCCTGAAAGATGCAGTGAAGGAGAAGGAGGCCAGCTTGGCGGAAGTCAGAAGGGGTATGGCCGAGCTAAGAGCTGAGAATGAAGGTCTTCGCTTCGAGAATGAACGTCTTGGCGGCCAGGTTACTACCCTGAAGGGCGATGTCATTACTCTCATTACTGTTTGTACCGATATCAAGGAACAGCAATTCCGGAACGCCATTAGACAAGTTCAGCTCTTCAATACCGGGGTTGACCTGGTTCTGAATTCTCTAGACTCCGGGAAGATCGTCCAGAATAGCCAACTCGTTGTTCTTCGTCTTGCTACTGCGGGTCCAAGTGTTGGAGATTCCTCTGCCGAGGTTCGTAGTTCGGACCCTCCTGTGGAGTGATTCAGATGTTCTATTCTTGCCCCTTGCATGGGGTTTTATTTTTTTGTATGGACAAATGTCACTTTTGTTTTTTGCAATTGAATCCCGACTCTCGTTGTATTTCTTTGTTTTATTTTGGGGGTCCAGCGCCCCTTGGGAATTTGGACGAGACCGTAATCTAGGTCCAACGCTCACTTCGGTTGAGCGCATAGTGGCTCCCTTTAGGACTTGAAAAGATTTTATAAACCTTGGCCTAGGATCCGATGTCCAAAGTGGTTTGGCATTTGGGATCCGAGCCTAAGGTAGAAAACCTTGTTCGGGGTCCATTACCTTCTGTTTAGGCATTTTGGATGCCGCGTGACTTTGGTTTGGGGACTGGTCCATGCCGGGGTCTTTCGTGTTCATGGTTTGGTGTGAGAATTTTTTCTATTTGGGATTTTTCTACTGCACTACCTATCTAGCACCCCAGGTGGTACCATGGGTCTTTCGTGCTTATGGTTTGGTGCGTTGGTGCTAGAATTTTCCTACGTCGGGATTTTTCTACTGCATGACCTATTTAGCACAAGACAGCCTCTTGGTTGGTATGATGAGTCTTGGGTCTATGTGGCTAACTTGTGATGGATGTTTCATTAAATATCTTGAAGGATAATGTCCATACAATAATTTGTGTAAATCAGACATAAAGAAGACTAGGAGACTAAGCCTTGAAAGGCACTTAGCTGTAGTACTTTTTGAGTTTGTCTGCATTCTAAAAGTTCTTCACTGGCTTGCCCGTCAATGTTTCTAAAGTGTAAGCTCCTTTTCCGATACTGATTACGATACGGTAGGGGCCTTCCCAGTTAGGGCTAACTTCCCTTGGGAGGCATTCCTTCCGCCGATGTCAACTCTTCGGAGTACAAGATCGCCTGGTTGGAATCTTTTGGGGACGACCCTCAAGTTGTACCAAGCTGCCGTTCTTTGCTTGGTTGCGGCATCGCGTATGTGTGCGATGCACCTTCTTTCCTCCAACAGGTCTAAGTCTACCCTAATTAACCCGGGGTTGTTATCTGGTGAGAAGTTCTGGAGATGCCAGCTTGGTTCCCCAATTTCCACCGGATTCATTGCTTCATATCCGTAGGTTAGCTTGAATAGGGTTTCACCCGTTGTGGAGTGGGGGGTGGTTCGGTAGGCCCAAAGGATGTGGTCTAACTGCTCGGCCCAATTTCCTTTGGCTTCATCTGGTCTTCTCTTTAACCCCCTAACATTAACACGGTTGGCCGCCTCAGCTTACCCGTTTGTTCGGGGGTTTTCCACGGCACTGCAGTGGTGCTTTATCTTTAACCCGGCAAGTAGTTCTTCGAACCTCTTGTCCTTGAACTGCGTCCTATTATCTGTGACGATGGACTCCGGCACCCCGAATCTGGTAATAATATGGCGCATTGTGAATCTTTGAATCCGGGCCGAGGTGATGGTGACCAAGGGCTCTGCTTCTATCCACTTGGTAAAATAGTCCATGGCTATGACTAAAAATTTCAACTGCCCGGGCGCTTGAGGGAAGGGGCCCAAGATATCCATGCCCCATTGGTAGAAGGGCCAGGGTATGGAAGTCGTAGACAGTTCCTCTGGCGGGGCGTGATAGTGGTCGGAGTGCTGTTGGCATTTATCGCATACTTGGACGTGCGCAAGGGAGTCTGCTTCCATCGTGGGCCAATAGTAGCCTGCCTTGAGTGCCTTTAATGCAAAGGCCTTACCTCCTAGGTGGTACCCACAACTTCCTTCGTGGACTTTGGATAGGACGTAATTAGCCTCTTTTGGCGTGAGGCATTTGAGGAGGGGTGAAGAAAATTCACGCTAATATAACTACCCATCAAAGATGGTGTATCTGACCGCGACTTTATTCAATTTGGCCGCTTCCTTGGAATCCTTGGGGAGGCTACCAGACTGCAAGTACTCTAACAGTGGCGTGATCTAGGTACGTTCTTGCTTGTTAACCTGGAAGACGGTTACGTCGGCGACTGCGGGGTGCGAGAGGGTTTCCTGGATCACCAATCGGTTGTTGCCCGGACTCTTGGTGCTCGCCAACTTGGATAAGAGATCGGCCCGGGAGTTTTGTTCCTAGGGTATGTGCTCCACTTTAACTAGCTGGAAGTTTGGGAGGAGTTCGTGCACTCTCGCCAAGTATTTCTGCAGGAGGGGCTCTTTGGCCTGATACTCGCCTCAGATCTTGGAGGTCATAAGCTGGGAGTCACTACAAAGTCTAATCTTTGTGGCCCCCAAGTCTCTGGTCATTGTCAGTCCGGCGATGCATGCTTCATATTCTGTCTGGTTGTTTGAGGTGGGGAATTCGAACCTTAGTGAATTCTCGATGGTCACCCCTTTTGAGTTTTCCAAGATTACCCCGGCACCGCATCCTTTTGGGTTTGAAGACCCATCTATGAATACGGTCCAGGATATTTCCTCGGTGCAACCAAGGTCTGAGGTGAGTTCGACCAGGAAATCTAAAAGCGCTTGTACCTTGATTGCTACCCTGAGCTCGTATGCTATCCCGAGCTCGGAAAGCTCAATGGACTAGGCAATCATCCTTCCCGCTAAGTCTAGTTTATGTAGTATCTGCCGGATGGGCTGATCAGTCCTTATTATCACGGGATGGCACTAGAAGTATTGCCTCAGTCTCCTAGCCGTGATGATGAGTGCAAAGGTGACCTTCTCTATCTTTTGATATTTGAGTTCGGGGCCTTGCAATACTTTGCTCACGAAATAAACCGACTTCTGTCCTTCTGGTGTTTCTCTGACGAGTACCGAACTCATGGCTTCCTCGTGAACAGAGAGATACACGTAGAGTGTTTCTCTTGACTTTGGCCTTGTGAGGATGGGAGGGGATGCCAGAATGTTCTTCAGGGATGTAAAAGCGTCTTCACAGTCTTGTGTCCATTCAAATCCGGTCCCCTTTTTTAATAACTTGAAAAGAGGGAGGGATTTGTGAGCGGCTTTGGCCAAGAATCTCTTGAGAGCCGCGATTCATCCATTTAACTATTGTACCTCTTTCACGCTCCGGGGGCTATGCATATCGAGCACCGCCTTGCATTTGTCGGGGTTTGCCTCTATGCCGCGGTGGGTCAGCATGAACCCTAGGAATTTTCCTGCTTGGACCCCGAATGCGCATTCTCCTGGATTGAGCCTCATGTCGTGCCTTCTCAGATGCGCAAACACTTCTTCGAGGTCTGAGGTATGTGATCCAGATGATGGGGTCTTGACTATCATATCATCGATGTAGACCTTTAGCATTCTCCCCATCTGTTCTTCGAAGACCCTGTTTATCATCCTCTGGTAGGTGGCCCCAGCGTTTTTCAGCCCGAACGACATTACCTTGTAGCAATAGCTTGCCCTTTCGGTGATGAAGGTCGTTTTGTCTTGGTCTCCGGGGTACATTAGAATCTGATTGTACCCCGAGTAAGTGTTCATGAAGGACAATATTCGGAAGTCGGAGGAGCTATCGACTAACTTGTCAACATTTGGGAAGGGGTACGGGTCTTTGGGACACGCCTTGTTCAGGTCGGTGTAGTCCACGCACATCCTCCATTTCTCGTTTGACTTTTTAACCAGGACCACGTTCGAGAGCCAAGTGGTGTACGAGATCTCTCTTATGAAGCTGGCGTTTAGTAACTCCTTGACTTGCTCCTCGATGGCTTGTTACCTCTCAGGGCCAACTTTCCTCTTCCTCTGGAAGACCGGCTTTGCATCTCGTTTAATAGATAAATGATGGCAGATGAAAGCAGGGTCAATCCTAGGCATGTCGGCTGAAGTCCAGGCGAAGAGATCCTTATTTTTCTGTAGGAACTTTATCAGCTGGATCTTTTCCTACTCTTCGAGTTTCACTCCTATCATGGTGGCTTGGTCGGGTTTGTCGCCCAGGTGGAGTGGGATCAATTCTCCTTCAGGCTGGGGTCTCGTGCCTCGAATCTCTTCACGAACATCTAACTCGGTCATCAGGATGTTGATTTGATCGTGGGTGGGGCTGGATGTTCGTGCCTTTGTTTTTATGGAGGCCCTACTGATCTTCAAGCTCTTGTTATAGCATTTGCGGGCTGCGATCTGGTCGCCTTTGACCGTGACCACTTCATTGTTCCTGTTGAGGAACTTCATGGCCTGGTGGGTAGTAGAGACCACAGCGGCAATGCCGTTTAGCGTGGGGTAGCCCAGGATGATGTTGTAGGCCGAGGGACAATCCACGACTAGAAACCTCACATTCACCGTTTTGTAGGTGTCGTCGTTACCCAGGGTCAAGAAAGTTTCAAAGTAACCCACCAGGGTAACTTTTTCTCTAGAGAAACTGGTTAGTTCGCCTTCATACGGTGTAAGCGTAGACAAAGGGAACTCTAGTCTCTCGAAGGCGTCCATGAACATGATGTCCGTTGAACTCTCCTGATCTACAAAGATGCGATGGACTTCGGCGTTAGAGATTATTCTGGATATGACCAGGGGGTCATCGTGATCTGGGATAATGCCGCCGTAGTCCTTTTCGGAGAAGGAGATGGGTGGTGCGTCCTTGTTCTCCACATAGGATTTTCGCGACGAAGTGCCGGATACGCTCAGGATCGCTGTCCGGAGTGCCTTCTTCCGGGAGTTGTTAGACGTGTCACCCCCGGCGAATCCCCCCGAGATGGTACTAATGAGCTTGTCCTTCCTGTTACTCTTGCCTTGAGTATCCCATTCCTGATCCTGCCTGTTTTCAACATTGCGGCTGGAGGGGTCCGGGATCTTGTGGCAGGACTCTGGCTTCTCCTTTGGCGTTGGTTTGGACTCCGCCTGGGGCTGTGGCTTCGTCTCCGGTCCCGGCGCCTGCCGCGGTCTTCTCCTCCTCGGAGACTGCTGATGTACTTTTGCAGACGTCCCTCTTTGATCAAGGACTCGATAACATCTCGGAGTTAGTAGCAATCCTCCATCTCGTGGCCATAGCTCTTGTGCCACCTGCAATATTTCGAAAGGTCCCTCTGGAACTACTTCTTTATAGGTGGTGGCCTTTTGATGTCCTGAAACTCGGTTTGAAGGATCTCCTTCAAGATTGTCTCTCGAGGGGTGTTCAAAGGAGTATACTCGAAATATTTGGGCCGATAGCGTTCGTTCTTGGAGGATTCACGGGGCTGGTTATTGTTGTGGTTCTTTTTCTGGTGAACCGGGTTGCCTTTCTCCAGATCCTCTTTTGCCCTGGTGACTTCCTCCAGTTCGACGTACTTATCCGCCCGTAAGTGAAACTCATCCAAGCTTGCCGGCTTCTTTTTTGCCAGAGACATGAAGAAGCCCGAGTCAGTTCGGAGTCCATTTCTGGCGTAATGCAGGGCTATCCTATCGTCCAGGTTTTCAATGCCTACGCAGGCCTGATTGAATCTTTTAACGTACTCGCGCAAGGATTCAGAACTTCCCTGGAAGATCCCAGAAAGGGAGTCGATCGACTTTGATCGTTCCTTTGCTGTGGTGTAGTGTTGCAGGAAACGTTGCCTCAAGTCTTCCCATCCGGTGATCTTTGTGCGTAAGGTGACGAACCATCGGAGGGCGTCCTTCTTCAGGAAGAGGGGGAAAGCCAGGCATAGCAGTTCTGGGGTGTACCCGTAGAGTTGCATGGACTAGGTGTAAGTGTCCAGATGCTCTTAGGGGTTCGTGGTTCCGTCATAGGTCTCCAAATTGCTCGGAGGCTTGAAGTTCTTCGGAACCCTGTATGCCATTAAAGCATCAGAGAATTGTTGTTGACAGCCGAGGGCCGGGTTATGGTTTCCATATGAGCCTGTTACGAATTGAAACCCTTCGAGATAGGGCAGAGCTTTCAGAGGCTGAAGTTTCGTGTCCATCGTTGAGAGTTTCCACTATAACGGGCCCGTTTCTGGCAGCGGAGGTTTCTGGTGGTGTGACTGAATGAGGGTCACGTTGGGCTGCTGGGCCCTGTGTTTAGCCAGGGGCAGCATGCGCAGTGCTTCTCTTCCTCTAGTTGTGCCTTGTGCTCACCATAGTTAACGTAGGAATAGAAGTTTATCGAAAAATTCCCACAGACGGCGCCAATGTTCTAAAATGGATTCAGAGGATACCTGAGATAGGTACGAACACGGTGGTTTCCTCCTTGCGCAGCTGCAGCCACGCGTTTGAAGTCCAGGGGGTGGGTACCTGCAATGGGACTCCAACGCTCAAGTCAGGCAATGCACAAGAAGTGTTTCGTAATAAAGTGCATATATCATAGACCTGTTATTAGATTAACTTAGCCTGGTATATAAGGAGAGTGTGGTTGGAATCCTCATGCAATCCACGTAGGACGAAGGTACATGAAGGTACATCAGGATCGTGCCTTGGCACAGGTTTCAGTCCATGATCGTTGAGGTCTGTCTCTGACCTTGTCGGAACTGTCCTACGATCGTTGAGGTTCGTCTCTGACTTTGTCGGGACTGTCCCACGATCGTGGAGGTCCGTTTCTGATCTGGCAGGGCCGTTTCCTTGGTGGCCAATCCTGGTTTTAGGGGGATCCTCATAGGTCTGGCTATCGTGAGTCTGATGCCATGGACCGAGGTCATAAGGCCTTGGCTGAAGTGTTGATGGTGGAGTCCGGTGGTTCATGCGTCCGGTCGATCCTTCCAGATAGGACCCTGGACCACGGTCCAAAACAAGGACGGAGGGAGAAGTTTAGATATTTAATTGTAACTTTTATTAATTTGAAAATGTGACTGTAACTCACTCATAGTTGAAAATGTGTTGAAACATTTTACTCAAAATAAAAAAATAAATTTTAAGATAAGGAAATTACTAGTTACCATGGTAATGTTCAATGAAAGTAGTATGAGAATATGATTATGTTAATATTTATGCTTTTCTTCCCTTTTCGGAGAGGATCATTGACACCACATGTAAATTTAAAGAGACTTACACCAATATTTAGTCATTCATTTTATTTTAATTTAGTGACTAAAAATTATCTAATTTATTGAAAAGAAATAATAATAAACTCTAACATTAATAAGAAGAGAGAATATCTAAATATATAACTTTAGTGAAGAGATATATTTTGATTAAGAATTTGTTGTTATCCGCTCGAGCGGTCGAGTCAAGTAGCCATCAGATAAAAAATAAAAGGCGTTGGGATATATGTTAGCAATGAAAGTTAACCAAAAAAAAAAATGGTGTGTTGTAAAAGCCCGAGCATTTGTTCACTCTGGCGTTTCTGAGCATTGCCTTTTTTATTATTGAATCTACTTATAAATTTGAAAAATATATTTTTAATTTATAACACTTTGGTATTTTTTAAATTACTTTAACAACTTAATAAAAAACTTGAAGATCCTAAAACTCAACGTATAAATTAACTGAAACCAAATATTTAATATATAAATATCTGAATATTTAAAATTTCTAAGTTTAATATTTTTCTCACTACAAAAAATGATATTTTTCTCAAATTTTTTATTTTATTTTTTGAATATGCTATATCCATCTTTAAAAAAAAACTATTCTGCACCTTTAAAGTATATCCATATTTTTTAAAAAAAATTAAGTACGTTAAAATTTTGTTTTTATAACCTAAGAACGTTAAAATATTATACATTACAAATAATCAAAATCATATTATTGAAATGTATAATATAAAAATTAAAAAATCGGAAGGTTGAACGTTATAAAATGTGTGAACAATATTATTATAAAGTATAAAATAATATAAGAACGTTGAATTAAGAAAGTTTTTTATATGTTAAAAATAAAATAAATTGTATTAAAATGTTGAAAACTACAAAATTTAATGAACATTATAGGTTCATATATTTTTAATAATACATTTTTTAAAGACTTAAATATGTTTTGGTCCTCTAAATATATAGATTTTTTTTTTGTTTTGGTGGCATTTTTAAAACTTTTGGAACAAATCCTCCATAAAAAAATTTCTTTCCTAAATGATCTTTATGTTACCTTGCCATTCGAGTTAGGCATTAAGGCTACGTTTGGTATACCTGATAGTATAAGATATGATAGTATAAAATAATATAATAATGTCTGATAATATAAAAAAGATGATAAGATCTTATACTATCAAACATTTGATACACATAAGCAACTTAGTATATGTAACTATCTATTATGACTATACTACCTTTCACCTTTCTAACCACTGTAGAACCCAAACTATGACCCATTTCCTCTCCCCGAGCCCTCCACCAGAGTACTCATCGTTGACCGTTCCATTTCGTTCTCAGGTTCATTCCTTCGTTTTCTATCACTCCTACATTTTTTTTCACTGTCGAATTTCTCTCTTTTTTATATTTCGCATTTTTTTCACTTTTTGGTTTGTTCGTTAATCGATTTGTGTTATGTGTGTTTCTTGTTGTGTAGAGTTGATGGTGAAACTTGGAGAGCTGTGTGATTCCTCTGTGACTTTGCAGTGCCAATTGCCCAACGGAGACTTGGAGACATTGATTTCTATCACTAGCGACAAAGATCTAGCGAACATAATCAAGGAATACGGTCGAACCTCGTCGAAATTGCCTCATCCGTTGAAGATCAGAGTCGTTCTTTCGTTGCCAAAATCACTCAAGAAAGTGTCTCCTGCTCCATCGCCTTCCTCCAGCGCCAGTCACTCTTCGTCCAGATCACCACACACCTCCGTCGAATCGTTGTCGTATACGAAGGCGACGTACTGTCTGGGTTCTTATTTGGACATCCACGCATAATATTTGTCGTCAGGCCAGTCTGGGTTCTTGGCAGAGGAGAGACTTGGATTAAGAAGAAGGGTATGTTAGGAAGAGATATCCTATCAGGTTTAATCAAGGGATAGGAAAAAAGGTTAGAATAATCAAGTTAGAGTAAGATAAAAAAATTTGACCTGATTTGACCATACTATCAGGTTAAACTACCAAACATATGATAAGACCTGATAGTATTAACTAATACTATCAAGTTCTCATTATCCCGCCCACCAAACATAGCCTAAATGTCTATGTAGAATCTTACGTGGTTGTTTGGCATCTTGCGTGTAAGTAATGAAACATACTTGAACATTAAGAAGCTCATTTTTTTAATGGGCTTGAAATCCCCAAAAATGGCATTCATATTTAACCCTAACCCTAACATCTTGGTGAAATGACTATATGACACCAAAATTCTTGACTTTATTCTGTATGTTTGTTTTATACCATTTAACCTATTAGCGTAATTAATTATGATTGATCACGATTGGTTTTAGGAATGATTGTAATTGATTTAGTATATAATTAATTATTTTTTTGTATAACAGTCATCTTGTATAAATATAAGCTAACCCTCACGTATTCATTCATTAAAAAATATACACAAAATTATCAATATTTGTCTCTCTATTTCTGTTTCTAACTTGGTATCAGAGAGTCTAGACTCTCGGTCCAATTTTAGATTTTAGACTCCAAACTTTAAAATCCTTTTCAGATATTATTCCTTATTTCTTTTTTTGTTTGGCCGTTTTCTACTTCATACATTGTGCATTGATATTGTGGCCTACAACTTGCTTTTCTGTATGACGTGCTTGACTTTTTGTGCTTCGTACGATGTGCTTATTTTTTGGGTTTTGTAGATGATAACTTCATAAAATATAGTTATTTATGCCTTGTATATGTGCTATATAATATGCTTAGTCCTTATTATTATGCATATATGGAAGATTTTAGGTTTATATTCATCGAATTCCATTTTTGATATCTTCATATATGATCTTGAGAAAATTTGGCATATTCTTCAGGTGATTAAGTGAATTTGCAGCTGTTATTAACTTGGTGATTTCTCTATTGCAAGAAAGACTTTAAACAAGCAGATTTGTGGAAGACTTGGGCCTATGTTGGAAGAGAAAGCTCAAGGTGAATTTCATCATCTCACGCCACATCGCAGGAAGGTTCACGCAACGATGCAGGCAGGTTCATGTCGCGGCGTGGTGCACTCAGCCTACTGCATACTGAAACCGGAGGCTAGCACGTCGCGGCACAAAGAAGTGTATGTTGCGGCATGTTGACCTAAATTAAACACGCATCGCGGCGCAAGGTAGTTCATGTCGCGGTGTGCAACTAAAATGATGGCCTATAAATACTTATTTTAGGCAATTCAACAGCCTTTTGCAACATAGAACACAATTGCTAGGGTTTACATTTGAGGTTGAAAGGAAGCAAAGTTAGAGGCAATCTTCTTCAATAAGGAAGATTCAAGCATCAAAGAACACATATATTGAGCTTCCCACTCTATTCATTCTACTTCTTCTCTTCCATTGTCATGAACATGATTATTTGTGATAGATTTTCGTGTGTCATGTGTAGCTAAGCTGTAGATAGGGATTTTTTTGGATCCTTCTATGAATATTGGTGATTTTGTAACTCTTTAAGTTAATATAGATGATTTGGGTTTGTTTAACCATATTTCTCTTAATGCTCCAGTGTTTGGCCAACATTTAATGTGATTTGATTAAATTTATTGAACTAGACATAGGCATTTAGGTTTGAGATCATGAATATAATTAATGCATGTTTAATTTCATTCTAATGATAGGATGAGTTAATTAGTTAATGGGATAAACATATACCTATTGGTCATGCATAACTATTTTTTAGAATCGTTCTTAATGAGTGGAGTTTGCACTAGTTCTTATAGAAACATAGTGAACTAGGTAAATGAAACATGGTTAAATGATCTAGACATAGACTTTTAACTAAGTTAGTTTCTCAAGCTAACAAATCCATTTTCATGTATGTTGCTGAAGAAAATTGCATATTACCAATTAAAGTAGAGGGTGAAGAAGGATTCTCTATTCTCTAATCACTATCTTTTATTCCACATTTACTGCATCAAGTCTTTTAGTTCATAGTTACTTACACAAACTTTTCCAATTTAAATGTTCTTGAATAACATTAAGTAAGTTATTAGTTGATAGATAGTGTTAGAAATTGACTGTATCCTTGTGGGAACGATATCCTACTAATCATTATATTACTTGTGCGACTCGTGCACTTGCAGTACACAAAATGTTTAAATAGTAGATTTTTTGTGCATGAGTATTTCTTCAAATCTTTGCTTCGTACAACATGCTTGGATATTTCTTTAGTACTTTGCTTCATTCATTTTTTTATGGTGTGGCCCGTGTACTATGTGTTCATCTTTTGTTGTGGATGTGACACCAAATCTTTCTTAAGATTTTTCGATGAGATCTTTTTATTTTTTAGGTTCTTTTTTTGTAAATTTGGTTTCGAAAGTTCAAATTTTTGTGTTCTTCTTTGGTATAATAGAGAAACTAGATATTGCTCAGTCTTCTTCAGTTACTGCCCCCACATGTTTTAGATATTGTAAAGACCCATGACACTTGATTGATAATTATCCCACATGTCCTCCAAGGTCTGATCAGAACAAGTTTCAACCTCGTCCCAGTTCTTCTAACTCTGCTTGTTACTATTACTGCTAAAGGATCCCCGGGTTCTTCAGTCACACCTCAGGCTATCTTTTCTACTAATGATCTCATGTCTCTCCTTAAGCGTCTACTATCCAATTCTGGTAATAGCTCTTCTGCTTTATCAAACACATCAGGTAATACTAAATGGTACTTTGACTCTGCTTACTGCGACCATATGATGTCCACATCTTAGTCTTTTTCATCCCTATCTGTTAATGACACTACACATTTTATACATACAACTGATCAATCTCTTATGAATGTTAGTCATAAGGATTCTATCTCTTTGCTCACTTTTAGCTTACCTGATGCATATCTCATTCCCAAATTAAACTTTAAACTCATTTATGTTGGTCAACTATGTGACCTTGATTATGAAGACATATTTTCTTCTTCTGGTTATCATGTGCAGAATCCACGGACAGGACAAGTCATAGAGATTGAATATAAAGTCTGAAGGTTGTTTGAGCTCACCAACCTTCATATTCCTCATGCCTCAAATCTTTGTGTAGCATCTACCTCTATCCAATTGTGGCACCAATGTCTTGCTCATAGTTCTCTAGGGAAGTTGTGTCCCCTCTCATCTCAATGGGCTCTATGTTCAGTCAATAATGAGTCTTTTCACTGCATTTCTTGTCAAACTGCTAAATAACTTACACTTTCCTTCAGTAAGAGTACCTCTATTTCTAAATCTCCTTTTGACTTTGTATACTTTAATATCTGAGGGCCTGCCACCTCACCAACTATAGGAGGTAATCGATATTTTGTAATATTTATTGACGATTTTTCTTGTTTTACTTGGATATATTTAATGAAAAATTGTTCAAAACTTTCTCAAATTTACATTTATTTTGCTACTATGATCAAAACTCATTTCTCAAAAATAATTAAAGTTTTTCGTCGTGATAATATTTTTGAATTTCGTGATTCAAAACTTCTCACCTTCTTGTTGAACAGGGTACACTCTCTGTTTTTTCTTGTCCTAGTACCTCTCAACAAAATGGTCGTGTTGAAAGAAAACATCATTGTGAACACCCAATTTTGATCGGGCTAAAAAAAATTAAAAAAAATACAAAAATAAAAATTAAAAAAAATAAAAAAAAGAAAAAAAATTAAAAAATTATGATCCACATTTTTTGCCCATTTTCTTGGTCCAAACACAATAAGTCCACCTTAGCCTAAAAAAAATTTTAAAAAAAGAAAACTAAAAAACAAAAACAAAAAAAAAACTGCTGCTTGATTTATTTTTGGAAGAAAACAAATTTTCTTTTCCTGCTCTATCTTCATTTTCCTTTTTTGGCCATGCACTACCCATGCACCACCATTACACACTGCAGCACAGTGCAAAAGGAGACAATGTTGCTTTTGCTCTCCACTCATTCTGATTTTCTCCACTTTCTCCACGTAATTCACCCACTAACTCACACACTCACATTTTAACTCATCTCACATGGAGATTTTAGAGCAGGATTTCACGTAGAGAATTTGGAGGTTGCAAAAGAAAAGGCTCACACATTTCCTCTTCACCGACATTCATTATATTTCACCCCACCTTCATAGCCACCACCAAACCAGCCACCACCATCTTCCTCCCCACTACCAACAACCATTTCCTCGCCACCACCTTGCTGCCACCCTCCAAGCAACCACCTTCAACCTTCCATTTCACCATTTTCACCATTAACAACCCACCTTTGACCTTCTTTTTTTTTTTTTTCAGCCACTTCATCTTCAACCATTTTCATCAAATCCTCTCCCACAACCACCACTTCCTTCACCTACCCGAACCCATTGAGTTGACTCACCACCATCCATAACCTTCTTCACTTCATCACTTCCAACCCACCATTCATCATCTATTTCATCACCATCACAAACAACCCAACCAAACCACCAAGCCTTCATTACTACCATCTACCACCATTTTCATCAAGCAACCTCAACAACACAAAAACTTTCACCTATCTTTAAGCACCAAGACCACACTCTTCACCATCACCACTTTCAACTCACGATCACCTTCATCTTCATAACCACACAACCTCCATAACCAACCAACCTTAACCACCCATTATCAACCAAAACAACATATCTCAAACAAAACTACGACCACCATAAACCAACCATCACTTGGCCACTGAAACCACTTCATCCTCACCCACTCTATTCTCACCATCCTAAGCCTTCACTACCACCATACCACAACTTGCCGACAACCCACCAAACAAACTGGTGAACCGCCGCTCTAGCCGGAGACTCACTTCGCGACACACGCTTGCATACCACCCACTGGCACCTGCTCCGCCGCTCCGAGCCTCCACCAGTTGTGCGCCATCTAAGCTGCCCCGTCGCAGCGCCACTCCACCACACCGTACCAGGAATTGCCGTCGGATCACTGCTGTTGTCACTTTAAACCAGAGCCCATCCGCACCGTAAACTGCCGGAAGCCACCACAGCCTCAAAGCTAACCCCTAAGGCTAGATCCCACGGCCACCGCACGTTCTCCCTCTTGGGAAACAGGATCCAAACCAAACCAGAGCTCCACTGCACCAGACCACCTCGAGCCCGCCGATGCCACAACACCAGTCCCCTGTGCTGTCAGCCCGCACAACCTGTCTCAGATCTGCCGCTCCCCAGCAGCGAACCACCAGATCTACGCCATCCCGGCCCAGATCCGAACCCGCTAGCACCAACCACGCCGCACCAGAGCCGTCGTCACCGCCCGAACTGCCGACAAGCTCCGTCTTCGTTCTCCGGTAACTCTGAAAATCAGATCCCCATCCATGTGACTAAAACATTATGTTCTCTCTTCCATTATTCTTGGTACTTAGCTTCTGAGACTTTTTTTTTTGTTTTGAAATGTGTTTGGTCTTTCTTTATTGTTTGTCAAATACTGATTTTGCTGATGGCTATAAATAAGTTTGATACAAGTTGAATTTGGGCTTAGGAGGTGTTGTCCAGGTCAATATTTTGGGCCATTCCAAAAATGTGAAGAGTTCATAACAAAACAGAAAATAAAAAAAAAATCTTTTTTAATCAATACAATGACCAACGATGATAATTGAATTGTGAATGTTGTCTTCAATGTCGTTTGGATCATAAGGGTTTATTGAGTAACTTGATGCTAACTTGAATCCTATGCAAGAATAGATCTCTTTTCAAACAAAATCCCTTTTCCAAAAATTCTTTTTTCTTAATTAAAATTGATCAACTCATACTTATTTTATAAAGAACTACGTGACTTTGAGTTTCTTATTGCACTTGAGGGTACGTAGGAGCAAAATCTTTATTCTGTCAAGTCAAAAAAATAAATTTTTACAATTTGGTTGTTTTCTTTAAAAAATAATAAAATAAAAAAATAATTACAAAAGTCTTTTCTAAGAGGAGTGAAATAAATATATTTGAGATTATTAAATTTTGCACAACTAACTTAAGGTACCGTTTCAAGACGAGTGTAATAGAGGTATTGTGGGATTAAGTTTTCATCCTTCCTTATTCATAACCGACTCCCGAATCCGATCTGGTTTTCAAAGACTATTTTTTAAGAAAGATTTTTCATTTTTTTCTAATTTAAATAAAATTGGTAGTGACCCCATATTTCATTTTTAAAATCTCGTGAGCTGTTATTTCGCCGCGATCCTGGTCGTGACAATTGTCATATCCTTGACTTTGTCCAAGCTATGTTCATCTCCTCCTCTTGTCCTGAATATGCTTGAAGTGAAGCCACTCTCAACGTTATCTATGTCATCAACCATATTTCTTCCTTTGTTCTAGGTAATGTATCTCTCTTTGAGTATCTCCACCATACTTCTCCATATTACAACTCTCTTAAAGTTTTAGTTGTGTTTGCTTTGTTCTCCTTCAACCTCATGAGTACACTAAACTTGAGCCCCAAGCACGTCTCTATTGCTTTTTTAGTTAAGGCACTGAACATAAGGGGTTATCGCTGTTGGGAACCAATCTCTCAACGCATCCATATCTCCCATTATGTCGTCTTCTAGGAAGACACCATGTTCTCCTCGGTCTCAGAGTTTAAGTCCTTCACTTCCACTTCAACTCTATTTTTTTCTAACCTCTTTGTTGATATATTTCCTAGTGATTCTTATGCAGGTTCCTCCAGTGAGCTTCCATTCATTTCCGATGTTTCAGCCACTCCCAATGACACTGTTCCAAACGTAGATCTTGCATCTGTCATTGCACCATCTCTTCCTTCTAAGCATCCAACTAAGGTAAGAACTCAACCTACCTATCTTCGTGATTATTATTGTTTTTGTACCATGCTTCAATTACATGAACCTCAGTCCCATCAAGAAGCCTCCACAGATCCTCATTAGCAGCATGCTAAGCAAGAAAAGTTATAGACTTTGGAGAACAATAATACTTGGGACCTTGTTGATTCTCCTTCTGGTAAGACATTTGTGGAATGTAAATGGGTGTTCAAAATCAAGACTCATTCTGATGGTTCTATTGAGCGATATAAGACTTCAATCAAGAATATGGCATTGATTATGATGAGACTTTTGCACCTGTTGCTCGCATCACTTCAGTTGTACTCTCATTGCTATTGCAGTCACTCAGAAATGGACTCTAAATCAGATGAATGTGAAGAATGTCTTTCTTAATGGTGATTTAGAAAAAGAAGTTTATATGCGTCCACTTCCTGGTTACACTTGTACACCAAATAAGGTTTGCCGTCTTTGAAAAGCTTTATATGGTCTCAAACAAGCACCTTGAGCCTGGTTTGTCAAGTTTCATAATACTATTAGTCAATTTGGCTTTTCCTTCAGTGCCCATGATTCTGCCATGTTTACTCGCAAAATTGATAAAGGTACTGTTATGTTACTTCTTTATGTTGGTGATATGATTAGTATTGGTGATGATACTATGGGTATTACTAAGCTTAAACAGTACTTGAGTCAGCATTTTGAGATGAAAGATCTTAAACCTCTCAGTTACTTTTTGGGGCTTGAAATCCTTTCTTCTATTGATGGCATTTCTCTGTCTCAAGTTAAATATGTCTTGGATCTTATCTCTTGAATCGGTCTCTCTGACAGTCGTACTGAATCCACTCCTCAAGAACCTAATGTCAGATTTACACCTCTAGATAGTACTATACTTGATAATCCTACTCTTTATTGGCAATTGATTGGTAGCTTGATTTATTTTACTCTTACTCGTCTAGATACTTCATATGTTATTCATCTAGTCAGTCAGTTTATATTAGTTTCATGCACTACTCATTATGTCGTTGTTCTATTTATTATTCGGTATATAAAAGGAACACTGTTTCATGAACTTCATTTTTCAGTCAACTCCTCTTTGATTCTCCAGGCTTATTCTGATGCTGATTTGGGTGGAGATCCCACTGACTGATGATCCACCATTAGCTATTGTATTTTTCTTGATGATGCACTTATTTCATGACGAAGTAAGAAACAGACTTTAACTGCACGTTCCAGAACTGAAGCAGAATATCAAGCACTAGCTGACACCACATCTGAGATACTTTGGTTACGTTGACTTCTTGAAGACTTGGAATTTTCTCAGTCCTCTCCCACTAGTCTTTACTATGATAATAAGAGTGCTATTCAGATTGCTCACAATGATGTTTTTCATGAGCGTACCAAGCATATCAAGATTGACTGTCACTTCATCTGTCAACACATTCTTCGTGGTGCTCTTCATCTCATTTCCATTGACACTCTTGGTCAGCCAGCCAATCTATTCACAAAGCTCATCATGTTAGTCGTTTTCGCACTTAGATTTCCCAACTCAAATTAATTTTTTCTATACCCACTTGCATTTGAAGGGGGATGTTAGCTTGATTGATTATGATTGATCACGATTGATTTTAGGAATGATTGTAATTATTTTAGTACATAATTAATTTTTATTATTTTTCTTTTTTGTACAACAGCTTTCTTGTATAAATATAAATTAACTCTCATATATTCATTCATTTAGAAATATACACAAAATTATTAATATTTGTCTCCCTATTTTTGTTTCTAACTTAACCAAAAATTGCTCTACATGTTGATAGTTTCATGAACCCATTCAATTTTTTCATGGATCTTTCCTTGTTTTGTTTGGAAAAAAGATCCTCTAAAATGAACTTGTGTATAAAGTAAACAAGTAAGGTGTACTCATTCTTGATTTAATCTAAAGTTTATTGAAATCTTAACATACTAATAATTCAAGTATAGATATATTCTTATTTGCCCACTTTACTCACAAGCTTACTTTAGAGGAACTTTATCCTTTGTTTTAACGTGAAGAAAGCAAAAATCCTTCACTACAAGAAAATTCAGTATTTGTGGATGATGAATCTGCCGCAAATAAGCTAAAATTCGTCACAAATTTACAATTGTGGCGGATTTGCAGCGGATTCGTGACTGACACTAAAAACTTGGTCGCAAAATAATTTGTTGCAGATTTCATTTCCGCTGCAAACGATATGCCGACTTCTGTTGCCAAAGTTGTGGTCCACCGCTAGTTTTGAGGCGGATTTATCTGCTGCTAATATAGCAGCGTATTTTGAGGTGGAAAAATCCACCACAAATTTCAAGAGGAAAAAAAAATATGTAAGATGACACAATCCACTATAACTTCACTCATAGTGGAATTCTCAGAGATCTCTATCATAAAAATGGAAAAAATACATGGCTAATGGTTCAACTTTTCTGGGTCATACATGATACAATCCCCTACACCTTTCCTCCCAAATCCCATCTGAACAAAGAATTCATGAGAGCTCGTATTGTACCTGTTTCACTTATGTTGAAATGCCATAAGACACCATGGAATCCAAATAACTATCTTTAACCTCAGCACCTAAATTTTCAGAATAAGTTACATATTTTCCCCTGCATCACTTTTATTATTGTAAAACCATCAAACATAATAATTATAAATTTATAATACCCTTTGACTCATCAGGTGCCAGCAAAGAAATGCCAATGAACACAAGTTTTTCCAAGTATGAACATTGTTGTCTTTAACGCATCAAATACCTGCTTTCAGGAAGATCAGTTTTGCATGACATCTAAGTTCATAATCCAAACACATTCAGCATCCATAAAAAAAGTGATACTAGTCCACAAACTGCAGAAAAAGTTTTACTTTTAGTCTCCAGAAGATGTCAGATGATTGTCTACTTATTATAGACAACATATCAGATATGGAGGCAGGCTACATCTATCAGGTGCATATCTCACCATTTGATGGAACTTTTTTGCAGAAAAGTAGTCAAGTTTTTCTTCTCACAAATTTACCTCTGTTCAATTTAAAAAAGAAACCAACAATAATAATGGCAAAGGAGAAAAAGGCATTCGACTTTCAACTGTATCATGCCAAAAAAAAATTACAAATATAAAATTCAAAACTGATTTTAGGAGATAGGAAGGTTAGGCAAAATAAGGAAACATTTGAAACCAAATAACACACTACAGCTGATCCTGAAAGGATTGAAACAATTAAGATCCATCATGTCTGGTTCATCAATAACCCAAAGCTATGTGACTTGATTTGTTTTCCCAATTTTTCCATTTCTATGTTCTAAGTTAATTCAATGATGTTACTCAAGATAATAATTTGATAAGGACAGTCAAAGTCCATCGACCCACACTGTACAAATCACCCGAGCACATAAGAGAAAGGACAAGTACCTGATATTCTTGAAAATATATAATTCCTGTACATTTGGAGAAGAAAGTCCAAGCTATTTGAAACATAGGAGCATCAAACAAGGATAGTCCTTCATTCAACCTGGTCATCTGCAAACAGAGGCATAAACTGGGTTAGCATTCATGTTGGTCATAAATAACTCCAAAAATTTCAGATTGTAAAATCTGCACACATTTATTAAGCCTTACCCATAATGCAGTTGTACTAAGAAATAAAATAAGCATGGAATATGTGAACCAACTGTGCAACTGATAACTATTGGACATTGCCAGTCGTAGGATGCTAGAACTGCCTCAAAAATAAAATGTTGATGTTAGACACAAAGAATACTGCTATTCAGTCATAAAGCACAATGACATGTTGAAGTCGCTGACTTACAGAGATTTTGCAAACAACACTGAACATGAACCTACGACACCTGAAACTATAGCATAGGAATAGGGTAGAAGCGTGTGCCAATAAGGTTTGAGGTCATGTCCTGTTACGACAAGCAGAAGTTCTCCTCTTCTACATATTCCACATGATAATCATAAAGAAGCCAATTGTTTGATTAACCAAACAACAAACAATGAAATTTCATTTATCACCTGTAAATGGAGTGATGCAAGGCAATAACTAAGATCAAAACTAGAAGGTACATAAGGAATGCATCATTGGTATATTTCTCTGCCAATTGCTCTGGTGTATAAACTGAAATGCAAGTAGTTAACCATGTATCAGCTCACAACATTGAAAGATCTTTGATTAAATCAATAACTGTTTTATCATATGATTGGAGGGTTTAGCAGAAATTAAATCTTATTAATCAACAAGCACAGAGAACATATTAACTCAAATGAAGATAACAGTGGAAGAAATACTAATGCCCCTTCCTATGCCTCAAATGTGAAAAGTTAAATATATTTAAAGTCAGCAATTTGTTGAATGGGGCATTTTGGTACAGTCAATTTCAATTATTCAATTGCAGATATTACTTGATACTGTCTAAAGCACAATTTATTAGCAACATAATTAGCATTATCTTTCCAAAGAAAGTGTCATGCAGAGATTTAATTGCACTAAGGAAATAGTTATATACCAGGTGACTGGTGATTCCCAAAAGCAACTAGAGAAACATTGCCAAGAACAATGAAGCTTGTGGCAACCAATACCTGTTAAAAAGTCAAAGATTAAGTCACTGAAGTTCACATCACCAGAATGATGTTGAGGGCAAAAAAGTGAAACAGTAATCTCATTTAAGATTTAGCATACTTGATTGTCAGGATTAAGACAGTGCTTACTGTGTTTTTTCACCTAATTCATAGAATATTGAAATGCTCTAAAAGAACCCTACTTAATGGAATACTCATAGAAAGCTCTCACAATATATACTAAGATTAAGTTATTGAAGAAACTACCTCTCTGCTACTGCTATGTACCACCAAGCACCACACACTCAACCTTCCAAAACAAAAAAATTATGACAACCTCAAACAACAAACCCCAGTGCCATCAACTCGAGGGCACCCATGAGAGAAAATAATCAAAAAGGGAGGAACACAACAAAAAATATAGAAACCTATTTCAGTCAACATGAAGCAGTTCTAGTTCCTATGTGGCAACCAAAGAAATTAGTATCTTGCTCTCTTTCTTAACCCTCTGAAAGAGAACCAAAAAAAAAAAAAAGGAATGTACATGATCAGCCAAAAAAACAAACAAACTATACATTACTTAACCCTCTGAAACAGAAAAAAAAAAAAAAAAAAAATGTACATGATCAGCTAAACAAACAAACAGACTATACATAACCATACAATCTGAATGTATCTGTGAAGTGTAGGCATATAAAAAGTATAAAATCTTTAACCATGTGATCAGACAGGAAGGAACAAAGTTTCAACACAAAATATATGACTTACTGAAAGTGAATAAGACAAAGGATGGCAACACTTAATTTGGAAAATTGCCTGTAAAAGTCATATCAACAACTCAAACATTTAGAAGATTTACTATCATATGAAACTATGGAATCATAATTTTTGAAAAAACTCATAGCAATAAATGGAAGTACAGAAAACAGAACCTCTGAAGCAAGGAATTGCCTATATCTAGTACTACTTTTTGCCGTATTCTGAAAACAATTAACCTGAAGCTGTAAAGATAAAGATGATACCATGACATTGAATCTTTTTTTATAAATTGATTTTTTTTTTAAAAAAAATGTATATGTACAAAACAGAATCTATAACTTTTGAAAATTTAAAGACAAAACTTAAAAAGTCTTGCACACTCAAGTCACATTATTATTTTATTTTGGGCGGGGGTGCTATTATGCATACAAATCATCTAAAGATAACTGGGTTGATAAGAAAATTCAAATCATAAATTCAGCTTTACATAAATATACATAATGTCATCTGGTTTTGCTATGCAATTAGATAAGTCGTTAATCAATCCAATAAGTCGAGAACCTTAACACTACAGCTTGGAATAAGTGATCAAAGGGGCAACATGTGATCCAAAAATTAGGAGAAATGCAAGCGTCAAAGAGTGAGTGAAGGAAATAGTGTTTAAAATGAGTTCTGGTAACAACTGACATAGATACAAATACAACCATTACTATACATACGAAAGTGAGTCCCGAGAAAGCAAAAAAATAATAGGACTGATATGTGAGCGAGGTTTGGTGTCAAACCGCAATTGCAAGCTTATTGTTATTATTATTCCCAAAAGAAGAATGTCCAAGACCAATAGATAGAAGAAAAGTTATAGAAACAAAGTAACTTAGTATTGGATAATCACATTCACAAGAGCATGGGAGATCACAGCGAGACCTAGTGTTCCTCGGAAAAGCGGGTATAAAGATTTTCCAAGTGCATGAGCAGAAGCTTCAATCCTATAAGACTGTGCTTAAGCTAGAGCTTCTCTTAAGGAATATGGCTGGCTAGGGTAGCTTAATTAGGAATTTACCCTCTGCAACTTCATCCTTATACCACAAAGAAGTAAAGGCATATTTGTGACAATATATCCACAATTGGAGGCTTATAAATATACTGATAAAGGCATAAGTATCATAATGATACTAACTAATTTGCTAACTAAAGTAACAATTACTTACTTGACACTAAATCTACCACTACATCAAAACATACACCAGCTCTGAAAAGAGTACCAGAAATGTTTGAATTTTTTGTGGCACAAGAGAGTCCTCTGTGGTACCAAGTCCAAGTTCACCATTTTGATTACGCCCCCAACTTTAATCAGAAGAGAAAGAGAATACAACAATGCTACATGAGATAAATTTTTGAAAAAAGGAGAGAGGTTTTGCAGCAAAGAGAGATGGAGATGGAACTTGGGAATGAAAGGGGGCCTAGATAGGAGTAGGGACAGCACGGTCCGACGACTGGGAGCAGCGACGTTGGCTACTTAAACTGAGGGAGGCCGGCGCAGGCTGGGGCAGAGGAGAGAGAGAGAGAGAGGACGGCGGCGTGCAGGGGCAGAGAGGGATAGGAGCACTGACGCTGGCGGCACCGAATGGGAGCAGTATCCGGCACGGCGGCAACGTGGGACGGACGCCAGTTGGGAAAAACGGAATTTGGGGGGCGGGTTTGGAAAACGCAGGTCTTACAGCTTTGTCACCGGCGAGAGGTGCTGGTCGTGAGGTGTGGGCCAGCGAGGGATGCGATGCAGATGGTTGAGAGATGCGGCGTAGATGGTTGAGAGGAATAGGGTAAAAGATATACGTGATGAATAATTGGATAAAAGCTTGGGATTTTTCACTTTTAAAAAAAAAAATTGTGGTAGATTTTGCTCGAATTGGTCAGTCGCAAAGTTTTTTAATTTCTTTTAAAAATTTAGTTTTACTTAAAATAATTTTTATTTGGCAAATATATCCATTGCAAAACTCTTTTTTTATATAGTGATTGAGTCATGAAAAAATTTGTGGTGAAAAATTCATCGCAAATATTTGTCACAATGGATCCGTCGTAATTTATGACTGATTCGAATCTGCCTCAAATTATTCGCCGCAAAAAAATAATTTTTTTGTAGTGTTTGGTTTTAATCATGAGTATGGTTTCGAATGTTGCTGGGTTTTCAAGATAATTTGACTCTACATTAAAACGCATGAGAAAGAGAGTTCTAGGAGCGTCATTTGGCCAACAATCCATTCATTCTGGGTTTACGTGGGCTGTTCCGAATCGGTTTTCATTCGGAAAACACCTTGAATCTTGGGTTTGGTTCGAAATTTTCTTAGAGTTTTTCTCGTGAATTGCAAAAAGAAAATGTTGAAATCTTGAGCTTGATGGAGCTCATTCAGATTGGTCATGGCGGAACCTGCAAACCTGTAGTTGACCCGCATTTGGAAGACCCAACTCGGGTTTGGTGTTGTGACTCATCCAAGTAAGCATCCATTACTTACATGTAGAATAGAATGCCTCACGGCCATGTAGGACTCCACATAAGCATTTAATGGCTAATTCAAACAGTAAGGTAACAAAAGGGCCATTTGAGAAGAAAAAAATATTTTGGTGGACTTGTTTTTAAAATTTTAAAAATGAGGGACTAAAACTAAAATTAATATATTTAAGAGGACTAAAAATATATTTAAGTATTTTTTAAATTAATAATTAAAGTCAATAATCATAACATCTTTATTCTTTAAATTTATATTTGTCTATTTTCTCTTTTTTTTTAACCATAAATAATTGTTTTGGGAAATTTATAGTTAGGAGGAAGAAGGAAGAGTGAAGGCAAAATTTGATCGAAGTCCTTACATTCACTCGTCAAAAATTTTACCAGTTAAGCAAGTTGACACTTTTGTCTATTCTCTTTCTTTATTAATATTAAAGTTTATTATCTTATTTAATAAATTAGATAATTTTGAATCATTATATTAAAATAAAATAAATAACCAAAAATTAGAGTAAGTACATCTTTTAAACTTATACTTAGTATAAGTGAATCTCCTCTCATTCTTCTAAAAGCTTTTAAGTTATTTAATTAGAATAATATTCAAATTTAAAACACCCTAATAGTTTAAAAAGTTTAGTTCATTTTTTATAGTAAAAAGTTAGTAAACACGGACAAGGAACTATCACGTAAATCTAATAAATTTTAAAATTTATAAAATACGACACAAATAAAATATAATATATAAAATTAATATAATATTAATATAATAATATAAAATCAAATTTAAAATAAAAACATTAATATTTCATAAGTTAATATTAGTTATTATAAATACAATAAAATACTATCATACATTTATTATTGTGGTATCTTATTCGTATTGGTACAACATTTAGAAAAAAAAATTAAAAGATAAGTTAAAAGTATCAAAAATATCCCAAAAAGCATATGATAAGATACACGTCTAACACCAATAGGCAAACATTTTAAATTGCCATTGCTTCCTAAGTAAAAAGTAATCACCACAATTATGATTTAAGATTTAGTGATATGTACAGAACATTGTATTACGCAATCCAATAGTGAGAAATATATGCTTCAATGAAAATAGACATTTGAACGAAAGAAAAGAAAAATAGCAATAGTTGATGTTACTGTTATTGTAACAAATAAAGAACACGAACAATATTCAAATCATTTTATCAGATTTTTTAAAAACATTTAATTTGGATTTAAAAAAAAAAGAAAGGAAACACTATTTTTTTTTCTTCTCCTTTCTTGTCTCGATGTCATTATAGCAACTAGACTATCAAAGCCTTCTCAAATCTCATTTTGTTGCAATCTCTCCGGGAAGAGACATAAGGGATGCACATTCAGATTTAGAGCGTGTTTGGTTCAGCTTATAAGCTGAACCAACAAATTTTTTTTTAAAAAAAGTTGTTATAACAGTGTTCAATCATGTTTGATAAAATCAATTTTATTTTTTACACAAAATTCAATGTATTTTAACAGCTTTTTTTTCATAATATTGAAATTTCAGCTTATCATTTTAGATTATAGATTATTCCTTATACTTTGAGATGTAAATATCATTTTGTCCTTAATCAAATAATATTTTAATCAATTAAATCAATTTTTTAATCATTCTATACCTATTTTAGTAATTTAATACATAAAAGTGATTTTTTATATCATTCAAACAAAACATATTAGCTTAAAATCACTTTTCAGCTAACATATTCAAACATAATTGATTATTGAAATAATCAAGCTTTCACAGCTTGATTATTGAAATAATCGATTATTGAAATAATCAAGTTTTCACAGCTATTCCAAACACGCACTTAGATGACTCAAATGGAGTGATGCATTATTTATTATGAATTTTTAATTATTTTAATTTGAGTTTTTATTTTATTAGTTACAGATCTTATCAATTTTATAATTTTAATTTTAATTTTAAAAGAATTATATCAAATCACAAATTTTATTTTTAATTAATTATATTAATATTTTGAATTAAAATAAGATTAGTTTATTATTTATTTTAATTATGATTAGTTTCTTTTGTAAAAAAGGTTATAAACACTCTTTTATCATATTTTAGAAAATGATTGTTGATTATTATTGATTATTGAATTATTGAATTCAATTTGGATTATATTCTTATTTTGAAATTGAGTCTCTAGCCACTAAATGTCTTTAGGATCCTGAGAGTTTTTTTCCTCTTTCTCCATCAAATCTACATTAGTTTAGCATCCAAACCTTATTGATCTTCACTCTTTGAGTTGTTTAAAAGCATCAATTTCTTACAGCCAAAGTTGTTACGTTGCATATTGTTCACCAAATCTCCACAAAATTCGCTAAAACCGCTAGAAAGTAGTCGGAATCTATGATTGTTTTGTCCTAATTTCAATACTCCATCTCCTCTTGCTTTTACACTTGTTCTTCCTTTTCCTCTTCATTGTTTGTTCTCTGATCGATGGCTCGTATGAAGCAAATTGCTCACAAGTTCACAGGTGGAAAGGCTTTTAGGAAACAACTTGCCACCAAGGCGGTAAGAAAATTTGCTCTATTCTGCCGTCATCTTGTGAGGTGGAAGAACCAACCTACCAGTGATGCTATTTAGATTTTCGAAGATGATTTCCTCCTCTTAGATTCTACTCTTTTAGAGAAGTATCAAATTTCTACCTCTTCGGAAGAGAGTCCTCTCAGTGAGAGAGAATGATGCATTATCAATTATGATTTTTATTATTTTAATTTGAGATTTTATTTTGTTAATTAAATATTTTATCTATTTTATATTATTTTTAAAGGGATTCTATCAAATTTTAAATCTTATCATTTGTTAGTAATATTAGGATTTTGAATTAAAATAGAATTAATTTATTATCTATTTTAGTTATGATTAATTTATTTTGTAAGAAGTTTATCTTGTAAGAGGATTATAAATGTCATCTTATGAAATTTTAGAAGATGATTGTTAATTATTATTGATTATTAAATTCAGTTTAAATTATATTCCTACTTGAAGAGAGAGTCTCTTAACATGAATACTTTTAAAATCCCAAAGATTCTTTATTCTTTTCTCAATTGATCCTACATTCAGAGTCTTGGATTGTAATGAAAACAAAAGGTGTAGCTGAAGAAGACTTGTTTGAGTTGCTTGCGGTAGTAAAATTAACGTAACAATCAATGGTTGGTGTCCATGTTCAAGAGCTAGCCAACCAATACCATGTCATGTTGACTATTACCAACCACGCTTTTTTTAAAAAAATGTTGATTTGGTGACTTTGGCCTTTGGGTACTAGTCCTTGTACACCTCGTTCTTACCTACTCATCACTTTCATCTTGGTAATTCTAAATAAGATAAATTTTTAGGCTCTGTTAGAGCAAGATAAATCAACAAGGCATAATTTGGTGGCTTGTTCAACGTGAATATGCTTATTTCCTTCTTTTTTTTTCTTTTGTGTGTGTTAAGAACGGTATCCTCCTTTAGATTCAAACATCATCAAAACTATAATAATGTCTTCACAATCATGAATATGTTTTGTGTGATTTTCACTACAGTGCTCCAAAATTTAGTTATAAAAAGGATGAGAATGATATTTTACTTTTATTTAGAAAATAAGAATCATACCTTAGTCATTCCTAAAAAAAAAATCATATTAATTCAGAATATATATAATAAATTTAATTTTATATATCAAAGAAAAAGGTACGATTAAACTAATAAAACCTGACTTTTGTTTATTATTCTTCAAGTTTAAAATAGCTAGTAATTGATTTCATATGTAGCTTAGAGATGGACAGCATTAAACAACAACGAGGCATGAGTTGACAAACTTTTATGTGGGCAAATTTTACTTGTAGGAGTTCAAAACCTGTTGAAAGTATTTTGTTAAGTTCAAATTTTGATGATGAAAGATTTTTGTAGGAAAATTAGCTAGGTTGATTGATAATCATGAATTTTTTTATCTATCAATTACCGTTTAAGTTTCATTCTTTTGAGTGTAAAAGGAAAGTTTTCAAATTTGATTTTCTTATAAAATATTTTTTTACTCATAATTTGATTTCTATTATTATTAGTGACAAGTCTTTTATATCTCATTATGATTGAATCAAGCTCTAATAAGAGAAAAAGAATGCTCCAACGTTCAAATTTGTGGCCAACTACTGTCATACATAAACTAGAAAAAATGAATAACTATTAGAGTGACTACAGGATAAAAGAGCAACTATTGGAAAACAGAAGGAACAACTATGCGTTTTTACATGAAATTAACTCCCACAAATTAAAGGCTGATTTTTTCTAATTTTCTCTGTCTCCGAATGCTAGAAAAAATAAGAGGAAGTCTTCCACTACAAATAGGAAGTTTTGGAGAAGATCAAGACACACCATTGCTCAAAACAAAAATTGAGGAGTTGCTGTAATTTTGTTATCTTTGTTTTTTTTCCTCTTTGTTTGTTCTAAACTTGTAAATCCACTTTATAGAACTACAAATAAGAAGTCTTAGAGAAGATCAAGACACACCAATGCTCAAAACAAAAAGCGAGGAGTCACTACAATTTTGTTATCTTTGTTTTTTTTCCTCCTTGTTGGTTCTAAACTTGTAAATCCACTCTATAAAGAGAGTTTTGTTTTTTGAATCCATTGTAGCTCATCTTATATGAGCATAAAAGTGAGAGTAAATCTCTTGTTCTAGTGAAATAGGTTACTCTTCTTCGAGTAGAAGTTGATGGAGGTTTGGTTGTATCCTTGAGAGAAAGAAATCATTGTATACTCTTCTTTGGGTAGAAGTTAAGGGAAGTTTAGTGGTGTCCTTAGAAGAAAGAAATCATTGTGTACTCTTCTTTGGGGATAAGGTAAATGAAGGTTCTTGTAATCCTTGTAAGCAACAATTTAACAAGAAGTGAAGAAAATCTTGGGCAATTGCTAGGGAATTATATTGGACGTTGGTCACGTGTTGTAGCTAAACTAAGATAAACTCGTTTGTGCAATCTTCTTATCCTTATCTTCCTTTAATTTTCCACATTCATATTACTTATATTTAATTTGCAATTGATTTTAATTTTATAATTTTCTGTTAATTGAACTCATAGAGCCAATTCACCCCCTCTTGGTTCTATCATAGCTTATGACTAAAGTTTAGTCGGTGCCTAAATGAAAATTAGTGTTAAAAGGTATGAAGACACCTTGTGATAATACCTTGTGATCCTAGTAAAGAACGAATAACATGTGAAGCCAAATGTAGCCAAATTGCAGTAAAATCATTGTAAAAGGAAAATGTTGGTTACACATCTACTAAGATGGCAAAATTAGAGTGTGAGTGTGTATAAGGTATGATCTATTGTAATCAAATGGTGAAAATTATGTAGATATAAGGTAATGTATATATTAGTGTGCATAAGTAGCATTATTTATTGTAAAATTCATAGAGTATTAAAAGTTTTAATCAATTTGCATGTCCTCATGAGTTGTGATGAGACCTGAAGAGAAGCATAACATAGCATTTTTCTACAAGTATAAATGTTGTAAAAATAAATTTAATAATTTTAGACTAAAATGTCAATGTTTTATTAGAATAGTGGATGAGGAAAAAAAGGCGATTACAACTTACAGACATCGGTTTAAGCCCAAATATATATCAATTTTACCTGCAATGTTATATAAATTGAAATAAGTCAATCTTTTCTTTTTCTTGGGTGGAACTTTATTTTTGTCCCTAACGTTTGAGTGAAGTTTCAATTTAATCCTAAAAGTCTTTCTTTCTTTTTTTCAATTACGTCTTAAACATTACTAAACTGTTTCAATGTTGTCTTTTTCCCTAACACTGTCCATTTTAATAATGTCAAGCACTAATGTGACTTCTACCTATCCTTTTTTTTTTATATAATGTGGATTCTATGTTGTCTTATTTTTGTCTTTAAAGTTTCACCAAAGTTTTGATTTGGTCCCAAATGATTTTTTATTCCAATCTACTTGGCTTGTCAACAATTTCCACTAATCACTTCCATTGCTTGGCTAATTTTGGTTGCTAGAGTTTGGAATAATGGAGAAACACACATAGGGGAAAGAGGACAACGATGTTGTACTCATTTGACCGACAACTCATATAATGGCAAAGGGGACGACATTGTGATAAACACAATTTTCACAAATTAGCTAACCCATACATTTAGTTTCTTATACCTCTTATATGTTTAATTGATTGACTTTAGCCACATTTTATAAGTTTGGATTCAAATTAGGCTCAATTGTATTTTTCAGCATTATTGAGAATTTTACACTATTTCTATATTTTGGGCAATAATTTGAGTTCTAGACATCTAAAAATTATGAATTTTATTTTGTAAGAAATCTGAGAGAGATCTCTAAAACTTTAATGAAGAGCTCAAAAGTTGAATCAAATGTCTAGTGAGTCAGACTGGGCCATGAAGTAAGAACAGAGATATTGTCGCTAGAACCTGAACAATGTCCAAAGATTGGACCATAATTTGGGTTGAAGGTGTCATTTGGAGTTGAAGTCGGTGTCATTTAAAAGATGAAACATAGATATTGAATTTTTTTAATACCATTTATCAAAATGGTGACATTTTGATGGTGTTTTAACCCTTTGAAGTCGATTGACGGGTTCAAAGAGCTGTTAATAATGTTTTGGACATAACTCTCTTATCTTAAGCCCAAATTATATGAATTGGGTGTTCAATTAAAGCTAAGAGGAAGAGGATTACCCATAAGCTGAGGACAAAGTTGAATTTTTAATTTTAGAGATAGTTATTTATCTAGCAGCAGCAACCACGAAACCTAACCATAATTTTCTCCTACCTGCTCTTGCTTGCATTTTCTCTCTTCATCTTTCTTCTTCTCCTTTCTCTCAAGTTTTCTTTCTTTTCTATTTTTCCTTTCCATCCATGGAAGGCTAGACCCTTTTAAATCAATCCTAATGATTGACAATCTTGATGTTTAATTCTGAGATCTTGTTTTGATTGTTTTACATTAAATTGCTAATCAAGTTTATCTTTTACTTATTTATCAAGTTTATCTTTTACTTGTTGATCATGTTTATTTTTTACTTGTTAATCAAGTTTCTCTTTAATTTTGTTAAATCTGAATTGAATTGCTTAATTTGATTTAGATGTTGATGTGATAATTGTATAATTACCACATGTTTAATGAGGATTACAGAGACTAAATAATGTATCAAAGGTTTCTTGGATGTTGTTTGTTAAGCTTAGTTGAATTTTGGGTTTTAGATTTATTTAAGATTAGATGCGTGCTTAATTCGTTTAACCTTCATTAATTAAATTTTGGATGCTTATCTAGTAGAGAATTCATGAATCATCTTAAAGCTTCTTGATGTGATCTAAGACCAAGAGTATGATTGACAATTAAATGAATTCGTAATGATCAATGATGGATTAAATTCAAGATTAGTTAATTTCTTTAGATTGGTTATTTACTTAATTATGTTTACAATTTTTTATTATTTTTTGTTAATTAATTTTGCAACCTTTTCCCCCCTATTAACCTCTTAATTTGATTACTTGATTAGAGTGATTCAAGGACTCGACCAAGTTGTGCCTTATACTACAAGTATTTTGGTAAATTAGTTTATAAATTAATTTAATTTGATAGTCTCGACAGCTGACTGCGGGATTTAAAGATGCAAACCCAAGTACAAGTTATCTCAAGTAGTAAATTTCTTGGGAGTCTAAAGTCGATCCACAGGGAATTGATGAAGAAAAATTAATTGAGGTAAGAAAAGGATTTGTCACAACACCAAAAGTAATAAAAGAAGTTCACAAATGAATTTAAGGGCTTGCTTGAGTTAGGAGATCCACTCTTGGTAATAAATTAAAGGTAAGATTATTTCTCTTTATAACTCAATTGAAATCCACACATGACGGAGGTTCCAATCGGAAAATATAACATTCAAAGTTCAATTATATATGTAATCATATTATGATTCCTTTAATTATCTACCAACATTTATAAATGAGTTCAAGCATTCACTGTGTCAATCATATTGTCTACAATAAATCAAGATCTCCATTATATAAAGAAGGTTTTTAACTTGATTGGAAACAAAATATAACACATATAATGTCCAATTGATAATATATCATTTAAGCACAAGAAATAGAATAATCTAACCTTATTTCATTACCAAGAGCTTCACTCTTTCACCTAAGAAAGATGAACATTTAGTTACTCATGGATAAGAAGAAAGAAAGAGAGAAGAAGAGAAAGATGAACATAACTTCAATTTAGAGCAAGAGAAAATTACAACAAAGGAAAACAATAAACAAGCATAACCACAACTTGTAAAAACTAAGCCTAACACTAAGTGCTCTAAATGGTCAGCCAATTGTGCCTTTTATAGAGGATTAGGGATACAAAATGACAAGAAGGCTGATTAAGAGTTAGTGGATGAGTGGATAAATGAGTGGAAAATGCCAAATGGTGAGGATAAGAGTGAAAAATCATTGAGATTTCTTGTCTCTGAAATCATTCATTGCTTAAGTCATGGATTCCGTCATCAAATAGAAAAGTCATCTTCATGAAAGTTGTAGATCAGGATCTTAACTTTCAGATGTCCAAATTTCAGTTCAAGATAATTCTTACAGCCTGATATATGGCCAAATTACTGCAGACTGTTCAATCCCAGTTTTAGCACCTCTGTTTTGACTTCCAGACCCAATATCACCTCTAAGCTGTCCGAATTAGTTCTTGTGTTCTTCATGAAAGTTGTAGATCTGGATCTTAACTTTTAAATATCCAAATTTCAGCCCAAGATAATTCTTACAGCCCGAGTTATGCTCTGATTACTGTATACTATTTAGGTTCCAGACACAAAACTCGTGTTCTGTCTTCCAAGCCCATTTAGCTCTTCTAGATGTCCATATTTTACCTGGAACTCTCATGAAATTGTAGAGTTTTCTCTCAACTTTCCTACAAGGTAAAATTTATAATTACTAGACATCTAGAACTCAAGATATGACCAAAATACAAAAATAATGTAAGACCCAAATAATGCTGAAAAAATCAATTAAGTCCAATTTGAGTCCAATCTTACAAAACATAACCAGGCTTAATCAATTAAGTACATAAAGAGTGTAAATGACTGAAAATGAGGGTTTATTAATGTATAAAATATATGCTTATCAAATTCCCTCACACTTAGCTTTTTGCACTCCTAGGCAAAACACATAAGACCAAGGTTAGGATACAAAGAAAAATGACACAGACTCAAAAGCTAAAAACTCTAAAAGACTCGATGAAGTAAGAAGAGCAACAAGAAATTCAAGGGATCAAAGCATTAATGAGGTAACATTTCTTCACATCTCAAACCAACAAGCAAGGAAACTTCAGTTGAAAAGAATGAATCAAGAATGATAGATCCTCACAGAATTCACTCTCAGTCTCTCAAGTGTTTAAAAGATAAGTATTTCACTATATTCTACCCATGAACAATTGCACTACCATAAGCTTGCTTATCTTCTACTTCTCCGCTACTCAAACACATACATACAAAAATCAAGAGGACTTTATTCAAGGTTATAATGGGGTCATGGTAAAGGAGAGGGGATAATATGGATATGAAAACATAAATACCAAAGAGAATAAAAGAGCATTAGTTAGAGTGGAGAAAATGTTTGAGAACATTCATCATAAAGGACAATCACCAATATTTGACTAATGTTTTGTTGAAGATCAATCCCAAATTAGTAAATTGAATTCATTATTAGACTTGAATATTCTCCTTTTCTTCATATTATTTCTAAGCATCCACCTTTATTCTAGACTCTGATAATCCTTTAATTGCAACGGTGGTCATTTTTTTTTTGATCATTTTGCACACACACCCCCACACTTGTTCAAGAACAAGGTCAATGCTCTCTTATTCCCTAAGGTTAGGTAAAAACATGTTTTTTTTTTCTTTTTTTTTCTTTTTTTTCTCTCTTTTTTTTAAAGGATGAAATGAGCTTAAAACAAGGAATGGTCAAACAAGTTCAAAGGGGTTACACAATGGAAAATATACAAGGATGGCTATTTGGTCAAAGTAGCTATTTCAAAATGCCTCAATCATATTAATATATGCATGTGAAAATGTAGCCTAAAAAAGAATCAAAACAAGTTCTAGAGTAACAATTCCATGAGTGAAAATCACACAAGAAAGAAGAGAATGGTACAGATATTCAATCCATTCATCAATAGGTTCAAAATCTCACAAGGCATATTTATATCATTCTCAATCCACCAATTCAACATCCATAACCAAGCATGTGAAATTTAAGAAGGAAGATAATTTATTCAATCATGCTATGATTCCTGAATTTCAATTGCTTCAAAGGATGTGAGAGTATAGTCGCTTGAATCTTTCAAAGGAAATCAAAAGACAAAAACTTTGTTACTTTCACAAATCAATACTAATTAATTACTACTTAAAAAACTCCTTACTATGCCACCAATTAAGATGCATCTCAGGAGTAAATCACCCAAGGGCAAAACTACTCCTTACTCTACCATCCTTCATTAGTTTAGTAAGTCCATGACAATCATATCATACTTCCCAAAAAAATTTTTTTGGTCAACTATCCTTCCCCCCCAACTAGATCACAACATTGTCCTCAATGTTAAAATATAGATGAGTAAAGGATTGAAGAAATTACCTGTTGGAGAAATCTGACACAAATTTAAACAAAAACAAAGTATGATAAATCCAAAGTAAAGAAAAACTATAAACGAAGTGTCAAATCTGGCTTTCTTTCATCTTGCTTCCCTCACTGCTTCTTGCTGACTAATCTATCTAAGCTATTGCTGGATCAGGATCAAAGATCAAAGGTAAAGAAATTTTTTTTTTGCCTTCAAGAAAACCATCAAGGTAAAGAAGTCTAGAAACCCCTGAAGGACCCTGCTCAAAGGATTGTCTGTCCAAAACTAAAATACAGCAAAATCATACAAAGATAAAAGAAATATAATAGCAAATGATGACATATCTATATGTACATCTTTCATGGCGTATCTTTATACTGCTCGTCATAAGTGCAGTAGTGGCATATCTTTATACTGCGTGTCACCAGTGCAATAGACACTCACGTCCATGTATTCGAAGAAAGGAGAAAGAAGAAACCATCGTGGGTTTCCATCCTAGGTCTGGAACCTGGAGCGCTCACACTTGGGCTCGTAACATCAACAAAGATGCTAAAATTTGAAACCCGTAATGTCCAAGATCCAAAACATCCCATCCCAGGGCGCTGAGAGCCCCTTCTAATAAAAGAGAGGATCAAGCTCAGATGCCTCATACGCTTCGACAACCGCGGGTTACTTTTCACTAATGACTAGAGTGGGACGCTTCTGCCTGTCCATTAACTCCACAGTACCTAGATGGTAAACATTGGGTTATGGAGTGCGGCTCTCTACAGAGCATGATACACGAACTTTTTTTAAGGACCAACGTGCAAAGGTCCGCCCGAGTCAATGACGAGTCAGCCAAAGGCTGGGGCTCCACAACTAATTAAAGCCATGGTACTCCTTATGGATCGCCCTTGTTCAGACATTTCTTTTTGAAAGATGACATGAAGAAGAAGATGATATGTACAAATTGTTGTAGATATGGCTCATATCTGCCTCTAGTTTAACGTCCAATACGGCTTAAACGCCTTCTATGAGTCGAGGATAAGCTTCCCATCCAATTTTCTTATAAATTGGCAAACAGGGTCTTTTAGAGTCAGATTCCCAAGACTGTAGCGTTTTTCTTCATCCTTGAAGAGATTCCACAAATTAAGAATTTCACGCTGCATCAATCCATAAGAATGCGTCTCAAAAGTTAATAAGATATCATCTAATGACTCCTTGCTCAGTCCATTCTTAATGAAGAATCTATTTGCAGAAACCATCCTCAAAGAATGACATTGCTTGTTACAATTCCATCATCCACATTTGTAACAGACTTGTAACCTTTTTGCTCTTCTCTTTTTAGAATACAAACTTCTTCCAAGACCTGGCATGTATGAGTCAAATGAAATTGAAGACTCACCTGCTAGTCGGACCTTTGCTTCAATTATCCAGCATACATCTTCTAGCATACCTTTGTGCATTAACAATCTCAATCTTTCACATCGAGCTTTGTAGATTTTTTTTAGAGCATTTTGAGGGAGATAAGGAAAATATTTTCTCAGGTTTGAAAGAATGACATCCATTTTAAGGGAGAAGAATGGTTCAGTTATTTTGGAAAACTGGAAAACAAACCAACTTGAGAGTCACGGAGTACCGTATCCGCCACTTAACCGGCAACACAAAGAACTGAAAAAACAAGGCAACAAAATTAGAGTGAATTCTATTCATAACAAGGATCAAAAAGAGAGATGAATTCTACCTTTTTAACTTAGTTTTCCAGAAATGGTTTGAGCCTTTGTCCATTGACTTTAAACACATTACCATTCCTAGGATTCTCAATATCTACGGCCCCATGAGGATACACGTGTTTGACAACAAAAGGACCACTCCACCTAGATATCAATTTTTCAAGGAACAGGTGCAGGTGAGAATCATAAAGCAGAACTTTTTAACTAATTTCAAAAGATTTTCTCAAAATTGTCTTGTCATGAAAAGCTTTTGTTCTGGCTTTATAAATCTTTGAGTTCTTATATGCATCATTTCTCAATTCCTCAAGTTCATTTAATTGCAATTTGTGTATCTTGCAAGCATCATCAAGATTTAGATTGAAAGCTTTAATGGCCCAGAATGCTTTATGTTCCAATTCTACAGGCAAGTGACAAGGTTTTTCATAGACTAAACGATAGGGTGACATGCCCAAAGATGTTTTGAAAGCAGTACGGTAAGCCCAAAGTGCATCGTTTAGTCTTAAAGACCAATCTTTACGATTTGGGTTAACCATTTTTTCCAAAATTTGTTTAATCTCCTTATTTGCTAATTCAACTTGCCCACTTGTCTGAGGGTGATAATGGGTGGCAATTTTGTGTGTAATAATATATTTCTTCATTAAAGATTCAAATGGTTTATTGCAAAAATGTGTTCCCCCATCACTTATGATAGCTCGAGGGATTTCAAATCGACACAAGATATTTTCTTTTAAAAATTTGAGAATAATTTTATGATTATTGTGTCGTCATAGAATCGCCTCAATCCATTTTAAAACATAATTAACTGCAATCAAAATATACACAAATTCAAATGAAGATAGAAATGGACCCATGAAATCAATTCCCCAACAATCAAAAATTTCAATGACAAGAATGAGATTCAAAGGCATCATGTTTCTTTTTGAAATTGAGCCTAACTTTTGACAATTTTCACAACTTTTGCAAAAAGTCTAGCAGTCTTTAAATAAAGTGGGCCAATAAAATCCACACTGCAAGATTTTTGCAGCTATTTTCTTTGAAGAAAAGTGACCTCCATATGCTTCTGAGTGACAAAATTTAATGACACTACCTACCTCACTGTCGGGCATATATCTCCGAAAGATTTGATCAGCACAATATTTGAACAAGTATGGGTCATCCTAATAAAATTTTTTTACCTCTGTCAAAAATTTCCTTCTATCTTGGTACGTCCATTGAGGTGGCATCTTTTCTGTTACAAGAAAGTTGACTATGTTAGTAAACCAAGGCATGGAATTGACAGAAAATAAAAATTCATCAGGAAAAGTATCATTGATAGGTGTGTTATCAAAAGGTGAGCCTATTGTAAGTCTGGACAAATAATCAGCGACAACATTTTCGGCTCCTTTCTTATCTTTTATTGTGATGTTGAATTCTTGAAGCAACAAGATCCACCTTATCAATCTTGGTTTGGCATCCTGCTTAGACATCAAATATCTAACAGCTGAATGATCGGTGAAAATCATAATAGAAGAACCAATTAAGTAAGATCGAAATTTGTCCAGTGCAAAAATTACAGCAAGTAGTTCTTTTTCAGTAGTGGTGTAATTCATTTGTGCACTGTTTAAAGTTCTACTTGCATAACAAATCACATGAGGCTTACCTTCCTTTCTTTGGCTTAAAACAGCGCCCACGGCAAAATCACTCGCATCACACATTAACTCAAAAGGCGAAGACTAGTCAGGAGATTGCATGATAGGAGCAGATGTCAGAAGACCAATTAATTTTTTAAAAGATTTTTGACATTCTTGAGTCCAATCAAATGGTGCATCTTTCAACAGAAGATTATATAATGGTCTAGATATGGCACTAAAGTCCTTAATGAATCTTCTGTAAAATCCTACATGTCCTAAAAAGGAACGAACTTCTCTGACTGTTTTTGGGAAAGGCAAATGAGCAATTAATTCAACTTTGGCCTTATCAACTTCAATTCCTTTAGAAGAGATCACATGACCTAACACTATTCCTGAGGTAACCATGTAATGACATTTTTTTCAGTTTAGCACAAATCCTTTTTCTTCGCATCTTTTAAGAACTTTTTCCAAATTTTCAAGACAATTTTCAAAAGAATCTCCAAAAACTGTCAAATCATCCATGAAAACCTCTAAATAATGCTCAATCATGTCACTAAAAATGTTTAACATGCATCTTTGAAATGTTACCGGAGCATTACAAAGGCCAAAAGACATTCTTCTATATGCAAAAGTACCAAAGGGACATGTAAAAGTGGTCTTTTCTTAATCTTCCAATGCAATTGGTATTTGATTATAACTCGAAAAACCATCAAGAAAACAGTAGTATGGATGTCCTGCTACCCTTTCCAGAATTTGGTCAAGAAATGGCAAGGGAAAATGATCTTTCCTAGTAGCAGCATTTAATTTTCTAAAATCAATACACATACGCCAACTAGATGAGACTCGCGTAGGTATTAATTTACCTTTATCATTTTCAACCACTGTTATTCCAGATTTCTTAGGCACAACTTGTGTAAGGCTTACCCATTGGCTATCAGAGATAGGATAGATAATTTCAACATTAAGCAATTTAAGGACTTCAGCTCTAACTACCTCTTTCATGTGTGGATTTAATCTTCTTTGAGGTTGTTGAGAAGTTTTAGCATTATCCTCTAAATGTATTCTATGTGTACAAATTAATGGATTAATGTCTTTTATGTCCTTTAATGTCTATCCAATTGCACTTTTATGCCTTTTAAGTACTTCTGTTAACATACCTTCTTGTTCTTTAGTAAGAGATGAAGAAATTAACACTGGAAAGTTTTGCTTTTCTCCCAAAAATATGTACTTCAACCAAGCAGGTAATGACTTTAGTTCCAGTGTAGGTACTTCTTCATGGGCATTATCATTCATGGGTTTTAGTTCTTTAAATCTTGGCTTCCATCCCTTGTACTCCATTGCCTGTGCACAATCAAGCAAAGAACATATTTCAAAGATATCATCTTCTAATTGCATGCCTGAATCAAATGAATTGACTAAACAAATTTCTAATGGGTCAGAAGAACTATTTGTTTGAAGATGATCATCTATAATGGCTTCAATTCCTTCAATTTCCTCCTTTTCATCAAGGACTTCCTGTGGTTGCTTGCACATGTTAAAAACATTGAGCTCCAGTGTCATGTTTCCAAATGTTAGCTTCACCACTCTATTTCTGTAATTTATCAAAGCATTAGATGTTGCTAAAAATAGACGGCCTAAAATAACAGGAATTGACTTGCAACTATCAACCATAGGTTCAGTATCCAAGACAATAAAATTCACAGGATATATGAATTTATCAACTTGAACCAACACATCTTCCACTATTCCTCTTGGAATTTTAATTGATTTATCTGTAAGTAGAAGAGTTACAGAAATTGGTTTTAACTCACCTAAGTTGAGTTGCTGATAAACTGAATATGGAAGCAAATTGACACTAGCACCAAGATCAAGTAAAGCTTTTTCAATTTTATGTTCTCCAATAATGCATGAAACTGTAGGACAACCAGGGTCTTTATATTTCAACGCATTATTATTTTGAAGAATGAAGCTTACCTGTTCAGCCAAAAATGTTTTCTTTTTCACATTTAATTTCCTTTTAACAGTGCACAAGTCCTTCAAATATTTGGCATAAGAAGGAATTTGTTTGATAGCATCTAACAGAGGAATATTGATCTTCACTTGTTTCAAAATTTCAAAAATTTCAATGTGGTGGTCCAATTTCTTTGGATTATTCAATGCTTGAGGAAATGGGGGTGAAGGCGAGAGTTTGGTCGCCTTTTGGTCAACTTCTTCATTTTCTTGGGGAATTGGTTCATCTTCTTTCTCACAGGGTTCAAGAATTTGTTTTTCAACAACCTTTCCACTCCTAAGAGTTATCACTGACTTGACTTGGTCCATTTGTTAGTTTTGTGAACTCCCCTCATTTAGACTGTACTGACCTTTGGGATTTGGTTGAGGTTGAGAAGAAAATTTTCCTCTCTCGTGAATGGTGAGTGCAGAAGAAAGTTTAACAAGAGTGTCTTTTATGTCATTCATGGTTTGATTGTTTTGTTTATTAATGACCTCTTACTTTTCTATGAATGCATGCAGTGTTTCTTCAAGGTTTTTCCTATATAGTGGAACATAAGGTACATATCCTTGAGAATTTTGAGAGTCTTGTTGTGCCTGAGGAGGTGGTGGTTGCACGAATTGTGACTGATTATTATTATTGCTCCAGCTGAAGTTCGGGTGATTTCTCCATCCCGGATTGTATGTATCTGAAAAAGAAGAAGTAAATAGCTTGTTAAAATTATTCATTGCATTTACTTGCTCATGTACAACTTTTTTAAAAACAGGAATATTAGGACATTCGTGTGTTGAGTGTCCTAAGTCATCACAAATGCCACAAATTTCTTCATTTTGCACAGATTTGATTTCTTTTCCTTTTCTTAATTCTATGACTTCAACCTTTCTAGCCAAACTAGCAAATCTAGCATTTAGATCTTCCTCTTAACTAAGGTGATATTTTCCTTTATTAGCACTTGTAAGATTAGATCTAATTAAATTTTTAGAAGTGTTAGTACTATGCTAAGATTGAGAATTTTCAGTCAACTGGTTCAAATAGTCTAAAGCTTCATCAGGTTCTTTATCAAGAAACTCACCATTGCACATTGTTCCCATAAATTATTTAGTTTCAGGTGTTAAACCTTCATAAAAAAAGCTTATAGTGCGCCATTTTTCAAAACCATGATGTGGGCAAGAATTTAACAAATCTTTAAACCGTTCCCAACATTGAAAATATGCTTCATTTGAATTTTGGAAAAATTGTGGATTTGTCTTTTCATAGCATTGGTTTTATGTGTTGGAAAAAATTTCTTTAAGAACTCACCTTGCATTTCTTGTCATGTGTTAATTGATCTTGGTTTCAAAGTGTTAAGCCAATATTTTGCTTTATCTTTTAAAGAAAATGGAAACAATTTAAGTTTAACAATCTCATTAGTGCAATTTTGATCATTGAAGGCAATACATACTTCCTCAAATTCTTTCAGATGTAAATATGGACTTTCAGATTCTAAACCATGAAAATTAGGAAGTAAAGAAATCATACCTGGCTTAAATCTAAAATTGTTGGCATTGAGTGGAAAGATAAAACATGATGGACTAGAATTTCGAGGTGGTTGCAAATATTCACGCATGGTTCGCAGCGGTTGATTTTCAGATTTATCATGTACACTTTCATTGTTAGCCATTGTGTCAATTGTGTGTGATTGTGATTCAAACAAATCAATATATAAAGTACCAGAATTAATTTTAACTAAACGATCAGAATTTAAATCACGATACCAATTAAGCATAAATACATAAATAACTTAAAATAAATAAACAAAAATAATGTACAAGCTGGCAGTGTCACCCATCACTAAATATTAACAAGGATGTGGTATAAACCAACCACCCAATAAAAATTAAAAAAAATGATGTGGTAGAAACCAACCACCAAAAATATATATATAACAAAGGTGGAGTAATAAACTAACCACCCAAAAAATAAAAATAAAATGAAAAATAAAGTGCGAAAAATAAAATACGGAAAATAAAATGCAGAAATTAAAATACGAGAAAATAAAGTGCATAAATTAAATTTAAATATAAAAACCGGAGAGTGACAGAGCCCCACAAAGCCGGCGAAAGAGAAGAGAAGAAGAAATATTATTTCATCAAGTTAGATTGTGAAAAAATAAATAACAGAAAAGTAAAAAGAGAGTTTCCCCTAAATTAGTGTGTAAAATAAAAGGGAGAGTTACCCCCACTGACGAAAAAAATGACAAAAATAAATAAAAAAAATTAAAAAGCAAAAATAAATGACATAAATATAAAAGTTAGTATGTTAGCAAGTTAGTAAGTTAGAGAGTTAGTAAAGAAACTGAAGGATCGGCAAGCCGATCTTTTGCTCCGGTGAGGGAGAAGAGAGAATAGATTTTATTAAAGAAAATGAACCTCAATAAATTAAAACTTCAAATCAAGTCCCCGGCAACGACGCCAAAAACTTGAGTGCGGGATTTAAAGGTGCAAACCCAAGTGCAGGTTGTCTCAAGTAGTAAATTTCTCGAGAGTCCGAGGTCGATCCACAGGGAATTGTTGAAGAAAAATTAATTGAGGTAAGAAAAGGATTTGTCACAACACCAAAAGTAATAAAACAAGTTCACAAATGAATTTAAGGGCTTGCTTGGGTTAGGAGATCCACTCTTGGTAATAAATTAAAGGTAAGATTATTTCTCTTTATAACTCAATTGAAATCTACACATGACAGAGGTTCCAATCAGAAAATATAACATTCAAAGGTCAATTATATATGCAATCATATTATGATTCCTTTAATTATCTACCAACATTTATAAATGAGTTCAAGCATTCACTGTGCCAATCCTATTGTCTACAATAAATCAAGATATCTATTATACAAAGAAGGTTTTTAACTTGATTGGAAACAAAATATCACACATATAATGTCCAATTGATAATATATCATTTAAGCACAAAAAATAGAATAATTTAACCTTATTTCATTACCAAGAGCTTCACTCTTTCACCCAAGAAAGATGAAGATTTAGTTACTCATGGATAAGAAGAAAGAAAGAGAGAAGAGAAAGATGAACATAGCTTCAATTTAGAACAAGAGAAAATTACAACAAAGGAAAACAATAAACAAGCATAACCACAACTTGTAAAAACTAAGCCTAACACCAAGTGCTCTAAATGATCAGCCAATGGTGCCTTTTATAGAGGATTAAGGATACAAAATGACAAGGAGGCTAATTAAGAGTAGGTGAATGAGTGGATGAATGAGTGGAAAATGCCAAATGGTGAGGATAAGAGTGAAAAATCATTGAGATTTCTTGTCTCTGAAATCATTCATTGCTTAAGTCATGGATTCCGTCATCAAATAGAAAAGTCATCTTCATGAAAGTTGTATATCTGGATCTTAACTTTCAGATGTCTAAATTTCAGCCCAAGATAATTCTTACAGCCCGAGATATGGCCCAATTACTACAGACTATTTAGGCCCAATTTCAGCACCTCTGTTTTGACTTCCAGACCCAATATCACCTCCAAGCTGTCTGAATTAGCTCTTGTGTTCTTCAGGAAAGTTGTAGATCTGGATCTTAACTTTTAAATATCTAAATTTCAGCTCAAGATAATTCTTACAGCCCGAGTTATGCTCTGATTACTGTACACTGTTCAGGTTCCAGACACAAAACTCGTGTTCTGTTTTCCAAGCCCATTTAGCTCTTCTAGATGTCCATATTTTACCTGGAGCTCTCATGAAAGTTGTAGAGTTTTCTCTCAGCTTTCCTATAAGGTAAAATTCATAATTACTAGACATCTAGAACTCAAGATATGACCAAAATACAGAAACAGTGTAAGACCCAAATAATGCTGAAAAAATCAATTAAGTCCAATTTGAGTCCAATCTTACAAAACATAACCAGGCTTAATCAATTAAGTACATGAAGAGTGTAAATGACTAAAAATGAGGGTTTATTAATGTGTAAAATATATGCTTATCAACAGCTATCAAATTTTGGCGCCATTGCTAGGGATCAATCTAAGTTTAATTAATCATATTAGGAGTATAATTAGCTACTAACTCTTCACTAACCCTTGTTTTCCTTGTTTCAGATAATTTCCAACTCAATTTAAGCCTTTAAGTGGAATTTTGTATGGACAAACAGTTCATATTGGAATGAAAATTGGTCAGTTGAAGGAAAATGGTGTGTTTTACAAAGCTAACTATTTATAGTGAGGTCCACCCTATTTTGGCCAAATTTCATCATTTAGGCCACTTTTGCATTTTTGGAAGATTTTTTATTACATTTTTTGGTTCCATTTTTTTGGTAGTTTTCACCCGGTGGTGGTACCATAATTTTTAAAATTGTGTAGGTAGGGTAAGTAGTGTTATTTTGGTAGAATTTTAGTGTTATGTAGTCTATTTTGCATATTTTGTGTTTATGCACTTTTGCATATTTTATGACCAGGTCTTCTAGTAATCATTTACTTGACATTGACCTTGATATTGAGAGGACCTTGCATACACTTAATAGAGCTCATAGGTATAGTGAAAGGATAAATTCTGAAATTGAAACTAAACTTGAAAATATAAGTAGCATTGCAGTCATGACTGATAATATGGATAATAAGACTCTTAAAGAACTAGTTGCACTTGATGTGAATTACCAATCTTTGTGCATTCAATATCCTAAATTAAATGCTAATTTTGAATTGAAATCTGGATTGATACACTTGCTGCCAAAGTTTCATGGACTTGCAAGAAAGGATCCCCACAAGCACTTGAAGGAGTTCTATGTGGTGTGCTCCACCATGAAACCACTAGGCATTCTTGAAGAGCATATCAAATTAAGAGTCTTTCCTTTCTCATTAGATGGAGTAGCCAAGGATTGGTTGTATTACTTGCAGCCAACTACCATAATAGGTTGGAATGATATGAAGAGATTGTTCCTAGAAAATTTGTTCCATGCTTCTAAAGTTGCTTCCATTAGGAAGGATATATGTGGCATACGACATATATTAGGAGAAACTCTGCATAAGTATTGGGAGAGATTCAAGAAGTTATGTGCAAGCTATCTTCATCACTAGATCTGTGACCAGTTGCTAATACAATATTTCTAGGAGAGACTTTTACCCATGTATAGAAGCATGGTAGATGCTGCCTCTGGAGGAGCTTTAGTGGACAAAATCCCTACTGCAACATGAGATTTAATAGCAAACATGAAAGCAAATGCACAATAATTTGGCACACGAGTCATTATCTCAACCAGATGAGTTAATAAAGTCAGTGTTTCTGATACTGATTAACAGAGAATTGGGAACAGATTGGAGGAGTTGACTTCCTTGGTTAGGCAACTAGTATTGGGACAAAAACAAATTCAGTCCCTAACAAAACTTTGTGGAATCTACTCCTTGCCAAATCACCCAACAGGCTAGTGTCGTACACTCCAAGAAAGTAATGAAGTATTGGCTAAAATCTTTCTTGACAGACCATACCAACAAGCAGTTTATACATGCAATGTTAGATTTGGGTGCCTCAATTAATGTGATGTCAAAATCAATTTATGAATCTATGCAAATTAGATAGTTTAAGCTAATTGGAGTTATCATTCAACTAGTAAATAGGAGCACAACCCATCTTGCAAGAGTGCTTGAGGTTGTTTTGATAAGAGTAAATAGTTTAATATTTCTAACAGATTTTTATATTCTGAACATAGAAGATGAATTTGCATCTAGTTAACCCTTATTGATTTTAGGTAGACCCTTCTTGAAAACTGCAAAAACTAAGATTGATGTGCATGCTGGTACCCTTTCCATAGAATTTGGGGATAACATAGTTTAATTTAATATATTTGATGCCATGAAATATCATGTAGAAGAGCATTCTATTTTTCAATTAGACATCATTAATTTTCTTGTTGATGATATGCATGTTGATATGCTAGCTGAATTTCTTGAAATTGTGGAATTTCTGAATAGTGTTGATTTTTCTAGATGTTCTATTTCTATTTGTGATGAGACTAATATGTGTGACACATATTCTAAGATTTCTGCATATATGGGAAATGATACTACGTGTTCTAAGTTTTTTTCTTTATTCTATGGGATATGACTATGCTATTTTGGAAGATTGTACACAGATTACAGGCGATGTTGTAGTTAAATCAGCATAATTAGTTTCTTCAACTAGATTGATAATTTTTTTGCAATAACCACCTATCCTTGAGTTAAAGTCTTTACTTGAACATTTGAAGTATGTGTTCTTAGAAGCATATAAGAAGCTACCAGTGATAATAACAAAGAATTTGTATCTTGGACAAGAAGAGAAATTGTTGCAAATCTTGAAGCAACGTAAGAAAGCCAATGGATGGACACTTGCAGATATTCTTGGGATTAGTCTCACCACATGCATGCATCAGATTTTATTGGAGGAGGAAGCCAAATCAGTGAGACAACCTCAAAGAAGACTTAACCCTCTAATTTTGGATGTGATGAAGAAAGAAGTGAGCAAATTCTTGTCAACTGACATCATTTACCCTGTTTCATGTAGCAAGTGGATAAGTCCAGTGTAAGTAGTTCCCAAGAAGACCGAGATGACAGTAGTCGTCAATGAGAAGAATGACCTGGTCCCTACTAGAGTACAAAACAGCTGAAGAGTTTGTATTAATGATAGGAAGCTCAACCATGCCACTAAGAAGGATCACTTTCCCTTACCATTCATTGATCAGATGTTAGAAAGGTTAGTTGGCAAGTCACACTATTGCTTCATAAATGGATTTTCAGGCTACTTTCAAATTCACATAGTCCCAAAAGACCAAGAGAGGACAACATTCACATGTCTATTTAGCACGTTTGCTTATAGGAGGATGCCTTTTGGACTTTGTAATGCCCTATGTACATTTCAGCGATGTATAATGAACATTTTCTCTAACTTGTTAGAACACTACGTAAAAGTTTTTATAGATGATTTCACAGTTTATGGATCTTTTTTTAATGTATGTTTAAACAGCCTTGCTAGGGTGCTTGATAGGTGCATTGAGACACATCTTGTTCTTAATTTTGAGAAATGTCATTTCATGGTAAAACAAGGTCTTAGGGCATGTAGTTTCTAGCAAAGGCATTGAGTAGATAGAGCAAATATCGATGTTATTGCCTATTTATCCTACCCCACTTGTGTGTGAGAAGTGCATTCCTTTCTTAGTCATGCAGGGTTCTACAAGTGTTTCATCAGGAACTTTAGCAAAATTGCCCTTCCATTGTCTAGGCTTCTTTTAGAAAGAAGTCGAGTTCGGATTTGATGAACATTGCAAAAAGGCATTTGATCAATTGAAGAAGAACCTGACCTCTTCTCCCATTATTCAGCCACCAAATTAAGATCTTCTTTTTTGAGTTGATGTATGATGCCTCTAACTTTGTAGTTAGCGCTATCCTTTCTCAACGAGTTGACAAGCAACCTCATATGATATCTTACCTCTCGTACTTTGGATTCTGCCCAAGCCAATTACACCATAATTGAAAAGGAGCTTCTAACAATTATTTTCGCTTTAGATAAATTTTGCTCCTATTTGTCGAGCACTAAAGTTATTATTTTCTTTGACCATGCAGCCTTGAAGTTCTTGCTGAAGAAGCCTGAGGCGAAACCTAGACTCATTCGATGAATGTTGCTTTTATAAGAGTTTGACATTGACATCAGAGATAAGAGCAGAGCTGAAAACTTGGTGGCGGATCATCTGAGCTAGATCACATAGGACATGGACACTCTTCATATCCGAAATATCTTCCTAGATAAGCAGCTTTCTCAACTGTGAGGTGAGGACCCTTGGTATGCTAATTTAGTGAAGTATTTAGTTGCATCTGAGTTGCCTGCTTATTTTAAGAAGCATTAGATTGATAGGCTTAAGAGTGAGTCTAAATATTATGTATGAGATGATCCTTATCTATGGAGACTGTGTAGTAACCAAGTGATTAGACATTGTGTTCTTGATTATGAGTTTTAGTATATTCTGTATTTTTGTTATACATTTGCATGTGGTGGTCACTTTGGACTGCAACACACTGCTAGGAAGATTTTAGACTTTGGATTGTATTGGACCACCTTGTTTCATGATGCTTACAGTTATTGTAAGAATTATAAACAATGCTAACAAACAGGTAACATTTCCCGTAGGAATGAGATGCCTCAATAACCATTATTATTTTGTGAGATATTTGATGTGTGGGGCATTGATTTCATGGACCCATTTCCTAATTTCTTTGGTTTTGTTTACATTTTGTTGATTGTTGTTGATTATGTATATAAGTGGGTGGGGACAAAAGCCACTCAGATTGATGATTCTCATGTTGTTTTAGACTTTGTCAGGTCTCACATTTTATATAGGTTTGGAGTTCCAAAAGTCATAATCAGTGACTAAGGCTCTTATTTTTGTAATAAAAAGATGGAGGCATTGTTGAAAAAATATAGTGTGATGCTTAAGGTTTCAACTCCCTACCATCCACAAACTAATTAGCAAGTTAAAGTTTCGAATAGGTAGTTGAAACAAATCTTGGAAATAACAGTCCAACCGAATAGAAAAGATTAGAGCAAGAGACTTGAGGATGCATTGTGGGCATATAGGACTACCTTCAAGACTCCTTTAGGCATGTCTCCCTATAGGATAGTCTTTGACAAGGCATGTCACCTTCCGATGGAGATTGAGCACAAGGCCTATTGGGTGGTAAAGAAGTACAATTTTGACCTGAACCAAGCCGAATCCCAAAGAAAACTCCAACTCCAAGAACTTGAAGAGATTTGGTTGGGAGCTTATGAGAACTCCCGTATCTACAAAGAGAAAACCAAATCCAGTCATGATAAGATAATTGCAAGTAAAGAATTTATGATTGGTCAAAAAGTTCTCCTTTATAATTCTCACCTCAAGCTCATGCTCGGTAAGCTCTGTTCTAGGTGGCATGGTCCTTTTATAGCCACTAAGATTTTTCATTATGGTGCAGTGTAAATCATAAGTGAGGCAACTAACAAAGCTTTCAAAGTCAACAGACAACGCCTTAAGCAATTTTATGAGGGAGCTCAAGAGGGCATGGTGGAGGAGGTTCACTTGCAAGCAGTCATATACATCACTTGATAAGGATGTTTCTTACTTCTCTCCTTTATTTTACTTTTCTTAAATTTTTTGATGATTTTTAATGGATGTTGATGATTTGATATTTTATAAGCTTTACATTGAGGACGATGTAAGATTTAAGTATGGGAGAGGAATTTATTTTCTGTTTTATGTTTTTAATTTTACTATTTTTATTTTGTTTTTCAATTCTATTTTTTTCTATTTTGAAAAAATAAATAAATATATATAAGATATTGTGTTTTTAATTGCTTTCCAAAGGAATTTTGAGATTTGTGAAAGTTGTGAGCATGCATTAATTGAAGTTAAAGGTTTATAACATAAGTGAATAAATTGTCTTTCATCTTGAGATTAACTAGTTTGGTAATGGAAATTAAATTAGTAGATTGAGATTGATAGAAGCATACCTTGTAAGACTATGAGCCTTTTAAAGAATGGATTGAACATTTGTGTCATTCTCATTTTTCTTATGTGATTTTCACTCGTAAAATTTTTTACTCTAGAACTTGCTTTAATTCTTTTTTAAGCTATATTTTCACATGCATACATGAACATGATTGAGACATTTTTTCTTAAATTAGTTACTTTAACCAAATAGTCAACCTTACATATTTTCCCTTGATTAACCCTTTTGATCTTATTTGATCATTCCTTGTTTTTATCTCATTACATGCCTTAAATGAAAAATGATATTTTTACCTAACCTTATAGAATAGGATAAAATTAACATTGTCATTGGAAGAGTTCTTGAACGAGTATGGGGGTATGCTAATTAGTGTGCAAAATGTTTGGTGAAAAAGGAAAGAGTGGCCAATTGAAAAAAAAATAGAAGAAAAATTCAAAAATTTAAATTAAAAAAAAGAGAAAGAAAAGAAAGAAAGGAGAAAAGAATATGTAAAGAAAATTTGCATTACATGAAGTTGGGATAAACTTCCATGCTTGTTATTTGAACTCATCCCCAATGTTCTTTTGTTCTCTTTGGTAGTTAACTTGTCATCTCCATATTATTTCCCTCTCTTACCTTGACTTCATTACAACCTTGTATAAAGTCCTCTTAATTTGTATGTGCATGTCTTTTGAGTAGTGGAGAAGTAGAAAATAAGCAAGCTTATAGTAATGCAAATTTTCATGGGTCGAATTGAGTGAAACACTTACTTTCTAAACACTTGAGGGATTAGGAGTGTATCTTTTGAGGTTATATCATTCTTGATTTATAATTTTCAATTGAAGTTACCTTGCTTGTTAATTTGAGATGTAAAGAAATGTTACTTCATAAATGTTTTAATTCCTTAAAGCTTTGGTTATTCTTCGTGCTTATGTGGAAATAAGTTTGCCCTAATGGTTTAATATGTTAAGTTTTGATGATGACAAATATAAGACAAAAAGAATGATGTTTATGCTACATAGATGTGCTAATAGATTATATTAGATCATGGATGATCATATACTTCATCTTGTTATATTTCATATAAGACTCATGCATATTCTTTATAGCATCTTTTATATAATATATCCAATAATATGTTATATGAGTTGTATTAAATTAATATTGGATTTGACTCTATTTAAATGATAATATGCAAAGTGTTCTTTGTTGTATCCTATATAGAACATATCTATTAGTAATTAATAAATGCCTTATTTGGATGTGTCTATGAAAGTGTTATATGCATGTTAGACTAACTAGAGTTATACATTTACAAATCATGCATATAAAGATATTGAATTATGAATTTGTACTAACTATGTTTGTTTAAGTGAGTAATACTTCATAGGATAGTCCAAGTACCAAGAGTGAACATTTCAACAAGAAAGTAAAAGCTCTCAATTATGCTCAACTCAAGGAGAATGTGAATGTTTATTTCATAAAGGTTTTGATAACAACAAAGCCATGTCAAAGACCAAGTCTAAAGGAAGATTAAATGGTATAACTTATAGGACTTAGGGTCTTTATGTAAGAAGTCTTCTGGATATCTCAAATATATTTTCAAATCTTTACAAATTATTTTTACATGTTAAAATGTCTAACAAACTAGTTTTGAAAAGCTAGTTATGGTAGTAGTTCAAAACTATAAAAAAAATAGTCAAGTTTGAGTTTTGAAAAACTGACCTTTGATTACTTTCAAACTACTTTGAGTTTTATTCTGAAACTTTTTTCATTTGAAAATTAACTCAAAGATCTTTCCAATGAGTGGTCATTTGCTTTGAACGGATGATAAATGAAGAAGTTATGACCATTTAAAGTCAAATTTCAAAACTAGAGTAGTTTATTCGAATAAGGGATGTGTTATTCGAATAAAACATCCTAGAAAATGTTCCAGAACATGTTTTTAAAGATTTATTCAAATAACTAAAGTCTTATTCGAATAACAAGTTCTAGAAAACACTTCCTAGTGTGCTATAAGTGGATTTATTCAAATAACAAATGTGTTATTCAAATAACACGACCCAGAAAACACGCAACGACTAGTTTCTATGCATTTAATGTTACCATTTAATACACTCAAGACTCCTTTGATCTAAAACACTATAAATACATACCTTGGGTCATCTTTAATGGCTAACTAACAACTTGAAACATATTTCTATTGCACTAATCCAAGAATCAATTTTTCAATTCATTTGTGCTCTATTTTTGTAAATATTTGAGATATACTTGAAGAGCAATATAGGGCTTCAACTTGTGTAATCTACTCTTGTAAGAGTTTATCATTTAATCTCTATTTAATTTTCTGAAAAGAGGGTGAGATATCCCTCAAAGGTTGTAATGGGTGAGGTATCCCTGTTTTGAGGCTCAAGCAAAAAGGGTGAGGTATCTTAAAGGTGTGTTGAGTGCTCTAGTTTGTAAATGTTTCAAGCACTTGTTCAAGCTTGAAGTGATAGTAGAAAATCTCGGGTGATTTACTTAAGGACTGGATATAGGCCATAAACGGTTGGTGGATGAACTAAGATAAATATTGTGTTTGCTTCTCTTAACTCTATCTCCTTTACATTTGTTCTTTAATTATATATGCTTGAGTTGAATTTGATATCTAGTTTATTTACTTGATTTATCTCATAACCCAAGTTGTATTTGAGTAATTTATAATAGTTGTATCTTTGTTAAACTTATTCTGCATCATGTGTTAATTAAAAATATTAAAATGTATAATTTCTCAAAGTTGCATTAAAATTTGTCATCACCCAATTCACTCCCCTCTTGGGTGATGGTTGTCATGACTAGCAACTGGTATCAGAGTTTTGTGCTTTGTTGAAAGCTTAACCGCTTAGACTTAAAAATTCTTGTTTGTTGGCAATCATTGAAAGTTTTTCAAAATAGAAGGTTTTGAAATTAATAAACCACTATTCTTTAATGGTGTGCATTTTGTTTATTGGAAAACTAAAATGGAATTTTATATGCAATTTATTATAGTTGATTTGTGAGATATTGTGCTTGATGGATTTACTTGCAAATCAAAAAAAAAAACTTGGAATGCTTATGATAAGAAATATTTTTCTTTGAACATTAGAACTATGTAAATTTTAAGAAGTGGTTTGAATGATGATGCTTATGCTAAAATTAAGAGTTTCTATAATGCTAAAGATATATGAGATGCTTTTGATGCCATCTATCTTGCTAACAATGATTTTTTACATAAAGTTATATATAGAGAACAAGAAGAGCAAAAGCCTCTAGAGGAAGACAATATTGAAAAATGTCTTCAAGAACATGTTCAAAGTAAGAAAATGAACTTAATGTCTCTTTGTGATGATGGTGCTCAATTTGAAGAGGTGGCAAAGCAAAATCAAATGGTATATACTCTTGAAGCTTTGATGCACAACAATGAGGAAGATGGTGATTCCCTTAAAGAACCAAGTATGCTAGAAATTGAGACTACTTCCTATATGGCTAAAAAGGACTTTAAGGTAAATAATGTTAAACTAGATTATAGTACTTTCTATTATAAGTCACAATGTGCATATAATGAATTGTATGATGGTTTGTTGAATTTAGAAAAGAAAAACTTATCATGTTTGGAAAACATTTCCTTTATTGAAAATGAAATTAAGACTTTGAAAAATGAATATGTTTTTCTTGATGAGGAAATGCCTTTGAAATGTGAAACATTAACTTTTTGTGAAAAATGCATTGATTTAGAAAATCAAGTTGAGGACTTATATTCCGAATTTGTCAAAGTGAGTGATTTTAATTGCTTACATTCTATGCTTGTTAATGAGAATAAAATTAATGTTATTTTACATGAAAATTCAAGTAAGGCTCATGGCAAAAATAGTTTAGAATATAAAAATAACAAAAGGCTTAAGTTTTTCAAAAATGATCTTCAAAGGACCAATCCATCATTAAATTCAATTGTTTGCAATTTTTGTGGTCATCTAGGACATATTTCTCATTTATGCAATTATAGAAGAAATCCTTGTATGAGAAATAATATGATATGGGTTCCTAAAGATCTCAAAGGCTCTAGTATTAACATTCAAGGACCCAAGATGAAGTGGGTACCAAAATGTCCTCCTAGTATTTCAATTACGCAGAAAATTTCTCAAAAAGATGGACTAATTGGTTAAAAGAATGCTTCCAAAGCCCAATGATAAAAGTTTTGGTCAAAGAAGGAAGATGGTTTCAACCAAAACTTCTTAAATACAAAATGTAGAACTTGTAAAGTTCAAGACTCCAAAAGAGAAACAATAGATAAGGAAAATAGTTTCCTTAATTACCAAGGCCAAGGTATCAAATGATTTTACCTCTTATGCACATTCACTTAAAAAGACAATGAATATGAGGTATATTCCTTATAGGCCCTATGTAAAGGATTGAATCATGTTTACTTGGTAAAATTTGAATATTATGTTTAGCACATGATTATGTTCATTCTTACTGTATCATAGCTCATTAATTTGTTATATATCTTGGTACATAAGGTTATACAATGCCTAGATATACTTGCTATGCTTTAAATTGCCTATATACCATGAAAGTAAGCATGTTATCAGCTATGTGCTTAATGACAATTGGTTATTTAATTTGTTGTGCTCAATTTAAATACTATGGAAAAGTTAATTTATATGAGAGCATAATGGATGAATATTCAAAAACTAACACACAATGACCCAAGAAAATTTGGGTACCAAAAGTCAAAAATTGAAATGTGTTGTAGGTGTGCTTGAAGGCAAGAGTTGACTTTGGCATCTTGAAAGTGGAAGCTCCAAGTACAAAGACCAGAAATAATTCCAAGCTTTCTTTCTTGTCTCCATGAAGCTTGGACTTGCAATCTTTGGATAAGTGGAGACTTGTGTTACGTTTTTCTAGCTTTATGTCTTAAAAATGCTTCTACATATTGTAATTAGCATTGGCTAAAGCAATGATTTTGATGATAACAAACAAAGACAAGAAATAGAAGTGCAATGATCAAGTCCAAGGATCTTTAAGATTAGCTTATAGGACTTAGATATTGTGTAAAGGTATTTGGGAATCACACTAAGCTCAAACATATTTTAAAATCTTTACAAATGGTTTTCACATGCTAAAATGCTTAACAAACAAGTTTTGAAAAGTTAGTCTTAGTGGTTGTTCAAATCCATGAAAAATAGTCAAATTTGTGTTTTGCAAAGCTGACCTTTGGTCACTCTTTTGATCATAACTTCTAAACTATTTTGTATTTTGCTTTGAAACTTCTTTTATATGAAAATAGACTCAAATATCTTTCCAATGACTGATCATTCATTTAAAACGGATGAGAAATGAAGAAGTTATGATCATTTAAAGTTAGTTTTCAAAACCAGAGTGCCCTAACCGATTAGGAAATTCACCTAACTGATTATTGCACAAGTCAGGAGCGTTTTTCATGTTGTAAAAGATCCTAACCGATTAGGCAATTCACCTAACTGGTTATTGTGAATGTTTGGAGTGTTTTTCATGTTTCTAAAGCTCCTAACCGATTAGGAAATTCACCTAAATCGGTTAGTGTAAAAGAAAGGAGCATTTTTATGTTTTTATAAAAGTTCCTAACTGATTAGCAACTCCACCTAACCTATTATTCTAAATGTCAGGAGCCAAAAATCAAAGCTCCTAACCGATTAGGACAATTTCCTAACCGGTTTTCTGGGAAATCAGAAAACACGTTCCAACGGCTCTATTGAGCACTAAATGCCCTCCACAAGCCTCCAATGGCTCTTAAATGTCATGAGCTATAAATGGAAGTGTTTGGGCATTGCTTATAAGTTGTAGAACAATCTAAAAATCATTTTTGAGCATTAAATTTGTATTTCATCATCTCTTTCTCCAAAACTCTATTTTGAGCTTCAAAGTGTGATTCCTTGATACCCATAGTTCTTCAATTTGTATTATCCACTCTTTGAGAGAGTTTATATCATTCAAACACTTTAATTATTCTGTAAAGAGGGTGAGGCGTCCCTCTAGTGAAAAAGGGTGAGGTATCCCTTGTTGAAAAGAAGGTGAGGTATCCTTCAAAGGTTTAAAGAGGGTGAGGTATCCCTCAAAGGTTGTAAAGGGTGAGGCATCCCTTGTTGTAAAGAAGGTGAGGTATCCTTCAAAGGTTGTAAAGGGGGTAAGGTATCCCTTTAGTGAAAAGGGTGAGGTATCCCTATTTTGATGCTCAAGCACAAAGGGTGAGGTATCCCAAGGTGTGGTGAGTGCTCTATTGTGTAAAGGTTTTCAAGCACCCGTTTAAGCTTGAAGTTTAGTGAAAAATCTTGAGTGGTTTGCTTGAGGACTGGACGTAGGTCACAAGGGGTGACTAAACCAAGATAAATCCTTGTGTTTGTTTTTCTCAACACTATCTCTTTATATTTGTGCCTTAATTATATATGCTTGAGTTGAATTTGATATATAGCTTATTTGCTAGATTTATCCTATAGCTCAAGTGGTATTTGAGAAATTTCTATTAGTTATATCATTGTTAAGCTTATTCCGCTGCAAGTGTTGATTGAAAGTTTCAAAATGCATAATTTCTCAAAGTTGTTTCAAAAATTTGTCATCACCCAATTCACCCCCACTCTTGGGTGATGGTTGCCATGACTAACAAGTGGTATCAGAGCTTCGTGCTCTGGTAAAAGCTTAACTGCTTAGAGTTAAAGATCCTTGTTTGTTGGCAACCATTAAAAAGTTTTTAAAAAATGGAAGGTTTTGAAATTGATAAACCACCATTCTTTGATGGTGTGCATTTTGTTTATTGGAAAGCTAGAATGAAATTTTATATGCAATCTATTGATTTGGATTTGTGGGATATTGTGCTTGATGAATTTTCTCTTCAACCAAAACAAACTTGGAATGCCTATGACAAGAAATGCTTTTCTTTAAACATTAAAGCTATGCAAATTTTGAGAGGTAGTTTGAATGATGATGCTTATTGTAGAATTAAGAATTGTTCTAGTGCTAAAGAAATTTTGGACACCCTTGATGCTCTTTATATTGCTAACAATAATTTTGTGCATAAAGTTGTATATAGAGAGCAAGAAGAGCAAAATCCTCTAGAGGAAGACAACATTGAAAAATGTTCTCAAGAACATGTTCAAATTAAGAAAATGAGCTCAATGCTTTTTGGTGATGATGGTGCTCAATTTGAAGAGGTGGAAAAGTAAAACCAAATGGTATATACTCTTGAAGCTTTGATGGGAAAGAATGAGGATGATGATTCCCATGAAGAGTCATTGATGCGAGAAATTGAGTCAACCTCCCACTTGACTCCAAAGGACTTTGAGGTAAATAATGCTAAATTAAATTATAGTCATTCCTATTATAAGTTACAATGTGCATATGATGAATTGTATGATAGTTTGTTGAACTTAGAAAAGAAAAACTTATCTTGTTTGGAAAACATTTCCTCCATTGAAAATGAAATTGAGACTTAAAAAAATGAATATGCTTTTCTTGATGAGAAAATGCCTTTGAAAAGTGAAACCTCAACTTCTTGTAAAAAGTGCATTGATTTAGAAAATTAAGGTGAGGACTTATCTTTTGAATTTGCCAAAGCTAATGATTCTAATTGCTTACATTCTATGCTTGTTAATGAGAATAAAATCAATGTCATTCCACATGAAAATTCAAGCAAGGCTTATGACAAAAATAGTTTAGAATGTAAAAATAACAAAAGGCTTAAGTTTTCCAAAGATGATTTTCAAAGACCAAGTCATCATTGAATTCAATTATTTGCAATTTTTGTTGTCATTTAGGACATATTTCTCATTTGTGCAATTGTAGAAGAAATCTTTATATGAAAAATAACATGATGTGAGTTCCTAAAGATCTTAAAGGCTCTAGTACTAACATTCAAGGACCCAAGATAAAGTGGGTACCAAAATGTCCTCCTAGTGTTTCAACTATGCAGAAAATTTCTCAAAAGGATGGACAAATTGGTCAAAGGAAAGAGGAATCATCAAGGAAAGTACTTCCAAAGCTCATTGGTAGAAGTTTTGATCAAAAAAGGAAGGTGACTTCAACTAAAGCTTCTCAAGTACAAAATGTAGAACTTGTAAAGTTCAAAACTCCAAAAGAGAAGCAATGGGTAAGAAAAAGTATTTCTTTGATTACAAAGGCTAAGGTATTAAAAGTTTTGACCTCTTATACACATTCACTTGTAAAGTCAATGAATTTGAGGTATATTCCTTGTAGGCCTTAAGTAATTGATAGAATCATGTGTACTTAGTAAATTTTGAATATTTTGTTTAGCATATGATGATGTTCATTCTTATTGTACCATAACTCATTAATTTATTATATATCTTGGTACATAAAGTTGTACAATGCCTAGGTATGCTTGTTTTGTTTTGAATTGTATATATATCATGAAAGTAAGCATGTTATTGGTTATGATCTTAATGGTAATTGATTATTTGATTTGTTGTGCTCAATCTACATACTATAAAAAAATTGATCTTTATGAGAGCATAATGGATTAATGTTAAAAAACTAACACACAAGGACCCAAGAGAATTTGGGTACCAAAGATCAAAAATTGAAGTGTGTTGTAGGTGTGCTTGAAGGCCAAGAATGGAGTTTGGAATCTGAAAAGTGGTTGCTGCAAGCACAAGATCAGAAAATACTCCAAGTTCTCTTCCTTGTCTCCAAGAAGCTTAGACCTACAACCATTTGATAAGTGGAGATGTGTTTTATGCTTTTACTTGCTTTGAAGAAGCACTTCTTCTAGCTTAATATCTTGAAAATATCTTTATATATGATAACATGCTAGATAAGTTCACTTCTTGTTTAAAATAACATATTTAATGAAAACATCTTTGAACTTAGCATTCTGGATTAATCATGCATCTAACTCTTGCTAAAAATCATGATTTTATTGCAAAACTTGTCATAACTTGAAATTCTGTTGCACAATCTGGAATGTTGCTGCACAATATGATATTTTGCTGCATGATTCATCACTTTGCTATATAATTTATCATGATATTCCATAATGTGATATTTAGTTGCATAATATGTCCCTCTGCTGCATGATATTATAATTTGCTGCATAAATTTATCTTGAATGCTTATCTCTTGAATTCAATACTAACTTGAGCGTTGAAGTTTCCCCCAAGTTTATTTTGAAGGTGCTTGATTCATGCTTAAGTTTCCCAATCTCAAATCTCAAGTTATTGCTGTGGAAAAATGGTTTTTGGAGGTCTTGAAGATGTTTGATCTATTATTGGGCTGAAATTTGATGTTTAGAGAGGATGGATATTGAAACCAAGCTAACATGATCTTCAAGAAAGAATGAGTTTGTGATTTCTGGTTTTGGTGATTAAAGGCTTGAGTTGATGCATTAAGGGATGAATTCTTGATGTTTTTCTGGTTTTGATTGAGATACAATCTGTTAAGAGAAAAGAAAAACCTGTTATGAAAAGCCTATAATCTGTTATGGCATAAGGAAATGTTTGGTACATTAAATTTGCTCTCTGTCAAGCTTAAATAATCTATTATATGATTCTTGTAATCGGTTATGAAGAGAATTGGTTATTTGGTGCTCTCTGGAACACTCACATAACCGATTATGAATTGGTTATAATCGGTTATTTCAAAAGATCAGCAGCAAGTCCAGTAGCTCATGAAATCTTAAGCAGCACGCATATTCAGCCATAGTCCATGCTCAACTCCCTCAACCATCCAATCTCAAGTTCCTATTGAAGAAACTGGATTCAAGCTCCTTCAAAGAAGTATAATTAATTTTTGATCCATATTTAAGGTGTTTAGAAATGATGGAAGAATGGCCAAGTCAATAAATTCCTAAGGATGGAATAAGTTGTTTGTATATCAAAGGATAATTTCTTGAAGAATTTTTCTGGTTGTGTCTGAGAAACAAAGAGTTTGGGAATAGACATAACCTATTATGAAAATGTTATAATCTATTATGAGCATTTGAAGATGGTTTGACATGAAGGACTTGGTCTCTTCCAAGTGAAAATAATCTATTATAGACAAGCCATAATCTATTATGAAGGATTCAAGATGATAGTAGCTCTCTGCCAAGCCCCCCTTAATCGATTATGGGGTTTGTATAATAGATTATGAGGCTTTTGTGTTTTCTGGGGGGTCTCTAAATGGTCACCATAATCGATTATGGCTAATTCCATAATCTATTATGGACACTTGACAAAGAGTCAAGTTTCTGTGAAAAGCAACCATAATTGATTATAACATAAGCATAATCGATTATGCCTCTCTTAAAATGGCCCAACCGTAGCCTCCATCTCCATCTTTACGGCCTCCACTCCTACATAGTCATCTTCTTCCTTTCAATAACTTAAGGATGATGGATCTTAGGCATGGTTCATATTTTTTGTAGCTAATTTGTTTATGTTTTAGCTATATTATCATGTTTTAAGTTCTTGAACTATATTAGGTCCTTAATGATTATGATTTGTTTAATGCTCATCTAACAATAGTGTGTTATATCTTGAACATGATGTTTATGACTTGCTTTAATAGTGTATGTGTCTTTAGCATGAATATCTTGTTGAGATGGACAATTATGATAATTATCTTGTTGCTAATGTGCTTATTGAATATTTGTTGTTGACAATGGTTTTGTATTACTTCTCTTTGTCAAAATCTATATATTGCATATCTTTTTTATCATGACAAAAGGGGGAGAAGTTGTGTCATTGAGAAAAGTCAAGGTAAAATGGAAAAAAAGTACAATTTCAATGATCTTGGATTCCAAAATTAAGGGAGAGCCGTGCATCTCTGATCTAATCACCTCTTGAAAAATAGAGGGGGAGTAAGTCTCTAATGCCTTTTGTGAATTCCAATTTATTTGAACTAACCTTTTCTCAATGGTTGTTTATCATCATCAAAAAGGGAGAGAATGTAATTGGCATTAGTTAAAGCAATGGTTTTGATGATAACAAATAAAGACAAGAAATAGAAGTGTAATGATCAAGTCCAAGGATCTTCAAGATTAGCTTATAGGACTTAGATATTGTGTAAAGGTATTTGGGAATCACACTAAGTTCAAACATGTTTTTAAATCTTTACAAATGGTTTTCACATGCTAAAATGCTCAACAAACAAGTTTTGAAAAGCTAGTCTTGGTGGTTGTTCAAATCCATGAAAAATAGTCAAATTTATGTTTTGCAAAGCTGACCTTTGGTCACTCTTTTGATCATAACTTCCAAACTATTTTGTATTTTGTTTTGAAACTTCTTTTATATGAAAATAGACTCAAATATCTTTCCAATGACTGGTCATTCATTCAAAACGGATGAGAAATGAAGAAGTTATGACCATTTAAAGTTAGTTTTCAAAACCAGAGTGCCCTAACCGATTAGGCAATTCACCTAACTGATTATTGCACAAGTCAGGAGCGTTTTTCATGTTGTAAAAGCTCCTAACTGATTAGGCAATTCACCTAACCGGTTATTGTGAATGTTAGGAGTATTTTTCATGCTTCTAAAGCTCCTAACCGATTAGGAAATTCACCTAAATCGGTTAGTGTAAAAGAAAGGAGCGTTTTTATGTTTTTATAAAAGCTCCTAACCGATTAGCAACTCTACCTAACCGATTAGCAACTCCACCTAACCGGTTATTCTAAATGTCAGGAGCCAAAAATCAAAGCTCATAACCGATTAGGACAATTTCCTAACCAGTTATTTGGGAAATCAGAAAACACGTTCCAACGGCTCTATTGAGCACTAAATGCCCTCCACAAGCCTCCAACGGCTCTTAAATGTCATGGGCTATAAATGGAAGTGTTTGGGCATTGCTTACAAGTTGGAGAATAATTTGAAAATCATTCTTGAGCATTAAATTCGTATTTCATCATCTCTTTCTCCAAAACTCTGTTTTGAGCTTCAAGGTGTGATTCCTTGATACCCATAGTTCTTCAATTTGTATTATCCACTCTTTGAGAGAGTTTATATCATTCAAACACTTTGATTATTCTGTAAAGAGGGTGAAGTATCCCTCTAGTGAAAAAGGGTGAGGTATCCCTTGTTGAAAAGAAGGTGAGGTATCCTTCAAAGGTGTAAAGAGGGTGAAGTATCCCTCAAAGGTTGTAAAGGGTGAGGCATCCCTTATTGTAAAGAAGGTGAGGTATCCTTCAAAGGTTGTAAAGGGGGTGAGGTATCCCTCTAGTGAAAAGGGTGAGGTATCCTTGTTTTGAGTCTCAAGCACAAAGGGTGAGGTATCCCAAGGTATGGTGAGTACTCTATTGTGTAAAGGTTTTCAAGCACCCGTTCAAACTTGAAGTTTAGTGAAAAATCTCGAGTGGTTTGCTTGAGGACTGGACGTAGGTCACAAGGGGTGGCTGAACCAGGATAAATTCTTGTGTTTGTTTTTCTCAACTCTATCTCTTTATATTTGTGCCTTAATTATATATGCTTGAGTTGAATTTGATATATAGCTTATTTGCTAGATTTATCCTATAGCCCAAGTGATATTTGAGAAATCTCTATTAGTTATATCGTTGTTAAGCTTATTCCGCTGCAAGTGTTGATTGAAAGTTTCAAAATGCATAATTTCTAAAAGTTGTTTCAAAAATTTGTCATCACCCAATTCACCCCCCCTCTTGGGTGATGATTGTCATGACTAACACATGTTAATATGCTAGATAAAGTATGCTGCTTGTTTGAAATGACATGTTTGATGATAATTTCCTTGAGCTTGAGTTTTTGATCAATCATGACTTAAAATGAGTATTTATGTTAGATGTGTTTTATCTTGTATTTATCCTTATCTAAATTGACCTTTGTTTGTAAAATGCCTTTAAGAATTGAACTTTAGTGATCATTTCTTTCTGTTCCTAAATTAGTTTGGTTGTCATGAATGCATGTTAAAATGAGTGTTTAATTATTCCTTGATTGTTTTTAAATCTTTGGACTTATTGGTTTTAACCTGCTAATGTTGTTTCTAGTATGTTTATTCGAATAGAGAAGTCTCTTATTCAAATAGAGACTTCTAGCTGGCTCTGAAATATGTGTTTTGAATGCCTTTATTCGAATAAGGTCTTATCCTATTCGAATAACATTTAACAAAGGCATTAAAAAATCTTTATCTTTTCTGAGTTATTCGAATAACCATACAATTATTCGAATAAAGCTGAACAGAAAGCCAATTCTAGGTATTGTGTTATTCGAATAATAGCATTGTTATTCGAATAATGCTTGGCAGAAAGCCAAGTCTGGTTGTTTTCCACAAGTTTACTCGAATAAAGAACCTCCTATTCGAATAAACCCAAACTATATGAAAGATTATGTTGTTTTTCCCCTTCATTTATGAAGAATTTGTTGTATATGTTGAATTCTATGTAATTAGACTAAAAAGGCAAATGTTTAACCAAATGTAATTGACTATTCTTTTGATGAATATATGTTCTTAGCTAAATTGGTCAATGAAATGAAATATCTCTTACCCTTATGAACTCATTTGTTATTCTACCTTACTGTTTTGTGTAACGCCCCAATTTTTAGAAAATATTTTGAATGTACTATTTGCTGTTTTTCAAGTTATTGTGTAAATGACCGTTGTGTCCTTATTTTACTGTTTATCGATTTCTGTGTGAAATACAAATACGTTTATACAGGCTCAAATTTTATTTGGTCTTTTTACGTAATTTGTTCTGAGACGGTAAAATAAAAGTTTTTTCGAGCTACTGTTTTCATTTTTCTGGAAGATATACAGACAATTAATACTGTCTGTAATTTTATTTGAACTTTTTGAACAGTTAGCTACGTTGTGGGAAAAAATGGGAAAATGACCATTACGTCCCGAACGTCTTTGTTTTATTGTTTTTTTGTTTTTAATTGTTTTCTACTTGATTTAATGTCCGATATTACCGTCTGTGATTTTATATGGACTTTTTGTGTGATTTGCTCCGAGGCAGGAAAATAATATTTTCCGAGCCGGGAGGAAAATCTTATTTTATTATTTAGAATTGGGGGATCTTACTCAACCCGATTCTAAATGAGACGATAAATAATCTTTTAATTTTTAAGATTTTACTTGTCAAATAAAATAATTTTATAATATTATAATATTATTTTATTAGTCAAGATAATAAAATGATGACAAAGTGGACCCGAAATATTTTGCGGGACCCACGTTTAGCTAATACGCTTAACTTAGTAGCTTAATTAAACATCATTAGTCGTAGAACTTTCCGAACAAGTGACTCACTAGTGACTAAGCTGATAATAAATGGACAGTGTGACTAGGCTTGTGAGTCACCCATGATCAACCAATAGGAGACAAGCTTGTTAAGCAAGCTTTGATCCTAACCTTTGATGCATCCAAGGGCTTGGATGAAGCCAAGCAAGATGCACACCTTGCATGCTCTTTGATGAGCTACGGCCAAGGGAGGAGAGAGGTCATTCTTCACTTTCCTTGCATGCAAAAATTCTCTCTTCTCTCTCATCAAAAACCCTAGCCACCATTCTTGTCTTTTCTCTTCACCATTCGGCCAAGCTTGCCCTTTGATCATCCAACCACCCAAAATTCAATCAAGCCAACTTTTCTAAACCTAAACACCATCCTAAGAACATCTCTAGTTGAGAGTTCTTGCAAATTCTTGCATTTGGAGCTTGGAAACCAACCTTGAAGATTTTACCTAGAAGGTGAAATCTCATGCTTTTCTTTTCTCTCTTCTTTTTCAAAGTTCTAAGCCATGATTTATCCATGGTTTAGGTTCTTTTTCATGGTTAGTAACTTGTAGATTTTCGTTTGAGATGCTAGGTATTTTGGTGGAGAAAACCGAACCCTAGGAGGAGTGAAAGCAAATCATTAGTCTTCATTTAAGGTAAGAGGAAGACTAATCTTATCATCCCTTGGTGGTGGTAAGAAGATGGAGTAATTTGTGGTGTTTGTAGAATCCATAAGGATTCGGTGGTGATGTGGTTATTATGTGTTTATTTGTTAATTTTTGTGTTTGTTAGTAGTTATATGGTATTTGTTAATAGCTTTCTTTATTTGGTGATTGTAATAATTTTGCATGTCTACAAGCTTTAAGTTGCATGTTTATAAGCTTTGATAATATTGCATGTGTTAGAATTGCATGATAAATTATAGAATTGCATGATAATGTATAGGATGTGAACAACATGTCAAGGAAAAGCATGTGTGTCCCAAAGAACACTTCCATGAGGCTTACGGCCATTAACAAAAATGGAGGACCAAAATGTTCTCTTGATTTTCTTAAAAGGTGATTTAATTAACCTAGGAGGATTAAGAAAGTTTCAAGTGGTTTAGGTCAAGAAAAATGAATTTGGAAATAAAATGGCATAACCTATATTTTCAGCCAACAAGTCTAATTTCAACATTTTGATTTCTAAAATTATTTTCTAAGGTATGATTTAATCAATGTAGACAATACAAGAGACTTAACATGTATTTAGAAGGTGAAAAATAATTTGGAAATCAAATGCAAAGTTTTTATCAAATTCGGCCAACATGCCAAATTAGACAATTCATGATTTCTAAAATTTATTCCAAGCTATTTTCAATCAAGAAGAATCAATACAAGTTAAAGTAAATTTTCTACAATGAGTTTTAAAGAAATAAAGTGGTTAGAACTAAGTTTAAGAGGTTAATGCTAATTATTTTTACTGTAAGGAGAAACACAGTAACTTTTGAAAATTTCTAACATATAGCTCATGCTGTATTTTGAAGCATGTTAGTAGTTTTCAAAAGGATTAATTACATGGTTTAAAAATTTAATAAACAGAATTTTTATGGTAAAATTAGGAAACCATTAATATAATTTTCTAAACAAAATACTGTCAATTTTTAGTAAAAACGGACAAATAAGGTAGAAAAGATGTCTAAAAGACAGTATACGGTATGAAAAATATTATACGTAGTTTAAAAGTATTATTTAGTATTTCTTTTATTTAAACAAAGTGATTTTTAAGAATTCGGTCAAGAAAATGATTTAAAAATCTTACGCGATTGAGAAAACGTATTAAAAATCCTACGCGATTTTGAAAACAGAAAAATATATTTACGCGATTTCAAAACGATTATAAAAACGACGAGATTTTGAAAACGCGATAAAATTTCTACGCGATTGACCGTTACTATATTTATCTTTCGCTGTCGGAAAAATGTGAACCCGTACAGGTTTTCTTTATACATATATTTGTTGCCAATGAGGGCAAGCTTTCGCTGTCGGGAAAATGAGAACCCGTACAGGCTTTCTATTTTCTGCCATTGAGGGCATATTATTATCTTGAGGGCATTTTCGTAATTTCATATATTTGGAATTATGTATTGTCTTTATGCCAATTTTTGGTGTTTTGGTTGACGAGACGAATCACATCGTGTTGTCGATGCGATAAACGTAGTGTGGTTCATTGTTCTAATGAACTTTGAGACTTTAGTGTACGGGATCCCACATGTGGACAGTTGGTAGCTCCGCTGGGCCGTGGTAAACCGATAGCACACTAATGGACTCGACACGCACTATATTTAATCGAGGTTTGTAAAGTCTAGTAGTACATTGCCTATAGTGCCACAACGGAAGACCGTGAACTATACTACGCCTGGATGGTGGATTCCCAGTGTCGTAGGCTATTGACGCAACGTGTGACAGCGTAATAGTTGGTTGGGCAGCCGTGGTACTAATAGATTCTACAAGTCATTCTCTCTGATATCTGTTTGTGTTTAACTCCATGGAGTAGGATTGTGTCTTAGTATATCTGGTTATATCTTGGATGATATTCCATTTTCTCTATTTATCTTTATCTGGATTTTCTCTATTTATCTTTATCTGGATTTTCTCTATTTATCTTTATCTGGTAATTATTATGATGGTCGTCTATTTCTTATATTATTCTATCCGTGATATTGTTTTATCTGTGTTTTTTTATCTCGTGTTATATCCGTGATGTTATGTAACGTTATGATATCTAAGTTTTACTCTATTTCATTATTATTACTGTTATAGCTTTTCGTATTGCATGAACTGTATAATTGTTATTTGTCGTCTTCTTGTTGGCCATGTTGGTGGTGATTTTAGATTGTCTTACCTCTTTATTGTATGTGTTTCCTGTATATTTACTTTATGCGGTAAAGAGTTTGAGGAAGAAGAAGAGGAACAGCCTCTTGAGGTCTTGTACCCGAGGAGAGGAAGATCAGCAAACCGACGACCGCTTTACGATCAAGAACCATCTGATCATCCATATCCATTGGATTGATTAGCTTTGGTATGGCGGTGCCCGGATTTTTGGGGTTCGTGACGCTGGAGTTTCACGGTGGATCTCTATCGTGGAACATTAGAGGAGATAGAGATTCGGTGACATATCTTGGACGGATGACGGTGACCCTACGCCATAGATTTGATGGAGAGCCGATCATGACTACGACAAAGTGTTTCTACACTTAGAGTTACCCTTATCCATTAGGCGCGTCATTTTGGTGGTATGACCACGGAGCCTAGTGAGATAAGTATCGTATCGACCGTGCGATCACGTTATCGCCGAGAGTCGAGGCATCCAGGATATTTGTCCCCTGATGATCATTTTCAGGTTGAGAGTGATCCTTCAGAGGAATAAATATGTTTGATGTTTTTTGGGCGCGTCTGCGTATGGATGTATATATTGACACTTTTACTGTTTTTATTTACTGTTTCTATTTAAATATTTGTAATTGTAGTTGTAAATTATTTGTATAACTTATAACATAGAACATATGTATATTATGAGCAATGTCGTTCTGTCTATTTTATGTTTTCCGCAATATTCTATTTTTAATAATCTGTCTATCAGGAACTACTTTATAACCCATATTATTATTTAACAAATGTTTTACAACTTGGGTAGATTTTATTTATTTATTTTTATTTTTCTTTATATGTATGGCATCCCCAAAGGGGTGTTACATTTTGAATGCTTATTTGCTTATGAGTTTGGCATAATGACTAACCTCGCTGAATTATTGCTGAATATCAAATTGATACTAAACTTAAATGAATATCATCAATGACTAACCTCTATGGATCCAAAATTGATGGATACCAAGGAAAGTACTTTGAATTGTGTTGTAGGGTGGCTATTAGCTTAAGAATGCATTGAAGTGAAATACAACTATGCTACTTGAGGTTGAGAAAATTTGAAATGGTCCAAGTTCTCTAAGAGTGATGAAGAGACAAACAAAAAAAAATGGCATGAAGAACCACAACATTTTCAAGGAACCTTGAGGCATGGAAATTGAAGTCACCTACAAAAACTCAAAGAGTACACTTTTAGTGATATCAATCTCTTATCCTTATTTATGCTTTAAATTAAATATCATATGATATTTGGAGAAGTGGAGAGTTGTGGTATGCCTTAACATGCCTTAAGTTGTGCTTTTCTAGCATTATGTCTTGAAAATGTATTTACATAGGCTAACATGCTATATATGTACACACTTATTTGGAATAATGGTAATATCTTTGTTCTTGAGCTTGTGACCAATTCTCTTTGTTCAAATATGAAAATTCACATGCTTATAAGTAGTTCCAATCCTTTCTCTTTGATGCTTAATTGTCCTATATACTTACTTGGAAATTGAAAAGTTAAATGTTATATATCTTCTTGTTTGAAAATGGTTGATATGTTCATATCTTGAAAACAAGAAGTAAATGATTCATCTTGTACTTTGAACTTGTCTTAATACCTTGAAAGTATTTTTTTACCTCCTATTTATCTTGAAAATTTGGAACTCATTGAATATGTGTTATAAATGTAGTACTATATTCATTTGCTTTGAAAAGTTTTATTAAATCTTGAGAGAATGTTTAAGAAAGTTTCCAAATAAATCTTTTGAAATATTCTATAGAGCCCATCTTGAAACTTCAAAAGATAAGCATTGTTCTTCAAAGCGTTTTATTTTCTCAAGGCTCTTGCTCAATGAGAAACAGAGAAGATGTACTTTCAGATGTTCTCTCAACTTGAGTTTGATCTCTCTCCAGGAATATGTGGTTTTAATATAAAACATCTCTACCCTGCTAAAATGCTTTTGAAAATGTAATGCGTTCTTATAAAATTCTTTTTGAAAAGGAGAGAAGTCTTAAAATGGTTTTTGATTGATAGATGAAGAATAAGTATCTTCTGCCTTGCTCTACTTTATGGTAATGTGTTTACAAGGTCTTGACATACATATTTCACTTTATTCATCTTGCGCTTCAATGAGGGGGAACCTAGCTCTTAAGTTATTTATATCTCTTGGCTTTACATCTTTATTTGATTACATAAAGTATTTTATTGATATCATATGCTAAATGTTGATGTACCAAAATGTGACAAGCATTACATGAATAATCTTTTATATCTTGAAAGCATACTTGTTTCATCTCTCTATTCTTGAATCATATGTACAATCAAATAAAGGGAGATAGTTATGTTTTGAATAAATTGAAGAGTTTTTTGTTTTGATGATCCTACTCTTTTTGGAAACTTGAGTTTTATGTATAGGGGGAGAGAAAATATGATCTTTCCTTCCTAAGCCTTTTTGTTGATGTCAAATAGGGGGAGTGAGGTTTGGAAAGAAAAATATGCTCTTGTGCCTAATGTTTGATATGCTTATATAAATATCTATTCTTCTATATTGATCAACATATTTTTCTTTGGTGATTTGTCTTCATCAAAAAAGGGGAGATTGTGGAAATAAGTTTTGATGATGACAAATACAAGACAAAAAGAATGATGTTTATGTTATATAGATGTACTATTAAATTATATTGGATCATGCATGATCATGTACTCCATCTTGTTATATTTCATATAAGAATCATGCATATTCTTTATAACATCTTTTATATAATATATCTAACAATATGTTATATGAGTTGTATTAAATTAATATTGGATTTGACTCTATTTAAATGAAAATGTGTAAAGTGTTCTTTGTTGCATCCTATATAGAGCATATCTATTAGTAATTAATAAATGTCTAATTTGGATGTGTCTGTGAAAATGTTATATGCATGTTAGACTAACTAGAGTTATACATTTACGAATCATGCATATAAAGATATTGAATTATGAATTTGGACTAACTATGTTTGTTTAAGTGAGCAATATTTTGTAGGATAGTCCAAGTACTAAGAGTAAGCATTGCAACAAGAAAGCAAAAGCTCTCAATTATGCTCAACTCAAGGAGAATGTGAATGCCTATTTCATGAAGGTTTTGATAACAATAAAGTCATGTCAAAGACCAAGTCCAAAGGAAGATTAAATGGTATAGCTTATAGGACTTAAGGTATTTATGTAAGAAGCCTTCTAGATATCTCAAATATATTTTCAAATCATTACAAATGGTTTTTACATGTTAAAATGTCCAACAAACTAGTTTTGAAAAACTAGTTATGGTGGTAGTTCAAAACTATGAAAAACAGTCAAGTTTGAGTTTTGAAAAACTGACCTTTGGTTACTCTTTTTATCATAACTTTCAAAATACTTTGAGTTTTGTTCTGAAACTTATTTCATTTGAAAATAGACTCAAAGATCTTTCCAATGAGTGGTCATTTGCTTTGAACGGATGAGAAATGAAGAAGTTATGACCATTTAAAATCAAATTTCAAAAGTAAAGTAGTTTATTCGAATAAGGGATGTGTTATTCGAATAAAACATCCTAGAAAATGTTCTAGAACATGTTTTTAAAGATTTATTCGAATAACTAAAGTCTTATTTGAATAGCAATTTCTAGAAAACACTTCCTAGTGTGCTATAAGTGGATTTATTCGAATAACAAATGTGTTATTCGAATAACACGACCCAGAAAACACGCAACGACTAGTTTCTATGCATTTAATGTTGCCATTTAATAAACTCAACGACTCCTTTGATCTAAAACACTATAAATACATATCTTGGGTCATCTTTAATGGCTAACCAACAACTTGAAACATATTTCTATTGCACTAATCCAAGAATCAATTTTTCGATTCATTTGTGCTCTGTTTTTTGTAAATATTTGAGATATTCTTGAAGAGCATTATAGGGCTTCAACTTGTGTAATCTACTCTTGTGAGAATTTATCATTCAATCTCCATTTGATTTTCTATAAAGAGGGTGAGGTATCCTTCAAAGGTTGTAAAGGATGAGGTATCCATGTTTTGAGGCTCAAATACAAAGGGTGAGGTATCCCAAGGTATGTTGAGTGCTTTAGTTTGTAAAGGTTTCAAGTACCTGTTCAACCTTGAAGTGATAGTGAAAAATCTCGAGTGATTTACTTGAGGACTGGACGTAGGCCATAAGTGGTTGATGGTTGAACTAGGATAAATACTGTGTTTGCTTCTCTCAACTCTATCTCATTTACATTTGTGCTTTAATTATATATGCTTGAGTTGAATTTGATATCTAGTTTATTTGCTTGATTTATCTCATAACCCAAGTTGTATTTAAGTAATCTACAGTAGTTGTATCTTTGTTAAACTTATTCCGCATCATGTGTTGATTAAAAATATCAAAATGCATAATTTCTCAAAGTTGCATTAAAATTTGTCATCACCCAATTCACCTCACCTCTTGGGTGATGGTTGTCATGACTAACAGCTTATAGACTTTTGCATTCTTGATCATCATTGGAAAGTGAGTCTTTTAGAGTTTTTAACTTTTAAGTTTGTGTTGTTGTTCCTTATTCCCTATGTTGAATTTCTAGTTTTTCCCGAGAGTGCAAAAGGTAAGTGTAGCAAAATTTGATAAACATAATTTTCATATATTAGTTAACCATCATATTTAGTCAATTAGATATCTTATATGCTTAATTGATTGGTTTTGACCATATTTTATAAGTTTGGGTTCAAATTGAGCTTAATTATATTTTTTAGTATTATTGGGAATTTTACATTGTTTATGTATTTTGGGCATAACTTGAGTTCTAGACATCTAAAAATTATAAATTTTATCTTGTAAGAAATTTGAGATAGAGCTCTACAACTTTGATAAAGAGATCGAAGGCTGAATTGGATGTCTAGTGGTCAGATTGGGCCACGAAGTCAGAACAAATATGTTATTACAGGAACTTAGATGATGTATAAAGATTGAGTCATAATTTGGGATATAAGTGTCATTTGGAGCTGAAATCGGTGTCATTTGAAAGATGAGACATAGATCTTCAATTATTATGAGACCACTTATCAAAACAATGATGGTTTGATGGTGTTTTAACTCTTTGAAGTAGGCTAACAGGCTCAAAGAGCTGTTAAGAATATTTTAGGCATAACTCTATCATCATAAGCCTAAATTATGTGAATTATGTGTCTAATTAAAGTTAAGAGGAAGAGGCTTAACCCTAAGCTGAGAAAAAATTTGAATTTTTAATTTTAGAGATAATTATTTAAGTAGTAGCAGCAACCACGAAACTCAACCTTAATTTTTTCATAGCCGTTGTTGCTTACACTTTCTCTCTTCATCTTTCTTATCCTTTCTCTCTAGTTTTTTTTTTCTGTTTTTCCCTTCCATCCATAGACCGTTAGACCATTTTAAATTAATCATAGGGATTGACAATCTTGATGTTTAATTATGAGATCTTATTTTGATTGTTTTACATTAAATTGCTAATCAAGTTTATTTTTTACTTATTGATCAAGTTTATTTGTTTCTTGTTAATCAAGTTCTTCTTTGATTGTTAAATATGAATTGAGTTGTTTAATTTGATTTGGATGTTGATGTAATAATTGTATAATTACCACATGTTTAATGACGATTACAGAGACTAAACAATGCATCAAAGACTTATTGGATATTGTTTGTTAAGCTTGGTTGAATTATGAGTTTTAAATTAATTTAAAATTAGATGGGTGCTTAATTTGTTTAACCTTGATTAATTAAATTTTGGATGCGTATCTGTAGAGAATTCATGGATCATCTTAAGGCTTCTTGATGTGATCTAAGACAAAAAATCTGATTAGCAATTGAATGGATTCATAGTGATCAATGATGATTAAATTCAAGATTAGTTAATTTTCTTTGATTGGTTGTTTACTTAACTTTGTTTATAATTTTTAATTACTTTCTGTTAATGAATTTTATAACCCTTTTTTTCTCCCCTGTTAATCTCTTAATTTGATTGCTTGATTGAAGTGATCCAAGGACTCGACCCAATTATACCTTATACTACAAATATTTTGGTGAATCGGTTTATAAATTGATTTAAGTTAATAGTCTCAACAGCTATTACATTGTTGTTGCAGGGGTACGGTGGTTATCTTTTGCTTTACTCATATGGTGTAGGGATTGAGGAATGATGCGTTTAAAGGTTGGTTCGGTATATTTGGTCTTGGGGAATGTGGAATGGAGGTTGACAATGGAGGTTTCTAGCTTCATAATGTTCATGATTTTGTTGAAATTGGTTGAATTTCTGTTAATGGTTGAGATTATGGGGAGGTTTCTATTTTGGGGGTTGAGTTTGAGTGGAGTTTGATGTTCTTGATTGAGTGAAGGGGTACAATGATGTTGAGTATTCTGATTTTTCAGAGATGATTTTGATGTGCTGAAGTGTGGTTTGAAAGAGTAGATGATAGGTTTCTCCTTTGAGGTTTGTGACGTAGGTGGTTCACATGGTGGCTTAGGAAATTTGGGATGATGACTATGATTTTGGGTTTGGGTTTGTATGATCTGTTTGTGGAACCCTAAAACCTTCAACCTGGGTTTTCTGAAGTATGAGAAATAACTAATGTTGCATTTCCACCACAATAGCATTGGACAAGTGTGCTTAAGCTTCTATATGTAAAAATCCTAGTTCCTAAATTTGGTGAAGAAAATAGAGATGCGTGCAATTTTAAATAGGTTAAAACCTTATTTTTGTCCCAAAAGTTTGACTAAAATTTCAATTTAATCTCAAATGGACATGTAGGAGCCACGTCAACAGTTACCGCTAGTAAAATGTATGGCATTAGAGAAAATGACTATATGGAAACAATTTAGTGACGTTTAAGACATAATTGAAACAATAAAAAAAATCCTTTGGAACTAAACTGAAACTTTGCTCAAGGACAAAAATAGAGCTTTAGCCTTTTTATATTTTCTTTAATCCTCCGCGTTATTCATTAACCTCATATCGTCAATTTACTTTAAGCCTTATTGTAAGCTCACGTTCTCAGTTTTCTCACTTTCTCTCAACTCTCTCAAAGTCTGTGCCATTTTTCTTAAGTTGGTATTAGAAAACTCCCATGATACTCACCTTGAAGAGCTTTTTTCTACTACTCATTATAAGTTTTTATTGTAAATTTTTCCATTACTCTCCTCACTTTTCTCTCGTCCATCTAATATATATTTTTCCTTTCTTTATTGAGAAAGTTAGCTTTCTTTCACCATTTACTCCCATGATACTCACCTCGAAGAGCTTTTTTCTACTACTCATTGTAAGTTTTTATTGTAAATTTTTCCATTACTCTCCTCACTTTTCTCTCCTCCATCTAATATTTATTTTTCCTTTCTTTATTGAGAAAGTTAGCTTTCTTTCTACCATTTTTCTCTATCTACTCCACTTTTTTGTTTTAGCATTTCTCAATCACCACCAATTACAACTTGCTACATCATTGGTAGCTCCATCATGGCTCAATCTCTAGTGTCCTCACAACTTAGTCTTTGTTAGATTTTTAGGCATGACATGGCATAATTTGGGCTATTTGGCATTAAGGCTGGAACCATTTGACCAGAAGGTTAACCTGTTGGTCTTCTCCCATCCAAGGTATATAAATCATTTATCTTTCTCATATCCCACCAATGTGGGACTTCTTCCCACTACACATCTTTCACACACATACTCATATGTGTTCTTATTCCAATAGTCTTCGACTAAGTTTTTAGTGGCCACTCACAGAGGTCTTCAGCATCTTCTTCACATTTTCGCATCTCTTGGTTCATCATATCTTAGTCTCCATCTCGCATTATCTTATTGGTGTTGTTGTCATTGTTCCTACATCTAGGTCACAAGTTATCACATCATTTCCAATGTCATTACGTATTTTCAACAACGTCTGTGATGGTGGTGGAGGCTCATGTCTAGTGATGGTTTTCTATTCAACGATAGCTTGAGCTTAGGTACTTGAGTTTTGTTCTCTCACAAATTTCATTCAGCACGGTTCCATTCATAGATTTGGGTAATTTATTGGAAGTAGTTTCTTAATGATCTTGTTCAATTTTGCTCATTGGAAAAGTTTTTTTTCGTTTGAGAGGTTTAATCTAGTTTCTGTCAATTTCTTTGACTTGCTGAAAGAAAGATTTTGCCTTTTTTTTATATATCCATTTGTGGTATTTTTAGACCTAGGTTTAGTTAGGATTTAATTTGGTTCAGTATCTTACTTGGTTTTGTGATTCGATTTGGTGATCATTTTTCCCACATTTGGGATTGTTGGCTATCATGGTCATTGATTAGCATGACTTGTGATCTAGTTTATTTAGCATCATGTTATGGTACAGTTTGGATGACTTACAGAGTTGTGATTTACAAGTGATTGATGGCCGGTGATAATACTAATAATAACTTTGAAGAATTTGCTCAATTTTCATATTTCCTTTTTGTTGTTTTCTGATAATGATTCCAACATGGCTTGTTCCATTTGGAGATTTGTTAAGTGTATGATATTTTATTTGTATTATTAATCTCAAGCTGAGAATGCATACATTCTCTAGTTTGCAGGAGTTATTACCAATATATTTAGTTTTGGTTAGCTTAGCTAGGGATTAGTTTATTAGTTTAATGAGTCAAAAGGTAAATTACTAATTTGTTACTTTCTCTTCTATATACTCATGTATATAAGCCACATCATTAACTTTGTACACTCAATTTTCTCATTAATCTAATTTATAGTTTTCTCTCTCACTTTCTTTCAATCTTTTCTCTGACTCTTTACTATCTCAACATAATATGTTATTAGTATAGTTAGCTTTGGTTAGCTTGGTCAAAAATTAGTTAGATTACTTTATTGAATCAGCAAATTAATTTCTATTTAATCATTTTTCTCTTACATGCTCATGTATATAAACCACATCATTTTATTTTATTTTTCTACATATAAACCACATCATTAACTTTGTATCATACACTTTCCTTCCAATACATATTCACTTTCTTGGTTTTCTTACTTTCTCTTTAAATCTCAACCTAGCTGCTATGTTTCTCAGCATACTCAAAATAGATTAGTTTGTGTTTAAATTATCTTATTATTTATATTTAAAATACTTTATAATCAAAAGGGGGAGTTTTTGAAAAAGAAGTGATTATTTTCCCTAGAATAATATTTTGCAAACATGCTAGTCAAAAAAAGGTAAAAGTACAACATATATCATTTCATCGCGATAGCCATGTTAAAAAGGTTGACACGTTACAAAAAGTAGACACAAATTTTATTTGGAAATATTACATTTTTAAAAGGAATAAGTGTGAAGTGGCTGCAAACTACTAGAGTTTGGCAGCTACCTATATAAAACCAAAGTGATGACAACTTTGAGAAAGTGTTAGATATATTTATAAAGATTTGAGGCACTGTTTAAGAAACCTAAAATAAAAAAATTTAAATAAAATTAAAGCATTCAATATATTATTCTTTTTTATTTAAATTTTTCTATTTGGATTTCCTTAATAAGTACTTTAAGGGAACTTATTACTAGAACCTTTTTTGTTTTTACTAGAACTATTACTAAGTTTTTATAGTCGTGTTTAGTTCACAGTTTTTATAGTCGTGTTTAGTTCACTTTTTTTAAATTTTTTGACTAATTTTTTTTTGGGTGAACACTAAATTTAAGATCTTTATTATAATTAAATAAGATAATATTGATAAATAAGGTAGTAGTGCCATTTTAAGTTTTATTTTATTAAGAGATTTTAATTTTAATTTAAATAATTTTGTTTGAAAGAGATGATAATGTCTTAGAAACGCGTAGTGTCCAAATTTTTTTGGAATTATATAATATAACGGCATAAATTAGTGTCTTGAATAAGAGAATGTATCATGCTAGAAAAATTCCAAGATCTCTACGTTCTTAAAGTTGTAGTTGTATAATCCAGATCAATGATCGGCAATAATTTTGCTGGTTTGATAGATGGTTCAACAGATTTTTTTTTTTTTTTTAGGGTGGGAGGGGGGCGTTGATCAAATAAAAATCGTATAAGAACAAAAAAACACAGAATAAACCTCTTAATTTTAATAGAGTACAACTAAATATAAATATTTAAATTAAGGGTATAATATTACAACAAATATCAAATGATTCAAATCTTACTGTTTAATTTGACACAGTTTTGTTTTTTTTTTTAAATATTTATTGGTTTAATACTATATGATTTCTTGGTTTTTATTTACTTTTTCAAATTTAATTGTGTTTGTCCCAAAAATAGTTAGAGATTTCAACAAAATTGGTTAATTGGAAAATCCGGTTACAAATTTTTCATCTAATTTATATAACTATATTTTGATCTTTCACCAGATATCTCTATGCACATTACTCAAGACTAATCCCACAAGCATGACCATGACCATAACTGGTTATCAACCAAGAGACCCCATTGAAGCGCAGCTTACTTACTACCAAGTTGATTTATACAACTATATTTAAACCTACGCATGGTTTGCCAATGTGGTATTCCTCATATGTTAAACATCGACTATCATTTCATAATCCGAATTTTAACTCCAGTATATAGGGTAATTCTAGCTCCCTTACTTGTTTCTCCCTTCTTCATCCGTTACACTTTTTTTTTTCCTAGATAGTTGATTTAACCTTACTGATTTCAACATCTTTAGTATTTATAGAATAAAAATTATCTTACATTTTTAAAAAGAGTGTAAGTATTATTTATATTTTTTTAAAAGATGTAATTGAGTGAAAAAAATAATAAAAAAATATATATAATAAATAATATTAAATAAAATATAAAAAAATATATACACTATTTAATATAAGAATATAAGAATTGTTACTTATATATTCACTTACAAAAAATTTTTACCGAATAAATTAGGTGTCACTTTCTGTTACACCAACAATTTATAATAATTATAAAAGTTCTATGCATTATTTAGTTTTTATAACACAAAAAATAAGGAATTGAATTTCATGATAAATGTTCTCGCTTGCTCCAAGGAGTGGTCTGTTGTGGAGTTAGTAATGCCAAAAAGCTTTACGTCGGTCTGTTATAATTACGAATGTAAATGAAGAAAGTTATTTGTAAATTATTTCAGTTTCGCTTGTTAAATGTTAAATAAAATTTATTTATTTAATTAATTAGATAAATAAATTTAAATTTAAATTTAAATTTAATTATATAAATAAATCAAATTCAAATTTTATAAGTTTGATATTAAAAGTTTGTAATAACTTATATGTATGTATATATATTTAATGACAAAATAAATTTGTAATTTTAAATAAAAAAATATAAATAATAATAATAATTTATATATTACTATTACTTAATAAATTGTAATTCTATATACAGAATCATAATTTTATTTATAACTATTTATCACTTACTCCTAACTTCAATTTTTAAAAAGTATTTTACTCTCTTGTTATTTTTACATCATCTTTTAGGGAGTATATATTATCACTCTTATTTGTCTATTATCACTCTTCTTTAACTAAGTTTTTTAAAGTTTTTTTTTTTTAAATGTCCTTTATTAATTAGTTGAGCCAAAAACTAGTAGTCTATTCCACTCTTATACTTATCCAAATTTTTTTATCCATAATTATAATAGTCCATTTAAACTTTTTTTTGCATTATTAGATTTTTTGGAGGTTTTTTTTTTTAATTGACAGTTGCTTTCTTTTACATAAATATAACTCTTCACGCTTTTTTTTTAGGAGCCGGGGGGGGGGACTGACTGTGGACTTGGTGCGTTTTATTTTTTTCCTAATATATCTTAAATGTTTTTCCCATCTCAAGTCGATTTAGTAGTTGAACATGAAAAGAAAATTGTTCTATAAATTTTATTTTATTTATTTTATGATCCAAATATATATTCTGTCTATAATCATTTTGTTTTGCCTTTGTGAAGCTTTTAAAGGACAATAACAAAAAAAAATAAAGGAAGAATGTTAAAATTCCACAATCATTTAAAAAAAGTCAAAAAATTGTTAAAATTATAGCAAGTTTATGTGAAAGAAAGCAACATCAATTAACAAATATATCAAAAATCCATTAATAAAAATATTTAAAATTAATTATTATAATTGTTTAAAAGTGATAATAAAATATTATTTCATTCAACTATTTAATTTAATAAAGGGTATTATAGGGAAATAGAGTAAAAAAAGTAGTTGATAAGGAGTAACAACAGATAAATAAGAGTGGCGTATAAGATGTCTACTAAAGAGAGATTTAATAAAGAGAAATAAAATAATCATATTATAAACTAGTTAAATAGGCTAAATTCAAATTTTATATTTTTCATTAAACTTATTCTAAATTTTAAAATTGGCTTACCTGAATAAATGAGTTAAGATTTAATAATATATTTTTTTCACAGTCTAAATTTAAATTTTAAGTATTCAATTTGACTTAATTTATTTACACTCTTAATTATAATAACAATTAAAATATTTATAAAAACATTTCAACGCGTAAGTTAATAATTATAAAATGAAAAGTTCAGTGTACTAGAGATGAGCATACTTGGGACAACCCTATTGAGATGCTTAAATAAAAAGGGTAGGTGTACTTGCCTACAAGAATCTCACATGATTGAGGGCAATGCTACACAACAGGTGGATTATCGATTTGAAGTGGCGGCTTATGATAGTCTAGTGTATCTTGAACATTACTTGATCATGTGGGGCTTAGTGTATTTGGATGAAGGATTTTGAGAAGGAAAAATATTTTTTAGAAGAATTTAAAATCCCTAATGATGAAATGCTTTGTTTGAATTCTTAACAGATGCATTTTAAAAATTCTAGAATATTTTAATAGGGTATTTTATGACTCAAATTAAAAAATTTCAAATACTACCTATATAAGAGGAATTTCTAAAATCTCTCACTCTCTTGGTTGAGCACAGGACACAGCAGACAACGATGAACGAGCTCAGGCGGCGAAGCACGCAGTGAAGTATGGCGCTTTGGCGCGCAACAATTACGAACCCCATATCAGATCAAACCCATTTCCACCAATAGTCAAACCTATTTCCACTACCAGCCACCACGTGCTACACTCCCATGGAAGTTGCCACCCTCAACCAAGTCGTAACAACCACCAAATCGCGACCTCAGCCAAGAAATCATCTCTGTCGTCCCAAATCTACGTGCTCTACCACCATCGTACTAACTTGTCGCCATTTGAGCTTCATCGCAACCCAGAATGGAATGCTGCCGCGTGCATTCATCTCTGTTTAGTGTACAACTCGCGTCCTTCACACCTCAAGCCACCATGTCTTCCACCATAACCCTATGAACCACCATTAAACTTAGTCCCAAAACCTCCATAAACCAAACCCAGACCAACTCAGTCTTAGATCCTACCATGAATTGCTGTCGATCACCCCCATTTCTGCCGCCAATAACAACGCGTAGATCACCTCCATTCTGCAAAACCCATGTCCTCCTTATGTGCTCCGCCTTCATATCGTGCCATTGGTTCTCTACTAGCAGTCTACAGCAGCAATAGTGCTTGAAAGAAATTTTGGAATTTTACAAGTAATAATTATCCAAACTAAGAATTTTGAAAATAATAGGAATTAGATTGATGCAATTCAATTACTTTGCATTTAAAATTCAGTAAAATTTAAGAATACTCCATCCAAAGACAAGGGAATTCTGACTAAGGATGTCAATTTTTGGGTTTGGATAAACCTTCAGATCCGTCCCTGCTCCAGACAAAGTTCACTAACATAGCGCTCCAATCCGAACCCGATCCAACCCATACAGTTTTCGATCAGGTCAAACCCGATTTAATCATTCTTCTTTTTTTCCCCAATAGCAGCCTCTTCAATCCCTATGAAGAAACATGGTAGTGATGGATGACTATGCCGGCAACCAAGTGCTGAAGGAGCACCCACCGTCGGAGGATGGCCTGAGGAACTAGCCGTTGGTGACTACTCCATCGTAGCGATCGTCGTCTATGGCGGCGCTCAGGTGAGATATATGGACTTCACAAATTTCTCACTCGCTCAGATGATTGACCCTCACCTCACCATGATTCCACCACCACCTCTAGTAGCGCTACCGCATCAACCATCAAAACCACAAGAACCACCTTCATCGTTGCCACCGCTACCATTGCTCACACTATACGAACAGAGTTCGAACAAAATAGATTTGACTAACTCTCGAAAACTACCAATGATTCACTCGACAAAACAAGATTACAGGAAAGAACAAGAATACTCTCTTTTCCGCCATCGTCATTGCCGCCCACATACATAGTGAAGTTTTAGATCTGGAAGATTTGTTTTGCAACAATAGATCTGGAAGACACCTCATGATGGTGGTGGTGTTGTTACAATAGATCTGGAAGATTCGTTTTGCAATAGCAGTGGTGGCGGCGGCATTGTTGACCCTCACGATGCCTACTGGTTACGCCACCGCCTTCTTCCCGGTCTCATCATCATCGCCATTGTCGCCATCTCGGTCACGTGACGCCACCTCGTTCTGATGAACACACGATTGGAGCAAAGGAGAATGAAATAAGAAAATGGAAGCAACCGGGTCCGTTTGGAAACCCACAAATCCAATAGGGTTTTTAAAACCCGATCCAAAATTATGTGGATATCCAAAGCAACTAGATCCATTGGATCAAGTTTTGGTGGATTGGGTTGGATACTCCATCCATTACAATCTCTGATACTTCTTACTTATTAGGTATAGCAGTTTCTAAGTCGATTGAGTTGGGTTTCGTGCCTTCAGGTCCGTGATGAGGCATTGGGCTTAGGCCCATTAAGATAATATCAGTTACTAGTAAAGAGAAATGAAAAGAAGGAGAATGGAGAGGAAAACTAACTACGATAAAGACAAAAAGGTACTAACTATGCCATCTTATTACGAAAGTCGGGTTCATATATCACTTCCATTTAGGATGATTAGAATGTAAATATATAGTTTGGGTTGTGTTCCGAATATTGATCAAGACTTAGGTCGATATTGCTTGATAAGTAAGAAGGGGATTTGCTAGAGACTTTCAGACAAGACAACAATAAGGTTAAGGACAACTAGACAGGTCAATAGAATGACTACAAAGTATAGTCAGTATTAGTGTTTTGGTGAAGATTGAACATGTTTGTCTCGACTGCCTTGCCAACTTATACAGATGATTTGGGTTCTGACTCCTCGGATATCTGTCGTTCAAGCCATTTAGAACTCGGGGGTGTTAGGATTCTCTATGCTCGGTTATTAAAGTGTGCAACTATTCTCAACCAATGGTCATGATGACGTCAGTCAACTAATGACCGTTGGAGAATCGTACTGAGCACGTGCTTTGCGGTCCCTATTCGAGCACCAACTAATCAAATCCTACTAGCATAACCTCAGTCGGGCTAAACTGAGTTCTTCTGGACCTATTGTTCGAGAATGGGCCTCCCCAACAGACTACTGGCCAACTAGTATAAGCTTATGACAAATTTATGTCATAAGCCTAGGACGGTCCACAACCCCTCAACTTGGTCATCTGTGAAGATAGGCTGAGCTTAAAAGCGGACGGATGATAACTGAGCTGATATGGTCCACTACCCCTCAGCTTGACCATCTATGAAGATGAGTCGAGCTTAAAAGAGGACGAATGATAACCAAGTTGGTACAGTCCACTTCCCTTCAGCTTGGCCATCTATGAAGATGAGTCGAGCTTAAAAGTAGACGAATGATAACTAAATTGGTATAGTCCACAGCCTCTCAACTTGGTTATTTATAGGGATAGGCCAAGTATATACAATTATTGGGTCATCCTGGCCCAAATTCCATGCATTATGTGAAGGCTGAGAGTTTAAATAAATGTTTCGTACTTCAATGCATTGGAGGTTGCGCTGTGTGAGCCAAGTGTTATACATTCACTAGTTCAGGTCACATCAATTAATTCACCCATATTTTGGAAGCATCGTAACCATTGAATATTGATTTTCATATTTCCTTCGTTAGATAGATCTAATGGCCAAAACATGATGACTATTCTTTTTCCTGCATAAGCTTCCAGCGGTTTTTCTTTATTTAAAAACTCACTTAATCCCTTACTTCATTCAATTCATCTGAGAAACTTCTCATCTTACTTCCTCCTCCTTCAAAAAGGGATCCATTACTTTCTTACAAGTTCACCATTCTTCCTCCCGTCTTAGACCAGCGATTTCCTACACGTCATTTGCTCACCAGGTAACTTCCTAGCCCCTCCATTCTCAAACTTCTTTTTATTTAACTTGGGGAAAACTTGGGTGTGGAGGTTGTTGAAAACTACGAAGGAAGCAGTGAGAGTGGTGAATCCCTGGAGATTCTGGGAGAATCTTTGCCGCTAATACCAAAACCTTGTCACCAAGATGATGGTGACTCCCTGAAAAACCAACATGGGGAGAATCTAAACATGAGTCCGTTCGACCGAAATATTAGAAATCAGTCGTCTGACCTTAACTCGAAGGACCTATATGGTTAGGTTCATCTCAATATGAAGAAGTACTGCTCGGCCTACACGTCGGCCTAGAGTATAGCCTCACTCCGACCATAAATAGTGATGGCGTCTAATGGAAATGAAACCAGGTTCGTTTGCCGATGGTGCCGACCTGAAGAAAAGATCTATATGAATCCTGGCCCGGGCGATGATCTAGGTTGGCTTTATGTGTACGATACCTTTTTTATTCGACTTGGGTTACGACTCCCCTTTTCCAATTTTCAAAGTGAGGTTTTATCCAAACTAAATGTCGCTCCGACCCAGCTCTATCCTAACAGTTGGGCATTTGTTCGGGCTTTTGAAGTTCTAGTGAGATACCTCAGATTGAACTCAAGTATAGACGTATTCTTTTCATTTTTTCAATATAAAGGAGTCGGAAAGGGTGGTTGGGTATTGCTCCACGGACACTCGTGAAAGAGACTTTTCTCGGCCTTTGATACTTCATATAAAAATTTCAAACCAATGTTTTTCGTGTGAGTTCAGCCTCGACCGATCTAGCATTTTTCCTTGATTCTTATGAGGTTAAAAAGTATCCTTTGTATTGGTATAGCAACCCGGTCTCCTTATGGGGTGTAGAATACTGAAGTTTATCCTTATCCGACCGAGCTCTGGTTGATGTGTTAGAGAAATATCCAGTTCTGGACATTGGTTCTTTAGAAAAGTTAGGCCATAACCCGACCAAGCTTTCCAAACTTTTTTGTAAGTATTTCTAGTTTTTAAATTTGTTAGCTAACTTTGAATTATAAGTATTAACGATCTTTTTTTTTTAATTGTAGAAATAATGGCTCCTCGACTTAATGCCTGGGAAGTACAAAAATGCTTGAAGAAATTAAGAGAAAAAAGACAACCATACTGACTTCAACCAACCAGGCAGTGCTTCGTTCAAAACCAATTCAACCAGCGGTTGAGCCGGATTCTTCGAAAACCAAGTCATATTTTGAGGTGAAGAAATGCTCGAGAAATTATTTCAAAGTCGTTGATTGTGTAAAGATGACGTCAGGTCCTTCGATCGGAGGCTCTTGACCAGTAGGTGAGGGTTCTTCCTCCCAAAACTCATATTTCCCGAGCTGCTTTTGATGCTCTTAGTGGTTTTGACATTGTGTGTAGATATTCCATCACTTTGGTCATCCAACTTTCCTTTCGAGTTGCTGGTAGATGGTCAAATTGCACTTTCTACTGACAAAGATCGTAAAGACAAGGTCGGCGGAGTCAGTCTATGTCGATGGGCAGAGGTGCAACTTCTTTGAACTATCAATGTTATTCGATCAGCTAAATTGGAGTTAGAAGATTCTAAGAAGTAGATCTCCTCTTACAATCGTTTTTATCAATTAGAGTTAGAAAAATTTGCAAATGCACATTCGATCGAAGTTTCAGAGCTAAAAAAAGAGAATGAGAAAGCTTGCCAAGTTGAAAGTCTGGAATCATCCTTGGAACTGTTGGAAAAAGAAAAAAAAGAAAATCGAAGAAGACTTGCTCGCAATGAAGAAGGATAAAGAAAAGACTGACCAAGAACTCAGACATGCCCTTGACAGTAAGACAACATTGCTTGTCGAGTTGGAGATTGTAAAGGGTGAAGTGGTCGAACAGAGAATAGCTGGTTATGAGATTGGTCTGAAGCATTCCAAATTTCTAAACCCTGAAGGTGTGTTTGATGATCGCTTTGGAGAACTTGGAGTCAGCAAAGAAATAATTGATGGCCGAATTGTTGATCCTCCCGAAAAAGATGATGAAGATGATGCGACAGCCGAGGATCAGCATGAAGAATGAAGATTTTATTTGATTTGATGTATGCAAACTTGTATTTTTGTGACTCTATTCAAATACGAAACTATGCTTATGTTTTTGCATTTCTGACTTACTTGTAAGCCTTTTTTTTTACCAAATCGATTTCGCAGTTTTGAGCAGGTCTTAAAAAAACTAATTCTTTTTTGCATTTTGCCAAGGTCTTTTTTCTTGAAATGGTAGTTATGACGTTGAATTACATAAACTAATCTTTTTTGAATTTTGTCAAACTTCTCTAACTCGTAATAAGAAAACATGACCTTAGAATTTTATTGAGTTTATCTTCGAAAGAATCATAGTGTAACCATAACCTCAGAATTTTATCGAGTTTATCTTCGAAAGGAATCACGGCATAGCCATGACCTTGGAACTCTACTGAGTTTGTCTTCGAAAGAAATCATGGCTTAACCATGGCTTCAGAATTCTACTAAGTTTGTCTTCGAAAGAAATCATGGTGTAACTATGACCTCGGAATTCTACCTAGTTTGTCTTCGAAAGAATCATGGTGTAACCATGACCTCTAAAATTTATCAAGTTTATCTTCGAAAGAAATCATGGCGTAGCTATGACCTCAAAATTTTACCGAGTTTATCTTCAAAAGGAATCACGGTGTAGCCATAACCTCAGAACTCTGCCGAGTTTGTCTTTGAAAGAAACCATAGCGTAACCATGACCTCGAAATTCTACCGAGTTTGTCTTTGAAAGAAATCATGGAATCATGGCGTAACCATGACCTCAAAATTCTACCAAGTTTGTCTTCGAAAGAAATCATGGCGTAACTATAACCTCAGAATTCTACCGAGTTTGTCTTCGAAAGAATCAAGGCGTAGCCATGACCTCAGAATTCTTCCAAGTTTGGAAAGAACCACCCTGAAATTTTCTTATCAATATTTTATCTTAGAGAATGATGGAAATAATAAAAAAGGATTCAGGTCGTGCCTCATTAAAACCTCTCAGGAAAAACCCAATGGGAAAAAATCCTAGTGAGGAAAAAGGGTACATCATCCTTATCCTCATACATACAATTCATAAAAAAAATGAACTGCAAAATACATTTAAAGTCATAACAAACTTAGCTAAAATATTTTCGAAGAGAGGTCGAGTTCGATGTTCTAGGGAGTATCTTTCCATCCAGATTGCCGATCTTGTAGGCCCTGTCTCTAATATCTTTCAAGATTCGGAAAGGTCCTTCCCAATTCGCTGTTAATTCTCCCTCGCCGAGTGGTTTTATAGAATCTTTAACTTTTCTCAATACCAGATCTCTTACTTTATATTTCCTCGATCGGACTTTTTTGTTGTATTTTATAACAGCCCTAACTTTGGCAGGCTCTTCCTTGACATAGATTATTTCTCTTTCTTCTTCCAGTAAGTCGAGATCTGTCTTCCTTATTTCATCGTTGATTTCCTCATTAAAAGCTAACCTCCGAAAGCTCGGCTCACCGACCTCTACCGGAATCATTGCGTTGGCTCTGTAAGTAAGTCGGAATGGTGTTTCAGAGCAGAAGATTGTGGTGTAGTGTGGTAAACCAAAAGAACAGTCGGGCAACTCTTTTGGCCAAAGACCTTTAGCCTGATCCAGCCTTCTTGTTGCTTCAACCAGACTGTTTGTCTAGGGGTGCTCGATCAAGGTGAACACTTGCTTTATTCCATTTTTTAAACAAAACTCTCTGAACTTCTTGTCAGCAAATTAAGTTCCCTTATCCGAGACAATTAAAAAAGGTAAGCCAAAATGATAGATAATATTTTTTCATGCAAACCTTTTCACTTTTTCTGAGGTAATGCTGGCAAGAGGTTCAGCCTCGATCTATTTAGTGAAATAATCAATTGCAACAACGACATACCTCAATTGTCTGACTTCCAGATAAAAAGGTCCCAATAAGTCAATTCCCTATCTATAGAAAAGTCATGGTGTTTCCAAGCTATGAATCTCTTCAGGCGGAGCTTTATATAGATTTGTAAATTTTTGACATTTATCACACCATTGGACATATTTTAAACAATTAGTTTTCATTGTTGGCCAATAAAGTCCAGTCCTTAACATTTTACCTGCCAAAGATCGACCACCGATGTGATTGTTGCAGACTCCTTCATGGACTTCCTCCATGATTGACCTAGTCCGACTTTGATCAACGCATTTCAAGAGAGGAAGAGAAAATCCTCTTTTAAAAAGTTCATCTCTGATCAAAGTATATTAACTAGTGGACTTCCGCAATTTCTTTGCTTTATTATCTTTGGTTAAAAGCTCACCATCTTGCAAGTACTTGACGATTGGACTCATCCAAGAATTTAGATCTCTATTGACGACAAAGATCTCTTTCATTTCTATACTTGGTCGGTCCATGATCTCTTGAATGACAGATTGGTTGTTGCCCGGCCCCTTGGTACTAGCCAACTTTGAAAGTAGGTCAGCACGAATATTCTGATCTCTGGGTGTAACGCTCCTTTTTTTTTTGGAAAGGGACAGTCACTCCAAAATAAAACGAAAACTCAAAAGATAATGCTAAGACCCGGTTCGTTTACATATAGATAATAACTTGTTCAATTATAAGCATATAATAATTTGGTGATTCTTTTTTTTTTGGGTAAGCGGAACAAAACATAAATATAGCAGAAATTTACACGAAGAATTAAACCATACATTTATACAAAGATACAAGTCATAGTGTTTAGATACATTAACAGATTTAGCCAAAAGAAAATAGAAGCTTTATATTCCCAAAAGGATATACATATTACAGCCCACCAAAAAGACAAAACATCAGGCCCTCAAAGTGATGTACAGACAGCCACCCAAAAAGTGCTACCAAAAAGGGTCATGCCCCCAACAACTACTATGAAGGAGCCTCAGATGGGTCCTTCTCATGATCTTCCTCAGAAGAGGAAATCCTTATAGAAGCGGCTGACTCATGAGCAAGAGCTCGTGCGAAAAATAGAAATAAATCTGAATCCTCGCATGGGGTATATACACAATCTCCCCACACCTCCTGCATTGGCATGTAGAACTCCAACCATACACGAAGGTCTAAAGAAAAAACAAGTGGGTCATAATGACCCTATGCCAAGGACACCGTCACATCCCCCACGTAAACAAAAATGTTCGGTATTCGAGTCGACATGCCAGCAGTCAACTCTTCCATGGAACCTCAGTCTGGCATACCCGAGAAAGCCACGTTGGGATGCCATCGCAAAAACAAAAGATGGGCTGACTGATAACCAGGATTGGTAGGCTTGTCCTCGCCTTGGTCTTTACAGAAGTATGAACATATATATAAAATAACAAAGTAAAGAGGTGAGATATCCAACGTCATTACCAGTTATGGCAGTAAAGAAACATAAACGGCGCATAACGCCAAACAATGCAGTAAAACAGTAAACAACATCCAAATCAGATAATAAACAATTTAATAATCTAGGCAGTCATAATATCAATAAAAGTAACAGTTCCATAATCATGTAGATAAATGACAAGTAAATATGTCAACTGACTATGCATGTGCACAAGGTACCAAAAATCATACTCCATGGAGGTAAACACAACATTTAGAGAGAATGATCAAGGAGACATGTATGTATTTCATTGGCCTTAAATCAAGTGCTCCAATATCAATAAATTGCGCAACATGACTCATACAAGACATTCTTCACAAGATCGCGATATAGGACAATGTCTCGGTTCGGATCGTCGATGTGTTTGCATCGGTCTATCCCACGGTACAGAGGAGCTACCAATTGCCCATTGCGAGATATCCGCACCCAACGCCCCCAAGGTCAACAAATGACCTACACTAGTCTATTCGCACTCGCACTAAGGTGTGATTCAATCTCCTAGGCATAAAGCCTCACAACAAAATCCACCGGACTTTCACAATGCATATTTATGTATATTCAATACTAATATATTTTTTTCACAATCACGCCACAATTTGGCCAAATTAAATATCAACAGATTCTTGATTCCACTTATGGACCCATAACAGCTCATTATCAAATTCTTAAATGTGAAAACACACCTTTAAGGTTTATTATGAAATTTTGTTTTAACTTTAATGTTTTTCTATAAAGTCTCTCTCTAGGGGAATTCTCTTGCATTTTTCATTCAAATCTTTGTTACTCTAATTAACAAATCCTTTGCTTAGTTTTAAACCTAACTCACTTAGGGTAATTTAATTTAAGTTCTTCATCCTCTCACTTATACTCATGTTCTTTCCTTAGCCAAAAGTTACACTAAGTTATAGAATAAAATTCTATTCTTTGTTCTTTCCATTTTTTGAAACCCTAATCAACATCTAACCATCTAATTAATCAAGTTCCCATTTTAACATAAAGTTTGCCATCATTTTCCCTAAGAGGCCGTGGGCTTTAGGGAATGAGAAATTCCACAATTTTTTTATTACCTCACTAATTACTCATCATTAAAAGTCTTGATTCCCAAATTGTTACACTAATTTTCATTATGGACCCATTTTTGGGCTATTTGGCTGTGAACCTCCAAGCATAAGGGCAAGGAACCCTTACTTTCCATCCATGTTTCCAATCCATCAATATCAATCCCAAGTCATCAAGATATATAAATACAACCAATAAATTCATATAAGATAAAATCAATACAAAATCATCAAAATCATACAACAAAGAGAGTAACCCTAACGTGGGTTCCTCACAACCAAAATATAAATATGCTCTTCACTACCAAGATAGGTTGAAGTGGATGATCTCTGTCTTACCCAAAGAGATAAATAAGAAAGCAAGCTCCTTTTTGCTCTTGAAATTCGTCCTCCACCACCACAAAATCCTAGGATATTCAAACTCACAAAAATCAATAATCAAAGATTGGAAAAGGAATCCTTGACCACCAAGGTGACCAAGGATCATGAAAATGAGAAGAGAAAATGGAAAAGTCATGAACTTTACCTTAAAGCTTCAAACTTTAGAGCTTTATGGAAGAAGATAAAAATAGTAGATTTAGGTGATGGTCACAAAAGAGAAAATTTTTAAGATGATGAGAAGATGTAAGAAACAAGGTTGGTTGACCAAGAAAATATGGATGGCCAAAAATGGTGGTTTGGTCATGGAAGAGGGGAGAAAATGGATAGGAAATGTAAGCTTCTTGAAGGTGATTCCAATAAGAAATGTAAACCTTCAAAGGAAAAGTAGCTTCAAGCAAGGTGGTTGCTTGAAATCAAGCAACCATGGATGGTGGGAGGAATAGTAGTTGCCGTGGATGAGAGGAGAAAGAAGGAAGAGAAAAGTGTGAGAGGAAAAAGTGAGAGAAGAGAAATGTAGAGAGAGAAAGTAATAGAAAAGTTTTGGAAATTTTTGAAAAGTGAAATGAATGTGTGATATTAGTAAAAATGTGACAAAATTGGTCATTTTTCCCTCCTCATTGCCGTGGAGCTACATGGAGGAAAGAGGGAGAAGCTTCCTCTAGAAGCTTGGTACAAAGCTTCCTTGAGAAACTTTGTTAACTTTTTGCAAAAGTCAAAGTGATGATACTACTTTGATGATCTCATTAAAGTGCTCTCTAAAAAAAAAAAGATAACTAACACTCTACTAAAACTATTATCTAGTGGAAAAAAATTACAGTTAACAAAATCAGTATTTATTATCTAACGGATAATAAAACGTATTGCGATTTTTATTTTATCAGATAAAATCTTGAAAAACAAAAACTTCATAAAATGTGCTCTGCATCGAGTTTAGTAAGATCCTCTGTCGACGTTTTCACAGTTCAAGGTTTTTCAGCCTCAGGAAAAATATTTTATTTTCGCAGCTCCGCTCAGGGCGCATGCAAATCGAGAAATATATTAAAATAATCAATATTTCCAAAAAAATTCATAAAAATCATAAATATTATAAAATGACTATTATCAAGAAACAAACAATTTTCGGGGTGTTACACTGAGAATATGAATAATCTCAAATTGTTCAAACTTTTCGACTGCATTGAGCACCTTCAACACATACTTACTCAACTACGAGTCTTTAGTTTGAAATTCGTCCCTAACTTGTCATATGACCAACTCGGAATCTGACTTTGCAATCAATTGTGTTGCTCCCATTTCAGCAGCCAATTCTAGTCCAACGATAAGGGCCTCATACTCGACCTGATTGTTGCTTGCTCGGAAGTTGAATTTCAAAGATTGTTCAATCAGAACTTCGTTTGGACCTTCCAAAATGATTCCAGTCCCGCTTCCTTTAACATTGGAAGCTCCATCAACAAAAAGGATCAAAGGGTCACTATTCAAATTATGCTGAAAATGTGAAGATAGCTTAACTAAAAAATCGGATAATACATAGGATTTTATTGGCCCCCTAGGTTGGTATTGTATATTAAACTCGGACAGTTCTACCGACCAAGAGATCATTCTCCTGGGAAGTTTTGGCTTTCTAAGAACTTGTCTAATTGGCTGGTCAGTTCTAATGATGATCAAATGTCTTTGGAAGTACTATTGAAGTTTCCTAGTCGTTATCACTAATGCCAACGCCAGTTTTTCAATATTTTGATATCAAATTTTCGGTCCTTGTAAGACTCGGCTGATAAAATAAATTGGTCACTGCTCCTTCCCCATTTCTTTCACTAAAACTGGGCTTAACGCTTTGTTAGAAATAGAAATATAAAGAAATAAAACATCACCTTGTTTAGGTTTGGTCAAAATCGACAAGGTAGCCAGGAAATGCTTTAATTCATTGAATGCCCTCTCACATTCCTCAATCCATTGGAAGTTCTCTGGTTTCTTGAGGCACTAAAAAAATGGGAGGGCTCGGTCGATAGATTTGGAAAGAAATGTTGATAGAGCAGCAATCCTGCTCGTTAACCTTTAAACTTCTTTGACTATCGCTGGGCTTCTCATATCCATTATTACTCTGCACTTGTCTAGGTTCACCTTGATCCCTCTGTTGGTAAGAAAGAAATCGAGGAACTTCCCGGCCTAAACCCCGAACATGCATTTCTCCGGGTTCCACCTCATGTTGTATTTCCTCAACTGAGCGAAGCATTCAGTAAGGTCGAAACAATGATTTCCATGAACCAGAGTCTTAGCCACCATGTCATGAACATAGACTTCAATGTTACTTCCAATCTGCTTCTCGAATATCTTATTCATCAATTGCTGATAAGTTGCTCTGGCATTCTTAAGGCCAAAAGCCATAACTCTGTAACAAAAATTTCCAAATTCTGTGCTGAAGGCCATCTTTTCTTCATCATCTGGATGCATCCTAATCTGGTTATACCCGGAATATGCATCCATAAAGCTGAGGAACTGGTAACCGGATGCTTTATCAACTATTCGATCTATGCTTGGAAGCGGATAGGAATCTTTCAGACAAGCTTTGTTAAGATCGGCAAAATCTGTACACATCCCTCAGTTTCCCGAGGACTTCTTCACCATAACCACATTAGACAGCCATGTGGTATATTCCACCTCCCTTACAAAACCTGCTTCCAAAAGCCTCTTGGTTTCCTCAGCAACAACCTTTTGCCTCTCTGATCCCAGTTTCCTTTTCTTCTAAGCTATTGACTTCACCTTTTTATCCAAAGAAAGTTTGTGAGTGATAATTTATGGGTCAATTCCTAGCATATTCGTTGTTGTCCATGTGAATATATCATAATTTACTTTCAACAATTCCTCCAATTCTCGCTTTAGATTGGTCAGCAAATGAGCCCCTATTTGTGTTACCTAACTGGGCTTAGGACCTAAAGAGAATGTCTGCAACTCCTTGATTGACTGAGGTCTATCCTGCTCATCACTTCTCGGATCCAACTCAGCCATGTTGACATTGTGTATAGATTGCTTCCGTTCTGTTTGGTCAATCGGTTCCCTTGGTTTTGGCTTTAAACTTTCATTGTAGCACATCCTTGCTTCCTTCTGATCTACATGAACTACTCTGGCCTCAGTCATGGAGAATGGGAATTTCATTGTTAGGTGAGGGGTCGAAACCACAGCCCCAAGGACATTAAGAGAAGGTCTCCTAAGTATAGCATTATACGGGTTATGGCATTCTATTAGAAGATATTTGACTGGAACCGTCTTAAGAAGAGTACCTAATCTGAAAGTAGTGCGGAGTTCTATATACCATTTGACATTCACCTATTCTCCAGAGAAACCGACCAAAGTCCCCTTAAAATATGTCAGATCCTCCTCTGCTATCTAAAGTCTTCGGAGGGTCAACATGTATAGTACATCAGTCGAACTCCCCTGATGAACTAGAACTCTTTTAATTTGAAAATTCCCAACTATGACAGATATGACCATTGGATCGTCCAAATTTTTATCCAATCCATCAAAATCTTTATTTGAAAATGAAATGATTAGTCCGTCTTCATGCTTTTTATTATGCGATGAAGCATAACCTACCGGCATTACTGCACGAAGATAGCGCTTTCGGGATGAGTTTGAGCTTCCACCACCTACAAATCCTCCAGCTATGGAATCAATAACTCCTCTAATAACATGATCTCTGGAGATTGAAGTCGTTGTGGGTGTCTTGTCTTTCACACTTGGACTCTGACTCCTCCGTCTATATTGGCTCCCTTCCTTTGCTTCCATGCTCTGGCTTTTATGTTGGTAACTGTATTTTCTAAGATAACCGTTTCGAATAAGCTGCTCATTTTTATCTTTTAAGACAATGCACTCCTCATCAGTGTGACTATATTTTTTGTAGTAATCACATCTATTGCTTTTGTCAAATGGGATGGGGCCCTCTAAGGGAGCTTCACACTCCTTGGGTGCAGGATCAAACCGATGTTATATATCTCACAGAAGATCTATTAGCGCCGAGTAGTCAGTGGTGTGTACACATCGTACTGAGGCTGCATGTAGTTTGAAGTTGCTTAAGGAATACAATCAAACCGATCTGACCATTCTGACATCTTCATTGGTCGGCCTCTCTTATTTATCCCTCGTCTGATGTATCGTCGATCTTGCTCAATTGGTCGGATAGAAATCTGAGGATGAACTCTGCTTCCTCTTACTCCCTGATCTGAAAATTGTTGTTTCATTTGCTTTCTCTCACTTGCCATCTCCTCCATGTTGATCTACCCCGTAGATCTGGCTCTCAATTCATCTAAATCAACAGGTGGCTTTTTGGCCAAAGAGTCTGTAAAAGGTCCTAGACGAAGGCCAACATAATAGCATGAAGTGATACGACTGGATTTAGATCTCTAATCTTAACTACTTATTCTCCAAATCTCTTTATGAATTCCTTCAATGGCTCATCACGACCTTGCTTCAAATTTATTAAGCTAGCCGAAGTCTTTTAGTGAATCCAGCTAGTGGAAAAATGGTTAAGAAATTTAATCAACAATTCAAAAAAGTCAAAAATTAAACCTACTTTAAGGCTCGAGAACCATACTAACGCTGATTTTTTCAGAGTCGTCAGAAAACCCCTACATCTGATTGGGTCCGACCCATCGTTCAAGAGCATCATAGAATTGAACATGATAAGATACTCCTATGGATTAGTCATCCTATCATAGAGCTCCATAGTCGGATGTCAGAAACTGTCTAGCAGAGGAATCAACATTATAAAATCAGAAAATAGATGGTCGACTGCGGGTGGAGGATAGTTAGTCGATCAACGAACCTCTCTAATCGGAATGTCCTCTTCAATCGTTCTTTCAATTTCCCTCTCATTGTTCACTTTCTCAGGCTCTACTCGATGTTAGTTTCTATTGGTTTGAGTTGAGAACTCCTTTAATAGATTCCATTATCAACGTTATTTTCGTTAGTGGCCATGATTCATTGAAAAGTTGACTTTGGTGAAGGTAAAGTTGGAAAAATGACTACGGTGAAGGTGAAGTTGGTTAGTTGTGGGGTAAGAAAGTTTTACCTAAGCTCCACGGTGGGCGCTAGATGTTCTAGATACTGGCCGGAACCTAGGTTGATATTACTCAATAGGTAAGAAAGGGACTCACTGGAGACCTACAGGCAAGGCAACAACAAGATTAAGGACAACTAGGCATGTCAGTAGAATGACCACAAAGTATGATCAGTATGAGTGTTTGGGTGAAGATAGAACATGCCTGTCTCGGCTGCCCTGCTGGCTTATATAAATGATCTGGGTTTTGACTCCTCAGATGCCTGGCCTTCAGGCCATTTAGGACTCGGGGCAATAAGATTCTTTGTGCTCAGTCATTAAGGCGTGTAACCATTCTCAATCGATGGCTATGATGGTGCCGATCGGCTAACAACCATTTGAGAATCATACTGAGCACGTGCTTTGCGGTCCCCATTTAGGCACAAACCGATCAAATCCTACTAGTATAACTTTAGTTGGGCTAAACCGAGTTCTTCCGGACCTGTTGTTCGAGAATGGGCCTGCCCAACAGATTGGTTTGATTGGTCGGCTAGTATAAGCCTATGACAGGCCTTTGTCATAAGCCCAGGACGATCCATAGCCTCTCAACTTGGTCATCTGTGAAGATAGGCCGAGCTCAAAAGTGGATGGATGATAACCTAGCTGGTATGGTCCAGGTTGGGTGAAACTTTGTATTAGTAAGAGCTGGCAAATTGAGTTATAACATGTGGGCCAACTTAGCTCAACTTACTAAAATGGTGGCATGTTGGGTTGTTTAAAATTTAACCCACAAAGAATCTGGTCGTTTTCACTTAACCTATGGGTTAAGTAGATTCAAATTGGGTTAGCCCACAAGTTGACCTAGTTTTAATATAATTAAAAAAACTTAACAACCAACCCTTTCTATACTTGAAGCCCATTGCCATCCCTTTGCAAACCTTATCTCCTTCCTTTTTCATTCTCCTTCCCCCATTGAGGGCTACTGTGAGAATGAGAGTGAGAAAGCCATGGCTGTTGAATCCCTAATCCCAGTAAGCACAAAACCCGACCTGAGGCCATCACACCTCAAAGCATAAATAAGACACAACCTTGCGTCGACGTCGCATATAAACCAAATACTTAACATAGGGACCTCAGAGTCATGTTCCTTGATTTCATGGGACCTCTTGATGAGTTCCCAATAGAAAAGATGGTCAATAACATTGGAGGTGACACGATAGAGGCAACATGACATGGCAACGTACACAGGTTGGAGCTCTAATCTAGAGATTGAGGAGGGGGTCTGTTATTGGTGACAATGTTGAAGTTGTGTTAACTGTGGTAGTAGTTGTTGTTTTGAAATATTTTTTTGTGCATGTTGTTCTAACAATTTTTATTTGGCCATTTTTAGTTTATTTTATATTTTTATTTTAGGATTTTTTTAATTTTTTTGGTGAGTCAACTTGTTTATTCCACCAATTAGGGTTGAGAATAAGTCAGACAATCCATAAAAAGTTTACAATTTGGCCCATTTAGAAACAAGTTAGGCCAATTTTTTTTTTTTAAATCTATTTAGTTAAAAATGCTTTTAGTTAAAATGCCAAGATTTAGGCCTTTAAAAAAGTCTTTTAGGCTTTATGGGCTGACCTGTTTAACTATATTATTATTATTAAACTTATAAAGCTAACTAATTTTGTATCGTAGTGTCTTCTAAGAATAGATTTGTTGGCCTATTTACATGTAAAGAGTTAGTCTATTTAATGGTATGCTTCTTATCTCATTTAAAGGTTTTAATATAAAGTAGGACTTTATATAGACTTTCAAGGTAGGTCAAGCTTTTAAAAAGGTCATGCCAGACCTAAAAGAAAGGTCTATGTCAAGTAATAGGCTGGAATTAAGCCTTATGTTTAATAAACAAGCCAAACTTATTTAAGGTGAAACTTGGCCTGACTTGACCAATTTTCACCCTTACCACCAATCATAGTGAGTTGAGTTAGGTTAGTCATTTTTTAACTCACTCCCAGAGTTAGCTACTCGGCTTGATCCACTTAGCCACAAACCTGTGATTTTTAATAACTCTAGTATTATCCGAAGGTGAACAAGTTATTTAAAAAAACATATTTAGTATCATAAAGGATAGGTTAAGAAATCTATTATAAAGACTCCTGGGAATTTTCATAATAAGGGATAACAATCAAACATGATTGCGAGTCAAAGATAAGTTTAATCTTTATATATATGTTAGGATCCCTTCAATCAACTGAAACAACTCACTTCACACATTAATAAAACTTATCCCCAAAAAACGGAGAAACAACGACGTATTCAACCCACGATGCGTTTAAAATACTATCAAACCTTTAAAGTAAGTAAATCATTTGAAAATAGATTTAATTTGGATCAAATATAAGGGTAGAAACGGGACTGACTTCAATTTAAATAGGCCTAATTTTTTTTTTTTAAATGTAAGGTCTAAGTCTGACTTATTCACTTTATATAAGTTAATTTTTAAGGCCTAGTCTGACTAGGTCCTTTTTAAAATATGGTCTACCTGAAAGTCTACTTAAAAGCTTACTTTGCAATAAGACATTTAAATAGACTAACAAGTCTACATTTAAATAGGTCAATAGGCCTTTATATAGGTTAACGGGCCCAAGCCTTTAAACAGGCCAACAAGTGTATGATTTTAAAACATTAAGTTAAAAATCTAATTCAATAACACAAATCTAATGTGAATGCTTATTTCATGAAGATTTTGATGATAACAAAGCAATGATAAAGACCAAGTCCAAGGGAAGCTTTAAAGAAATAGATTTATAAGACTTAGGATCTTATTTGTGAGAAGTGATCTTGAATATCTCAATAAGTTTAAAATGGTTTTGAAAATCCTTCATGAATTCTTTAAGTTAGTAGTTATTGGTTTTTGAAAAATCTAGGTTGTTTTGCACAAATCATGTTTTAATCTTAGGTTATAAAAATCTTGTTTGAATCCATGAAAAATCTAAGTTTTAGTTGTTAATAATATTTACAAAACTTATTTGTACTCAAAAGTTAGTTTTATAATAGTTGTAATCTATTACAAGAAGTCCGTAATCCATTACCGATTGTTGGTAATCCATTATCAACAGTTGTTAATCCATTACAATGTTTTGTAATCCATTACGAGCATATCAGAAAGCTCATAATCGATTACCACAAGCTTATAATCGATTACAGGCTTTCCAAAACTCTTTTTTATTGATTACCAGGAACCCAAGAACTTATTTTAAAAGTTGGTAATCGATGTTGTAATCGATTACTAAGAGTCTCAAAAACTTACAACTCATTTTTAAAGCATGATAATTTATTACCATACTCTTCTGAAACCACCAACGACTAGTTTTTGGTGCATTAAATGCTATATTAACTCTCTCTAACGGCTCTATTTCATTGATGAGCTATAAATACAAGCTTTGGGATACTTAATGCTAACTCTTGAACATCCAACAACCTATTCCCAAGCATTAAATCTGAGTTTTAATTCTTTCAACAATCTTCTTCTGTTTTTAAAGCTTTTGAGATATCTTTGAGAGCTTCGTAGTGGTTCAACTTGTATAATATACTTTTTGACAGAGTTTATTCTTTTTAATCATTATTGTAAATACTTGTGAGGGTGAAGGATCCCTTTAGAAAATAAAGAGGCTTCTACACATAAAGGTAGATGATCCTTGAAGTGTAAGAATGACTCAAAGCTTGTAAGGGTTTCTCAAGCACCTATTGAAACTTGAAGAATAGTGGAAACTCTTGGGAGGATGATCTTAAGGACTGGACATAGATCACAAGGATGATTGAACTAATATAAATATTGTTTGCACTTTTCTCTACCCTTACCTCTTTACTTTTAAGCTTGTTTATTGAATTTGCACACTTGTTGCTTCTTCCTATACTCATTCACTTTCTTTTAAACTTGTGTGAGATCTTTTTGTTGTCATAAATCCATTCACCACATAAGAAAATAGTTTCAACAAAAATCAAAAGGGGCTTGCTTTCAAAAAGTTTTGAAAAACTCAATTCACCTCCCTCTTGAGTTTTGAAGCCACTTGATAACATCTAATATGCCTAAGTATCCAACAATACAAAAATATAACAAATACAACCGACCCAGGCCTCAAATTATCCAACAACCCTTAGACAAATCCGAAAGGCTTTAAGCCTCAAATTACTAACAACAGAATAGTACCATAATGCAACTCTAAAAGGCCTCAAATTTCAAATTATCCAACAAACAGTACCACAACAGAAATCCAACAATAATACAAATAACATGCATGTAATATAATATATGGAAATGGAATAATTCCAGAAATTCCTTATAAGAAATTAAGTTGACACTAATGAAAGTTCACCTCTCTGCAATTGCAACTGAGGAGAGAAAGTTCACATCTCTTGTAATATAATATATGAAAATGAAATAATTCCAAAAATTCCTCAAAAGAAATTACTAAAACATGCATGACATGCGAAGGAAAAGAAAACCACAATTACCAAAGATCTTCTCATTTAATCAGGCAAGAAGGCTACAATTAACCTCACACAACTAACACATTATGCACCAAAGTAACAAGTATTCTAAAATGCTGAACAAAGTAAAAAGCAACCAATTTTGAACAAGTAAAAACAAACCTTCTATCACAACTACTAGGTAACTCAAGGCCTAGTAAGAAAATGCTAAACTATTGGAAAACGTGGAACAAACAAACTAGACCACTCAAGACCTAACATGAAAATGTTGGATTATTAGATAAACTCAAAACAAAAAGCTTAGCGGCTCAAGACTTATTAACAAACATTAAGAAAAAAAAAGTAACTCAAGGCCTAGCAAGAAACATAAAAATAGTTGTGCAATTCAAGGTCCATGAACAAAGATTTGGTTATTCAAAAACCTAGAGCGAAAAAGCTAGGCAACTCAAGACTCCATAACAAAGATCAGGTTATTCTAAAGTTCGAAACAAAAAAGATAGGCAACTCAAGACCTAGTAACAAACATTGGAAAAACTAGGAAACTCAAGGCCTAATATCAAATATATCAACTAGACTATTCAAAAGTCTAGTAATAGATGATCGAGTTGTTCAAAAACTTGAAATATGCAAATTAGACTATTGAAAAGTTTAGTAATAGAACATTAAGTTATTCAAAGATTTCTAAATGGGCACACTAGACTATTCTAGTAATAGAACGTTGAGTTGTTCAAAAACTCAAAATATGCAAACTAAACTATTCAAAAGCCTAGTAATAGATCATCAAGTTGTTCAAAAACTTGAATTATACAAACTAGAGTATTCAAAAGTCTAGTAATAGATCGTCAAGTTGTTCAAAAATTTGAAATAGAGTAGACTAGACTGCTCAAGAGTCTAGTAATAGATGATCGAGTTATTGAAAAACTCAAAATATGAAAATCTGGCTATTCAAAAACCTGATAATAGACTTTAAGTTGATCAAAAACTTAGAATATGAAAATCATGTTACTCAAAAACTTGATAATAGACTTCAAGTTGTTCGAAAACTTGGAATATGAAATCATGTTGTTCAAAAACATGATAATATGACATCAAGTTGTTAAAAAACTCGAAATATGAAATTCAAGCTTTCCAAAAACCTGATAATCTATTGAGATCAACACATTGAGAGAATGAAAAACTTTGTTTCAAAACTACAGATTTGAAGAATGTTAAACATTAATGAAAATGAATAAGTTCAAAATTCAAAGTCTCACACAAATGCAATATTTTAATTATTGGAAAAAAGTTATTTCAAATTCAAAATCTAGGAAAAATTTGAATAAGAAAAGTATTTCCTGTAATTTTTTCAAAAACATTCATCATTGCAACACAACACATGTTTATTTGCCCAAGGTTAATCAAGGTGACTTTAAAGCTGTTAGGAAAAGTAAAGAATCTTTAAAGAGGTAACAAAGGAGTCAGGCATTTCAAGACGAGCCCCCATGTATGTAAGCATTAGTCTATGGAACAATTTTCCAACTCCCTTAAATATGAGAACTTCAAAAATTGGCCCCCAAGATACAATACCAACAATGGTCCTTGAGATTCAACAACCAACACCTTTTTCAAGCATTTATCATTCATTGTTTTTTATTTTTAGTGAATTGTCTAAACATTACCTTCACAAAGAAGATAATTCAAGTGTCTCATTATTCAAGGAACTTCCCTCATCATCTTTTTTAATTTATTTATTTTTTCATTTTTCTCTCTTTCTGTCTTTTTCTTATTTTTCAATCAATTTTACTTTATTTTTTGGAGCAATGAACTAACAACTTGAATGAATAAGAACAATTTCTCTCAAAATTAAATCTTTTTGAAAATAAAAGCAATCACTCAATTATCATAATGAACTTTGTAAAGCTTGTAACAAGAGCATACAGTGTTTAAGGGTTAATCGAGACAAATGATCTTTAATTTTTCAGCACAATTTTGTCAAATGCATTTGCTCTTTTAAAAATGATGGCCCTCATTTTATTTGGGACCAAAATTCATGCTCTTTTTCATCTTTCTTTTTTTGCTTTTTTTTTTCTTACTTTTTTATTTTTCAAAAACATTTCAATTCACAATGATCTTTTTCTTCTCCTATCTCTTTTTTTTTTCAAACTTTTCTCTTTTTCCTTTTGTTTTTCAAATTGACATTTGCAAACTAAGCAACAACGAAGTGTCAATGACTAATCCTTAGCAAGCGTAAGCCCCCAGTATGGGAGTGACCCTTTAAGGTTCAATTATATATAAAAAAAACATAAGGGTCAAATTGGGTAATAATAGATAATGATTCTTTTTTAATAGAGAAAGATGGTCAAACCTCATTTCAAATTATGATTACTTATTTTCAAAAGTCTAATCCTAAGACAAAATTAAATGAATAAGACTTTGTTCAAATGTTACTCTCTCTCTCTCTCTCTATGAAGCAGTAAGGATATGAAACAATTGATTACATGAACACCTTCTCAATAGAAATAATATACTAAAGTGCAAAACAAGAGTATAGAGGTGTGATGAACATGGAGCCTTAAACTTCCTTCCAATACTCCCTTCATCTTTCTTTTCGACCCATAATTTCTTGGAATTGACAATTTTCATGCAGATCTTGGGGAAGAAGAGAGGACAAATATGAAACAAAGGTATCATCTAAAGGGATTTCAAATAATGGAGGAATTTAAAGAAATGGTCAGCTCGGTCCTTATCAGAGAGACAAGGGAAGGACAGAAGCCCATCTACTTTGTGAGTAAAGTACTACAAGGACCTTAGCTTCGCTATCAAAGAATTAAGAAGCTGGCCTTCCTTCGCATTGCTCATCTCAACAAAGAGACTGACATAATACTTCTAGTGCCACCTTGTGATTGTGAGAATAGACTAACTAATTAGGTAGAAGTTGCATTAGCCTAAGCTCTTAAGAAGAATGATTGAGTGGTCCATTAAGCTATCTGAATTTGAAATTAGGTATGAGCCCCACCAAGCTATCAAGACACAAGTTCTATCCGATTTCGTAAAATAATTCACCTAGGGTTCGACCTCTAATCACAAGAATGAATGGAATATCTTTGTGGATCTAGCATCTAATCCAAAAGACAACGAAGCTGGTATCATTTTGGAAAATGAGAATGGTGTAACAGCAGAGCAATCCTTTAAGTTTGAGTTCCTCACCTAGAATAACAAAGCAAAATATGAAGCAATGATTGCTGGCTCCTAATGGCAAAGGACCTTAGAGCCACAAAAGTTAGACTTTGCAATGACTCTAAGCCAGTAACCTCCCAAGTCATGGGGGAATACCAGGCCAAAGACCCCCAATTGTAAAAATATCTTATGAAAGTGAAGCATCTCATGGAGGGGCTCTCTGAGGTGAAGATTGACCATATTTCTGAGAGCAAAACTCCAAAGTGGACATCTTGTCCAAACTAGCTAGTATGAATAGCCCCAAGAATAATAGGTCTGCGATCCAAGAGACACTACCTACTGCCAACATAGCTGATGTTGAGATGGTGATGGCGATAGATGAGGAGGACAATTGGAACAAGCCCATAACGGCGTATCTACAAGGTGGAGAGCTCTCTTCGGACCAAATAGAAGCTAAAAGGATTGTTAGAACGATGGTATAGTACATTATGGTGAATAACAAACTCTAATGTAGAGGTTTTTCTCTCCCACTGCTAAAGTGTCTCATTTTAGATAAGGCCTAATACGCCCTCACTAAAATTCATGAGGGCTACTGTGGCCAGCATTTAGGGGGAAGGTCTTTTGCAAGGAAAACCCTATAAGCTAGGTATTTTTGGCCCACCAAGTCGGCCAATGCCGCAACACCCTACTGGGGATGTCACATTTCCGAACAAAAATAATAAAACCTCTAACTAAGTTATAATTTGTTTCGTAATATATAATAATATAGTTTGTAAAAATATTTTTTTTACATTATATTATAAAATAAAATAAACAGAACATAAAATAAAACAAATTATTATATACACACCATAATTATACATATGATTTTGTTTTTAATAGGTACAAATAATTTACATATTACTTCTACTTCCTCAACGACTTTACGGAACATAAATAATAATATGAAAAATATATACAAAGAAGTGAGACAATCTACGTCATTACCAGCATAGCAGTAAAGAAAATGACAATACAAACAAATATAACAGTTAATATAACAATTCATATTATCACATATGCAAAATATCATAAATCAAATTATAACTATTCACACAGTGATGCAGATTAAATATGACATGTACTCGAGACTGTTCTCCTACTCCATGGAGCTAAACACAAACATCAGAGAGAATGATCCGGTAGACATGTCTGTACATCAGGCTGCCTCAACCAACTATTACACAGTTAAATACGTCGTATAAATAGCACACAGTCAAATACGTCGTGTGAATAGTACATAGTCAAATTCGTCGTGTAAATAGCACACAGTCAAATACGTCGTGTGAATGGTACACAATCAAATACGTCGTGTACGTCCAGGCATAGTACCAGACAGTCCCCAATAGATCCTGATTAAGAATAGTATTTGTCGAGATCACTAGTGTCTGTTATCAGTTACCACGGCCTAGAGGAGCTACCAACTGTCCACATGTGGAATCTACTGCACACTAACGCCTCCAAGTTCTCCACATGAACACACTACGCCTATCACACCCGCAACACAATGTACTTCATCTCGTCAGTCAATTGTCAATTTTAACCAAATTGACATGCCACTTTATATATGTAATGATCCATAATTACAAAAATACCCTCAGTATCACCATGAATCATAATTATATAAATATCCTCATTGTCACTAAAATTACAAAAATACCCTTAGTATCAATAATTCCAAAAACAGTATGTCTCCACTTGACAGTACTATTTTCCAACATGTCCGGGTCCACCACTTTGGCCCGACAGTAAAAACTTACTGTTTCCATAAGTCGCATAAATATTTTATCGCATTTTCACAATTATGTCACATTTGACAAACGTTTTTCAATCGCATAAATATTTTTCAACGTTTTCTCAATCGCGTAGTTTAAAAAATTATTATTTTAAATACGCGTAAGCTATTTCTACTATTTTTCACTGTATAAAATATTTCTTGACGCTCCAAATTAAATTTTTAAACTTTCCAAAACTAAAAATATTATTTAGACATTATTTTCCATTTTTCTTTACAAAAATTACTCTAAGTAATAATTTCTGACGTTTTTCTCAAAAATTCAATTTTAATAAATTCTTCTATAGTTAATTTTATTCTTTAACTACGTAAAATATTTCCTTACAATCTAAATGCCATTTTGAAACTTTTTTCAATACTTGCTCATTTTTAACTAATTTTGACAGCATTTCGTTTAGAAAAATCCACTAAATGATATTTTCTACGTTTTTCCTTTTTAAAATTCCTTTATTTAATTATAACCATAAAATACACTTTAAAAATTGCTAACATACTTTAAAAACTCAAAGGATAAATATTTTTCAAGTGTCTAAAATTTATTTCTTTTCTATACTAGACTTCTAATAAAAAATTTGTTTACTTATTTGGTTCTTGAAAATCCATTGTAAATTAATTCTTTTTTTTTTTAGGTTAACTAACTAGTCTACACATAGAAAATAAATTTTTGATTAATTATACATCAAAAAAAACTTGATGGCCGAAAATCACCATTTCTTTTATATATCTTATTTAACTTATTTTCCATCCTCTAAATCCTTATAAAATCCATTAACTTAATAAAATCAAATGGATCATCCTTTTAAAAAATGGTTGAGAACATGTTAGTTCTCTTTTTGAAGATACAACCGTGAGCTCTTCATTATCATGTGTTCTTTGGAACACTCATTCAAATCTCAACAAATTATTCACATCCAACAATAATTATCATATATCTATAAACACATACATATATCTATGAACACATACCATATATTAAAACAATATTAAAACACCTACTAAATATCAAAGCTATAGACATGCTTGCATGCATAATAAATCACAAATAGAAAAGTAAATAACATGCACACATAAACAATCACAAATAGAGAAGACAACAAACAACCAAGTGAATGAATCCTTATGGATTCTTCACTACAATTACATCCATTTTCTCACCACCACACATGGTTGATGAGATTAAATCTCCCTCTTATCTATAAGGAAGACAAGATCTCCTTGGACTCCTCCTTAGAAAATTTGTGTAGCTTCAACAAAAATCCTAACAAACTTAAACAAATTCTAAAGTCATAAATTATGTTTGAAAAAAAATAAACCATGGATCAATCATGGCTTAGAACATCAAAAATCAAATTAGAACAAGAAACAAGAATTTTCACCTTATAGGAAAGAAACTTCAAAGTAATTTTCCAAGCTCCAAATGGATGATTTAGCAAAAACTCACAACTAGAGATGTTCTTAGAATATGGTTTAGGTTTAGGAAATGATGTTAGATGAAATTTTTGATGGATGGAAGTTGTTGGCCAAATGGTAGGGAAAATAAGACTTAGGAGATTTTCTTTGAGTTCTTTGGGTAGGAGAGAAAAGAGTGAATGGTTAGAATGACTGAATGAATTATTATGAAGTGAATATTAGCCCCCCCCCCCACACAGTGCATGGCCGTAGAGCATCAATTATGGAGCTTGTCTCCTTTGTTGACCAACTAGACTTACTAATGGTCATTGATAGATTCAATGGAGGATGGCTAAGCTTCTAGCATCTTCTTGGTTGCATTATGAGACTATAATGCATGCATAAGGACGAAAATGCTATAGGAATTCTAATCAAAATTTGATTGATTTTAATAACTTAATTATGCTTAAGTCCTCCTAGTTATGTTTAATTAAAAATTAGCTAGATTCTTTTGTATTTTAGTTAATCATTTATTTACTTAGAGTCCCTAATCTTCTACTTAATTATACTAGTACATTGTCTAACTATAATTTGATGAATAACTAACTAGATTTATTTTATTTAATTATCACTCAAACCCTTTAGATTAACTTAATTGGGTTTTAGACTAATTATTCCAATAAGTTACGTTTTAAACTAACTAATCTACTAAATCTAACCATTTTTATGGATTTTCAACCTTTTAGTTTAGAATTTTACAAGCCATTTATGTTGGTAAATTTTTCCTAAAAATGGGTCTCACAAACCCAAACGTGGGTCCCACAAAATAAATGTGGGTCCCACAAAATAAACGTGGGTCCCACAAACCCAAACGTGGGTCCCGCAACATAACGTGAGTCGCACAAGCCAAACGTGAGTCCCACAGATTTTTCTGTATTATAAAATATTTTTATTACACAGAAAAATCCTAAAAATTAAAAGATTGATATACATATTATTCGGAATTGGGTTTAGTAAGATCCCCCAGCTCCAAATAATCAAATAAGATTTTTTCTCAGCCCGAAAATTATTATTTTCTTGACTCGAAGTAAATCACACAAAACAATTAAATACAGTTACGAAATAATCAAATTAATTTTATAACACACAGAAAACAGAAAACAGCACAATTAGGACAAGATCAAGTCTAATGGTCATACTTACCCCATCTTGATACCAACATAAAGGTGTTCGGCATCATCACCCATATAGTTCTTCATAGGGTGTCATCCCTATACTTGAGTGAAAACTATTATTGTAGGTGAATTCTATCAAAGACAGAAATTCATCCCAACTCCCTTGTTGTTCCAACACACAAGCACGCAACAGATCTTCCAGTGATTGAATAGTCCTTTCCGTTTGACTATCAGTCTGCGAATGATAAGCAGAACTTAGACGTAACTTAGTCCCCATGGCTTCTTGTAAGCTTCGCCAAAACCTTGACGTAAATCTCGGGTCTCTATCAGAAATTATACTTGAGGGTACACCGTGAAGTCTAACAATTTCACTAATGTACACCTGGGTTAATCGTTCCAACGAAAACTTGATATTGATCGGCAAGAATTGCGCTGACTTCGTAAGCCTATCAACTATAACCCATATAGAATCATGACCCTTCTTTGTTCTTGGCAATCCGGTAATAAAATCCATTGAGATACTATCCTATTTCACTTGGGAATAATTAAAGGTTGTAACATACCGGCTAGTCTTTGATGTTCAACTTTTGCCTTTTGACAAACCAGACAAGACGCCTCACGCTCCGCAACATCTCTCTTCATTCTTGGCCACCAAAACATCCGTTTTAAATCTTGATACATCTTTGTCATCCCCGGATGCATACTCAACCTACTAGTATGAGCTTTGTCATGAATTGCTTGTTTAAGATCGAGATCATCTGGTATACAAATCCTTCCTTTAAACCTTAAAACTCCATCCGATCCTTCCTCAACCGTTGCCTTATGACCTTGCTTCAAAAATTCTTTCTCATTCAGTAAATATGGATCCTTATCCTGTTTTTCCTTGATTTCTTCCAGCAAGTCATTCAAAATAATAACTTTACTTAGACGAATCCTTCCTGGTGCCAATTCCACTGATAACCTCAAATCTCTAAACTGATTGATCAATTCTTCCTCCTTTATCATTATAGTAGAAACACTGATAACCTTCCTACTTAAGGCATCCGCCACCACATTCGCTTTTCCCAGATGGTATTGAAGTTGGAAATCGTAGTCCTTCAAGAACTCTAACCATCGCCTCTGCCTCATATTCAATTCCTTTTAATTGAACATGTATTTTAAACTCTTGTGATCACTGAAGACATTGAACACAGCTCCATACAGAAAATATCTCCACACTTTCAATGCAAAAACCACTGCAGCGAGTTCTAAATCATGCGTTGGGTAATTCCTCTCATGAACCTTCAACTGTCTTGAAGCATAGGCTATCACATTTTTGTTCTGCATCAACACACATCCTAACCCTTGGTAAGAAGCGTCACAATACACCTCAAAAGCCTCGTTAGAATCCGGCAAAATCAGCACTGGTGCAGTAGGCAATCTCTTCTTTAACTCTTGAAAACTTGCCTCACATTCTTTCGTCCAATCAAAAGCTTGACTCTTCCTTGTGAGTTGCGTAAGAGGTCCAATTATCTTAGAAAAACCTTCAATAAACCTCCGATAATATCTGGCTAATCCAACAAAACTTCGGATTTTGGTTACCGTCTTCGGCCTCTCCCATTGCAAAATAATTTCTATTTTCGATGGGTCCACCGCAATACCTTCCTTGGAAATTACATGACCTAGAAATTGAACTTCTTCTAACCAAAACTCACACTTTGCCAATTTTGTATACAGCTTCTTGTCCTTCAAAATTTGGAGAACTATACTGAGATGTTCAGCATGTTCTTCCTTATTTTGGGAGTAGATCAGAATGTCATTGATAAAGACAACGACAAACCTGTATAGATACGGACGAAAAATCCTATTCATATAGTCCATGAATATTGCAGGAACATTCGTCACTCTGAACGACATCACCTGATACTCATAATGCTCGTAACGAGTTCGAAAAGCTGTTTTAGGCACATTATCAACCTTGACACGAATCTGATGATAACCTGATCGCAGATATATTTTAGAGAAAATAGCTGCTCCTTTCAGCTGGTCCATCAAATCATCGATCCTTGGAAGTGGATATTTGTTCTTTATTGTGACCTTGTTCAGCTGACGATAGTCTACGCAAAGACGAGAAGTTCCATCCTTCTTCTTGACTAGTAGTATTGGCGCTCCCCACGGTGAAACACTCGGTCGCACAAACTGTTTTTCCAACAATTCCTCCAATTGCTTCTTCAACTCCACCAATTCCGATGGCGACATCCTATATGGTGCAATCGAAATAGGACCTGCTCTTGGTACCAAATCAATAGCAAACTCGATTTCTCTTTCCGGTGATAAGCCAGGTACATCATTAGGAAAAACTTCTGGAAACTCATTCATGATTGGAATAGCATTCACATCTTTTTCACTCTTGACTTCCAAAGAAGACAATAGCATGTATCCTTGAGCTCCGTCCCTCAACAAAGATTTGACTTTGACGACAGTTAAAAATCCAGAATCCTCATCCTTAGGAAAAACTAAGGTTTTATTGGCACAATCTAATAGGATATGGTTAGAAGATAACCAATCCATTCCTAATATTATATCTATTTCAACAAGAGGTAAGCAAATTAAATTGACCGAAAAGACTCGATCATTTATGGTAATAGGACAGTTCAAACATACTTTAGATGTAATAACAGGCTTGGCAGTTGGTGTAGAAACATTTAATTGAAAACTCAAAGAAGACATAGGTAATTTCAACCGATCAACACAGTCATACGCAATAAATGAATGTGTCGCACATGAATCATATAGTACAGTCAAAAGATTACCTGCTACGACACTTTCCCCCTGAATAAGATCTTCAGATTGAGAAGCCTCAGCTCCGCTCATCGTGTACACTCGCCCTCCAGATCGCGGCTGAGTAGCACAAACATTGCTCACAACTGGCTTCCTTTCTGACTGGTTACATTCTCTAGAAACATGCCCAAGCCTTCCACACTTGAAACAGATTGGCCCTTTGATTGAACAGTCTCTAGATATGTGGCCACTCTTTCCACATTTAAAATATCTTGGCGTAAACGCCACATTCGTACCAGCTTTGTTGCCACTAGAACTTCCCCCGATAGATGGACGTAGAGGTTGATTCCTCGGTAGTCTCGAATACGGCTTACGTTGAAACCGGCTATTGTTATTGTTGTTGTTGTTGCCTCCTCTTTGGAACTTAGTTGGTCCAAAGTTGCGATTTCTTGGATCACGTGACGGCTCCAACTCCTCGAGTCGTGCACAAGTATCCACCAAAGCATGAAATTGATTCATCTTCAAGGGTAGCACTCCTCGTCGCAATTCTACCCTAAACCCTTTCTCAAACTGACGGCATTTCCACATATCATTCTGTCGAGTTTGAGCATAGTCTGAGAACTGAGACAAGCTCTCAAATTTAAAAGCATATTCATTGACAGTCATGTTACCCTGACGTAAACCAAGAAATTCCATCTCCTTGGCATGTTGAGCACTGGCAGGAAAATACTTTTCCAGAAATACTTCACAAAATACCTTCTAAGTAATTTCAGTTCCCTCAGCTTGTAGTAAGCGTCAGGTTCCTCTCCACCAGTTCTCACCATCCCCTCTCAGCATAAATGTAGCATACATCACCTTTCGATCATCGGCGCGCCACATTCCTTCAAATATCTTTTCGAGATCTTGGATCCAAAGACTCGCCTTCTTTGGATTAAATTCATCTCTAAACTGCGGCGGGTTATTACGCCTAAACTCAGACAAGTTTAGAGCATCAGCAGTCACATCTTGTTGTTGAGCTGCTCGTTCATTTTGTTGCGTAATCACCTCTGCCATATGCTGCATAGCCTCAGCAGCTACAGTCATTGGGTCAACATTACGGTTCACGTTTGCACACGTTCCTCTTCCGCCAGACATCTTCTTCTTCAATCAAACAAGACAAAACAAAGTAAGATGTACCCTTTCGGACACCAATCACAGAGAATCACACAACACAAGCAAAAACAGACCTAACCACAACCCCAAAAGACTCTAACTTGGGCTCTGATGCCAACTAAATATTGCAACACCCTACTGGGGATGTCACATTTCCGAACAATAATAATAAAACCTCTACCCAAGTTATAAGTTATTTCGTAATATATAATAATATAGTTTGTAAAAATATTTTTTTTTTTACATTATATTATAAAATAAAATAAACAGAACATAAAATGAAACAAACTATTATATACACACCATAATTATACATATGATTTTGTTTTTAATAGGTACAAATAATTTACATATTACAAACTATTTAATTAAAACAACAAACTGTCTGGTTTAAAGCAAACCATAAACTAGCCCAAGCATAACACTAAAAGTTCTGATCCTCCGAAGAATCCTCATCGGGAAGATTATCGGAAGACAGAAATACTCTGGTAACATCGTACCATGCTGCAATCAATCCATATGATATGGATGATCTCGAGGCTCGCCTTCCTCGAACTGGTCACTCGGTTGCTGCTCCTCGTTGTATTGACAATCCAACAGTTGCTCCTCTTCTACTTCCTCAACGACTTTACGGAACATAAATAATAATACAAAAAATATATACAAAGAGGTGAGACAATCTACATAATTACCAGCATAGCAGTAAAGAAAATGACAATACAAACAAATATAACAGTTAATATAACAATTCATATTATAACATATGCAAAATATCATAAATCAAATTATAACTATTCACACAGTGATGCAGATTAAATATGACATGTACTCAGACTCGTTCCTACTCCATGGAGTTAAACACAAACATCAGAGAGAACGATTCAGTAGACATACCCGTACATCAGGCTGCCTCAACCAACTATTACACAGTCAAATACGTCGTGTAAATAGCACATAGTCAAATACGTCGTGTGAATAGTATACAGTCAAATACGTCATGTAAATAGCACACAGTTAAATACGTCATGTGAATGGTATACAGTCAAATACGTCGTGTACGTCCAGGCATAGTACCAGACAGTCCCCAATAGATCCTGATTAAGAATAGTATTTGTCGAGATCGCTAGTGTCTGTTATCATTTACCACGGCCCAAAGGAACTACCAACTGTCCACATGTGGAATCTACTGCACACTAACGCCTCCAAGTTCTCCACATGAACACACTACGCCTATCACACTCGTAACACGGTGTAATTCATCTCGTCAGTCAATTGTCAATTTTAACCAAATTGACATACCACTTTATGTATGTAATGATCCATAATTACAAAAATACCCTCAGTATCACCATGAATCATAATTATATAAATATCCTCATTGTCACCAAAATTACAAAAATATCCTTAGTATCAATAATTCCAAAAATAGTATATCTCCACTTGACAGTACTATTTCCCAACATGTCCGAGTCCACCACTTTGGCCCGACAGTAAAAACTTACTGTTTCCATAAGTTGCATAAATATTTTATCGCATTTTCACAATTATGTCACATTTGACAAACGTTTTTCAATCGCGTAAATATTTTTAACGTTTTCTCAATCGCGTGGTTTAAAAAAGTATTATTTTAAATACGCGTAAGCTATTTCTACTATTTTTCACTGTATAAAATATTTCTTGACGCTCCAAATTAAATTTTTAAACTTTCCAAAACTAAAAATATTATTTAGACATTATTTTCCATTTTTCTTTACAAAAATTACTCTAAGTAATAATTTCTGACGTTTTTCTCAAAAATTTTCTTTTAATAAATTCTTCTACAGTTAATTTTATTCTTTAACAACGTAAAATATTTCCTTACTATCTAAATGCCATTTTGAAACATTTTTCAATACTTGCTCATTTTTAACCAATTTTGACAACATTTCGTTTAGAAAAATCCACTAAATGATATTTTCTACGTTTTTCCTTTTTAAAATTCCTTTATTTAATTATAACCATAAAATACACTTTAAAAATTGCTAACATACCTTAAAAACTCAAAGGATAAATATTTTTCAAGTGTCTAAAATTTATTTCTTTTCTATACTAGACTTCTAATAAAAAATTTGTTTACTTATTTGGTTCTTGAAAATCCATTGTAAATTAATTCTTTTTTTTAGGTTAACTAACTAGTCTACACATAGAAAATAAATTTTTAATTAATTATACATTAAAAAAAACTTGATGGCCGAAAATCACCATTTCTTTTACATATCTTATTTAACTTATTTTTCATCCTCTAAATCCTTATAAAATCCATTAACTTAATAAAATCAAATGGATCATCCTTTTAGAAAATAGTTGAGAACATGTTGGTTCTCTTTTTGAAGATACAACCGTGAGCTCTTCATTATCATGTGTTCTTTGGAACACTCATTCAAATCTCAACAAATTATTCATATCCAATAATAATTATCATATATCTATAAACACATACATATATCTATGAATACATACTATATATTAAAATAATATTAAAACACCTACTAAATATCAAAGCTATAGACATGCTTGCATGTATAATAAATCACAAATAGAAAAGCAAATAACATGCACACATAAACAATCACAAATAGAGAAGACAACAAACAACCAAGTGAATGAATCCTTATGGATTCTTCACTACAATTACATCTATTTTCTCACCATCACACATGGTTGATGAGATTAAATCTCCCTCTTACCTATAAGGAAGACAAGATCTCCTTGGACTCCTCCTTAGAAAATTTGTGTAGCTTCAACAAAAATCCTAACAAACTTAAACAAATTCTAAAGTCATAAATTATGTTTGAAAATAAATAAACCATGGATCAATCATGGCTCAGAACATCAAAAATCAAATTAGAACAAGAAACAAGAATTTTCACCTTATAGGAAAGAAACTTCAAAGTGATTTTCCAAGCTCCAAATGGATGATTTAGCAAAAACTCACAACTAGAGATGTTCTTAGAATATGGTTTAGGTTTAGGAAATGCTGTTAGATGAAATTTTTGATGGATGGAAGTAGATGAAGTGGTGTTGGCCGAATGGTAGGGAAAATAAGACTTAGGAGATTTTCTTTGAGTTGTTTGGGTAGGAGAGAAAAGAGTGAATGGTTAGAATGATTGAATGAATTATTATGAAGTGAATATTAGCCCCCCCCCCCCCCCACAATGCATGGCCGTAGAGCATCAATTATGGAGCTTGTCTCCTTTGTTGACCAACTAGACTTACTAATGGCCATTGATGGATTCAATGGTGGATGGCTAAGCTTCTAGCATCTTCTTGGTTGCATTATGGGAGCATAATGCATGCATAAGGCCAAAAATGCTATAGGAATTCTAATCAAAATTTGATTGATTTTAATAACTTAATTATGCTTAAGTCCACCTAGTTATGTTTAATTAAAAATTAGCTAGATTCCTTTGTATTTTAGTTAATCATTTATTTACTTAGAGTCCCTAATCTTCTACTTAATTATACTAGTACATTGTCTAACTATAATTTGATGAATAACTAACTAGATTTATTTCATTTAATTATCACTCAAACCCTTTAGATTAACTTAATTGGGTTTTAGACTAATTATTCCATTAAGTTAGGTTTTAAACTAACTAATCTACTAAATCTAACCATTTCTATGGATTTTCAACCTTTTGGTTTAGAATTTTACAAGCCATTTACGTTAGTAAATTTTTCCTAAAAGTGGGTCCCACAAACCTAAACGTGGGTCCCACAAGCCAAACGTGGGTCCCACAGATTTTTCTGTATTATAAAATATTTTTATTACACTGAAAAATCCTAAAAATTAAAAGATTAATATACATATTATTCGGAATTGGGTTTAGTAAGATCCATCAGCTCCAAATAATCAAATAAGATTTTTCCCCGGCCTGAAAATTATTATTTTCTTGACTCAAAGTAAATCACACAAAACAATCAAATATATTTACTAAATAGTCAAATTAATTTTATAGCACACAGAAAATAGAAAACAACACAATTAGGACAAAAATGTAATTAGCCAAAAATTGGGGTGTTACAAATGCCATGACCTATGTCTAGATTTTTGACAAATGCTAGAGGTTCTCCAATATCTAAATGGCACCACCTAAAGATCTTTTTGCTATTTCGATCCTATGGCCCTTTTGGAGAAGGGCATTGAATTTCTCGGGACCTTTCACCTAGGCGACTAACTAGCTAAAGTACTTGGTGGTAGCTGTAAACTATTTCACAAAATGGATTGAAGTGGAGCCCTTAGAAACCATCATAACAAAAAAGGTCAAGAAGTTTATAAAAAAGAACATTTTTTGCAAATTTGTGATCCATGAATCTATTATCGCAAACAATAAGACCCAATTCACAGAAAGGAAGTTTAAAGAGATGTGCTCTGACCTCTACATTAAGTATCACTTCACCTCAGTTGAACACCTGCAAGCCAATGAGAAGGCCGGAGCTACCAATAATGTGATCCTCTGAGGATTAAAGAGGAGGCTCGAAGACACTTAGGGTGAATGAGTCGAACCTATAAGCCATGTACTCTGGGCATATCGAATAATCTCTCTCTCAACCATTGGAGAACTTTCAAGCTCACCTATGGCTGGGAAGCTATGATCCTAGTGGAGATTGAAGAATCGAGCTAGAGAAGAGAACATTTTATTGAGATCTGAATGACAGACTCTTATGCAAAAAGCTTGTCCTCACTAAAGAATAGCACGAGATAACCCATATCAGAGAAGTTACGTTGAAGCTCCCGACTGCTCAAAGGTACACTAAACAAGTCTCTCTACAAAAATTCAAAATTGGAGACCTCGTTCTTAGGGAAACATGAATCAAAGAGTGGAATGCGTGAGAAGGAAAAGTTGGCTCCTAACTAGGAAAGCCCATATCGGATAACAGAAGTGCTAGATAAAGGGGCATATAAAATCATTGACCCTGCAGGATGGGAGCTACCTAGGTCTTGGCATGCCTCTAACTTAAAGAAGTAATACAACTAGACGTTTATCTTTTGTACATATGAAATAAATGTAATGAAGCCATAAGTTGGCACCATCAATGAATGAGAAGTTTATTCAGAAATGCAATTTATACTATATAACATTTATCTTTTGTGGAGTTACAACATGCGCAGAAATGCTAAAGGGACACCGAATCTCTAAAGTGTTAAAGCCAAATATAAAGCCACAGATCCCCACTTAGACTAACGTGTAAAATGTAAACAGATGTTAGATCCATAAAATGTTAAAGCCAAGTATGGGTTTATGGATCCCAACTTAGGCTAAAACCCAAGTATGAGATCACAAATCCCAACTTAGGCACAAGGCCAAGAATAAAATCTCAGATCCCAACTTACGCTGAAAGTGAAAAAGCCAAGTATGGGATCTCGGGTCCTAACTTAGGCACAAAGCCAAGTATGGGATCTTGGATCCCAACATGGGCTGAAAGTGAAAAAGTACAGAATCTCGGATCCCAGCTAAAGCATAAAGTTAAGTATGGGATCTCGGATCCCAACTTTAGTTAGCAAGGGGCTTTTAACCCCTGAAATGCAAAACAAAATACACCAAAATGGTAAAGACAAATGAAATAGAAATGAACATAAATATGAGCACTAGTTAAAAGCCCCGACAAAGGGTACAAATTGTCTTTATAAAACTAGAAAGACCTTTCAAGGGCCAAAAACATAAAAACATAAAGAAAGTAAAAGAGAAGAACAAATGACGACTATGTAACAGGGACACAACATTGGCGTTGACGTCAACATTGGTACCATCCTCAACTTGGCCACCGAGCTCACCATCTTAGGTGGGAGGGTCCATTATCTTGCCATCCACCACCTTTTTCATATGGTCGGCTCCTTTGAAGTCAGTGATGCCGGGGTAACGAATCAAGACCTGGGCTAGAGCATTCTAAAAAGACTCGAGAATAGTGCTTTCCTAACCCTCAACTAGCTTGGTTCTCTCTATGGCCCAGGCCTTCCTCTTAGCCTCGATGCTCGTCCTGAGGTCCGAGATTTTCTTCTCAATTACCAGAGCCCTTGTTTTCCAATCGTCTGACTCTTTGGCCTTAACTTTGAATTCTTTAGCCTTGGCCTTGAAATTCTTGTCCTTGGCCTTAAAGTCTTTGACCTTGGTCTTCCAGCCATCCACCCACGTTCCTTGATCTACTGCCTTTTGTTCAATTAAGTTTAATTCATTGTGGGCTGGGGTCAAGTTCTTATCTAACTCATGCTTCTCCTCCTCCCACGCTGAGCTCTTCTCTCGGAGCAACTTAAGGTCAGACTCCAACACGATGACCTTTTTAATATCTAGGATTAATGTCTCTAGAGATCGGAGGATGCTAGCCACATGCAAATTAGCCTTCTCAGCATTAAAAAAAAAGTTTAGCCGGGGAATACTAGTTGAAAGTCACGATATCGTCTGAGGTCTTGAAAAACATGTCTATGTGGCCCGGGACATCAAACACCCTACTCCAGATGGAGGCCAAAGAAGATGGGGATTTCTTCGTCATGTTAATATGAGCAACCTTAACTGAGGTCTCCACCACAACTTCCACGACATCAGGGGAATGATCGGCCTCCATGTTCACAGCCTTCTTCACCTGCTTGGTTAGATGCCTTTCGCTTTCTAGCAAGAAGCTAAGGTGGGGCGTTAAAGGCCCCCAAGCTTGGCCCCTTAGTCCACGGTTCTTGTTAGTTACTTGCAACATCACATACCCCATAATCCGTCTGTGTAACCACAGAATTGAAGGCCATAGCAGCATTTTCTTTCAGCTCTTTCTTTAGTTTATACAAGTTAGAGGTCGGTGCCATGCTCTCTGTAAAGGGAACAAACCATGATCTACAACAAAATAATAATAAAACAATGAAAATAGAGATAGTAAAGGAAAGCAAAAAATAAAGATAGAGAATGCTCTGGTTAATTGTCAGCCTTAGCCCAAAGACAATCTCCTAGTCGTTGAAAAGAATCGTGTTCTTGTCGGGTATCGTCAATGCGTTGCAACGGACTGCATCGCCAAGTGGCATATGGTCCAGCCTTAGCCCATAAACAGATATCCATTGGTCGACCGCCGCGCCTTGACGCCCCCAAGATCCATCATAGACCTCACTATCAATTCTCATTCCCCCTTCAACCACAAGGGCCAAAATAGATATTAGCTATACTTTATACAATGCACGAATATATCAGTGCAAGTCCAATCATAAGGGCCAAATCTTTTCAATTTCATTTGTTCAATGTAATCATATGCCTCAACGCATATTTTTCCAATGCATGTAAAATGCACTAAATGTCAATCACAGGCAAAACTCGTCATTTTCTCACACAGTGTTCATACACTGTTTTGGCAGTAATCATCATGTTATCATGTTTTTATAGTCATAAAACATTTTTGTCGTGTTTTCACAATCGCGTAACATTTCTGTTACGTTTTCACAATTCCAAAACATTTTAGTTATATTTTCACAATACCGTAACACTTCTGTTACGTTTTCACAATACAATAACATTTCTGTTACATTTTCAAAATACTGCAACTCTTTTATTGCACTTTTAAACCACGTACTAATTTTTTTTAACGTTTTTCTCAATCGCATAAAAATATACGTTTCTCAAATCGCGTAGTATTTTTCACTGTTTCAAAATCGCGTATCTTAAAAATCATTTTTTTAAGTCGCGTAAATCATTTTCTATCATTCTCAAAATATTTAAAACACTTTTCAAATCACATAATGATTTTCCATCATTTTCACAATCACGTAAAAATATTCTATCACTATTCAAATCACGAAATGATTTTTTAACAATATTTCAGTCGCGTAAAATATTTAAACGCTTTCCAAATCGCGTAGAAATATTTAAACATTTTTCAAATCGCGTAGAAATATTTTACTGTATTTCAAATCGTTTTTAAGATACGTAAATATTTTTCAATATTTTACAATCACGTAAAATATTCCTCAATATTCCAAACACTATTTTGGACTTAAATAAATCAATATCATTTTCAACACATTTTTTTCAAATTGCGTAGCTTAAAAATCACGTTTTTAAGATACGTAAAACATTTTTCATCACAATTTCATTACAGAAAATATTTCTTAACCTTCAAAAATTCCTTTTCAACTTTTCTCAAAATAATATAACTTTGTATTTCATTTTTTCACATTTTCTTACTCAAGAAAATCTTTTTTCCAAAATATAATCCACAAAAATCACTTTTTCATCAACGTTTCAAAACTTAACATTTTTTAACGTATTTCAAAACTCGAAAATAAGTTATACGTTAGTAAATTTTTAAAACACCATTATATTCTTCATTTTTTACAAATCGTTTTTCAAACACAACTTTCTTCAAAATAAATTGAAGTTCGAAAACATTTTTAACCTTTCTTTGTCTTTCGTTTACAAAACTCAATTTCTCAAGTGATTAAAACACTCTGATTTCCTTTTCGAATTCCTTGTATTAAATTAAGTTACGTTTTCCACTTTGAAAATAACTTTGTTCATAAAAATCAAGGCATTACAAGCCTTAAAAAACGTGGACATGACTATTGAAACCATCAAATATTTTTTTTCCTTCTAAATTGATATGGTTTTACACAAACAAAACCATTAAAAATCATTTACAAAAACTGTGAACGTGTTCATTGAAAACTATCAAATCTTTTGAGTGACAAAACACTTCGTTTTATAAAATATCACTTTGTTTCATAAAAATTTAGGCATAACCAATTTTTTTTTTCAAAATCGTAGGGTATTTGGCCATTGAAGCCATTAAACATTTTTCCTTCTAACTCAATTATTTATCATTTCTGTTTTCACACAAACAAAACCATTAAAATCTTTGTTTTCAAAACCAAAATACCGATGGTCATTAAAACCAAACCCATTTGTTCAAATTCATTTTTACTTTCTTTACAAATCCTTTTTTACTTTCTTTGCAAATCATTTTTCACTTTCTTTGCAAATCCTTAAAATCAACATTGTCCGTCTCGTCTAAAACTCATGTTTAGAAAAATACTTAGGATCTTTGTACACAAAATAAATTAATAAAAGTCCTTCAAAACCGTGTTCTTGTTCTCTTGAAAATCAAACCCTTTGTTTATTTTCCATACTCTTCAAATCAATCCAATTTTATTCTTCCATGAAAATATTAAGTTATAAATGTAATGGTGGAACTTGGAAGTGTTTGCAAACTATCTCAAATGAATGAAAAAAGGCCTAGTTGTTCAAGTGCATTTGTGAAGGAGCAGTCTCTATTCTCCCTCTACCCTAGTTGCAGATCCTCTCATTTTCTATGCAAAGGGCACAAATGTAATGGTCCTCTTCCCAACCTCCCTCCATTATTTGCATGTATTGTATGAGATTGTTGGCGTCACCCAAGATTAGACAACGGAAAGGATCCCTAATGGTTTGTAATACATCCACTCATAGAAATCCTGTCCAATGGAGGTGGATACCTCGTTAACCTCTCTGCTAGCCCCAATTTCTTTCTCCTCATTACATCGAGCAATGAAACAGGAGCAAAACCTACAGAGGTTGAAGAATAGTCAAAATAGCTACTTTTGAGCCCAAGATATTTTTTTGCAGACTCTTTGAGCTTAGAATACGAGCATAGTCTTTGAAAAATATCCCTAGTCTCAGAAGCTCTAAAATGTCTATTTCCATGAGCATGGAGCTCGACAGTACTATGTGGCCTTCATAACCCTTGGGGCCCTCCTTAGCCGCAAGTAGTGTTGTGGAGATAAGGGTTGTTCCAGAATCTTCAAAAAAGACCCTTCTTCTCCATTACCCCCTATTCCCCTATTCCTATTCATATCAATGAAAAATGGAAAGAAAAAGGAAAAAAATCAAGTGCCTTTGAAGGAAAATGGAGAAGGTGAAGGCTGTTGGAGTAAAAACACCACTAAAACTCATCGATAAGTAGGAAAATCCATGAAAACTGCTTGAAAATAATAGTACACTACCGCAAGTGGTGGCCAGGAATTACAAGTGGTTGCTAGAGCAGGAGAAAATAAGAGGGTTTGAGAGTGAAGGAAGTAGAAAGTGAATAAATGTTTCCCCTACCCTTATTTATAGGGAAGGACTCAATGCCAACTGCTACCTATGCTTGGGGGTAGTTTGGTCCAAGTTCAATTCAAAATCATTACCAAGGGTGAATACCAAGTGGTAGTTGCATAGAGACGCTTCCCCCAATGGACACCTGGTAGGAAACTATAGGCACATAGGTGAAAAGGCATTAGTGCAACAAAGGAAACATTCTATGCAAGCCAAAGGTTGCGGCTCCATAGACCACAGGTCTCTCTGATACATGATACAACCTAACCATCTAAGGTCCAACTCGCTTGAGCCAAGACATTGGAATCATTAGTAGGACCATTTCTGAAATCATGACCACAAGAGCTTGTTACTACCTCCTATAACCTCTCAGAGGCAATGACATTCAAACAACGTGAGTTCAATGGTCAAGAACTAAATGTGCTTGGCCACAAAACCCTTTAAACGCGCGAAATGGCTAAGTCATTGAGCACGACCTAAAGCACCAGCCGCAGCAGAGCTCAACACTATGATAGCCCTCAAAGCATTAGGCTGGGGGCAATGATCTGGACTGAAGTTTGGGCTTAATAAGGCCAAGCTCAACAACCTTCTTGGATGTGATACTCAATCTTTAGGTGATGTCATCATCTTGATCCAACAAAGAGAATATTTCTCCTTGAATGCTAATCATTAGCCAGCATATAATAAGATGAAGGTCCTATATTTTCAAGGAACCTAAAAGGACCATCTTGTCCCTAAGCCCTACTTGGTTCCCTTGACATTCTCCTCTATAAATAGTTACAATAGCTTCAAGGGTAAAGATCTTTTTCCACACACTCTCTAAGACTCTAACTCCTTGCACCCATACTTATTTGAGCATTGGAGTGCCTTGCAAGTATCTAACCCCCACTCTCCAATGCACTAGGAGGTTGCTAGAGTGATCCGAATATGTTCGAGAAGACTCGTAGCACCCCCTTGACCTTGGTGCAGATTAGTATATTTTTATATATGAAGTACTCTTTCATATATATTTTTTTTTCTTAAACAAAACCTTTAGTCCAACTGTTTAACCCGCAATTAGACTACTGACCCGTTGACTCGACCTTATAACCAAATTAATCTCGATTCAAGTTATATAACTACAAAAATAAAAGAATAAAGATCATCATACACTTTTTTTAGGAGTGTATGCATTGTACATACTTTTTTTAAGGATATATGATTTAATGAAAAAAAATAATAAAAAATAATATATATAATAAATAATATTAAAAAAATATAAAAAATAATATAAAATAAATAAATAAAAAAATCAAAATTGAAAATAAAATGAATTAAGGTAGGCACTATAAGTTTAGGAAAGAAAGTCAATCGTTTTAATTTTGTTGAACAACTATCCCTGAGTAAAGTCTGAGTTGCTTTCATGTAGTCCAAGTTGGCCACAGCTTTCATATCGACAGTTGACTTATGTTCCAAAGTAACCCACAAATGGTTTTGACATAAACATGAATATCTGCTAAGTTGTAGGTAGCTTTTTATTTCCCTTTAGTTAAAATAATAATAATAATAATAATAATAATAATAAAATAATAAAATAATAATAATAATAAAATAATAATAATAAAAACTTCAATATTTTTTTATATTTATGCCACAATATTGCATTAATACTTAGCATCAAGATTTTATGATACCATAATTTTAGCTCCCTTGTTTCTTTAATTTCTCCTCTTTTGAAAATGCACAAAGATTGTAATCTTCTTCCTCTTCAACATTTCTTTTTTATTTTTTTCAATAGGTAATTAGGAGGACTGGCTTTTGATACGGGTGGAATAGTATATGATAATTAGCATGCATAAGGTAAAATAGTATGGTTTTGAAAAATAAATGAAATTGATTACATATAACATCATAACATCGCATCAATTTTTATTTTGAACTATGTAAATATTTTTTACTAATGCTAATGAGGTTGGATCAATTAATAATAAAAATTGAATTGCGACTGATACGAGAAGTGTTGAGTTCCTGTTCCATTCGTCTTAGCAGGCATCTATTAAAAAAAATTATAATAAACTTTTTATTGTTGAAAATACTTAAATATAGAGTAAATATATACTTAAATTTTTAAATATTTTGTAATATAACACTTTAGTATTTTAAAAAATAACACTTTAATTTTTTGTAATTAAAAAAATAACACTTTAATATTTAAAAATAATTAATAAGTGTATATTATTTTTTTATAAGAATTAAAGTATTATATTTTAAAATATTTAAAAACTAAAATGTATATTTATTTTTAAATATAATACGAAAATATCAAATTTAATCTTGATATTCTTATTGTAAATAATGTATATATTTTTTATATCTTATTTAATATCATTTATCATATATATATATTTTTTATTTTTTTTTACTTAATTACACACTTTAAAAAATATATATAATATTTATATTTAAAAAATATAAGAATATTTTTTTTATTAAATTAATCATGTGACTTTTTAAATTCACCTACCCCTGCAAGCGAAGGGTAATATGAGCATTTCATATACTAATAAAATTATAATTAATATGAAAAATACAATATAAAAGTATAAAACAGATCGTGCTAGGCAAACTGCCAAACAGGACAGGTGAGGTGACCCATCGCCAATTCCTCACCAACTCATCGATCACCAACCACACACACAGTTACTTCCCAAACACACATGTTATAAACATAAAGTTTATTTATTATTTATTAATTACTGTCTCAGAAATCAGATTTCATAACTTCTATTGTTTTGTTCTTTTCCTGGTAATATGTCGAACGAAGTCACAAGTATCGTTTGTTTGGCGCGTGACACCACGTCAAAGCAACCCGTGTAGTAAGGACTGAGATATTCGAGAGATATTCTTGAGTGAATAATACATTATATTTAGATATATTTATAAAAAATTAAAAAAATGATAATTTAATCTCATTAAATTTATTTATTATTAAAAATTATTATCTCTTTCTAATTTTTTATAAATATACATAAATATAATATATTATATTTGTATTTATCCAAAAATATCTCTATTTAATTTGTAAATGGCAAACAAACAAGACATGTTGCTAGTCTTTCATTGACCACCGATCCCTGCCATTGAAGGAAAACGAACTGTCGTTCGCTATGGTTAATTAACACTTTACACTTGGCAAGGCGCAAGCTGATAGTGAATCCATGAAGTGTAAGAAGGTAACGTGATATAGTCCGAGTATATTAATAAGTCAAACGAGTGAGATTTAATATGCATTTTTATTGTACGATAAGGGTATGTTAATTTTGCATTAATTGAGATTAAGTTTATCTTTAACCCTATGTTTGAATGTTTTCTCATTAACGGAAAGGAACGGAATAGGTGGGGATAGATTGGAAAGGAAAGGAAAAGAATGAAACATAGTTCTCTCCTTTTTTGTTTGGAAGATTCATTAATGGAACGGAACGGAACATGTGTTCCCTCCATTCCACCTCAATTTTGGGGGAACAAAATTGGTCCTTTGAGGGAAGAGGGGGAAAATGATTTCCCCTGTGTTCCGTTCCGTTCTTATGCATTTTAAAACTCCGAAACACAAAAAATTAATTCCGTTCCTCCCATTTCTTTTTCGTTCCCCTCTTTACCTGTCATCCAAACATAGTGTAAAGTTTGAATGACTTTAAGAGTGTACTTCATTCATATTCTTATGTATTATATGTAGATTTAAAATGTAAATGCATTGTCAAATAAAAGTTTTCATTTTCATTCCCTTATTTTCATTTTCTTCCAAATTTTTTGCACATCATAATTATTAAAAAAAATGTGCCATCAATAACACTTATATTTTTGTAAGCTGTATCCGTAAGAGAACTGAATCTTTTGTCTCCTAGCGCTTTCCTCCTGTTAGGTACCTTAAGCTTAATGTTGATGGGTCCTGTAGACGCCCCTCCCTCTTTGCAGCTTGCGGTGGTTTGTTTAGAGATGATATTGGTAGGTTTTGGCTGGTTTCTCTTGCAACTTGAGTGTGTGCACGTCCGTTAAGGCTGAGCCATGTGGCCTGTTGTATGGACTTTGTATTGCTAAGGATTGTGGTTATCAGAAGGTGTTGGTTGAGATGAACACCTTGGTTGTTGTTAATCTGTTGACCAGTTCGAAGCCTCCCTCTCCTTTGTTGATGTCGTTGTTCATAGGCATCAAGTTACTTATACATGGGTGATTTGAAGTCCATACTTTTCACTCTTAATATCATAATTTTAAATTGCAATTCGCAGTCATAATTACAATTGTAATTGTAATATTATAATCTTTACAATCATATCATAATTGTAATTACAATCACATCAATAATATTTTTTGTAATTCTCAACAATTATAATATACGCAATATAATCGTAACCACAATTTAAAATCATTTGATTAACACAAAGGAAATAGACCTGCTGACTGGCTAGCTAACCTTGGCCATGAGTTTCCCTCCTTAGATTGCGTCATGTTTGATCGGGCCCATGCTGGTATTGTCGATCTCTCTGGCAGGATGCTTTGGGTGTGAGTCTTCCTTGCTTATCTTGTTCGTTTCTGTTTTGGGCTTTTGCCTTGTTTATTATTAAAAAAGAAAAATGTATTATATCTAATGATGTAGGAGATTAAATATGTTCCCAGTTCAAAAAGGGCAAAAAAAATTGTTCCCAAATTGTCTCCTGATTTTGTTCGAAAAATGAAATTCGTGGGTTCCGTTTTCCCCTTTTTTGCTTTTACAAAGGAATCGTTCACATTTCACTATTTGCATAAAATACGCAAAGCTTTAAACACATATTTATTTTAGTTTAAATTATAAGAATTAATCGTTTATTTTTAAAATTTTTTAAAATACTTTAATGTTAAATTATTTTTAACAAAAAATAAACTAACTTAAACACGTTCTAATATAATAACATTAGGGTATTGGAAAAATCTCACGTTTCATCTTTCTGACACTGACTCACTATCCAGCTCTATGAAATCCGAGCACACTATATTTTTTTTGTCTAATTCCAATTTTTTATATTCGTATGTCAATACTTTAAGAAAAAAAATAACGTGAAATGTACACTTTCGTATTTCACCTAAATGTGGGCCCCGTAGTATCTATACTCTTCCAATGCTTTAAAACTACCATATGAGCCATAGAAGCGTGTTGAAAAAGTATGTATTTAAAATAATTGTTAATATTTGATTATTTTAATAATTAATTATTATATATATATATTTTATAATTAATTATAATAAAATTAATTTTATATTGAGATATATTAATTAAAAAATAATTTTAAATTAATTTATTTCGTTTAGATAATATAAAAAAATTATTTTTATATATTAAATTATTAAAATAGGTATAAAGTGATTAAAAAAATTATTTGATTAAAAATAAAATAGTATTTACATATTAAAGTATAAAAAATAATTTATAATATAAAATTATAAATTAAAATTTTAGCATTATAATTTTTTTATAATACATTAAATTTCATACGAAAATTAAAATTAATTTTGACAAACATATAAGAATATTATTACAACAACTTTTACTAAAAAAAATGCTATTTTGTTAAAAAATAATCCTAACTAAATATACTCGCAATCTCCAAAACTGCCACCCATTTATTTCCCATAAATTTTTGTCCAAAATATACACCAAACACTAAAAAAAATGAAAAGACTATATTAAAAAGATTAGTTTAAAGAAAAAGGTGACCTGAATAAGCAAGACATAGGAGTAGTGGCAGTGAAACTTGGAAATGTTTTAAAATAAGAAAAAATGATCAAATAATTTTTTTGAAAATTTGATGATAATAAATCTTTGTATAGGAAAATGAATTCATTTATTCATTAATCATTATCGGTGTAACACCGTAGTTCAATTACGTGTTATTAAAAAAGTGATTGTGTTACAAACTATTTTCATTTGTTTTGGGTAATAGTGTTACCAACTATTTGAAAAATAAAGGAGTTGTTATAATTAGAGTTGTTTGCAATTTGGATTGGTTTTAAGTAAAAAAATTAACCGATCCAAAATATATTATTTATATTAATTTAGACTAAATTAAATTGATTACATTTTGAAAATTAAACTAATTTAAATTAATTTAAATTGATTTGAATTTGATCGGTTTAATTAATTTTTGATCAAAAAATTGTTTAAATTTTTGAAAGTTAAATGTAATTTAGTTTATTAAAAATAAAAATAAGAAATAAAATGAGATAAAAAATAGAAATAGTTCATTTTACGCACGTAAAATAATGTTTAATTACATAAAGAGAGATAATTATGTAAGAAATTAAAGTTATTATAAATAAAAATATAAATTTAATAATAAATGAATACATTATATGATATTAATAAGTTTGAACTATATTTGATCGGTTTTGAAAATAAAAATAAAAATTGATTCAATCAAATTATTTTTAAAAAAATTAAATAAGAAAAAATCGAAACTTATTCGGTTTTAATTGAATTTCAATTTTTTGATTTGATTTTCAATTTAAATTTTGATTTAGATTGAATTTAAACACTCTTCATTACGATACTCAAAATTTTTATGAACAAAACTTAGATCTATTTTTTTATATTCATTATATCAATTCTATCAATTAAATTATGACGTGTATAAATTTTTATAAAAAAAGAATAAGAAAGAGAATATTAATGCATAAAAAAAGAATATTAATAAACATATGTCATAATTTGATTGATAAAATAGATGTAATAAATATAAAAAAATAACTTAAATTTATCTTATTTTTATTAGATATCGAACAATAAATAGTTGAGATTTACATAAAATGATTAATTTAATTATTTGATAATTCATAAAGATATTTGTATTCAGAGTAATTCTTAAGATTTCACTCATAAGTAATGTTTACAATGAAGTAAAATTGCTCACACATATTTAATAGCGTAAAAAGTTTCACTTGTATTTAATAATATGTTTTATTACATTATTTAATAAGTTTTATTATATATAAAATATTAAACTTATTAAATAATATAACAACACATCATTAAATATAAGTATAAATTTTTTTTCACTAATAACATGCCTAAAATAAACTCTTTATAAACATCATCTTACATTTACAATTACGTTATTAAAAAAGTGATCGTGTTACCAACTATTTTCATTTTTTTGGTGTAATAGTCTTGCCAACTATCTTAAAAATAAAGTAGCTGTTACGATACTCAATATTTTTATTGGATGTCGAACAGTAAATAGTGGAAGTTTACAAAACATAATTAATTAATAATTATTTGATAATTCATAAAGATATTTGTATCGAGAAAAATTTTAAGATTTCACTCATGTAATGTTTATAATGAAGTACAACTTATCATACATATTTAATAGTGAAAAAAGTTTCATATTTATATTGAATAATATTTTGCCACATTATTTAATGAATTTTATTATATATGATATGCCAAATTTATTAAATAATATAATAACACATAATTAAATATAAGTATTAATTTTTATATTGATAATATATTAAAATTAAATTCTTTATATACATTATCTTACATTTAAACATTTATTATTCCTTACTCCTTCTGTCCCTTTATAAAAGTCTTTTATGATTTTTACATAAGGATTAAAAGTTAAATTAAATAATTTAAATAAAAAATATGATGTAATGTGATTAAATTATTATTTTTCTTATTTTATTAATTCTCTCCAATAAGTGCTAGAGAGATTTTAGAAAATAGTAAAAAGTAATTAATTTAATTATTAAGTTATTAGGTTTAGTTGAGATGAGAGTAAAATTTAAAAAAAATCAATTAATATTTTTTAATATTCTTAAATGATAGATAATTTGAGACAAATTAAAATTTTTGAAAAAATAATTATTAAGGTACGGAAAGAGTAATTACAATTAATCCTCTGAATTTGTCACTTATTATGTGACTTAATGTGCACCGAAATGTGTTCTGTAAAATTAAAATTTTAACTATAGAATGTAGAAAAGAAAAAGCAAATACTGAAATACTGACTGAAATAAGAGGGACGTGTCATTCTGAGTTGTGTGTGTGAGATGTGGGGGTGGGTTGTAGTTGAATCCAGATTGGCTATAAATAACCCGAAGAGCACTCCATCTTGCTCGCGCTCTTCTCTCTGCTTCAATCTCATACCATACGTAGAGAAGCAAAGTGAGAAAGAACTGGTCTCTGTAACCGCACATAAAAGGGGCACGAGACCCTCTCCTCCTCTCACTCTCCTTCGTTCATAAGTTCATTTTTCCTCCTCTTTCTCTCTCCCCAATTTTCCCTTAACCACCTTAAATATATCATCATCACATCTTCTTCACCTTCCTTAACCACCTCAATTCTCTCTCAATTTCTCTAACTACACAGTTTTTCTTCCATTTCTTTTATTCCTTTTTTTTTTCCTTACTACCCGACTGAGATCTATCTACTGGTAAATGTGAACGCTTACTTAGTTGCATGCACCACATGCTTTTCAATTTTACAATATTTCTTCTTATTCGGATTCCGTGTTTGTTATAATTGGGTTTTCAGATCTGTTGTTGTAGTGTTTAGATCTAATGCTGCGTTTTGCTCTTTAAAATGGATCTGAACTTTCATACTTGGATTTCGTTGCTTTTTTTCCCCCCTTAAATAATTCAACGACCTTGTGCAAATCTGGTGATTTGTGGAGTGATTATTTGGGAAAATGATTCTTACACACCAAATTTTTTACCTTATTTTTATGCCGGTTAACAATTCAGTTACTGATAGTGTATAGATTAGTTAACAAACTAGTAATGATAGCCTGGAAACAGATTACTAGTTTGTTAGCCAATTTATATGCTTGATTCATCTTTAACTGGCATAAATATGATGTCAAAATTTTGGTGTGCAAATAACATTAATGGATTATTTGTAACTGGTTTCATCAATAAATGTGTCCTGTTTAAATTGTATAATTCTGTTAAATTTGCAATCTTTTCGAAGATCATGTTCTCACGCTGCTCTGCTCTAAAATGCTATGTCCCATGATTAAATATAGAACAACTTCCAAATGATATGTAATCTTTCATGAAACATATAACAGAAGCTTATTAAAACATTTTCCCATATCGTTGTTGCATGTTGAATTTTGAAATTTTTTTCTTACCCTTTATGAGCTTGTTTTGTTGTAAGTGGTGTATGTCTGTCTGTTAATTGACTTGTGATTCTTATGTTTATTTAATTTTCAAACGGAAAATGTTTCTTCTACACTTGAAATCGCATACCTAACCTACACCTCTTAATGAAGAGTTAATTATTGGTTGAAAGCCTGATAACTTGTTTTTCTAAGAAAAAAACATGTTGTGAGAACCAATAATTTACTTATCATTAACCGGTGTACGAGATGTGCAGAATCTCAGGTGTTGGAATAACACTACTATTTTCAAACATTGACAACTGAGTTTTGTTTGCAATTTTTGACCTGATGTAGCAGAACAATGGCATCCCATATTGTTGGATACCCTCGCATGGGCCCCAAGAGAGAGCTCAAGTTCGCTCTGGAGTCATTCTGGGATGGGAAGAGCAGCGCCGAGGATTTGCAGAAGGTGGCTGCTGATCTCAGGGCATCCATCTGGAAGCAGATGGCTGATGCCGGGATCAAGTACATCCCCAGCAACACTTTCTCATACTATGATCAGGTGCTCGACGCCACTGCCTTGCTCGGCGCCGTTCCACCCAGATATGGATGGACTGGTGGGGAGATTGGGTTTGATACCTACTTCTCCATGGCCAGAGGTAATGCATCTGTGCCCGCAATGGAGATGACCAAGTGGTTTGACACCAACTAGTAAGTGATGGCTCATGTTTTGTTGTATTGGTTGTTTGTTTTTAGTGATACCAATCGTGCCATAGTTGTAATGATCTGATTACTGAACTACTGTATATGTGCATTGGTCCAGCCACTTTATTGTCCCCGAACTGGGACCTGATGTGAACTTCACTTATGCTTCCCACAAGGCAGTGGACGAGTACAAGGAGGCCAAGGCGGTATGTTATATGTATTAAAGTCATTCCCATTAACTTCTTATTACTTGAAAACCTTAGGTTAGATACTGTGAGCTTAGTTAAGCTGTGACTGTGAGAAGTATTGCTATAAATAAGTTGTGTATTTTTTCTCCTTGTTGTATATCTCATTCATCAGGAAATGTTCTGATGATGCTTGTTGTGTGTGTCCACTGGTTGTTCTGTGTGGTTCATTATGATATTTTCATGTGTTTATTTATATAAACATTGTCATTGAATATTTAATTTCTGTTGCAGCTTGGAGTAGATACAGTTCCTGTCCTCATTGGCCCTGTATCATACTTGTTGCTCTCCAAACCTGCCAAGGGTGTTGAGAAATCCTTTTCTCTTCTCTCTCTCCTCCCAAAAGTCCTTGCTGTCTACAAGTAAGGATTTAACTTGTGTACAACTATTAATTATTTTCTCTTTATGATTATGTTTGTCTTATTTCTCTAACTGGCTTATGACTATAAACTCAGGGAAGTTGTGGCTGATCTTAAGGCAGCTGGTGCTTCGTGGATTCAATTTGATGAACCTACCCTTGTCATAGACCTTGATTCTCACCAGTTGCAAGCATTTACTGCAGCATACTCGGAACTTGCATCTACTTTGTCTGGTTTAAATGTTCTTGTTGAGACATACTTTGCTGACATTCCTGCTGAGGCATACAAGACCCTCACAGCTCTGAATGGTGTTACAGCATTCGGATTTGATTTGGTCCGTGGATCTAAGACTCTTGATTTGATCAAGGGCGGATTTCCTAGTGGAAAATACCTCATTGCTGGAGTGGTTGATGGAAGGAACATTTGGGCTAATGATCTTGCTGCTTCTCTCAGTACATTACAGGCTCTTGAGGGCATTGTGGGCAAAGGTATTGTCAAACATGCGTTTCATGAAAAAATTTGGGAGACTTCTGGAGCTAATATAGTCACTTGATATATCTATTTTCTAAATTGTATGCAGATAAACTCGTTGTGTCCACCTCCTGCTCACTTCTTCACACTGCTGTTGATCTTGTTAATGAGACCAAGTTGGATAATGAGATCAAATCATGGCTGGCTTTTGCTGCCCAAAAAATTGTTGAAGTAAATGCATTGGCCAAGGCATTGTCTGGTCAAAAGGATGAGGTAACCTCCATTCCTTATAGTTTATCTCACATCAGACAAAATAAGTTGTTAACTAGATGATGTCTGTTACTTGATAACAATGTGGTATTTTACTGTAGTGGGGGAAAATATAAATATTCACAATAAAATAAAATGGTTATCTTCCAACTTGTAAGAGTTTTCATTTTTTTGAGGAAAAAAAAAATTGTATCAATCTTATTTGTATGCAATAATAGGGCCCAATGCACGCAACTCCCACCATTGTGGGGTATGTGGAGGGTCAGATGTATGCAACCTTACCTCCTTGAGCAGAGTTTTAAATTTTAAAACTTAGATTCAAGCTTATAGTTTTTGTAAATATTATCATAGTAAGAAATTTTTGTTTATTTTTGAAATAGATTCATAGATATATAATCAACATAAGAATTGGATGAGAAATTATAGAATAAAAAAAATCAAAACAATATAAAAAGTGAATAAAGAGAAAAAAGTATATCACAGGAATTAAAATTAAGAAAATTGAGGGAAAGTATAATGTACCTATAATATTAATAACAAGTATAATAAAAATAGCCAACTACTTTCTTAGCAGTGGCAGGCAATATATGTATATTGATATATTGTTTTATTCCTGTTTGTTTCACTACATCATTCACTGAATGACTGTTTTTTTGGTTTTATTTCCAGGCTTTCTTCTCTTCTAATGCCGCAGCTCTGGCTTCAAGAAAGTCCTCGCCCAGAGTGACTAATGAGGGTGTTCAGAAGGCTGTGAGTGCTTATTTTTTGTCGTTTCTGTTCAAATCCTTATTTCTGTTCAACTCCTTATTTCTGTTCAACTGGATTTGTTATGAAATTTATTCTCTTGTTACTTATGACATCTTTTCTTTCCCTCTCAGGCTGCTGCATTGAAGGGTTCTGACCATCGCCGTGCTACTAATGTCAGTGCCAGACTGGATGCTCAACAAAAGAAGCTTAACCTTCCAAGTCTCCCAACCACCACCATTGGATCCTTCCCTCAGACTGTAGAACTGAGGAGGGTGCGCCGCGAATACAAGGCTAACAAGTAAGAATGCTGAGAGCTGATATCTTGGCTTGTTTTCCTGACAATGTGCCTTCTTGTATTGACCCGAATCTTGTTTTTTATCAGGATCTCTGAGGAAGAGTATGTCAAGGCAATTACGGAGGAAATCCGCAAAGTCGTTGAACTCCAAGAAGAGCTTGATATTGATGTCCTGGTACATGGGGAGCCTGAGGTCAGCTCTCATCTTCACATAAGGAATAAATATTAATCTGCTGAACTAGAGAATAAAGAGATAGTTTTATTACACTTACATTATTTTAATACATCTTTCTTCACCTCTTTCTTTCTGAAGCACAACATTCTCTTGCCAGATTTTCTACCCCTTATTGTTGCGTTGCCAATTCCCAATTGCACTTCTCACTAATTGTTGATGCCTTTCATTGCAGAGGAATGATATGGTTGAGTACTTTGGGGAGCAGTTGTCAGGCTTTGCCTTTACTGTTAATGGGTGGGTGCAATCTTATGGATCTCGTTGTGTGAAGCCACCGATCATCTATGGTGATGTGAGCCGCCCGAAGCCAATGACTGTCTTCTGGTCATCTACTGCTCAGAGCATGACCAAGCGCCCAATGAAGGGAATGCTTACTGGCCCTGTCACCATTCTCAACTGGTCCTTTGTTCGAAATGACCAACCTAGGTATAAACTCAAGACCCATTGTAATATGGTGGGAAAAGAATAAAAACTAAAGAGAGCTGAAAAGGAGAAATTCATCAGTATTCACCGTATTGTTATTTCTAACATGGTGTTAATTCTATATACAGATCTGAGACTTGCTATCAAATTGCTTTGGCTATCAAGGACGAAGTAGAAGATCTTGAACAGGCTGGTATTGGTGTTATCCAAATTGATGAGGCTGCTTTGAGAGAGGGCTTGCCATTGAGGAAGTCAGAGCAAGCTCATTATTTGGACTGGGCAGTCCATTCATTCAGGATCACCAATGTGGGTGTGCAGGACACTACTCAGGTATTACTGGATTACAAATTAATGGGTTAGAATTTTTTTTCTTCTATATTTACATCTAATTGTAATAAACTTGCATATTTGGTATTGTGTTAACAATTGACAGATCCACACCCACATGTGCTACTCTAACTTCAATGACATTATCCACTCAATCATCGATATGGATGCTGATGTGATCACCATTGAGAACTCTCGTTCTGATGAAAAGCTCCTGTCAGTCTTCCGTGAAGGAGTGAAGTATGGTGCTGGAATTGGCCCTGGTGTGTATGACATCCACTCCCCCAGAATACCACCAACTGAAGAAATTGCTGAAAGGATCAACAAGATGCTTGCAGTGCTTGAGAAAAACATTTTGTGGGTCAACCCTGATTGTGGTCTTAAGACTCGCAAGTACACCGAGGTGAAGCCAGCCCTCACAAACATGGTTGCTGCCACAAAAGTCATCCGCAACCAGCTTGCCAGTGGCAAGTGAATGGTACAAGAAAGTAGAATCTCAGTAGTCACGATGGTTCTGCTTGATTTACAGAGAAAGGAAAATTTTCTATTTTGGTTGTTACAATAACTGTGTGTTGAATATTAGGTGTTTAGTATGATGCTCTTGTGAGCAATTGATCCCTCCTCTCCCCTCCCCACCCCATCTGTTTTCTGTTTTCCAAAATATTCTGTATTTTTGTGGCATTGCCTCAATCTTTATTGATATGCAAATGCAATTATCGGTTATGTGCGAATAACCATGAGTATCTTAATCGTCTATTTCTTCATGCATCAAAACAATTTTCTTCCTTCATGCCCTGAGCTAAGTTTCTAATGCACTATTGCTATCATATATCCAAGAAACGAAGCAACAATGTATGAATAAGCATTTTGTATTGTGTTCCTTTTTAGCCCATTTGTTCTTCTTTCCCAACAAAACTGTCCCGTGTAAGCCTACTGATCATGGTTCTAAATTGCGGTTGCGGTCGCGGTTGTGGTTACGGTTGCGGTCATTGCGATTGCGGGTATTGCGGTTACTGCGATGCGGATTGCAGTCGTTGCGATGTGAATTTTTTTTAAATTTGCACAAATATAAAAAAAAATTATATAATTATTATAACTCTTCATATATTCTTATTTATAATATTTTATAAAATTTTACTCATTTGATAAGATTTTGTAAACAAACAATTAAGTAATTAAATTAATTATCACTATTCCTAATACCTCATCAATAAATAACTTTAATTTTGAACCCTTAATATAGGTTATTAATTATCTTCTTTAAACAAAAAAATTATCTTTCTTAAACAAATAACTAATTAATTAACTTAATTATCATAAATTTTAATTAATTATTACTATTCTTAATACTTCAATTATCAACCAATAATTAAGGTTAACTTTAATCCCCTACACAGAACACTAATTTTTTTGGAACTAACATATTATTAATTAACTTAATTATCAAAAAATTCAATTAATTATAACTATTCTTAACTTAATTTTCATACATTATTTTCAAAATTTTCACTCTTCTCATAAATTTTTTTTCAACTTCCCTCTTTCCTAATTTTTCCCAATCTTTTCCTCAATTTTTTTTTCCACTTTTCCCAAATTTTCCCCCTTTCCTCTGCCCCCAATTCCCTCCCAGACCGCTTACTTCCTCTCTGCCCCTATTTTTTTTTCACTTTCCCAAATCCTCCCTTCAGCCCTTCCTTTCTCTCTCGGTCTCTCCATCTCCAGTCCCAATCTGAAGTTTCCTTTTTCTCTTCGTTTCTCAACTCAACCCTCAGCCTCAGATGTCAGATCCCTCTCTTCCTCTCTGTTTTGGTGCTTGAGGCTTCTGCTTCCCTTTCCTCTGAAGTCTGATCATCTCACCCCCTCTTCCTCTCTGCTTCGAAATGGCCCTCACCCCTTCTTCCTCTCTGGCTCTGCCTCCTCTTCCTCTCAGAGGCGCGGAATCGCGCCCTTTGCAGAGACTGCCGCCCACCTCCCCTTCTCATCTGCCTCCCTCATCGTCAATTTCAGTCCCAAATCTCACAGATCTAACCCCAACCCCAAATTTCACAAGATGGTCACCGATCTGCAAGATGGAGACTGGAGACTTGGAGAGGGTTTCGATTTTCAGAGAGAATGAGATAAAGATTCAACTCTAAGCTTAAAAGGTGAGTCCGTGACTGAGATGAGTAAGATCTGATGACTCTGTCTCTGTGTGATGATATTTGTTTGTTTTCGTTTTTACTGTTGATGAAATTATTGATGAAAGAATCTTCTTCTTCTTCTTTTGAGACTGTCCGACACTTCTGATTTGAAAGGAAAAGTGGAACGGAGTACTGATGCGGCCACAACACCGTTACGTTGCGGCCGTTTTGTGTGATTTTCAGTCACAGCACAATTGCGGCCTGATGCCGTTGCGGCACAGGCCGCAACCGCAATATTGCGGCCGCATCAGGTGATGCGGACCGCAATTTAGAACCATGCTACTGATATAACAGGGAAAACAAAAATTTGATGATGTTAAAAATATTCAAGAGCTATTCAAAAAGAACATTCCAAATTTGGAACTTTGATTTCTGTGTTCCGCGAGAGTCATTTTACCTTTCAGGAAGTTGCCGCCATACTCTGCAACCGAAGGTATCTTGTAGTTAGCGGGAACTGCAATTTAGAATAAGCGATTTTGCATAGGGTAACTTTTTTGTTTTTGTTTTTTTAAAAAGTTACGTTTTTAAAAACATTGTGATAAGCGCAGCAAAATTGCCAAAAAAAAGTATTTTTTTTTAAAAAGGTACCCTCACACTCTTTGGGTCAGGATTAATCCTTGGGAGTAACCTTTACCTTGTCATGCCGAAACGTAAGTTTTTAATAGAAGAAAAGGGCAAAAAAGATATTTTTGTAAAAGTAAACATAAAGAATTTAAAAAATAGAAAAGAAGTTGTTATAAAAGTAAGTATAAAAAACTTAAGAAATAGTGAAGAAGTAAGAGAGGAAAAGAAATTTTTTTTCTTTATTTTGTATATCCTACTCAAATGTCTTACATCTTTTATTTATAGAGTTAAGATTACATAAAATTATAAGCATCATCATAATGAGATATAGAGAAGAATAATGTATATTAACATGCAGATAATGAGTACCTTGTAACATTTTTGTAACTATTTAACTTTAGTAACTCTTGGACATTCATTTTTAACATTATTCATAACACTCTTTTTTAGATATCTACCAGAGATATGTCTCATTAAAACTTTATTAGAAAAAAAATCCAATTAGAAAAAAATCATAGTAAATGAAAAAGTATACAACATTCTTTACATGAGAATTACCTCATTAAAAACTTTATCAAGGAAAATCATGTAGGACAAATCATTGATTAAGGGATAAAGAGTACAGTTTTTTCCCCCTATTAGAAGCATCACTTAAGATATATGAATTACAGCATTCTGATTTTCTCTCCTTGAAGAATTTTGAAAAAATATATTTTGTTCTATTACCTTTGATATATCATCTTTTCAGTTGAGCTTTGCAAACATTATTATCTTCAGTTGAAATTTCCTTTTTATAAGATAGTCCACAATATATTTGAATATGATGAATCATAGCTCTTAACTAGAAATATACATGACTTCTTTCATGAATTACTATTATCTCTGTAGATCGCCATGATATAGCAATATCACCACATGAAAATAAAGATCCTATTTGGAATCTGACTTTATTTGAATCAAATGAATACCTTGCATTTGTATAATCAATTAGTTGGATATAGATTCATATGAATAAAATAATATCATCAATTGTACCCTGAAGATATAGAAAAATACATTTAATTTCATTCCAATGTCTTTTGGTTGGAGATAAACTATACCTTGCTAATAAATTATGAAAAATATTATATCAACTTATCAAGCTTTGTATTATTTATCAAAATGCACGTGTACTTCTAAAGCACTAAGATATGGTACTTCATGACCAAGATCTTCATTATTTTCTTTACATCTAGCGATCTAATAACCATTGGTGTATTCAATAGCTGTGATTTATCAATACAAATCACTTAAGAACTTTTTCTCTATAACTTGTTAGACAAAAAATCAATTTGTTAGATGCTCAATTTGTAGACCGAAACAAAAATTTGTTCTTTAAATATCTGTTATTTCAAATTCTTTCTTAAGATCATCTACTATTTTGGAAGAACTTCAAGCAATTCAAATAATATTCAAATCAACAACATACATAGCAATTATAGCAAAATTAGTTACAAGTTTCTTTATATAGACACATAGGCAAATAAAGTATTTTGAAATAAAAATACAATGCATATCAACAAGTATTGATACTCAATAAGAAAGTATAAATATAATGAGCAAAAAAGCATAAATTGTCAGCATATGTAAATCAAGTTCATTTGATGTTATTGATATTTTAAATCCTTAGGGGATTTTCATGTTGACAGTATATATCGAGAGATCCATATGATGTAATAACGAGATGTAGCAACATCCATCAGAAGTGTTCAACTTCTTGTGTGGAAACAATCTTATCAGATTTTGCATCCACAGATTTTGCACCTTTTAGGGTTTAGACTTCAAGTTCATTAAAACTTCTTATAGAGTTTGAAATACAAATTCAATAAGCTCACATTTTACAAGTGAGTTCAATTCTTCCTACAAGACATTATTCTATTTTGATCAATCATTTCTTTGTCAATATTCTTCGACAATTTTAATTTCAAAATCCTCATTATTAATCATAATATTGTGCGCTATGCAAATATGTTACCGACAACTATTTCTTTTCGATTCCATCATTTTGCCCATAGAGAGAAAATTTGTTGAGATCTTGTTATTTTTACCATTTTTAGGTATTTTAACTTCTTCTGAGTTTGAACTACTTCTGAAGTTCAGACTACTTCAAGAGTCCTACTTATGTCTCTAATCTCTTTTCCAAGAGTATCCTTTTTAGGATTGTTTTCCTTCTTAGCAATATCATTTTCTCCATATCTTTTTTGGGCTTTGTCTTTGGAATTGATTTATTTACCATGTTTCTTTCATGTTTTTGACTCATTTGATATCAATTCTAAATGGAACATTTATAGCTAGTATATGATTTATTTATCCTTTTGCAATAGAAAATGCATATGACAATTCATTAATTTGCTCTTATTCGCAAATATATTATCATTTGAACTTTCAGTTCAAATTGCCTTGTTCAAGGATCTAAATGATATAATGCTGAAACATTTCAAGTCATTTCCTTTCCTAGCAACTTATTCTTTTCTCGTAATGTTGGAAACATCATTTAAATCCAGCATATATTCCTAACTTTCTTTTAAAGCTCATTTTAGTGCAATGTGGTAGAGTAAAAATGATTATACCGTACATAAGAAAATTCTTATTTGAGAAATATTTAGCTTCAGGCCAAAATCCAATTGTATAAGGGAAGACTTATGATTATTTGTTGTTGTTATACCAACAAATGTTGCAACATGTAAAAGACATGCCCCAAGTAAAAACTTGAGATATTATTCTCACAATCCGTTGTTTAGCTATCAATTAGAGGCATTTGAACATAAGCACAAGATGTTTAACATTTTACCAATGGTCACATAATAATCACTAAAAGATTGAGAAGTGAACTCACTAGCGTTATCAAGACAAATTGTCTTTATCTGGAAATGTATGCTCTTAATCAAATAATTTGTATAATCTCACAAACACCAGATTGCGAGTTGATAATAAGAACACATATGACCAGCTGTCTTTTGGCCATAAAATATCTAAATATTACTCATGATTTATAATATAATCCATATATATCATCTTAAATTCATTACAAAAATTAACCAAATTAAACTCTATTTTTAGCTATTGACAGACTAATAATCAATTTGCATTAAGAACACTCTGCACATAAAACTCATTATATTGAAGAATCTTCTAGTCCTTCAATTGTTACCAAGTGGTTTCAAAACTCAAAAGTGGGGTAAATTAAGTTTTTCAAGACTTTTTGCAAACACGCCCCTTTTGATTTTTGTTGAAGCTATTTTCTTATGTGGTAAATGGATTTATGACAATAAAAAGATCTCACATAGGTTTAAAAGGAAGTGAATGAGTAAATGATGAAGCAACAAGTAAGTAAATTCAATAAACAAGCTTGAAAGTAAAGAGATAAGGGTAGAGAAGAGTGCAAACAAGATTTATACTAGTTCAATCATCCTTGTGATCTACGTCCAACCCCTAAGATCATTCATCCAGGAGTTTCTACTATTCTTCAAGCTTCAATAAGTGCTTGAGAAACCTTTACAAGCTTTGAGCCATGCTTATCATCCATATTTATGTGTAGAAGTCTCTTTGTTTACTAAAGGGATCCTCCACCTTCACAAGTATTTACAATAATGATTGAAAGGAAAAACTCTCTCAAAGAGTAGATTATACAAGTTAAAGCACTATGAAGCTCTCAAAGATATCTCAAAAGCTTTAAAAACAAAGCAAGATTGTTGAAAGAATTAAAATTCATATTTAATGCTTGGGAATAGGTTGTTGGATGTTCAAGAGTTAGCATTAAGTGTCCCAAAGCTTGTATTTATAGTCCATCAATGAAATAAAGCCATTATAGATAGTTGATGTAGCATTTAATGCACCAAAAACTAGTCATTGTTAGTTTCAGAGGAGTGGTAATCAATTACAAGCTTATGGTAATCAATTACCATACTTCAAACACGAGTTTTGGGTGTTTGAAACTCTTGGTAATCGATTACAACATATGGTAATCGATTACCAGCATTAAAAATAGGTTTCTGGACTCTTGGTAATCGATTACCATACTTTTGTTTTGATTAAAAAAAGAGTTTTGAAAAGCCTATAATCGATTACAAGCTTGTAGTAATCGATTACGAGCTTTTTGATATACTCGAAATGGATTACGAAATATCATAATGAATTACCAATTGTCGGCAATAGATTACGAAGCTCTTGTAATGGATTACTACCATTCTAAAACCAACTTTTGAGCACAAACAAGCTTTGTAAAGATTACCAACAACTAAAACTTGAATTTTTCAAGGATTCAAACAAGATTTTTATAACCAAGTTTAAAACATGATTTTGTGCAAAACAACCCAGATTTTTCAAAACTAATAACCACCAACTAAAAGACTTGATGATGGACTTTTCAAAAACCATTTTAAGCTTATTGAGATATCCTAGATCACTTCTTGTGAACACCTAATTTTGTCCGGATTATTAAAACATTTCAAGGTAAAAAAAAAAATTAATTATGTCAATAAGTGTTCTTGTCTGTTTAGTCCTTTTTGCTCGACTCAAAATAGTTTGCTTAACCAATTTCTTTTCTTGTCTAAACCAGTTTTTATTTTATTTTATTTTTATTTTTATTTTGTTTTATTTTATTTTGGCCCAATTTTCATTTTGGCCCTTTTTTGTTTTGGCACAATTTTCGTTTTGGCCCAATTAGTTTTACAAAAAAAAAAAGAGAAGGTTGCTGCCCGTTCTTTCCTTTTTCCACCAAGCACCATGCACACACTCACCCTCCATTTTCACATACACACACAAAGAGCAAAACAACACTGCACGCACAACACCCACTCACTCTCATGTACGCAATGCCACAGCGGAGACAACGCTGTGTGTCTCCCATCTTCACTGTTGCAGCTCCATTGTACCTTGCACACAGCTTTTGTCCCCCAGGCTTGATTTGTCCGGATTCACAAAGAATTGGCTTATATAAACAGAAATAGCAGAAGCAATGGTTGGTTTTTTTCTGGTGAAAATTTTTGAAAGAATCAGAGAACACAGAGAGGGGAGAAACATGAGATTTATCTTTTTAAAAATTAAACTAATCTTTACAAGGCTTGTTCCTCATCAGCCATCTTCCATTTTTCAGTTGAAGGTAGGGAATCTTCTCGTTGATTTGAATTCGTAAGCATGTGAATCTGGTTAGTTGGCTCTGCTTCATGGACTTCGCAGTCCATTTCCATTTACTCATCCCTATATTTCAAATCACCCATGAGCCAATCTCGTGCCACTTTTTCACCCAGCCATGTTCACCATGCTCTTCACCATTACCTAACTAATCCACCCACCAGAAAACACTATAAACTCCCCACTCCCCAAATCCAGAAATCACACACCCAAGCCACCACCGTGAGATCACCCACCTCACCACCACACGACACAAACATCCCATCTCCACCAAGACCCATCTTCCTTCACCATCTCCTCTCCTCCACCACGAAGCCACCGTAAGCCACCACGACAGCCAACCCCATTCACCACCCGAACCGGATCGACCCACCATTGGCCACCATGACCAGGGCACCATCCCCCCACATTCCTCTTCCTCTACCCATTGCCATACAGGCCACCCATCATCACCATTGAGCACCCCACCACCACTACTCACTTAACACCATCAACCAAACCCATCACCCCATAACCAAGAAAAGAAAATAGGAACCCAACCCTAAGCCTCAACCAGCCACCACGGCGCCCCCGTGTCCACCGTGAGATCACTCTATTCTGGAACCAGAAAATCGCTCCAGCCATGGCCACCAAAACAGATCCACCGTGACCCTCCACATAATCCCAACCCAACCGTCCACCACCACTGATCTAGCCTCCACTAGCCATGAACGACCACCTTGCAGCCGCAACGCCCATGGCCACCAAAACAGATCCACCGTGAACCACCCAGCAGCCACCACAAGACTGTCACTCGAAAACAGCCCCAACCTTCACCACCGCGAGACCAACCACGTCCTAGCCCCTCTCCGCCAGCAACTTCTGAAGCCACCGTCCCAACCCTATTTGAAACCCATTTTTAGTCCTTTGTTTTGCTTGTTTCAGAGACTGAACGTCTCTTTCTTTTGATTGTTTGACTTGTTGTTAGAAATTAGAATTCTGATGCTTTTTTTTCGTTTTTTAGTTAATTTTCTTTCCTTTGGGCTTTTATTGGGCTAGGTAAACTTTTTTTTTTTATGTTGGGTTGGTCCTCTTGTTAGTGTTTTATTATTGGGGTTTAGCTGCTAATATAGAAATAAAGATGTTGGTATTTAACTTTTCATATAAAAAAATGTATTTAGTTTCTTTTTATTTATTTATTGGTGTGTTCATCATATTATTGATTTTTGTTTCAAATATTGACCTTACCTCTTACAAGTGGAATTTTTTTTTTAAAAAAATAATAAAACGAGATTAGCTGAGTTGCAACAGCTTATTAATCTTGTGGCTTTTAGAACCATCTGAGTTGTGACAGCTTGATGGTTCATTTTTTTTTAAAAAAAATCAAATGTTTGAGTCTTATTAAGTAACAACAAATTGGATTAGCTGAGCTGCGACAGCTTGTTAATCCTGCAACTTTTAGAATTGTCTGAGTTGCGACAGCTTGACGATTCTTTCTTTTCTAAAGTGATAAAAAAAATCGAATTAATTTCCAAAACAAAAAATATTTCCAAAAATAAAAAAATAACAATCCACAATCGTTTTTTAAAGAACGACGTGGCTTTGAATTCCTCATTGCATCCGAGGATACGTAGGAGCAGAATCACAAATTCTGTCAAGCCAAAATTAAAATTTTCATAATTAATTAATTTATTTAGTTTATCTTTTAATAAAAGGGGTAAAATAAATATTTTTAACAGTTATAAAAATTACACAATTAATTTAAGGTAACTGCCTTAGGATGGATGTATTAGGAGTGCTGTGGGGTTAAGTCTCCGCCCTTCCCTATGCATAATTAGACTCCCGAACCTAAGTTTTTGAACATAGACCATTCTTTTTTAGGTTTTCCAATTTTTCCTAATGAAAATAAAATTGGTGGCGACTCCCTTAAATTTTGTTAATTTAAGCCGTCATCCCGCCGCGATCCCGGTCGTGACACTTCTCACAAAAAGATCCTAAGTCATATAAAACTATTTCTTTAAAGCTTCCATTGAACTTGATCTTTGTCATTGCTTTGTTATCATCAAAACCTTCATGAAATAAACATTCATATTCTCCTCCTTTTGGATGATGACAAACCAATAAGGGTAAATAGAAACATATATAGAATGATTAAAGATAAAAGCGCAACACTCCCCCTTAAGCCATGCATGAGATTCAAGCAAAAGAGTTCAGGCAAATAGATTTATGATAATTAATTCACATCCAATTCCCCTTCTTACTCATGCAATTCATACTCTCCCCCTTTTGGCATTATAAAAAAGAAATGTAATTATGAAATAAGCATGAAATATTTGAACTAAGCACGGTCATCATAGAATAAATAGTCCAACATCATAATAAAGTCAATAAGAGAGCAATATCCAAAGTTATTAGCCCAACCATCAGAATTACGCTAAACATAAGTCATAAACAATCAAGTGTATCAACAATGTCAAGATATAAGCTAAGAGTTAGACAAAAACATAAAAGATAAATAAACCAAGAAGCTCATCATGACTAAGTCTCATCTCCTCACTCGGTCTCCTCGCTGTCGGCATCATCATCATCTTCGGGCTCAAAGGAGTCATCACCATCATCACGAATTGGTTAAGGCTGAGTAGGAGCAGCAGAAGTGCTGAGGCTAGTAGTAGTGAAAGTCCACTCAATCTCAGCACCTTCCATCATAGAGCGGATGAAGGCTATCTCCCGATCGATGCGATTTATGTGTTGGATCATAGTTCCCTTAAATTGATACGGTCGGTTGTGAACTCCTCCTATGCTCGCACTAATATATGTCCTAAGGCTTCACATCTCTTGGAGTAACTAATCCATGGAGACTAGTGATGGAGCACTTTGTTGTGCTTTAGGCATTGTTGCTTCTTCATCATGCTCATCATCCTCATTGCCTTGGACAATGTTACCATCCACACCATATTCTATATAGAACCATTCATCACTAATATTTTTCATTTTTATCTTGGTGAGGGTGTGCTCATCATTGGATTCAGGACCTTCTTTACTTTGGTCCTTGACTTTACCAATGAGTGGAACATAGAATTGCCGAAGAATTTTGGTGATGAGCATAGCATAGGGTAAATGATAGTTGCCCTTCTTTGCCTTGAGCATGTGTTTGATGACATAGTACCCCTAATAAGAGCCTTGGCTAGAATATAGTGCAGCAAGCGATTCTCAGGAGTTAATCCACTAGCCATAGCCCTATCTTTTGCACTATAACCAGACTGAATCGAATTGTTCAAAGCAGACTTATATTCATTGGCCCAAACAGAAGCATCACCACTACCAGTAAAGTTTGCACCATCAAATTCCAACCTAGTCAATTTGGTCCACATTTTATGATTGATCACAATTTTCACATTTTTTTACTTCAGTGTTAGTATTTTCAAATTGCATATTTGCATAGAAAACTCACAAAATCAAGATAAATATATCTCTTAATACTCAAAAAGGTAACCAGATGAACATCTTGCAACAATTTATAGCATTGAAATGATTCATTTGAGAAAAAAGTATTATCCAAATATCTTGGTTGGATGATCTTCTAGAATTGAAATATGTTTAAGAAGTTTTCAGCTTGCCATGGAGTGCTGAAGAAAGGGGAGAGATCTAGTGCCAGAAGAGGTGCTTGTGGAGCCTTGCCTATAACTTTCCCTATCCTTTGCCTCTTTGTGCCCTTGGATAATTCAACCATGTTTGGGTGTTTTTGGTGTGGGGTAGAGGTAGGGGTAATGGAAGAAGTGTTTTGGGAAGGATATAAGATGGTAAAAGGGAAATTGGATGAAGATTTTGGCAACTTTAGGTGTAGTGTTTTGGGGTTAGAGAGAGAAAGTGGGAATGAGATTTTGAAACTTTGAGATTATGATGAAGAATGATGTTTTTGGTGAGTGAGTTGGTAGGATTATGGTAGAAAGAGTGTTTTAGAGTTGATTGGGACAAGAACGGAGGATTTTGATGAAGAGTGTGAATTTCTAGAGAGAGAGTAGAGTTGGGTTTTTGAGTGAGAGAAGAATTTTCTTGAGAGGATTTTGGTGTTTTGATTGGTGGAAAGATGTAGGGTTTTGGTGAAGAAGTGTTTAGTAGTGATTTGGAGTGAAATAATGAGGATTTGAGTTAGAATTAAGTGAGAGAATGAGAGGGTGATGGGCAGTTAGAGAGAGAGAGTGAAGAAGAAGGAATGAAAATGGCTGAAGAGGGAGCGTTTCAAGCCTTAAAGACTCTCTGTAATCGATTATAACAGACTTGTAATCGATTACAACACTGTTGGGCTTGCTATAATCGATTACCATATGTGGTAATAATTACCACGATGCATTTTGGCTTGCTGGAGGCTTTGTAATCGATTACAAAGTGTGGTAATGCTGCTATCTCGTTAAACACATTCCAAAGGCTTTGTAATTGATTACATACCCAATGTAATCGATTACCACATCCAAAAATTGAATTTTTCACTTGCTAGAGACCTTGTAATCCATTACCAACTTCCGTAATCCATTACCACATTAGTAAACATGAGATTTTTGCAACCAAACTTCAGAAAACTTCATCAAAACACTTCTTGAGCAAATTGGAGGACTTAATCATGATAAGAGCACCTGCAAAACAAATTTAGGAGAACCTCTGACACTCAAGTTAGTATAACATTCATGAAACAAAATCAAAAAGAAAAATTATGCAGTAAACATAAACAATCATTCAATGCATGAAAGGCCAACTATTCCAAGTTCATCTCTTATGTAAAAGAAACTTTCTTTAGGCAAAGGTTTGGTTAATATATCAGCCAGTTGCTTAGATGTTTCCACAAAATCAAGCACACAATATCTTTTTTGAACATAATCTCTTATGAAGTGATGCCTTATTTCTATGTGTTTGGTCCTTCATTGCAAGATTGAGTTCTTAGTTAGGTTGATTGCACTAGTGTTATCACACCTTATAGGGATGTGATCAAGCTAGAGTCCATAATCTAGAAGTTGTTAAATCATCTATAAGATTTGAGTATAACAACTTTTGGCTGCAACATACCCAACTTCAGCCATAGATAATGTCACATTATTTTATTTCTTGTTATGCCAAGAAACTAAAGAGCTTCCAAGCAAGTGACATATTCCACTAGTACTTTTCCTATTCGCTTTATAACCAGCAAAATTAGAATCAGAATAATTAACCAAACAATATGAGACACCCTTGGAGTACCATAAGTCTATTTGTGTTGTGCCAACAAGATATTTCATTATTCTTTTAAGAGCACTTAGGTGAGATTCTTTAAGGCATACCTAATATCTTGAACACATACAAATATTAATATTATATCAGGCCTACTAACTGTAAGATAAAGAAGAGAGCCAATAATACCTCTATATTTAGTTATTTTTACACCAGTCATATGCTTAGAGCAGTCACTATTAAGGTATCAATTTGAGCTATTGGCCTTCAAGCACACCTACAAAGCATGTTCAAGTCTTGGTTTTTATATGTTAGTTTTGGACAAAGAGCCATTTGGAACCTATACCTTCTTTTGACCAACATATGTATTCTTCCTAATGTTATATGTGGATGCATTATAATCTTTTCTTCCACAATGAAAACATGTAACAAAAGGTCTACTTGACACACTTGAGGAAACAAAGAAGTTCTTATAAAAATGTTGTTGTTTCTTAGGATTGTAACCTAATCCAACATTGTCAAACACACATCTTTGTTTCTTAAGTAAGATCTTCAAGTTATTCCTTCCCAAGGTAAACTTAGCAAGGATATTTTTCAAATATTCAACTTTTTTTTCCAAAGATAAACATGAATGACATGAAGAAAAAGATGAAAAAGGAGCATTTTTTTTAGAAGAGCAACTAGAGCATGAGGAATTATAATCAGTTAATCAAAGAGTCTTATTTTCTAACTTCAATTCCTTAATTTCTTTGTATAAAGAAGAAATTTAGTTTTCAAGAGAGGGAAATGTTTTCTTTAAAGATGAAACCACTTTTGCAAGTCTCATGGATTCTTCATGCAATTCCTTAAAGATATCTTGCAATTTCTCATAAGAAGGTTGAGATTCATGAGTTTGAGACTCTACCTCTAGGTCATCTTTGGCTATGAGATAAAGGTTGGCTACTTCATCATCCCATTCATCCGAAGAGTCCTTGTCATTGTTTTCCCATGCAATGTATGTTCTTCCTCCTTTCTTCTCTTTGTTTGGCCTTCTCTCAAACTTCTCTCCCTTCTTTTGATTTAGAGGGCAATCAATCATCATGAGCTCAGGTTTTCCACATCTAAAGAAAGTGGGAGGACTTAGAGTTGAGCTTTCACCCTTCACATATTTTTTCTTTGAAGGAAAATATGACCTTCTTTCATTTCCTTTCTTCTTTAGAAATTATCCAAACTTTCTAATAAGAAGGTTGAATGTTTCTTTGTTCATATTCAAGTTTTCAAGCTCATCTTCATCATCATCTTTATCCTTATGGGATAAGGAGGTTTTGAGAGTTAGCCCTTTCATCTTCTTATCAACATCTTCATTTTGGTGAAGCCTTGATAATTCCTTCTTATGTTCTTGGAGCTTCCCAAAGAGTGTTGGAAGAGACATAGTGGCAAGATTTCTTTGTTTAGTTATGGCTGTCACCTTGGGCTGTCATTCTCTACTCAAACATCTTAACATGTTGTGTGGTGACGCTGGTGTAGAGGAGGGATAAGGTAGGAAATAAATTTTCTTGTAGAGGGCATTTTGTTCATTTTCCCTATATATTAAAAATAGAGAGAATAACATTGATTTTAAGAAAGAGAGATGCAGAGACGAGGGACGTCTTCATCTCCTCTGTCTCTGCAGAGCAAAAATGCTCCATTTGAAGCTCTAATTTTTTTCCCTCTTTTTCTTCCATTTTAGCACCAAATCCTTGCACCTACTTGCACCAAGAACTTGAGGTAAGTTTCTACTCTTTTATTCTTGTTTGCTTTGTGCTAAATCTCATTTTCCCCCCAAGCTTTGCAATCTCAAAAATGGTAGGTGAGTGTATTTTGGGACTTTGAAGTAGAAATCTAAGGGTGTGGAAGGTTACTTCTACTAAATGGTATTGGAAAAACTACACCTTGATTTTTTCCTCATGAGTTTGTTGAAAACCCTAAACCCTATAATTAGGGATTTTACCTAATTTCTTTACCCTTTTGTTAGTTCAACTCTAAATGAAATTTCCAAAGCCTTATCAATTACAAATTGTAATTATAGTGTAGTTATTTTATTTATTTATGGTGTTTGTGCTTTAAATTCCTAATAGTTAGTGAGTAACTCTAACTTTTAAGGAAAAATGCTCTCCTTTGAGGTTGCTTCTTAATGTAAGTCATTGTTTCATTTATCTTGACTTGTAAAAATATTTTTTATGACTAATTCAGTGGGCACTACATAGCTTGCTTCTAGGAGTATCGTGGGAATTGATTAAGTTAGTTCTTCATACTAGTGAGTAGATAGTTTACATTGTGACATATTTTGAAATTTACACCTCTTGGCACATATTTATATATATTCTAATAGCTTTGGTTATAGCCTCAAGCTTTATATTCTTGGGAAAAAAAATCTTTAAGCTAACTTATGAATTTTTGTTATAAGAATTGAGCTATAAGGGTTGAGTGTTAAAACTCCGCCGGCAGTAGCGAAGAGATATAACTACGTGTGTTTTGCCTGTCATGGCGAAGAGATATAACGACATGTGTTCCACTTACCGTAGCCAAGAGATATAACAACATATGTTTCGCTTGCCATGACAAAGAAATAACAGTGCGTGTTTTGCCTGCCGTGACGAAGATATGTAACAACTAATGTGCATATAATAGATGTAGATATTTTGTTTAAAATATAAGATGTGATTTTGCTAAGTAGAGTTGAATCCTTTGTGATTATAAATTTATTTCTGGAAAAGAAAGCACGTGACAAGTGATTTTATTTATAAGCTTCATTTATTTGATTATTGTGTTTTGAGATGTTTTGCAGGCTGTTAAGTAGGAGATTTATGAGATTTGTTATTCTGCCCAAGAATGCTTGTCTTTTGGTGGGCCTTCATTGTCATTGTTGACCAGTGTTACACGTCGATTCCAGTATTTTGCAGCTATAAGAGATAAAGTTTATTTCTTTCTTTTGATGTATGTGTATATATATATATATATATATATATATATATATATATATATATATATATATATATATATATATATATGTGTGTGTGTGTGTGTGTGTGTGTGTGTGTGTGTGTGTGTGTGTGTGTGTGTAAACGTCGATTCCAGTATTTTGCAGCTATAGGAGATAACGTTTATTTATTTCTATCGGATTTTTGATATCTCTAATCTAAGTTTCAAATTATTTTCTTTAATTGATGTGGTATGGTTCGGCTTGCCAGGCTAGTTAAGTACTGAATATCACTAGCTTATACGTCAATCACGGCCTGAGATTAGGTCGTGACAAAGTTGGTATTATAGCTTTGGGTTTGTAGATCCTAATAGCTGCAAAATGTGGGTAATTATAGAATCTTGTTTGTAACTTGTGTACTCGGGCACAACTTACATGCAAGGAGTTATGACCACCCACTTGTTAAACTGGAGTCTTTTGTTCAAGTTGTTGTGTTCAGTTTTAACTTGTCTTTATAGCTTTCCACAATTTTTTTTTGTCTAATCTTGATTCTTGTATTAAGTGAAGATGCCACCCGGATGATAAGTTGCTAATGAGGCTTTTACTTAACCTCATGAAGCACCCTCAAGACGTCGTGGGCATGGTCACAATCATGGTCGTGGTCAGGACAGATATGAAGGGGTTGATAAGGTGCCTAATGTTGAGATTCCTAGGGCCAGACGTGGTAACCCCACCATAGCTCAATTAGCTACTGAGATACAAGACACACAACAGGCTATACAGCAGTTGGTAGATGTTGTTAGTGGATGACAACAAACATATGAGAGCCAGACTAGTGGTTTCAGAGACTAATCAGGAGGCTGGGTCAAGCAAGCAGGAATCAGTACCCCATAGTGGAGCTGAGGTTCCTCATACTGCATTTGCAAAGCTTAATCCTCCTGTATTTAGTGGTTTAGATGCCAACGAGGACCCTCAAACTTTTATTGATGAAGTGGCTTGGATATGTATATGCTTGGGTTGTTCTCCAGTCAGGATGGTGGAGTTAGTGGTATTCTGACTACGTGACGTGGCTAAGGGATGGTATGAGACCATGCTCAATGCTAGGCCAACAAGTTCACCCCTTTTGGTCTAGGATGAGTTTGTTCGATTGTTCTTAGCTTATTTCTTACTACAAAGTGTCTGAGGTAGAAGGGTCCTAGAGTTTGAGGCCCTTGTACAGACAGAGCTAATGTCAGTGATGGATTATAGCATTTAGTTCATACGGCTCTCTAGGTATGCACCTCATTGGTAGCCACAAAAGAGCTATGTGTGCTGTGGTTTATTAAGGGTCTGAGAGATTATTTATTCAGGGCAGTTGCAGGGTATGATGTATGAATTATGACCAGGCCTTGAATAGGGCTCTGACGATTAAGCATGGGAATAGAGATAGAGGTAGGACTTCTCATGACTCGCATAAGAGGTCATGCTCTGATACATCATATGGTGGCCATTAGGGCCATGGTGGCAGAGGTTCTAGAGATAATGTTGTTCAAGGCTGTCGAGGACAACCAAGGGGGGTCGACAACCATTAAGCACTCATGGCAGCTAGACAGCTAGCACAGCTCATAGCCGAGGTGTATCACAACATCATAGACAACGTTCAGTGGGGTGTTATCATTGTGGTCAAATGAGGCACTTTGTGAGAAATTGCCCTACATTATATTCTCAACCTTCTTCTAGTAAAGCTTCAGCACCAGTGGCTCTAGTAAGACAGTTTAGTGGTTCAGGGATACGAGGATCTTATAGTGCTCAGGAACGTGGTAGAGGACCAGGAGGCAGAGGTCAGAGACAGATTGGTAGAAGACAGGGACAAACTGGTAGAGGACAGGCTCGTGTGTTTGCCTTGACTCGTTAGGATGCTTAGGCATCTAATGCTATTGTGACATGTATACTCTCAGTGTGTTCTCAGGATGCACGTATTTTGTTTGACTTTGGAACTACGCATTCCTTTGTATCTCGTTTGTTTGCTTCTCATTTTGGGAGAAATCCTTCACCTCTAAGTGAGTCATTGATAGTAGCTACACCTATGAGAAATTCTTTGATAGCTAACTCAGTGTACAGATATTGCAAGGTCTTGGTGGGAGATAACTTTTGTTAGTAAATTTGATAGTGTTGGATATGATAGATTTCGACGTAATACTAAGCATGGACTAGTTAGCTTCTTGTAATGCTACCTTAGATTTCCATCGTAAAGTGGTGAAGTTCAGTATGCCAGAGGAATTAATTTTCATATTTCAAGGCGATCAGAATTGGTCACCAAGTAACCTGATTTCGTCAGTTGTGGCTCAAAGATTGTTGAGAAAAGGTTGTTATGGTTACTTAACCCTGGTGAAAGACACTAGTATGTCAAAGGCAAGCTTGGAGCAGGTTCTAGTGGTATGTGAGTACTCTAATGTCTTTCTTGAAGAGTTACCAAGGTTACCGCCTGATAGGGAGATAGAGTTTTGTATAGATTTGCTTCTAGGCACTTAACCAATATCTATACCCCTATATCGGATGGCTCTAACTGAGCTTAAGGAGTTAAGGGAGCAACTAGAGGATCTACTTGATAAAGGTTCATCTGTCCTAGTTATTTTCCTTGGGGTGCACCAGTGTTGTTTGTAAATAAGAAGGATGGTTCCCATCACTTGGGTATTGACTATAGGCAATTGAACATGGTGACAGTGAATAATAAGTACCCTTTTCCTCGCATTGATGACCTATTTGACCAGCTTCAAGGATCCCAATGTTTCTCAAAGATCGATTTGCGATTGGGTACTGAAGATAAGATGTGAGGACGTTCCTAAGATAGTTTTTTGCACTCGCTATCGTCACCATGAATTTTTTGTTATGTCCTTTGGTCTTACCAATGCTCTTGTAGCTTTTATGGACTTGATGAATCGAGTTTTCAAGCCATTCTTGGATCACTTTGTGATAGTATTCATTGATGACATCCTAGTGTATTCCATGAGTAAGGAGGAGCATGAGCAACACTTGCGGTTAACCTTACAAACATTGAGAGAGCATAAGCTATATGCCAAATTCTCTAAATGTGGGTTTTGGTTGGATAGTGTAACCTTCTTAGGACATGTGATGTCTAAGGGTGGAATAAGTGTAGATCCAAAGAAGGTAAAAGCAGTTCATAGTTGGCCAAGGCCCACATCGGTAACTGAGATATGTAGTTTTCTTGGACTACCCGGGTATTACTGTCGATTTATCAAGGATTTTTCCAAACTTGCAGCTCCTTTTGTAACACCCTAATTTTTAGAAAATGTACCGAATGTACTGTTTGCTGTTTTACAAGCTTTCGTGTGAATGACCGTTGTGTTCCTATTTTACTGTTTCTCGATTTCTGCATGAAATACAAATGCGTTTATACATGCTCAAATTTTATTTGGTCTTTTTACGTAATTTGTTTCGAGACGGTAAAATAAAAGTTTTTTCGAGCTACTGTTTTAATTTTTCTGGAAGATATACAGACAATTAATACTGTCTGTAATTTTATTTGAACTTTTTGGATGATCAGCTACGTTGTGGAAAAAAATAGAAAAATGACCATTACGTCCCGAACGACGTCTTTGTTTATACGCTTTTTTCTTTTTTTTAATTGTTTTCTACTTGATTTAGTGTCCAATATTACTGTCTGTGATTTTATATGGACTTTTTGTGTGATTTGTTACGGGGCAAGAAAATAATATTTTTCCGGACCGGTAAAATCTATTTTTAATTATTCAGAGGCGGGGGATCTTACTAAACCCAATTCTGAATGAGCCTAAAATTAATCTTTTAATTTTTAGGATTTAACTGTCAAATAAAATAATTTTGTATTATTATAATATTATTTTATTAGTTAGTATAATTTAGTGACGGTGGACCCGGAAATGTTTTGCGGGACCCACGTTTAGTTAATACAGTTAACTTAGTAACTTAATTAAGCATCATTAGTGAAGGAACTTTCAAGAAACATGGTGACTCATCTAATGACTAGGCTTAAGAGTTAATGAAGCTTAATGACTAAGCATGGTGACTATGCTTGAGCCAACCAATAGGAAACAAGCTTGCTAACCAAGTTTTAATCTTAACCTTTGATGCATTCTAAGGCTAGGATGAAGCCAAGCCATGGACACCTTGCATGGTGTGATGTCTACGGCCAAGCCACCCTTGGAAGGCCATAATCACTTCATCTTTCATGCAACTTTCTCTCTTCTCTCTCTTCCAAAAACCCTAAACCCCATTGAAGCCCTTTTGAAACTCTATTCGGCCAAGCTTTGTTCCATATCATCCAACCACCCAAAATTTCATTTAACTAAGTTTCCTAAACCTAAACACAATCCTAAGAACATCTCTAGTTGAGAGTTCTTACAAAATCCTTCATTTGAAGCTTGAAAACCTACTTGGAAAATTCAACCAAGAAGGTGAAATTCCTAGTTTTTCTTTTCTAAACTCTTTTTCAAAGTTCTAAGCCATGATTTCTCCATGGTTTAAGCTCTCTTTCTATGGTTAGTAACTTGTAATTTTTGTTTAAGCTTGTTAGGTTCTTGAAGGAGGAAAACCGAAACCTAGGAGGAGTGAAAGAAATCCTTTTGTCTTCATTTAAGGTAAGAGGAAGACAAATCTTATCACCTATGGATGGTGGTAAGAAGATGGAGTTTGATTTTGTGATTGTAGAATCCATAAGGATTCATGTGTGTGCTTGTTAGTAGCTTATTTGATGTGGTTGTGTATTTGTTAGTAGCTTTTCTATTTGTTGTTTGTAATAAATTGCATGTCTACAAGCTTTAAGTTGCATGTCTATAAGCTTTGATAATATTGCATGTGTTAGAATTGCATGATAAAGTATAGAATTGCATGATAATGTATAGGATGTGAATAACATGTCAAGGAAATGCATGTGTGTTCCAAAGAACACTACACCAAGGCTCACGGCCACTAACCAAATGGAGAACCAAAATGTTCTCTTAATTTTCTTAAAAGGTAATTTAATCAACCTAGGAGAATTAAGAAGGTTTCAAGTTGATTTGATCAAAGAAAATGAATTTAGAACTCAAATGGTAAGACTTAGTATTTTCGGCCAACATGCCCAAAATGAATGTGTTGATTTCAAAAACCATTTTCTAAAACAATGGTTAAATGAATTTAGACAATACAATAAGTTTGACATATATTTAGAAGATGAGAAATAATTTAGAAATCAATTTCAAAAGATTTAGGAAATTCGGCCAACATGCCAAAATTAGGTAGTCTTGATTTCTAAAATCAATTCCAAACCATTTTCATTTATTAAGTTGCAATACATGTTAAAAAGAATTTTTCTAAAATATGTTTTGAAGAAATCAATTGATTAGAATTAATCTAAGGAACTAAAATCAATAATTTTATTGTTACAAAGGAAATACAGGTATCTTTAAGAATTTCTAACATATGGCTCATGCTATATTTTAAAGCATGTTAGGAGTTTTTAAAAGATTAAAATATTTGGTTTATTTAAATAAACAAAGTTTTTACGAAAAAAATTAGGAAACCATTATTATTAAAATTCTAAACAAAATACTGTCAATTTTTAGTAAAAATGGACAAATAAGATAGAAAAGATGTCCAAAAAAATAGTATACGGTATGGAAAATATTATACGTAATTTAAACGTATTAATTATTATTTCTGTTTATTTAAACAGTGAATTTTAAGGAATTCGGTCAAGAAAATGATTTAAAAATCTTACGCGATTGAGAAAACGTATTAAAAATCCTACGCGATTTTGAAAACAAAAAAATATATTTACGCGATTTCAAAACGTTTATAAAAACGACGAGATTGTGAAAACACGATAAAATTTCTACGCGATTGACCGAAACAATATTTTTTCTGGAAATTTTCTGTATTTTCTGCTGTCGGGCTATGAGGTGAACCCGTATAGGCTTTGAGACAGTATTTGTCCGGTGGGACTTACTGTATATTTTTGCCATTGAGGGCAAGCCATGAGGGCATATTTTTATACCATGAGGGTATTTTGGTAATTTGCCAATTTTTGGTGAATTTTGGTTGACGAGGTGAATCACATCGTGTTGTCGATGCGATAAACGTAGTGTGGTTCATTGTTCTAATGAACTTGGAGACTTTAGTGTACGGGATTCCATATATGGACAGTCGGTCGCTCCGCTGGGCCGTGGTAACCGATAGCACACTAATGGACTCGACACGCACTATATTTAATCGAGATTTGTAAAGTCTAGTAGTACATTACCCATAGTGTCACGACGTGAGACAGTGAACTACCCCACGCCTGGATGGTAAATTCCTAGTGATGTGGAGCTATAGACGCAACGTATGACCGCGGAATAGTTGGCTGGGCAGCCGTGGTACTAATAGATTTTTGTGAGTCATTCCCTCTGATATCTGTGGTATCTGTGTTGTTTAGCTCCATGGAGTAGGAACGTGTCATATTTCTTATGAGTATATCTGAAACTTTATTTTATCTTATCTGTCTATTTTATCTGGTTAGTATTATGAGGATTATTTATCTGTTCTATTATTTTATCTGTGATGTTTTATTTTATCTGTGATATTATGTGGCGTTATGATAATTAAATCTTTTTCTTTATTCTGTTACTGATTTTTGTTATAGCTTTTCATATTGCATGAATTGTATAACTGTTGTTTGTCGTCTTCTTATTGGCCATGTTTATGGTGATTTTAGATTGTCTTACCTCTTTTCTGTATTGTGTATGTTTCCTGTATATTTATTTTATGCGGTAAAGAGTTTGAGGAAGAAGAAGAGGAACAACCTCTTGAGGTTCTGTACCCCGAGGAGGAGGAAGATCAGCTAGCCGACGACCAGTTTGACGATCAAGAACCATCTGATCATCCATATCCATTGGATTGATTAGTTTTGGTATGGCGGTGCCTGATTTTTTGGGGTTCGTGACTCTCGAGTTTCACGGTGTATCGCTAGCGTGGCATCTGCGAGGAGACCGAGACTCTGTGACGTATGTAGGACGGCTGACTGTAACCTTACGTCAACAGTTTGATGGAGAGCCGGTTATGACCACTACTGTATTTTTACATTTAGAGTTACCTTTATCTCTTAGGCGTCATTTTGGTGGTATGACCACGGAGCCTAGTGAGATTAGTATCGTATCGACTGCGCGATCTCGTTATCGCCGAGTGTCGAGACATCCAGGATATTTGTCTCCGATGATCATTTTCATGTTGAGAGTGATCCTTCAGAGGATTAAATATGCATGATGTTTTTTTTTTTGGCGCGTCTGCATATGGATGTATATATTGACTCTTTTACTTGTTTTTATTTACTTGTTTCGTTTAAATATTTGTAATTGTAGTTGTAAATTATTTGTATAACTTATAACTTGGAACTTATGTATATTATGAGTGATGTTGTTCTGTTTATTTTATGTTTTCCGCATTATTTTTTTTTTAATAATCTGTTTAACAGAATTATTTTACGACCCATATTATTATGTATTAAATGTTTTATAACTTGGGTAGATTTTATTTATTTTCTTTATATATGTGACATCCTCCAAAAGGGTGTTACACCTTCGACTAGGTTGACACAAAAGCAAGTTAAGTTTTAGTGGACCGATGCATGTGAGCAGAGTTTCTGACACCTGAAGGATTGTTTGACCTCAGCCCCAGTCTTAGCATTACCTTCTAGTGGTAATGGGTATATAGTTTATTGTGATGCTTCTAGAGTTGGTCTTGGTTGCATGTTGATGCAACATAGGAGAATTATTGCTTATGCTTCTAGGAAGCTCAAGAAGCAAGAGCAGAATTATCCTCCACATGACTTGGAGATGACAGTAGTTGTATTTGCTCCCAAGATTTGGAGGCACTACTTATATGGTGAGACATGTGAGATCTGTAACACCCTCCCTAGGGCATCACATTTTCCAACTCCCGACTCATAATCTGAAAAGAAGTTCACACAAGTTTGAATTATAAAAATATGGTTTTAAAAATTTCTTTCTTTACTGACACGTAAATTTACTGAAAATATTAGGTAATCATATTTCAATTACTCATTATTCAATATTGACACACAATTTAAAGAGAAATATAAATTGACAGACTCTTTTGTTCTTTCTTTTTCCACAGTAGCAAACCCATTACGGTTCCTACTTAATAGCACGGTGTAACACTAACGATGAAAACTTAACATACTTGTTCCTTCTCCTGTATCAAACTTGATACATCAGAACTCTACTCCTTGTCAACACTGCTCCCCAACAAGTCATGAATGTCCACTCCTTATTGTTGTCCCTAATGTCAGAATGTTCATCGAAATGTCCATCTTGAAGCATCAGACATTTATTCTATGTCTGTTCCTTGTCCTCAAACATCTTTTCCGTTTCAACAATGTCGCAAGGTCATTCTCGATGTTGTCTCCAAACGTAGAGGTATTTGTCACCCGCTATATCTAAGACAACTCGTTCCTTCTACTTGTATAATTTTAATAATACGAGACATAGCAAAAACAACATAACAAAGAGGTGAGATCACCTACACCAGTACCAACATGGCAGCACAGAGATAACACAAACAACAATATCATACAGTTATCATAATTACAATTATGTCATCATCATTATGGTTATCACACAGATACAATATTAAAATCATGCTATCAACATTAATCAACTATCATCATCCAATCATATATCAATTCAATTATCATAAATAACAATTATGATAATGCCTTCAGCATTATCATCATCATCATCCAAGTATTCAAAACAATTGTCACAGCCAATATTCCTCAATTAATATATATCACACAGATATAAATGTTCAGTTTATGCATGTACACAAGACTCGATTTCCTACTCCATGGAGCTAAACACAGGTCGGAGAAATGATCGAAAAGAATGCATTCGGTACCACATGCCTCGAGACCACGTGCTATAATCCTCATTTTGATTTTTGCACATCTAGCATATACACGACGGTCTTTATCGATCTTGATTAAGAATAGTGTCTCGGTCAGATCATCGGTGTGTCGCGTCGGTCTAACCTACGGTTCTGATGAGAGCGACTCACTGTCCATTGTAGGCAACCCGCACCCCGATGCCCCCAAGGTCAACCAGTGACCTACACTACGCATATCGCACCCACTCAAGAGGTGTGTTTCTCCTAGGCAATCAGCCATATCCAGTCCTCATCGGACCATTCCAATGCATGTATAATGCACCAATTACCAATCACAGGTATAATACCAATCACAAGCTTCAACAGTAATCATACTGTATTTTCAACAGTGAAATCATGTTATCACATTTTCATAGTTATAAAACACTTTCGCCGTGTTTTTTACAAAATTGCGCAACATTTCCGTTACGTTTTCACAATTCCAAAAATGTTTTTGTTACGTTTTCAAATATCGTAACACTTCATTACGCTTTTCAAAATTCTAAAACGCTTTTGTTATATTTTCACAATCTGTAACACTTCATTACGTTTTCAAAATTCTAAAAGGTTTTGTTATATTTTCACAATACCGTAACACTTCTATTACGTTTTCAAAATGTTGCAACTCTTCTGTTGCACTTTTAAATCACGTACTAATTTTTTAACGTTTTTCTTAAACATGTAAAAATATACGTTTATCAAATCCCATAATATTTTTCCACTGTTTCAAAATTGCGTAACTTAAAAATCATTCTTTTACGTCACGTAAATCATTTTCTATCATTCTCAAAATACTTTCCAAATCTCATAACAATTTTCTATCATTTTCACAATCACATAAAAATATTCTGTCACTATTCAAATCACGTAGTGATTTTTCAACAATATTTTAGTCGCGTAAAATATTTAAACGCTTTCCAAATCGTGTAGAAATATTTAAACATTTTTCAAATTATGTAGAAATATTTTACTTGTATTTCAAATTGTTTTTAAGATACATAAATATTTTTCAACATTTTTCAATCACATAAAATATTCCTCAATATTCCAAACATTATTTTGGACTTAAATAAATCAATATCATTTTTAACACATTGTTCAAAATTGCGTAGCTTTTTAAAAATCACGTTTTTAAAGATACGTAAAATATTTTTCATCACAATTTCATTACGTAAAATACTTCTTAACCTTCAAAAATTCCTCTTTAATTTTTTCTCAAAATAATATAACTTTATATTTCATTTAATATATTTTCTTACTCAAGAAAATATTTTTCCACGATTCTTTACTCAAGAAATTCTTTTTCAAAATATATTTCACAAAAATCACTTTTCCATTGATGTAAATCAACGTTTCAAAACTTAACATTTTCTAACGTATTTCAAAACTTGAAAATAAGTTATACGTTAGTAAATTTTCAAAACACCATTATATTCTCCATTTTCCCAAATCATTTCCAAACACAACCTTCTTCAAAATAAATTGAAGTTCAAAACATTTTCGTTTACAAAAACTTGATTTTCTCAAGTGATAAACGCCTACGATTCCCTTTCCAAAAATCCTTGTATTAAATCCGATTCGTTTCCACTTTGAAATTCACTTTGTTCATAAAAATCAAGGCATTACAAGCCTTAAAAAAAGCGCGACATGACTATTGAAACCATCAAATATTTTTCCTTTTAAATTGATATAGTTTTACACAAACAAAACCATTAAAAATCCTTTACAAAAACGTAAGACTCATAGTCTTTGAAAATCAAATCATTTGTTCATTTTCAATTTTTCACTTTCTTTGCAAATCCATTTTCACTTTCTTTACAAATCCTTTTTCACTTTCTTTGCAAATCCTTTAAATCAACGTTCGTCCGTTTCATTTCAAAACTCATGTTTAGAAAAATACTTAGGATCTTTTTACACAAAATAAATCAATAAAAATTCCTCAAAAACCGTATTCTTGTTCTCTTGAAAAAAAACAAACCCTTTGTTTATTTTCCATACTCTTCAAATTAATCCAATTTCATCTTTCATGAAAACATTAATTTGTGAACACCTATTTTGAGGTGTCTTGTTCAAATCCACCATGTTCTAAGTACTCAAAAATCAATTCTTTTGTTCTTGAAATTTTTCAACATGAACCCTAATCAAGGGCATCAAAACCGTAGCTCTTCCTTGGCTATTGGAGCCAAAAATCAATTTCCTTTCCACCATCAAGTCATGGCATATACATATATATTTCATCATAAATAATATAAGCATACCATTAAAGCCATAAAAGCATGTATAGCATATCAAGCATATCATCAAAGCTATAAAATCATGCAAAGCATATCAAGCATAGAAAATTAATCAAAGCTCATAAACACCCACAAATTAATTACATGACCATGGATATGAATCCTCACATGGATTCCACATCCATCAAATAAAATACCATCTCTCTCCACCATGCTTGGTTGGTGAGATGGATCTCCTCTTACCTCTTGAAGATCCTCCAAAGGTTCTTGATTTGCTTCTTTTTCCAAGTCCTTCACCACCAAGGGCTTCTCAAATACAAAATAAAACACACAAATAATTAATATACAAGACTTGAATAAGAAAACCATGGATTAGAATCATGGTTAGAACCTTGAAAATCAAAAGAAAAGTGAAGAGTACCAAATTTCACCATTAAAGCTTCAATCTTTAGCTTGAAGAACAAGGTTGAAGATGAATGATTTAGAGAAAATCTCCAACATGAAAGTTGCTTAGAATATCATGGAGATTCAAGATCTAAAGTTGGATGAAATTAAAAGAGCTTGGATGGTGATTTTAGGTAGTATGACCGAATGGTTTCTCTTGAAGCACAAAGATGAAATTTTTGATTTTTGATAGAAACTTGAAGCTTGAATTTGAAGATCAAGATGAATGATTTTGGAAAAACTCATAACTAGAGATGTTCTTAGAATGGTGTTTAGGTTTAGAAAATAAAGTTGGATGAAATTTTTGAGTGATGGAAGGTGCTCTTGGAGGGCTTGGCCAAAATCTAGAGAAGAAAGGAGATGGAGAGAAAATTTTCTAAGTTTCCTTCTTGAAAATGAATCAATGAAGACCAAGGAAGACAATAATGACTAAAGCATGCAATTATGGTCTTCCAAACTCCTTCATGCAGCACCAATTTCGTAGTCCCCCCTTCTTGCATTCTTCTTGAGTGCAAAAAAATCAAAAGTAAGCCATTATGATGTCTAACTTGACCAAGACATGCAAAAATGACATAAAGGATTGTCTCTTTGTCTTCTAAACACTCCAAAACCATCAATTTCTCTTCATAATGCATTCAATAAAGTTGTCTTCATTATTTGCCACCATTTGAAGCATTTCTAGCCATTGATTAATTCAATGGTTAGGATTTAGGTAGATTTAGATAGGTTAGAAGACTTAATCTAGCCATTGGATCTTTCTCCTTTAAATTCTAAATTTAGATGTGTCTCCAAAATTAATGGTCAAGATTACTCCTTCAAACTTTAAATCCAAGGGTCCTAATTAGTCTTTGCTACTTTAGAAGACCAAATCTCCACCATTGATTGATTCTTCATCCAACGGTCATAAATGGTCTTTGTTACTTTTTAAGATTAAATCTCCACCCTTGATTTAATCTAAATCCAATGGTTATAAATGGTCTTTGTCATTTTTCAAGACCAATTCTATACCTTTGATTACATCTATGGTTGATATCAAAGCCTTCCTAACTAAGCATTCTCACACCATTGATTAAATCAATGGTTATTATCTAAGAACTTTTTATTAAGTTTGTTTCTTAACCTTTGATTAAATCAATGGTTAATATTCAAACTAAGTATTCTCATCCAAGGGTATAAATCAAGTCAAGCTCTCTTTGTTGACTACGCAGTATAATATTTATTCTCGTATCCTACAAATAATATTTTTACTGTATTTTTATCATCCGATAATTAAATACAGTATAAAATACAGTACAATAAAATTTTCTAAAACTGTTTCCGGATTCAGGTTTAGTAAGATCCCCTGTCTCCATCTAAACAGTACAAATTTTTCTATGCGTAGAAAAATTTTTCACTTTGTGGGACCCACTTGGGCCCACATATGGCCACATGGGCCCACATAGGACCACCTGGCCCACATACAAGAAAAATTCATAATCATCCACAAAAATCACAAAAATTATAAAATGCACAAATATCGAATCGATTACGTAAATTAATTACCTAACGGTAAAAATTAAATTACGTAACGTTTTCCTCGGTCCGAAAATTTTTATTTTCCGACACGAGTAAATCACTCAAAACGATCAAATACTGTTGACGGAATAATCAAATTAATTTTACAAAGACTCGAAAATCACTAAACAAATGAAATTACGTTAACTTGTCAAAATTACTTGTTTAAGAGATTGAAAATTTTGGGGTGTTACATTACTCCCCTCTAAAAAGAAATTTCGTCCTCGAAATTTGATGAACGTGATTTCACATCTAAGGATGTGAACATTACTCTTTTAGCTTTTCTCCAGGTCTTCATGTTTGCATCTTCCTTAACGTCTTTACATACTATTCTAGCCAACAAAACTTTTTTTTTTTTTTTTTTTTTTCGACGTTCAACTTCTCCCGATCAAATGGATATCTCAGATTCTTAGTTCTTGAAGATGTTGAATGTTACTCCAAAAAAAGTAAGTATTTTCCATATTTCTGATACCAATACGGTTATCAATCTTCATTCATGTCTAGAATAGTTTTTCTTAGATAATTTCCAACTAATGTATTTTCCAACTAATGTAATGTCTTACTTAAAATTTTCTTATTATCGTATCACTATATATATTCTAGATTTTGCTTGTAACAGGAAATGTCTCTCTAGCTGAATTCTCCTTCCAACCAACTAATTCTTAATCCAACAGTCTGCATACCAACTAATGTAACCAACTAATGTAACGCATTAATATAACGCATCACAATACTATGGATTTAGTTACTGTTTTTGATTTTTTTTCCTTGAAGAAATAGTTTCAACTTTCGAAGAATCCACCACGCTTCTGCTGCACCATTCTGATACTGCGACATGGTTATAGATAGGAATATCCTTTCTTGCAATATATATTCCTTCTTTCTTTTCCTGTCTTACAATTGCAATACATGAAAGGAAATTACGGAGGTTTAGAAAGAAAAGGTAGCGAAATTATCTGATATGTTACTAGACATATCCAATAAGAATTTGATTTTTCCTGATATGAGTTTTTTTGGAATACTAGCATTTTACTGAGATAATCTCATAGGATATGGTTGGAAAATAACCAATCTATTTTCAAAGATCACATCTATTTATGAAAGAGGTAAACAGATCAAACTCACACAAATATTTGACCCGCAACAACAATTTGAATAATTTGAATAGCTCGATCGGCTAAGAATAGGTACAGAAGTAATCAAATCAGAGGTTTACGAATAACTCTAACATATAATTGATCTACTCAATCATATGCTATAAAGATTAGGTTATTCATAGAAATATTCAGTATGGTCTATAGAATTAGCTCCAATAACAAAATCTCCCTTGTTTAAATCCTTCGTTCAGAACATTCCCGCTCCATTCAACGTCTCAATTCTCTCTACTATCCGAGATTTTACTAACATAAAATTCTATTTTTAATGGAATACAATTTATGGAAATGTGTCCAAACTTTCCACACTTAAAACAAAGTGTTTCCTTGAACATCCAATCTTTCATTAAGTGCCCCTTTCCACTTCACTTCTTGGTTCTGGTTTCTCAATGGTTGTAATTTCATTTCCCATTGAAATCAATTACTTTCCCAATATCCCTAAGAAAATACTAGGTTCCAAAATTACAAAATCTTATATTTCAAAACTGATTCTCTTTCATCAGATCCTGAACTTCAACTTCTAGTTTCCACTGAACAACGGTCCTTTGTTCATGCAGTCGTCTTTCCACATTGCTCCCGTTGCTCCTGTAGCTGCAACTGCATTACTAGTAATATGTTCCACTTCCACATAAGTATAACTATCCCAAGTTATTCCTCTGTTCCTGCTGTACTTGTCACTTCAGTTGTCCTTCGCATTGTTTCTATACCTGTAACCACATTATTATATCACGTTCTGCTTCCATACACGTACATCTACTACGAGATTGTTGTTGTTGTTAGCTTCCTGGAGATTGCAAGTATGTTTTCTGCTGGAATTGCTTGACCTTACAATTTCCCCTTTTTCGTAACCAAAAAGGTCCAACGTTACAGGGTCTCTTATTCTAAGATTGATTTAACTCTAACAAAATCTTAGCTTAAGAAATCAATTCTTGCTGCGGAACAATCTTCTGAGTTTGCTGTATAATTGCTTTAGCCACTGTTTGTATTACTTCCAAAGTTACAGTCATATCACCACCATTATGTCTCGCTTCCACACGCGTACGTCTATCACGAGTCATTTCTTTTCTTCAAAGATGGACGAATCAAAATAAAATGGATCTGATATCCATTTTATACAACCTATTTTGTTTCCTTTCTTCAGAAACGAATAAATCAAACTAAAATGGATCTGATATCCATTTTATACAATTTTATTTTGTTTTCCTTTCAGAAAACAAAAGGAAAACAAATACACAGAGAACACAACACAAGCAAAACAGACCTAACCACAAACCCCAAAAGACTCAAACCGTGCTCTGACACTTAAACCTTAAGCTCTGATACCAACTAATGTAACACCCTCCCTAGGGCATCACATTTTCCAACTCCCGACTCATAATCTGAAAAGAAGTTCACACAAGTTTGAATTATAAAAATATGGTTTTAAAAATTTCTTTCTTTACTGACACGTAAATTTACTGAAAATATTAGGTAATCATATTTCAATTACTCATTATTCAATATTGACACACAATTTAAAGAGAAATATAAATTGACAGACTCTTTTGTTCTTTCTTTTTCCACAGTAGCAAACCCATTACGGTTCCTACTTAATAGCACGGTGTAACACTAACGATGAAAACTTAACATACTTGTTCCTTCTCCCGTATCAAACTTGATACATCAGAACTCTACTCCTTGTCAACACTTTGCTCCCCAACAAGTCATGAATGTCCACTCCTTATTGTTGTCCCTAATGTCGAATGTTCATCGAAATGTCCATCTTGAAGCATCGACATTTATTCTATGTCCGTTCCTTGTCCTCAAACATCTTTTCCGTTTCAACACCGTCTGCAAGGTCATTCTCGATGTTGTCTCCAAACGTAGAGGTATTTGTCACCCTATATCTAAGACAACTCGTTCCTTCTACTTGTATAATTTTAATAATACGTACATAGCAAAAACAACATAACAAAGAGGTGAGATCACCTACACCAAGTACCAACATGGCAGCACAGAGATAACACAAACAACAATATCATACGGTTATCATAATTACAATTATGTCATCATCATTATGGTTATCACACAGATACAATATTAAAATCATGCTATCAACATTAATCAACTATCATCATCCAATCATATATCAATTCAATTATCATAAATAACAATTATGATAATGCCTTCAGCATTATCATCATCATCATCCAAGTATTCAAAACAATTGTCACAGCCAATATTCCTCAATTAATATATATCACACAGATATAAATGTTCAGTTTATGCATGTACACAAGACTCGATTTCCTACTCCATGGAGCTAAACACAGGTCGGAGAAATGATCGAAAAGAATCTGTCGGTACCACATGCCTCAGACCACGTGCTATAATCCTCATTTTGATTTTTGCACATCTAGCATATACACGACAGTCTTTATCAGATCTTGATTAAGAATAGTGTCTCGGTCGGGATCATCGGTGTGTCGCGTCGGTCTAACCTACGGTTCTGATGAGAGCGACTCACTTGTCCATTGTAGGCAACCCGCACCCCGATGCCCCCAAGGTCAACCAAATGTGACCTACACTACGCATATCGCACCCACTCAAGAGGTGTGTTTCTCCTGGCAATCAGCCATATCCAAATCCTCATCGGACCATTCCAATGCATGTATAATGCACCAATTACCAATCACAGGTATAATACCAATCACAAGCTTCAACAGTAATCATACTGTATTTTCAATAGTGAAATCATGCTATCACATTTTCATAGTTATAAAACACTTTCGCCGTGTTTTTTTACAAAATTGCGCAACATTTCCGTTACGTTTTCACAATTCCAAAAATGTTTTTGTTACGTTTTCAAATATCGTAACACTTCACATTACGTTTTCAAAATTCTAAAACGTTTTGTTATATTTTCACAATACCGTAACACTTCATTTACGTTTTCAAAATTCTAAAAGGTTTTGTTATATTTTCACAATACCGTAACACTTCTGTTACGTTTTCAAAATGTTGCAACTCTTCTGTTGCACTTTTAAATCACGTACTAATTTTTTAACGTTTTTTCTTAAACATGTAAAAATATACGTTTATCAAATCCCATAATATTTTTCCACTGTTTCAAAATTGCGTAACTTAAAAATCATTCTTTTACGTCACGTAAATCATTTTCTATCATTCTCAAAATACTTTCCAAATCTCATAACAATTTTCTATCATTTTCACAATCACATAAAAATATTCTCATTATTCAAATCACGTAGTGATTTTTCAACAATATTTTAGTCGCGAAAATATTTAAACGCTTTCCAAATCGTGTAGAAATATTTAAACATTTTTCAAATCGCGTAGAAATATTTTCTTGTATTTCAAATTGTTTTTAAGATACATAAATATTTTTCAACATTTTTCAATCACATAAAATATTCCTCAATATTCCAAACATTATTTTGGACTTAAATAAATCAATATCATTTTTAACACATTGTTCAAAATTGCGTAGCTTAAAAATCACGTTTTTAAGATACGTAAAATATTTTTCATCACAATTTCATTACAGAAAATACTTCTTAACCTTCAAAAATTCCTCTTTAATTTTTTCTCAAAATAATATAACTTTATATTTCATTTAATATATTTTCTTACTCAAGAAAATATTTTTCCACAGTTCTTTACTCAAGAAATTCTTTTTCAAAATATATTTCACAAAAATCACTTTTCCATTGATGTAAATCAACGTTTCAAAACTTAACATTTTCTAACGTATTTCAAAACTTGAAAATAAGTTATACGTTAGTAAATTTTCAAAACACCATTATATTCTCCATTTTCCCAAATCATTTCCAAACACAACCTTCTTCAAAATAAATTGAAGTTCGAAAACATTTTCGTTTACAAAAACTTGATTTTCTCAAGTGATAAACGCTCTGATTCCCTTTCCAAAAATCCTTGTATTAAATCCAGTTACGTTTCCACTTTGAAATTCACTTTGTTCATAAAAATCAAGGCATTACAAGCCTTAAAAAAACGCGATGACATGACTATTGAAACCATCAAATATTTTTCCTTTTAAATTGATATGGTTTTACACAAACAAAACCATTAAAAATCCTTTACAAAAACGTAAGACTCATAGTCTTTGAAAATCAAATCATTTGTTCATTTTCAATTTTTCACTTTCTTTGCAAATCCATTTTCACTTTCTTTACAAATCCTTTTTCACTTTCTTTGCAAATCCTTTAAATCAACGTTAATCCGTTTCATTTCAAAACTCATGTTTAGAAAAATACTTAGGATCTTTTTACACAAAATAAATCAATAAAAATTCCTCAAAAACCGTATTCTTGTTCTCTTGAAAAAAAACAAACCCTTTGTTTATTTTCCATACTCTTCAAATTAATCCAATTTCATCTTTCATGAAAACATTAATTTGTGAACACCTATTTTGAGGTGTCTTGTTCGAAATCCACCATGTTCTAAGTACTCAAAAATAAATTCTTTTGTTCTTGAAATTTTTCAACATGAACCCTAATCAAGGGCATCAAAACCGTAGCTCTTCCTTGGCTATTGGAGCCAAAAATCAATTTCCTTTCCACCATCAAGTCATGGCATATACATATATATTTCATCATAAATAATATAAGCATACCATTAAAGCCATAAAAGCATGTATAGCATATCAAGCATATCATCAAAGCTATAAAATCATGCAAAGCATATCAAGCATAGAAAATTAATCAAAGCTCATAAACACCCACAAATTAATTACATGACCATGGATATGAATCCTCACATGGATTCCACATCCATCAAATAAAATACCATCTCTCACCACCATGCTTGGTTGGTGAGATGGATCTCCTCTTACCTCTTGAAGATCCTCCAAGGTTCTTGATTTGCTTCTTTTTCCAAGTCCTTCACCACCAAGGGCTTCTCAAATACAAAATAAAACACACAAATAATTAATATACAAGACTTGAATAAGAAAACCATGGATTAGAATCATGGTTAGAACCTTGAAAATCAAAAGAAAAGTGAAGAGTACCAAATTTCACCATTAAAGCTTCAATCTTTAGCTTGAAGAACAAGGTTGAAGATGAATGATTTAGAGAAAATCTCCAACATGAAAGTTGCTTAGAATATCATGGAGATTCAAGATCTAAAGTTGGATGAAATTAAAAGAGCTTGGATGGTGATTTTAGGTAGTATGACCGAATGGTTTCTCTTGAAGCACAAAGATGAAATTTTTGATTTTTGATAGAAACTTGAAGCTTGAATTTGAAGATCAAGATGAATGATTTTGGAAAAACTCATAACTAGAGATGTTCTTAGAATGGTGTTTAGGTTTAGAAAATAAAGTTGGATGAAATTTTTGAGTGATGGAAGGTGCTCTTGGAGGGCTTGGCCAAAATCTAGAGAAGAAAGGAGATGGAGAGAAAATTTTCTAAGTTTCCTTCTTGAAAATGAATCAATGAAGACCAAGGAAGACAATAATGACTAAAGCATGCAATTATGGTCTTCCAAACTCCTTCATGCAGCACCAATTTCGTAGTCCCCCCTTCTTGCATTCTTCTTGAGTGCAAAAAAATCAAAAGTAAGCCATTATGATGTCTAACTTGACCAAGACATGCAAAAATGACATAAAGCTTGTCTCTTTGTCTTCTAAACACTCCAAAACCATCAATTTCTCTTCATAATGCATTCAATAAAGTTGTCTTCATTATTTGCCACCATTTGAAGCATTTCTAGCCATTGATTAATTCAATGGTTAGGATTTAGGTAGATTTAGATAGGTTAGAAGACTTAATCTAGGCCATTGGATCTTTCTCCTTTAAATTCTAAATTTAGATGTGTCTCCAAAATTAATGGTCAAGATTACTCCTTCAAACTTTAAATCCAAGGGTCCTAATTAGTCTTTGCTACTTTAGAAGACCAAATCTCCACCATTGATTGATTCTTCATCCAACGGTCATAAATGGTCTTTGTTACTTTTTAAGATTAAATCTCCACCCTTGATTTAATCTAAATCCAATGGTTATAAATGGTCTTTGTCATTTTTCAAGACCAATTCTATACCTTTGATTACATCTATGGTTGATATCAAAGCCTTCCTAACTAAGCTTATTCTCACACCATTGATTAAATCAATGGTTATTATCTAAGGCTTCTTTATTAAGTTTGTTTCTTAACCTTTGATTAAATCAATGGTTAATATTCAAACTAAGTATTCTCATCCAAGGGTATAAATCAAGTCAAGCTCTCTTTGTTGACTACGCAAGTATAATATTTATTCTCAGTATCCTACAAATAATATTTTCTTGTATTTTTATCATCCGATAATTAAATATAGTATAAAATACAAGATCAATAAAATTTTCTAAAACTGTTTCCTGGATTCGGGTTTAGTAAGATCCCTGTCTCCATCTAAACAAGTACAAATTTTTCTATGCGTAGAAAAATTTTTCACTTTGTGGGACCCACTTGGGCCCACATATACCACATGGGCCCACATAGGACCACCTTGGCCCACATACAAGAAAAAAATTCATAATCATCCACAAAAATCACAAAAATTATAAAATGCACAAATATCGAATCAGTTACGTAAATTAATTACCTAACGGTAAAAATTAAATTACGTAACGTTTTCCTCGGTCCCGAAAATTTTTATTTTCCGACACGAGTAAATCACTCAAAACGATCAAATACTGTTGACGGAATAATCAAATTAATTTTACAAGACTTTCGAAAATCACTAAACAAAGAAATTACATTAGCTCATCAAAATTACTTGTTTAAGAGATTGAAAATTTTGGGGTGTTACATTACTCCCCTCTAAAAAGAAATTTCGTCCTCGAAATTTGATGAGCGTGATTTCACATCTAAGGATGTGAACATTACTCTTTTAGCTTTTCTCCAGTCTTCATGTTGCATCTTCCTTAACGTCTTTACATACTATTCTAGCCAACAAAACTTTTTTTTTTTTTTTTAACGTTCAACTTCTCCCGATCAAATGGATATCTCAGATTCTTAGTTCTTTGAAGATGTTGAATGTTACTCCAAAAAGAAAGTATTTTCCATATTTCTGATACCAATACAGAGGTTATCAATCTTCATTCATGTCTAGAATAGTTTTTCTTAGATAATTTCCAACTAATGTATTTTCCAACTAATGTAATGTCTTACTTAAAATTTTCTTATTATCGTATCACTATATATATTCTAGATTTTGCTTGTAACAGGAAATGTCTCTCTAGCTGAATTCTCCTTCCAACCAACTAATTCTTAATCCAACAGTCTGCATACCAACTAATGTAACCAACTAATGTAACGCATTAATATAACGCATCACAGTACTATGGATTTCCGTTACTGTTTTTGATTTTTTTTCCTTGAAGAAATAGTTTCAACTTTCGAAGAATCCACCACGCTTCCTGCTTGCACCATTCTGATCTTGCGACATGGTTATAGATAGGAATATCCTTTCTTGCAATATATATTCCTTCTTTCTTTTCCTGTCTTACAATTGCAATACATGAAAGGAAATTACGGAGGTTTAGAAAGAAAAGGTAGCGAAATTATCTGATATGTTACTAGACATATCCAATAAGAATTTGATTTTTCCTGATATGAGTTTTTTTGGAATACTAGCATTTTACTGAGATAATCTCATAGGATATGGTTGGAAAATAACCAATCTATTTTCAAAGATCACATCTATTTATGAAAGAGGTAAACAGATCAAACTCACACAAATATTTGACCCGCAACAACAATTTGAATAATTTGAATAGCTCGATCGGCTAAGAATAGGTACAAGTAATCAAATCGAGGGTTTACGAATAACTCTAACATATAATTGATCTACTCAATCATATGCTATAAAGATTAGGTTATTCATAGAAATATTCAAGGTATGGTCTATAGAATTAGCTCCAATAACAAAATCTCCCTTGTTTAAATCCTTCGTTCAGAACATTCCCGCTCCATTCAACGTCTCAATTCTCTCTACTATCCGAGATTTTACTAACATAAAATTCTATTTTTAATGGAATACAATTTATGGAAATGTGTCCAAACTTTCCACACTTAAAACAAAGTGTTTCCTTGAACATCCAATCTTTCATTAAGTGCCCTTTCCACTTCACTTCTTGGTTCGGTTTCTCAATGGTTGTAATTTCATTTCCCATTGAAATCAATTACTTTCCCAATATCCCTAAGAAAATACTAGGTTCCAAAATTACAAAATCTTATATTTCAAAACTGATTCTCTTTCATCAGATCCTGAACTTCAACTTCTAGTTTCCACTGAACAACGGTCCTTTGTTCATGCAGTCGTCTTTCCACATTGCTCCCGTTGCTCCTGTAGCTGCAACTGCATTACTAGTAATATGTTCCACTTCCACATAAGTATAACTATCCCAAGTTATTCCTCTGTTCCTGCTGTACTTGTCACTTCAGTTGTCCTTCGCATTGTTTCTATACCTGTAACCACATTATTATATCACGTTCTGCTTCCATACACGTACATCTACTACGAGATTGTTGTTGTTGTTAGCTTCCTGGAGATTGCAAGTATGTTTTCTGCTGGAATTGCTTGACCTTACAATTTCCCCTTTTTCGTAACCAAAAAGGTCCAACGTTACAGGGTCTCTTATTCTAAGATTGATTTAACTCTAACAAAATCTTAGCTTAAGAAATCAATTCTTGTTGATGAACAATCTTCTGAGTTTGTTGTATAATTGCTTTAGCCACTTGTTTGTATTACTTCCAAAGTTACAAATCATATCACCACCATTATGTCTCGCTTCCACACGCGTACGTCTATCACGAGTCATTTCTTTTCTTCAAAGATGGATCGAATCAAAATAAAATGGATCGATATCCATTTTATACAACCTATTTTGTTTCCTTTCTTCAGAAACGAATAAATCAAACTAAAATGGATCTGATATCCATTTTATACAATTTTATTTTGTTTTCCTTTCAGAAAACAAAAGGAAAACAAATACACAGAGAACACAACACAAGCAAAACAGACCTAACCACAAACCCCAAAAGACTCAAACCGTGCTCTGACACTTAAACCTTAAGCTCTGATACCAACTAATGTAACACCCTCCCTAGGGCATCACATTTTCCAACTCCCGACTCATAATCGAAAAGAAGTTCACACAAGTTTGAATTATAAAAATATGGTTTTAAAAATTTCTTTCTTTACTGACACGTAAATTTACTGAAAATATTAGGTAATCATATTTCAATTACTCATTATTCAATATTGACACACAATTTAAAGAGAAATATAAATTGACAGACTCTTTTGTTCTTTCTTTTTCCACAAGAAGCAAACCCATTACTGGTTCCTACTTAATAGCACGGTGTAACACTAACGATGAAAACTTAACATACTTGTTCCTTCTCCCGTATCAAACTTGATACATCGAACTCTACTCCTTGTCAACACTTGCTCCCAACAAGTCATGAATGTCCACTCCTTATTGTTGTCCCTAATGTCGAATGTTCATCGAAATGTCCATCTTGAAGCATCGGACATTTATTCTATGTCTGTTCCTTGTCCTCAAACATCTTTTCCGTTTCAACACTGTCTGTGCAAGGTCATTCTCGATGTTGTCTCCAAACGTAGAGGTATTTGTCACCCGCTATATCTAAGACAACTCGTTCCTTCTACTTGTATAATTTTAATAATACGACATAGCAAAAACAACATAACAAAGAGGTGAGATCACCTACACCAAGTACTCAACATGGCAAAGACAGAGATAACACAAACAACAATATCATACGGTTATCATAATTACAATTATGTCATCATCATTATGGTTATCACACGATACAATATTAAAATCATGCTATCAACATTAATCAACTATCATCATCCAATCATATATCAATTCAATTATCATAAATAACAATTATGATAATGCCTTCAAACATTATCATCATCATCATCCAAGTATTCAAAACAATTGTCACATGTAATATTCCTCAATTAATATATATCACACGAGATATAAATGTTCAGTTTATGCATGTACACAAGACTCGATTTCCTACTCCATGGAGCTAAACACAGGTCGGAGAAATGATCGAAAAGAATCTGTCGGTACCACATGCCTCAAACCACGTGCTATAATCCTCATTTTGATTTTTGCACATCTAGCATATACACGACAGTCTTTATCGATCTTGATTAAGAATAGTGTCTCGGTCGAGATCATCGGTGTGTCGCGTCGGTCTAACCTACGGTTACTGATGAGCGACTCACTTGTCCATTGTAGGCAACCCGCACCCGATGCCCCCAAGGTCAACCAGTGACCTACACTACGCATATCGCACCCACTCAAGAGGTGTGTTTCTCCTAGGCAATCAGCCATATCCAGATCCTCATCGGACCATTCCAATGCATGTATAATGCACCAATTACCAATCACAGGTATAATACCAATCACAAGCTTCAACAGTAATCATACTGTATTTTCAACAGTGAAATCATGTTATCACATTTTCATAGTTATAAAACACTTTCGCCGTGTTTTTTACAAAATTGCGCAACATTTCCGTTACGTTTTCACAATTCCAAAAATGTTTTTGTTACGTTTTCAAATATCGTAACACTTCTGTTACGTTTTCAAAATTCTAAAACGTTTTTGTTATATTTTCACAATACCGTAACACTTCTGTTACGTTTTCAAAATTCTAAAAGGTTTTTGTTATATTTTCACAATACCGTAACACTTCTATTACGTTTTCAAAATGTTGCAACTCTTCTGTTGCACTTTTAAATCACGTACTAATTTTTTAACGTTTTTCTTAAACATGTAAAAATATACGTTTATCAAATCCCATAATATTTTTCCACTGTTTCAAAATTGCGTAACTTAAAAATCATTCTTTTACGTCACGTAAATCATTTTCTATCATTCTCAAAATACTTTCCAAATCTCATAACAATTTTCTATCATTTTCACAATCACATAAAAATATTCTCATTACTATTCAAATCACGTAGTGATTTTTCAACAATATTTTAGTCGCGTAAAATATTTAAACGCTTTCCAAATCGTGTAGAAATATTTAAACATTTTTCAAATCGCGTAGAAATATTTTACTGTATTTCAAATTGTTTTTAAGATACATAAATATTTTTCAACATTTTTCAATCACATAAAATATTCCTCAATATTCCAAACATTATTTTGGACTTAAATAAATCAATATCATTTTTAACACATTGTTCAAAATTGCGTAGCTTAAAAATCACGTTTTTAAGATACGTAAAATATTTTTCATCACAATTTCATTACAGAAAATACTTCTTAACCTTCAAAAATTCCTCTTTAATTTTTTCTCAAAATAATATAACTTTATATTTCATTTAATATATTTTCTTACTCAAGAAAATATTTTTCCACGCTTCTTTACTCAAGAAATTCTTTTTCAAAATATATTTCACAAAAATCACTTTTCCATTGATGTAAATCAACGTTTCAAAACTTAACATTTTCTAACGTATTTCAAAACTTGAAAATAAGTTATACGTTAGTAAATTTTCAAAACACCATTATATTCTCCATTTTCCCAAATCATTTCCAAACACAACCTTCTTCAAAATAAATTGAAGTTCAAAACATTTTCGTTTACAAAAACTTGATTTTCTCAAGTGATAAACGCCTGATTCCCTTTCCAAAATCCTTGTATTAAATCCAGGTTCGTTTCCACTTTGAAATTCACTTTGTTCATAAAAATCAAGGCATTACATGCCTTAAAAAAACGTGGACATGACTATTGAAACCATCAAATATTTTTCCTTTTAAATTGATATGGTTTTACACAAACAAAACCATTAAAAATCCTTTACAAAAACGTAAGACTCATAGTCTTTGAAAATCAAATCATTTGTTCATTTTCAATTTTTCACTTTCTTTGCAAATCCATTTTCACTTTCTTTACAAATCCTTTTTCACTTTCTTTGCAAATCCTTTAAATCAACGTTCGTCCGTTTCATTTCAAAACTCATGTTTAGAAAAATACTTAGGATCTTTTTACACAAAATAAATCAATAAAAATTCCTCAAAAACCGTATTCTTGTTCTCTTGAAAAAAAACAAACCCTTTGTTTATTTTCCATACTCTTCAAATTAATCCAATTTCATCTTTCATGAAAACATTAATTTGTGAACACCTATTTTGAGGTGTCTTGTTCGAAATCCACCATGTTCTAAGTACTCAAAAATCAATTCTTTTGTTCTTGAAATTTTTCAACATGAACCCTAATCAAGGGCATCAAAACCGTAGCTCTTCCTTGGCTATTGGAGCCAAAAATCAATTTCCTTTCCACCATCAAGTCATGGCATATACATATATATTTCATCATAAATAATATAAGCATACCATTAAAGCCATAAAAGCATGTATAGCATATCAAGCATATCATCAAAGCTATAAAATCATGCAAAGCATATCAAGCATAGAAAATTAATCAAAGCTCATAAACACCCACAAATTAATTACATGACCATGGATATGAATCCTCACATGGATTCCACATCCATCAAATAAAATACCATCTCTCACCACCATGCTTGGTTGGTGAGATGGATCTCCTCTTACCTCTTGAAGATCCTCCAAAGGTTCTTGATTTGCTTCTTTTTCCAAGTCCTTCACCACCAAGGGCTTCTCAAATACAAAATAAAACACACAAATAATTAATATACAAGACTTGAATAAGAAAACCATGGATTAGAATCATGGTTAGAACCTTGAAAATCAAAAGAAAAGTGAAGAGTACCAAATTTCACCATTAAAGCTTCAATCTTTAGCTTGAAGAACAAGGTTGAAGATGAATGATTTAGAGAAAATCTCCAACATGAAAGTTGCTTAGAATATCATGGAGATTCAAGATCTAAAGTTGGATGAAATTAAAAGAGCTTGGATGGTGATTTTAGGTAGTATGACCGAATGGTTTCTCTTGAAGCACAAAGATGAAATTTTTGATTTTTGATAGAAACTTGAAGCTTGAATTTGAAGATCAAGATGAATGATTTTGGAAAAACTCATAACTAGAGATGTTCTTAGAATGGTGTTTAGGTTTAGAAAATAAAGTTGGATGAAATTTTTGAGTGATGGAAGGTGCTCTTGGAGGGCTTGGCCAAAATCTAGAGAAGAAAGGAGATGGAGAGAAAATTTTCTAAGTTTCCTTCTTGAAAATGAATCAATGAAGACCAAGGAAGACAATAATGACTAAAGCATGCAATTATGGTCTTCCAAACTCCTTCATGCAGCACCAATTTCGTAGTCCCCCCTTCTTGCATTCTTCTTGAGTGCAAAAAAATCAAAAGTAAGCCATTATGATGTCTAACTTGACCAAGACATGCAAAAATGACATAAAGCTTGTCTCTTTGTCTTCTAAACACTCCAAAACCATCAATTTCTCTTCATAATGCATTCAATAAAGTTGTCTTCATTATTTGCCACCATTTGAAGCATTTCTAGCCATTGATTAATTCAATGGTTAGGATTTAGGTAGATTTAGATAGGTTAGAAGACTTAATCTAGGCCATTGGATCTTTCTCCTTTAAATTCTAGCCCTTAGATGTGTCTCCAAAATTAATGGTCAAGATTACTCCTTCAAACTTTAAATCCAAGGGTCCTAATTAGTCTTTGCTACTTTAGAAGACCAAATCTCCACCATTGATTGATTCTTCATCCAACGGTCATAAATGGTCTTTGTTACTTTTTAAGATTAAATCTCCACCCTTGATTTAATCTAAATCCAATGGTTATAAATGGTCTTTGTCATTTTTCAAGACCAATTCTATACCTTTGATTACATCTATGGTTGATATCAAAGCCTTCCTAACTAAGCTTATTCTCACACCATTGATTAAATCAATGGTTATTATCTAAGCGCTTTTTATTAAGTTTGTTTCTTAACCTTTGATTAAATCAATGGTTAATATTCAAACTAAGTATTCTCATCCAAGGGTATAAATCAAGTCAAGCTCTCTTTGTTGACTACGCAGTATAATATTTATTCTCGTATCCTACAAATAATATTTTTACTGTATTTTTATCATCCGATAATTAAATACAGTATAAAATACAGTACAATAAAATTTTCTAAAACTGTTTCCGGATTCAGGTTTAGTAAGATCCCCTGTCTCCATCTAAACAGTACAAATTTTTCTATGCGTAGAAAAATTTTTCACTTTGTGGGACCCACTTGGGCCCACATATGGCCACATGGGCCCACATAGGACCACCTGGGCCCACATACAGTAAAAAAATTCATAATCATCCACAAAAATCACAAAAATTATAAAATGCACAAATATCGAATCAGATTACGTAAATTAATTACCTAACGGTAAAAATTAAATTACGTAACGTTTTCCTCGGTCCGAAAATTTTTATTTTCCTGACACAGAGTAAATCACTCAAAACGATCAAATACGCTGACGGAATAATCAAATTAATTTTACAGCACTCAGAAATCACTAAACAGTGAAATTCTGTTAACTGTCAAAATTACTGTTTAAGAGATTGAAAATTTTGGGGTGTTACAAGATCTACACTGATCATAAAAGTCTTGAGTATATCTTTCAGCAGAGGGATTTGAACCTAAGGCAAAGAAAGTGGATGTAGTGTAACATCCTAATACCGGTTCCCTAATATATCCGACATATACCTAGATAAATAGTATCAGTCATGTTACTTCTAACTTAATCATCAACTAATCCATAATATTTAAACAAATCATTATGGAGAGTCATATCTAAAAGTTATACATATAAACCTTATACATACAACTTTTACATTCCCAAAGCAAATATAAATTAATACATAAGCTTTGAATTAAAAACATAAACTAAACTCTTCTAATTCTTCTACTTTCTTCATCTTTTTACCCTTTTGTAGGGCCTTGACCTACTGACCATGAAACATAACGGGGTGAGAATATAGAATTCTCAGTAACAATATATATCTCATGGTATTAAAACTAAATATATACAAAGATATATTTTTAAATTAAAACTTGTATATGTAACTTAATTATACTTAGGAATTATAATCCTTCATTTTACATTAAGCCTACTTATGCTTAGCTTGATCTAGGATATGTTCATCCTTAGTCTAGCATAGAATATACTGATCCACAACTTGGTATAGAATTTCTTATCCAAAACCTAGCGTAGGATATACTAATTCCAAGCCTCGCCTTGGATATAACATCCTTGGTCTAGCCTTGGATAAAACTAATCCTTTCATGAAACACTCCGATGTCACCACTTTATAAGGCTTGCCCGGAAATATTCACTACTTAGATAACTAATCCTTTCATGAAATACTATGGTGTCACCACTTTACTAGGCTTGCCCGGTAATGTTCACTACTTGGAAAACTAATCCTTTCATGAAACACTCCGGTATCACCACTTTACTAGGCTTGCCCGGTAATATTCACTACTTAGAAAACTAATCATTTCATGAAACACTCTGGTGTCACCACTTTACTAGGCTTGCCCAGCAATGTTTACTACTTAGATAACTAATCCTTTCATGAAACACTTTAGTGTCACCACTTTACTAGGCTTACCCGACAATGTTCATTACTTTGATAATTAATCCTTTCATGAAACACTCCGGTATCACCACTTTACTAGGCTTGCCCGACAATGTTCATTACTTGGATAACTAATCTTTTTTAAATAAAGGAACCAACTCTTGCCAACTAGGTCCTATGACACTCAACTATTGCCAACAAGACCCTATGGCACTTAACTCTTGCCAACTAGGCCCTATGGCTCTCAACTCTTGCCAACTAGGCCATATGGCTCTCAACTCTTGCCAACTAGGCCCTATCACACTTAACTATTGCCAACTAGATCCTATGGCATTCAACTATTGCCAACTAGGCGCTATGGTGCTAAACTATTGTCAACTAAGCCTTATGGCACTCAACTATTGTCAACTAAGCCTTATGGAACTCAACTATTGCCAACTAAGCCTTATAGCACTCAAATATTTCCAACTAGGTGCTATAACGCTCAACTCTAACTATTAAAAGAGTTACTAGTATTCATAGGGCTTAAACCATACCCAAAACTACTCAAATCTTGCTTAAAAAGGCTGGTTTTCAATATTGTACCAAATGTGCATCATAACTTCAGAAATTCTAAAATTTTATGAGCATATAGATTTCTATCATATCTTTCCAATGCCATAAACCTTGCTTCATTTGGCTAAGTATAGCCAAAGTTATGCAACATTTTGCAGAGGCCAAAATAGGGCATTCACTGATTTACCTGATTGTGTTCTGACTTTAAAATAAAACTGGGAACAAACTAAAAGGGTAAAATTTTGAAATTTTATAGGCAAGAATCCTTACATCTTAGCTTCAAAATGCCACTGGTTTCATATTCATACGATATTGAAGTAAGAAATTATGCAATCTGGTTTACTAGTTTCTATTTCTGCTAAATCTGCCTTGGATTCAAACAGAAACTGGTATTAATTGACTTGCTCAATAATTCTAAAATTTTTTACCACATGAAACCTTATATCTTAGATTTCAAATGGCACCAGAATTAGGTCCATATGATATTTGTAGCTCAAGTTACAAACATCACAAGCTGTTCGGATGTTACCCTATTTCTGCAAAATCACCTGCTGTAATCGATTACAGGGGTGTTGTAATAGATTACAACACATTCAAAGACCTTGTAATCGATTACAAAAGCTGTGTAATCGATTATAAGCTACCCATAAACACATTTTGTAGCCCCAGAAGCTTGGTAATCGATTACAAAGGCTATGTAATCGATTACATCTTGTAGAAAACTAGAAAACAACTTTCCTTATGTAGTAAACTCATTTCTAATCATACAAACTTAAATTCTAAGTGATTTCTAACACCATTGTAGGCCCCTAAACTAGTTGTAACTCTTTTACAACCTATTAATTTTTTTGGGGCATAGATCTAGGTCTAAAATCACATAACCCCAACCATTCTTCAAATCCATTTCTTATGGATTCTAATGGTTGTTCTTGAGCCATAAATAGCCATATAGCATTCTCTAAGATTGAACTATCCTAACGTAATCCTTGGAATCAAGAACCAAGTTAAGAACTTGGATTTGGCTCTCCAAACCTATATTTATACTCAAAATCCCAAACTTTATTCAAAAGAATCAAAGAGAGAGATGAATAGAAAATCCCCTTACCTCTTGAAGAAGATAAAGATCTTGAAGCTTGATCCTTTTGCTCTTGCTCTTCCTCTCCTCCTTCTCTTTTTTCCTCTTTCCCGATTTCCCTCTTCTCGCCCTTCGTTTCTCCCTTCTTTCTAGAACCTATATCTGCTAAGAACACTTGAATCACATTAATTCAAGTTTTTCAGCTTCCAACAACTTTAGAATAAATACTAAGATTCATCTAAATTGTTGTTTCACCTTTATTCTATTTTTCCATATCTACTGGGATCAATCAGGCATTAAAAGCACAACCAATATGCCTAAAAAAATCAAACTGACTATGATTGTTCTCAAATTTTAACTATACCTTATTTAGCTCATCTGTGACTTAGAAACAAGTTATCCTTACCTATTTCCTTCAACTTAGCAATTTATGCTATTATTTGAGTTATTTTAGGCTATTTTTCAACTTATGTGTTGCAACAAAGTGCCTAAGCGAGCTCAGTTTGTCACAAAACTAAACTGGCATGTTAAACAAGTATTAGACTATCATTGTGGCCCGTTTACTAGCCTAACATGTTCTTGAGGATGTTACATGTAGCTCCTAAAAGATTATGATTGCATGATCTTGTATCACCCAGGAAAGGCGAATGTGGTCGCTGATGCTTTGAGTCGAAAATCTATGGGGAGTCTTGCACCTATAGTTGACGTTAGAAGACCAATAGTGAAAGATTTTTAAGATCTTATGGATAGTGGAGTGCAATTTGAGGTCACAGACTTAGAGTCATTACTAGCTTATTTTCAGGTTCGTTATACTTTGGTGGATAGTATTAAGGCAGCGCAAAGTCAAGATTCTCATTTAAAGAAGATCATGGAAGAGGTTCGAGAAGGCAAGACTTCTAAAATGGTGGTTGACTCTGAGGGTGTTTTACGTGTTGGCACTCGCTTATATGTCCCTAATATAGAGGATTTGAGAAAGAAGATTTTAGAGGAAGCCCATCATTGCTCCAATACTATTCATCCTGCTTCCATAAAGATGTATCAAGATTTGAAAGAATTATACTGGTGGAAAGGGATGAAGAAGGATATGGCAGAATTTGTATCTAGATGCTTAGTATATCAATAAGTGAAAACTAAGCATCAAAAGCTTGCAAGTTTGCTTCAACAGATTAATATTCCTGAGTGCAAATAGGAGAGGATCACTATGGACTTTGTGACGAGGTTGCCTAAAATCTCAAAAGGTTATGACTTAACTTAGGTAATGGTGGATCGGTTGACAAAGTTCGCACACTTCTTACCTATAAAAACCACTTATACAGTGGCTCAGTATGCTAAGCTTTAGTTAGAGAAGATAATATCTCTGCATGGAGTACCATTGTCTATCATTTTGGATCGAGACCCTCAGTGCACAACTCAGTTTTGGAGATCTTTTCAGACTGCTTTGGGAACATGATTAGACTTGAGTATTACTTTTCACGCACAAACTGATGGTCAGTCTGAGAGGATTATACAGAGTTTGGAAGATATACTTTGCGCTTGTGTTATAGACTTTAGAGGGAGTTGGGATCAATACCTACCTTTGATAGAGTTTACTTACAATAATAGTTATCAATCTAGTATTCAGATGGCACCTTTCAAGCCTTAAATGGGAGGCGTTGGAGGTCCCCTGTTAGTTTGTTTTAGGTTAGAGAATCTAGACTTGTGGGTCCAGACTTAATTCAAGAAGCCATTGAGAAGGTTCAATTAATTCGAGATCGCCTAGTAACTACTCAGAGTAGGCAAAAGGCTTATTTGGATCGGAGGCGTCGACCTTTAGAGTTTGGTGTTGGAGAACATGTGTTTCTATGTGTTTCTCCTATGAAGGGTATTATAAGGTTTAGTAGAAAGAATAAGTTGGGCTCGAGGTTCATAGGACCATTTGAGATTCTGGAGAGGGTTGGGCATGTGGCTTATTGCTTAGTCATTCCCCCTAATCTTTCAGGAGTTCACCTAGTTTTTTATGTTTTGATGCTTTGGAAATGTATTCATGATCCATCTCATGTCATTCAACACTAAGCGGTTCAACTTAATGAAAATCTTAATTATGTTGAGCAACCTATGGCTATAGTAGATAAACGAGTAAAATGATTATGCTCCAAGGAAGTTGCTTCTGTCAAGGTTTTTTAGTGGAGACCATATGGTGAAGAGATGATATGGGAGCCCAAGATTGTTATGCGTGACACGTATCCGCACTTTTTTGATATACAAGGTTAGTTAAAAAAATAAAAAAAAGAAATAAAACAAAAAATAAAAAAATCAAGGACAAATTTCATTTAAAGGGGGAAGATTGTGGTGACGCTGGTGTAGAGGAGGGATAAGGTTAGAAATAAATTTTTTTGTAGAGGGCATTTTGGTTATTTTTCCTATATGTTATAAAAAAAGAGAATAGCATTGATTTTAAAAAGGAGAGATGCAGAGACGAGGGGTGTCTCCGTCTCCTTTATCTCCGCGGAGCAAAAATAATCCATTTGAAGCCATAATTTTTCTTCCTCTTTTTCTTCCATTTTAGTACCAAATCCTTGCACCCGCTTATACCAAGAGCTTGAGGTAAGTTACTACTCTTTTATTCTTGTTTGCTTTGTGCCAAATCTCATTTTTTTCCCTCAAGCTTTGCTATCTAAAAAATGGTAGATGAGTGTATTTTGGGGCTTTGAAGTATAAATCTAAAAGTGTGGAAGGTTGGTTCTAGTAAGTGGTAACGAGAAAACAACACCTTGATTTTTTTTTTCTCATGAGTTTCTTGAAAACCCTAAACCCTATAATTAGGGATTTTACCCAATTTCTTTACCCCTTAGTTCAACTCTAAATGAAATTTCCAGAGCCTTATCAATTACAAATTGTAATTATAGTGTAGTTATTTTATTTATTCTTATTTTATTTATTCATAGTGTTCGTGTTTTAAATTCCTAATAGTTAGTGAGTAACTCTAACTTTTAAGGAAAAATGCTCTCCTTTGAGGTTGCTTCTTAATATAAGTCATTGTTTTATTTATCTTGACTTGTAAAAATATTTGTTTATGACCAAATTCAGTGGGCACTACATAGCTTGATTCTCCGAGTGTCGTAGGGACCGATTAAGTTAGTTCTTCATACTAGTGACTGAATAGTTTACACTGTGACATATTTTGAAATTTAAATCTCTTGGCACGTATTTATATCTATTCTAATAGTTTGGTTATAGCCTCAAGCTTTATATTATAGGGAAATAAAAAATTTTAAGCAAACTTATGAATTTTTGTTATAAGAATATAGCTATAAGGGTTGAGTCTTAAAACTCTGCTGATCGTGGCAAAGAGATACAACGACGTGTGTTCCACCTGCCATGGCGAAAAGATATAACAACGTGTGTTTCATCTGCCATAACAAAGAGATATAACAACGTATGTTCCACTTGTCGTGATGAAGAGATGTAATGGCGTATATCCTGTCTGTCATGGTGAAGAGATATAATGGCGTGTGTTCCGCCTATTGTGGCGAATAGATATAACGACGTGTGTTCTGCCTACCGTGGTGAAGAGATGTAACAGTTAATGTGCATATAATAGATGTAGAGATTTTGTTTAAGATACAAGATAAGATTTTTCTATGTATAGTTGAATTCCTTTACGATTATAAATTTATTTCTGGAAAGGAAAGCACGTGAAAAGTGATTTTATTTATCAGTTTCATTTATTTGATTATTGTGTTTTGAGATGTTTTGTAGGTTGTTGAGTAGAGGATTCTTAGGATTTGCTATTCTGCTCAAGAGTGTATCTTTTTGTAGGCCTTCGTTGTCATTGTTGGCTAGTATTACACGTCGATTCCAGTATTTCGTAGCTATAGGAGATAAAGTTTATTTTTTTCTTTTGATGTATATATATATGACCATAACGTTTTGATGTGTCCCTTCTATATAGCTGGCTTAGCTTGTTCTGATGGTTGATGCTAGATGCTTATGTTTATGTTGGATATGGATATGTATTGTTGCCCAGGTCTAAATGAAATATGTGTTGTGTTCAGTTTTTAGAGGAAATTATATCGAATTTTTGGTTTCTCTAATCTTATTTCAAATTGTTTTCTTTAATTGATGTGGTATGGTTAGGTTGCCAAGCTAGTTGAGTACTGAATATCACTAGTTGTGCGCCGGTCATAACCTAAGATTGGGTCGTGACACTTTGTTAATCAAATCTTCATTGGGAAATATTTTTCCTAATGAGGCAAGATGATTAACAATATGAGTAAACTTCTTTTACATATCCCATACAATTTCTCCTTGATTCATTCTAAACATCTCATATTTACGTGTGAGAGTGTTGATTCTAGCTTTCTTCACCTCACTAGTTCCCTCATGGGTAACTTGAAGAGCATCCCACATTTCTTGTGCTGTTTTGTAATTAGAAATGTAGAAATACTTATCATATCCTAGAGCACTAGCAACGATGTTCTTAGCTCTAACATTGTATTAAACTCTCTTTTTGTCTTTATCAGTCCATTCATCCCTTGGCTTTGATACTTCTTTAGCTTTAACCATCTTGGTTGGAATAAAAGGACCATTTTCAATGGCATCCCAAACATCAAGATCAATAACTTCAATAAAAATTTTCATTTATTCTTTCTAATAGGTATATTCAGTGCCATTAAAAGTAGGAGGCTTATTGATTGAGGCACTTTAAGGTAAGCACTTTGAAAAGAAGTCATCACTCCTCTTGAAGTCTCTTGAAGTTGTTAAGCTCTTTAAATAAGAGTTAAGATCTGATACCACTTGTTACCAAGTGACTTCAAAACTCAAGAGGGGGGCTGAATTGAGTTTTTCAAAACTTTTTGCAAATAAGCCCCTTTTGATTTTTGTTGAAGCTATTTTCTTATGTGGTGAATGGATTTATGACAACAAAAAGATCTTACACAAGTTTACAAGAAAGCGAATGAGTAGAGGATGAAGCAATAAACAAGCTTAAAAGTAAAGAGATAAGGGTAGAGAAGAGTGCAAATAAGATTTATATTAGTTCAATCACCTTTGTGATCTACGTGTAGTCCCTAGAATTATCCACCCAAGAGTTTCCACTATTCTTCAAGCTTCAATAGGTGCTTGAGAAACCGTTACAAGCTTTGAGCCTTTTTTACACTTCAAGGATCTTCCACCATTATGTGTAGAAGCCTCTTTGTTTCTTAAAGGGATCTTGCACCCTCACAAGTGTGTACAATAATGATTGAAAGGAATAAATTCTATCGAAGAGTAGATTATACAAGTTGAAGCACTATGAAGCTCTCAAAGATATCTAAAAAGCTTTTAAAAACAAAGCAAGATTGTTGAAAGAATTAAAACTCAGATTTAATGCTTGAGAATAGGTTGTTGGATGTTCAAGAGTTAGCATTAAGTGTCCCAAGACTTGTATTTATAAATCATCAATGAAACGTTAGAGAGAGTAGGTGTAGCATTTAATGTATCAAAAACTAGTCATTGTTAGTTTCAGAGAAGTGGTAATCGATTTCAAATTTATGGTAATCGATTACTGTGCTTCAAAAACAAGTTCTAGGTGTTTGAAACTCTTGGTAATCGATTGCAACATATGGTAATCAATTATGTTGTAATCGATTACCAGCTTTACAAACAAGTTTTTGGACTCTTGGTTATCGATTACCAAGCATGGTTGTCATGCTTCTATTTTAATAAAAAAATTTTTTGGAAAGCCTATAATCGATTACAAGCTTGTAATAATCAATTAAGAACTTTTTGATATGCTCGCAATGGATTACAAAACATCGTGATGGATAACCAACTGTCAGTAATGGATTATAGAGCTTTTGTAATGGATTACAAACATTCTAAAACCAAATTTTAAGCACAAACAAGCTTTATATAGATTACAAACTAAAACTTGGATATTTCAAGGATTCAAACAAGATTTTTATAATCAATTTTAAAACATGATTTTGTGCAAAACAACCTATATTTTTCAAAACCAACAACTACTAACTAAAAGACTTCACGATGCACTTTTCAAAAACCATTTTAAGCTTACTGAGATACCCTTGATCACTTCTCACAAAAAGATCCTAAGTCCTATAAATCTATTTCTTTAAAGCTTCCCTTAGACTTAGTATTTATGATTGCTTTGTTATCATCAAAACCTTTATGAAATAAGCATTCCTATCAATGATATCCATATGAATTATCAATATTGACCTCGTATAGCCTTACCGACCATATGTCAAATAACAAAATTATTTGGACTAGTAAACTTCTGATTTACAATAATATTGTTCTGAAGTGGATTTTGTGGGGTACCAGAGATAGACACGTCACAATGGTTTCCTCCTTGTGCAGCTGTGAATAAGCATGTTGAACCAGGGGGGTTGGTACATGCAAAAGGACTCTAACGCTCAAGTCAGGCAGTATACAAGTAGGGTTTATTCAATAAGATACTGATACCCGTTTAAGATGACTTAGTTTGGTATTTATAGAGCATGAATAAAATCGTAATGTAATCAATATTAAATACGAGTATTTACGATTCGTATCTTGTTAGAGATCATCCTCTCTTTACCATTGGAGAGGATCCATATAATATAGGAGCATAGATACTGTAGCTATTAGCAATCGAAGCCGATTATGGGTCCTATAATTTCGTAAGATCATGATTAACAATTATAGATATTTTAGGATATATCTACTGCACAGATCTAGTGATCTTGGTATTATGGCCTAATGTCGTGGTCCATCGTTATTGGTTCTGGGGTCTTGACAATGTGTCATTAAGGCTTGTCTGTGATGTTTATGATGGATCTCGATGGTAAACGTGTCGGGTTGATCCATCAAACATGGCCCCAAATCACAGTCTAGAATAGTTGCGCCCAACTTAGCGCTTAGATAAGACAGCTAAGTATCAAGATATATAAGTCTCAAAAGGAGCATGAGGCATACGTCAAACAAAGGAGTCCTAGCGTTAAAGTCGGGTCTCGCGATGTTGTACGCAAAGGACCAAGATCCGTGTTGCATAGTTACATTTCCTGGAGTCAATGGGTTTGCCCGATATTCGAGTAAGAGAACTCTGTTGCCATTCCATTATCTGTGGTTTGCACCAAGTTGCCCCCACGTGTAGCTCGTGGGGCTCACTAAGTGTCTTTGTCGTAATCCTTAAATTTGTAGTTGGTTGCAGTCTGTGTTGTCCAAGGAAACTGCTACTTTGAATTTAATGGGACTTTAAAACTACATTTAAGGGGATTACAGTTTCATGTTGTTGCCCAACTATATGTTGTCTTCGTAGCCAATGACAAAGTAGGAGCATTAATAAATGGCTTTAAATGTGCGATCAGTTTACCTTTTAGATGACCAATCACCACATTTTATTCCCTCTATAAATAGGCAATTTTTGTTGGAGGATCATTATCTACTTTTGTCATTCTTCACTTGTATTTTAATAGCCTTTTCTAGAGAATGATCTTATGTTTATCAGCTATAAACATGTGGAGAACTTCACCTACTTCTGAAACTATTCTCCTCTTCTTTCAAAAATCTTTAATGATATTTTGTTTTCTATGTCCGATGCTTTTAACGGGAGCTTTTCTTTCTTGATGAAATGGTCTGGTGAGGATCAAGTAATTGCCCTACCGAGCTGGGTCAACATGTATCTAGACAGTAAAAGCCTTTCTCTCCTAGCATATGGAGGAGTGTTTGATCTACCTACTCTCATCGGGAAGGTCCGCAGTTTCTGCCGTGATACATGGATACACTCTGAGATGCTTTGCCTTTGCTTCTCTTATTTTCAAGTGCTATGGAGGCACTTAGCTTAGTCTTTTGGCAAGTCCTCTAAGTGCAGTTAGATGTGTAGAAGGGACATTCTGGGGAAAACTCTCTAAGAGCTACTTGGGGCGGAGCATCCTGTTTAACAAAGAAAAGATAGATGCTGGTGTTGGAGGGACTGTGGAAGTGGCAGTGACTCGGGGGGCCATCATCATCAACGACTGTGATGCTGGCTTCTTTCCTGGGTTTTCCAATGGGCATTCTTGATAGTACACTTTTTGATGTATTTTTCCTTCTCTTTTTTGTTAAAGCTAGCGATGTATGACATGAGAACAATTAATAAAATTCTTCTTTTTTGAATTCTCTGTTTTGTATCTTCTTTTCTCCATTATCTACTATCTATATTGAGTCCAACGCTCAGCTTGTCAAGATTTACTCGACCTTGTCATAGCTAAGTGTCAAGGTAGATCTCAATGCCCTAGGTTTAGGGGATTAGTGCTTTGTGTAAAGTTGGAGTCCGTCATGCCTGTAAGGGATCGAGTTTTAACTTAGTGGTATTTTGAGAAGGTAGAGTCACCTAAAAATTATGATTGTACCGTAGTCTAGTATTTGCCAACATGTGGAAGTTCTATTTTATAATCGGGGTACACCATCCAGCTAAGAGTTAAGGTATCTTTATTGGATGACCTGGTGTACCACCGAGGTCTGTGCAGAAAATTTAGACTCAATTAGTTGAGTTTTCATGATTGTTTGGATTCCTAAGTGAGCCGTCACTTCAACTGCTTAGACAGTTGTGGCATCCATATGGCACATTTTGATGGGGGGCCATTACTAGGGTTTTGCGTGCCATGATGAATGGTTTTTTAAAAGTGGAATAGTTAGACAAAAGTATCCCCCAGCCATCCAACCTCTATAAATAGGGGTTACGGGCGTCTTGTCCACACTTTACTATTTTTGAACATTTTTGGTGGTCTGAGAGAAATTCTGGCGAGCTTATACGGCCAAATAGTGCGATTTTGAGCTGTTCGCAATAGTTGTTAGTGATTTTTGCTTCAAACCATCAACTTTAAATCACATTTTTCTTTCATTTTTAAAGGTACATCTCTCCATAACCTTTGTTTTTGTCCTTTTTGACACTACAAAAAAGGGGTTTTGTCCTCAGTCCAATGGTTTTGTCCCCTTCTTTTCTTAGTGAAGAGGGTGGGGCTGCCCCTATTTTTGGGTCTATTCTAACGGTGTTACTTTATAGAGCACCTTTTTTGCTGCGCCATGAGCAGTGAAGGAGTCCTATTAAGGTTCAAACCTTTTGTGAGCTTCAAGGTCGTAATTCTAAAGTTTGAGGACGGATGCGGATCCTCTGCGATTTGCCCTATTCTTTGTCTGAATCAGTAGGCCAGACCTCTTGATTCTGACATTAGCTTAACGACCTCAATGGGTGTTTCCTAAGAGTCTAATGGCGAGGAGAAGAGCGGCGAGGCAAAGGAGACCAGCCGTGGAGGAGCCTCTAGTACTCACCCCTATGAGACCCATATACACCTGGGTTAGTGACGACATTTAGAAGCACACGTACATATATTATGCTGAGGCAATGCTTAGAGACCTCTTAGGATATTTGGAATTGACTAAAGGGGGTCATAGGGATTGGGAGTTTCAAGTTTTATGTCCAGAGTGAGATGACAAGGTGTGTATGGAATGAGAAGAAAGCCAACACTTCACGTTTCTAAATGAAGGCCTTTTCCTTGACTTTGGTCTCCGACTTCTATTTATGGACTTTTAGATCACGGTTCTCCTGACTCTTAACACTGCTCTGTCCCAGATTCATTCCAACAACTAGGGTAACATCCTAGCCTTTGAAAGGTTCTATTGAGAAATCAGACTATGGTACTCAGAGAGGTATTTTTATTTTTTATTTTTACACTTGATAAAGTCTCTAGGGGGAATGCATTGCATAAGTCTTGGGTGTCACTTAAGGCGAGGTCCAGACGTAAAGTCTTTGAAGTTTTCCAAGATAACTATAAAGATTTTAAGGCCATATTTTTTAAGCTGACGATGGCTCCAAATACCCGACCATTTTACCTGCATGTTAGAGGGGAACCAGCATTCTGCTTATACTGGTCTCAGTAGGCGTGGACCACCCCTATCAAATTTATTGAAAAAGAAAGGGAACATTTTAACATGGGTGACGTTGAATGCATTGATTTTATAACCAGATGGGAAATAGAAGTTAGCCAGATCAAATGCAAGGATATCTTATGCATTTCTGGTGATTATTACCTTTGGGCCATTCTTGGTAGCGGAATTAGCCGCTACACGATATTCGCCTTGTTTCTCTTCCCTCTTAGTATTTGACTTTGCATGTTTTCTGATCTATTTCCTTTTCTTGTCATGTTGCAGATAACATGGCTTCTAACAAAGGTGCCACATCTTTTATTGAGGCACTTTAAGCTTTGAAGGCGAGGAAGGAAAGAGTTAGACCTTCTCGTCCCCAAGCTGTCATTGATCTGCCTCCCGTTAACTGGGAGCCAGATTCGGATTCCCCTACACAAGCCCTCTAGAGGAAGAAGAGGAAAGCCATCGAGGGTACCAGGGTGGAAGACCACATTAAGATGGCTGTTGTGGAGTGAGATGCTAGCCAAAGGATAAATCCTTTGCCTCTAATTACCGGGGAGAGGTTGCTTGGGGACTTCATTAACAACATCTTTCTGAGTGAGGATGTTATTAAACTCATCACTCGGAATAAGGTGCCCGAGGCTCTATCATTGTTTCAAACTTTCGCCATCCGGACTGCTGCCGAAGCCCGACTTCTTGAGAGGACTGTAGTGGCATTTAAGAAGAAGGCGGAGGACCAGTTGAGAGCAGTGGAGGTCGAAGGAAATGGCATCTGGATCTGGCCCTCAAAGGTAAAGAGGAAGTAGAAGCCAAACTTGCTGGGCTGGAAAAGGAGCTTGCTGACTTCAAGCTTTTGCTCGCTAGTGAGAAGGCTCAATCTATTAAAGTCAATGCTGCCAATGTCGCCCTTCAGGCTAAGGTAGTAGAACTGGAGGATGAAAACGCTGAACTATTGGCCATCAACACCAATATTGGTGTTGAACAGTTCAATAATATAGTCACCCAAGTCTAACATTTCAACCCCAAGGTTGAATTGGCCCTATAGGATCTAGGTCTAGATAAAATATTTCAGGATGGACGCCTAGTTTTGGTGGGATCGGTTAATGAGCCGGCTACCGAAGTCCATACGAACGAGGCTTCCACTATCGCGTTGGATTTGACGGAAGGGGGCTCAGATGAAGAGGGACGGAGCCTGAATGGAGATGAAGCCGAGGAATAGCCTATACCCTCTCTTCCCTTTTATTGCATTTGGTTGCCTCTTGCGTGGGGCTTTTTATCTTTATTGATATAATTCCCCCAATTTCTTGGGTGTTTTGAAATGCTTCTGCATGCCATTTACTTAGTGTTGTATGCTTGCTTGTTTTCCACAATTCATTTTGTCTCTAGTGCCCATTATGGTGCTTTTTACAACCATTTAATGGACTTAGGAATATTTCCAATTGAGGGGAAACCACGGTCCAGGATCCAATGCCCATTATGTTTGAGCATTCAGAATTCCACTTAGGATTTAGGCATAATTAGCCCATAACTGAGGTCTTTAATATTTACAGTTGAGCGCGTGGATTTTCCTGACACTTAGGAATTTTCAACTTCGCAACCTATCTAACATGAGACACTCAAGGTAGGTACCTTAATGGTGGGGTATAGATGTTGTTACCTGTACTGCCAATAACCACATAATGGTTATAGCCAAGTGTTGAGGATTTGGGTATAGACCCTACTTAGGTATTGGTTCGTGTGTTGAGCTCAACCAAATCATAAAATTTCAGTTCTACCGATAACTTATAGTATAAGGCAGTGAACCAAGTCATCTCTTAAGGATCAAGATACCAATCAAACCAAATCAAAATCACAAAGGGGGGAATTGTGTATGTAGAATGTAAACTTAATAATTAAATATAAGAAATAAAATTAAATCACAAAGCAACCAATCCAAGAAACTGTAAGAAATCTAGTTGGCTTGTCATTAATCACTAAACATGCATCTTGATTGAATTAATTGGTTAATCTATGATTGACCAAAATCTTTGCATCAAACACATAGAATTCAACATTAGATAATCACCTAGAATTTAACTAACAAACAATTCATAAATCCGCAATTGCTAGAATCATGCAACCTAGGTTAGTTTAACAATCAGAATTCAATTAACCTAGATTAACAAATTTGCCAACCTAACCTTCTTCAATTCATATGACTAAACCACAATTAATCAATCATAATTTAATCACAAATATTAATTAGGATTAAAGATTCAATTAAATCACATCACATAACAAAAATCTCTAATTATGTAATTCAAAATCCAAATCAAGAGAAAAAGAAGATAATTAATTCAATTTAAAATCGAAATTAGGAACAAAATCTCAAAGCCAAACTAGAATTTCCTTAAGATCTTTGCATTGATCTCAAATAATTAGCTCTCCATGGTTATCACACACAATTTTCAAAAAGAAAAAGAGAAAACTCTAGGTAGAAGAATCAAGTAAAAACGGCTAAGGTTTTTATCTATCTCTGATCCCCTCTTTATAACAAAATAACTGACTTAAAAATTAAGAATCCTATTTTGTCCCTAAGTTAAAGTTAATTTTCGGCCTCTTAGCTTTCCTTGGCCACCGAAATCACTTCATTTGGGCTTTAGATGAGAGAGTTATGCCCAATTCACTCTTAACAAGTTCTAATCCCGTCAGTCAACTTCACAGGGGTGAAACACCTTCAAAACATTATAATTTCAATTCATGCTCTCATAAGATTTGAAGACCTATGTCTTAGCTTTCAAATTCCACTAGTTTCAAGTCCATATCACACCTACAGCCCGAATTATGGACCAATTAGTGCACACTGCTTGGGTTACGCGACATAACCCGAGTTCTAACTTCCAAGCCCAATTCGGTCTACTAGGTATCTGATTCAGCTCTAGGGCTCTGCATGAAAGTTGTAGAGCTCTCTCTTATCTTTCTTATAAGGTAAGATATATAATTTTTAAATATCTAGAACTGAAAATATGGTGAAAATATAAAAATAATGTAAAATCGTAATAATGGTGAAAAAATCAATAAAGTCCAATTTGAACCCAAACTTATAAATTATGGCCAAAATCATTCAATTAAGCATATAAGAGGTCCAAGAGACTAAATATGAGGGTTAACTAATGAATGAAAATTGTGTTTATCAAATTCTCTCACATTTAGCTTTTACATATCCTGGGCAAACTAAAAATTCAAACTAAGGGACAAGAAATACAAAAACTTATAAACTAAAACTCAAAGAGATTCACTTTCCAATGAACTTCAAGGATGTAAAAGTTTACAAGTAAGGATAGCAACCAAGAAGTTTAAGGGATCAAAACATTCGTGAAGTGACAGTTCTTTACATCTCAAATCAAAAAGTAAGGTAATTTCAATTGAAAAGCATAAATCAAGAATGATAGATTCTCACAAGATATGCTATCACTCCTTCAAATGTTTAGTGTTAGAAATGTCTAGAAGGTAAGTGTTTCACTCAACTCAACTCATGAAAATTTACACTACTATAAGCTTGCTTATCTTCTTTTTCTCCACTATTCTATACACATGCATACACAAATCAAGAGGGTTTTATTCATGGTTGTAATGAGGTCAGGGTAAGGAAAGGAAATAATATGATGACAAGCTAAAGCTCAAAAGAATAATTTCAAATGACAAACATGAAATTTTACCCCCAATTCCATATAATGAGTATTCTCTTTACATATTCCTTTCTCTTTTTTATTCTTTTTCTTCTTTTCCTTTTTTTCTTTTTCTTTCTTCTTTTTTTTACAAGACAGTTTAGAACAACATTTTCGGCCCCCACACTGAAACCTTACTTGTCCTTAATCAAGACCAAACAACAATAACAATATAAGATTCCCCCACACTTGTTCATGAGCTCATCCAAGGATAATGCCAATGCTCTTTATTCCCTAAGATAATGGGACAACATGGTTTTTCACTAAGGGTATGTAATGAGCTAAGAACAACAAAGAATAAGAAAATAAGCTCAAAGGGGTTAATAAAGGGAAAATATGTAACGTTGACTATCTGGCTAAAGTAGCTAATGCAAGGAAAGAATGCCTCAATCTTATTCATGCATGCATATGAAAATGTAGCTTAAAAAAGAATCAAAGCAAGTTTTAGAGTGATCAAAATCCATGAGTAAAAATCACACAAGAAGGAAGAGAATGACACAAGTACTTAATCCATTCATCAATAAGCTCAAATTCTCACAAGGTATAAGTATATCAAACTTAATTTACTAATTCAATTTCCATTACCAAACAAGTCAAGTGCAAGATGATAGACAATTCATTCACTTATGTTATGAACCTCCAATCCTTAATTTGTCCAAACTCATAACTTTCACACATCTCGAGTCATAGGAAAACAATTAAAAATTAAAAACAAGAAGCACACAATTTTTTTTTCAAAAACATCAAAATAAAATTTAAAAACAAAACAATAATAGAATTGGAAAATAATAGAAATAGAAACAGAAAAATAACAAAAAACAAAAATAGAAAATTAAAACAGAAAATGAAATCAAACACATAAAACAAAAACAAAAATAGAAAACATAATGTAAATTCCTCCCTCACACTTAAATTCTACATTGTCCTTAATGTAAAGCTCAAAAGAAAGCAACATCCCTCAATTATCATCAATTAATCTAGGACAAGTAAAATAAAAGAGAAAGAGAAGAAACATCCCTATCAAGTGAGGTAGATGGAGAGACTTCCACTAGAATTCTATTGGCGAAAGCATAAGGACTGAGTTATTCTTGAAGCATAAGAGCTTCCATTAAGGTCCAATTAGCCCTCCTAATTCCCGTGGGATTCACCCAAGTGCTATCACTTGGATCCCATGCTTTCTTATGCTCTCTCGGAATTTGTAGTAGTCTCTTCTCCTGTTCAGTAGGGAGGTTTTTGGCCACGATTATAAGAAGCTGTTCATCATCTGTCAAGTATGCATACTTCAGGTGCTCGAGTAACGACTTTAGCTCTAATTTCAATGGTTGCACTACAAAAGGTAATAATTCTATTGCCTAAACCACTGTATATATATCACCTGTTGTACAATCTTCTAAAACATGAACAAATTCATCATATCCCAAAAATGTAGAAATTTCAGAACACACAGGACACAACTTATCATTATCACAATTAGCACACAAATCACCACACATAGAGTCACCAAAATTAGAAATCCCAGGAAACTCCACACAAATTAGGATACGAATTATTAACTAAATCATCAATTAAATTAATGTGAAAGACAAAATGTTCTTCCATGGAGTGTTTCATAGCATCAAGAATAGTAAACCTCATTATAGGAACTCAAAACCGACTCAAAACACAAAAAAACACAAAGCAATGGTAAAAATCATACAAAAATTCAAAAGAAACTATATCTATAGATTTTAAAAATTATGGGACCACCATAGAATGAAAACTACAAAAAAAAATGAAACTGAAAAATGCAATAAAAATATTAAAAAATTGAAAAGTTAGTCTAAATGATGAATTTGGCCAAAATCTGAGTGACCTTGTTACAAGTAACAAGCCTAACTTAAAGTGCCATTTCCCTTCAATTGACCAAGTTGTAGATCATTCTGAACACAAAATTCCATACAGAATTCAGGAAATTGACTCAAAATCACCTGTCCTCACCTGAAAACCACAAAAACAAAGAAAAAAAGGGGTTAAGGGGTTAGATAAAGTCTTGAAATGATTAATTATCACCTAATGATCCTCTAAAACAATGCTAAATTTGGTTCGAGTGTCGAGCTCAACCAAATAATAAAATTTCAGCTCTACTAATAACTTATAGTACAAGGCAGCGAATTGAGTCATTTGTTGAAGATCAAGATACCAATCAAATCAAATCAAGATCACAAAGAGGGAAATTGTGCATGCAGAATGTAAATGTAATAATGAAATATAAGAAAGAAAATTAAATATGAGGGTTAATGATGTGTGTGAAATAACATCATATTTTGTTCTTGTTTTGCATGCATTTTTATGTATTTTAGTTTTCCTTTTTATTTGTTTTTCCCTTTAGTTCGGATAACTGCAGTGTTTTTGGTGTTGTTGTGTAGGATTGGTGCTTAATTAGCCTTGAAATGGATGGAAAGCTTGCACAATTGAAGTTGGAGCTTAAAGGGTAGCAATTTGGGACAAAAAGCTCACTCCAGAGGGTTCCACGGCCTGCCCGTGGACTGAACCATGGCCATGGATCGAGCAGCTGCGTGAAAAAGCAAAAGGAGAAGTCCAGAGAAGACCACGGCTTGGCCGTGGACTGAACCACGGCCGTGGTTGTCAAACAAAGACAACCACGGCCTGGCCGTGGAATGAACCACGGCCGTGGTTCGGGGTGCGTGTCAGCTGTTTAAGTCCATTTTTCTCTTTTCTGATGGGCTTGGACCAGTTTTAACCCATGGGGTATATATAGATGTTCTGAAGACAACATTAGGGTTCGAATTTGGTTTTGGAGAAGGCACATAGGAGGCTCTTGATCTTCATCTTCCTCTCTTCTCTCTTGGATTACTGGTTTGGATGTTCTTCAAGTTGAATTTTTGGTTTCTTCTTCTCCATGTCTGAGTAGTTCCTTTTGTTTCTAGGATTGGGCAATGCCCTTTGATACATTGATGATGATTAATTGATATTGTTTACCCCTTTTATTAATCTTGAATGTTGTTGATTCGATCCTTATTGCGATTATTCATGTAAATTTGCTGGCCACTTATTTGCATCTCATAGATATCTAGGGATGTACTGAAAGGTGAACTTAGGTGTTGGAACCATAAGAATTGAACTTAAGGTCTAAATCACGAGAATAGGTTTAGCCTTTCGAGGATTAATGAATTACCAAAAAGCATAATGGGTTCATTTAGATTCAATTACCACGAGAGTAGGAATTGATTTAATTGGGCACGGTTCTTGTATCTTGAGAGGGAACATTAACTAATTTAGGGTAATTCACCTTCAATTGAATTTCAAGTGTTAATAAGAGGATTGTCAATTAGGAGTCTTGTATCATTGTGGTTAACCCCAATCCTGGAAGCTTTCTTGAATTTGAAAACCTTTCCTTAACAATTGCTATTTTTGTTCTCAATTTGCATTTTGATATTCATTTATTTAATTGTTTGGTTACTATGTTCTTGTTAATCAACAATTATATTCCCTTTTGTTTAATTTAATTGAATTAATTAATTAATTGGTATTCATAGACATAGTCCCTGTGGATTCGATATTTTTATTACTTAACGACAAAACCGTACACTTGCAGATTTCACGCACCAGTTAAGTAATGTATAAAAATTAAGCATATAAGAGGTCCAAGAAACTAAATATAAGGGTTAACTAATGTATGAAAATTGTCTTTATCGTGTATGGACCCTACAACTTGCAATAAAATCACAAAAAAAGGTTTCATGGGTTATGGCTCTTAACCTAGAATGTAAGGCACTCCGTAATCCCATTAAGATCAGGCTCCTAAGGCCGCTCAAGGCGAAGTTCGGCTTGAAGGCCTTTTATCTTTAAAAGAAATCCAGATCCTATTAGGAATGGGCTCGGTGGACATTCTCAAGGCCAATTATAGCTTTAAGGGTCCTTTGAAACCATTTACAAACAAGTAAATGTATATGAATCTCTTTGCTTTATTGATTGAGAAAAGGACTAAGGTCTATGCAATATGTGCCCCTAAAAATTGGGGTAGATCAAACGTGAATTAAACTAAGAGTCTAGGCCTTAAGAGACACTTAGTTATAGTACTTTCTAAGTTTATCTGCATTCCAATAGTTTTTGACTAGTTTGTTTGTCAACATCTCCAAGGTATAAGCTCCTTTTCTAGTGCTGATTATAATGCGATAGGAGCCTTCCCAATTAGGGACTAATTTTCCTTAGGAGGCATTCCTACCTCTGATGTTAGCTTTGTAAAGAACTAGCTCACCTGGATGGAATTTTCTGGGGATGACCTTTAGGTTATATCGTGTCGTCATCCTCTGTTTGATGGTAACATCACGTATATGAGCAATGCGCCTTCTTTCTTCCTGAAGATCTAGGTCCTCCCTGATCAATCTGGGGTTATTATCGGGTGATAATTGTTGAAGACACCAGTTAGGTTCTCTTATCTCCACTGGGATCATAGCTTCACACCCATAAGTGAGTTTGAAAGGAGTTTCTCCTGTCGTAGAGTGAGACGTAGTTCGATAGGCCCAGAAGATATGGTCTAGTTGTTCAGCCCAGTTTCCCTTTGCTTCATCCAACCTTATTTTGATTCCTCAGATAATAACTCTGTTGGCAGCTTTAGCTTGTCCGTTTGTCTTGAGATTCTCAATAGCGCTGCAATGATGTTTAATTTTTAGGTCGGCAAAGAGCTCTTCGAATCCCTTATCCTTGAACTATGTCTCGTTGTCTGTCACAACAAATTTTGGAATTCTGAACCTGGTGATAATGTGACGCCAAGTGAACTTTTGGATTCGGGAAGAGGTGATAGTAACCAAGGGTTCTGCCTCTCCACGGCTACCACCAAGAACTTCAACTGTTTGAGTGCTTGGGGGAATAGACCCAGAATATCCATACCTCATCTATAGAATGGCCATGGTATGAATGTCGTGAGTAGTTCTTCAGGTGGAGCTGAATAATGGTTCGAGTGTCATTGACATTTGTCACATACTCGGACATATGCAAGAGAGTCAGCTTCTATCATTGGTTAATAGTATCCAGCCCTGAGTGCTTTTAAAGCTAAGGCTCTAACCCTCAAGTGGTGTCCAGAACTCCTTTCATGGACCTCAGTCAGCATATATTCTATTTCTTTTGGCTTGAGGCATTTAAAGAGAGGTGATGAGAATTCGAGTTAGTATAACTACCCATTATAGATGGTGTATCAGACCACATTTTTTATTAACTTAGAGGCTTCCTTTGAGCCTTCAAGATGGATGCCAGATTGCAAATATTCCATAATCGGGGTGATCCAAGTATGCTCTTGTTCTTATACCTAAAAAATGGATGTGTTTGTGATTGAAGGTTGTGAGAGGGTCTCTTGTATGACTGAACGATTGTTGCCTGGACTCTTTGTACTAGCCAATTTGGACAAGAGGTCCGTCATGGAATTATGTTCCCTGGGTATGTGTTCCACCTTAACTATCTGGAAATGCTTGAGGCGCCCTTGTACTTTGGCCAAGTATTTCTAAAGGAGGGACTCCTTAGCTTGTTAATCACCTTGAATCTGGGAGGTCACGAGTTGGGAGTCACTGCAAAGTGTAATCTTTGTTGCTGCCAGGTCTCTTGCCATTACCAGTCCAATGATGTATACTTCATATTCTTCCTGATTGTTTAAAATAGTGAATTCAAACTTCAAGGAGTTCTCAATAGTTACTCCTTCAGAATTTTCCAAAATTACACCAGTACCGTTCCCCTTGGGGTCTGAGGAACCGTTAACGAATATGGTCCACGAAGTTCCCTAGGGATCACTTGGGTCTGAGATAAATTTAGCAAGGAAGTCTGAGAGTACTTGTGCCTTAATTGCTAGCATGGGCTCATAAGCAATCCAAAACTCAGAAATGGAGTTGAGCTCGGAATTTATATGGCTGAGATTCGTAGAGTTTTTGACCTTTGTGTGATAAAATGAGCATAACTTGAGCTACTGAGGTCGAAACGAGGTGAATTAGGTGTCCTTGGGAAGCTAAGAAAAAGATCTACAACTTTCATGAAGGCTTCTTTATGGATTTCCAAGATACATGACTGTGCCTAAATGAGGCACGACCGTGCCTCCCCCTAAAATTGGAATTTCGTATCCTAGACCCTCACTCACTCGTGTCTAACTCATTTGAAGCTTCTAAGTTGGAGGCACGGCCGTGCCTATCCTTTTTGCTTGAGAAAATGTCCAAAACTCATCAGATTGAATATTTAAGGCATTGGGAGCCTCCAGGACGTAGACAACACCATTGGGGGTCATTTTGGAGACCCTTTTGAGCAGAGAAACCAGGAAAAACTTGGGAGGAAGAAGGATTAAAGGCTAGATCAAGAATAGTGCTTGTCGAGATCACTAGTGTGTTGCCTGTTACCACAACCCAGAAGAGCTATCAACTGTCCATATGTGGAATCCTCTGCACACTAACGTCTCCAAGTTCACTAAATGAACCACACTACGCCTATCACACCCGCACCATGGTGTAATTCATCTCGTCAGCCAATCGCCAATATCAACCCAATTGACACATTTCGCAATGCATGTACATGAGCCAAACTTACACAAATAACCTCATTATTAGTATTTCCAATATAGTACACCTCCACTTGACAGTACTATTTCTCAACATGTCCAGGTCCACCACTTTGGCCCGACAGTAAACTACTGTTCCTTTCAGTCGCGTAAATATTTTATTGCGTTTTCACAATTGCATCACCTTTTTCAAACACTTTCAAATCACGTAAATATTTTTCGACATTTTTGAAATTGCGTAGTGTTTTTAAATCATTTTCTCAATCCTGTAATGTTTTTAAATCATTTTCTCAATCCTGTAATGTTTTTAAATCATTTTTTCAATCACGTAGTTTAAAAATCATTATTTTAAATACACGTAAGGTATTTCTAATATTTTTTAACTACATAAAATATTTCTTTACGTTCTAGATTATATTTTGAATTTTTCTTCATTATATTTTTATTTCTAAATTTATTCACAGTGTTTCGTCTAGAAAATTTATTAAGTAGTATTTTCTACGTTTTCCTTAAAAATTACTGCTCTTAGTCATGACTAATATTTACACCTTAAAACTTGCTAACGCGCTTCAAAACCCAAAGGGTGAGCTATACGTTAGTACTTTTCTAGTGTTTGATTTATTTCTCATCCATATTTAATTTTTCTAATTAAGTACGTAAAAATAAATTCATTCATTTTGTTTCTTTAAAATCCATTGAAATTGAGTTCTCTTTAATTTCACTACATAGTCCACACTTAGAAAAATAATTTTAAACCAAAGGTATCTTAAATGGCATGTTGGTTGAAATTCTTCTATAAATTATCTTTAAATTATTTTCCATCCTCTAAGTCCTTATAAAAATCATTTATTCAATTAAATTAATCAATCCTTGCTCTAGAAAATATTTGAGAACATTTTGGTCCTCCTTGAGGTAATGAAGCTGTGAGCTTCATTGTGTTCTTTGGAACACTCATGCAAATCCTCAACATGTTTTTCACATCTTACAATAATTATCATGTATCCATAACACATACCAAAATATATTAAAGCTATAGATATGCTTGCAAACAAAATCAATCACAAACAGGAACAACTTTAAATCAACCAAGTGAATAAATCCTTATGGATTCTTCACCACCAATACATCTATTTTCTCACCACCATACAAGGTTGATGAGATTAAATCTCCCTCTTACCTATAAGGAAGACAAAACCTTGTTGGATTCCCACCTAGTGATTTCGTGTGGCTCCAAGAAAAATCCTAACAAGATTAAACAATTTATAAAGTCACAAACTATGGTTGAAAAGAAAAACCATGGATCAATCATGGCTTAGAACTTCAAGAATCATGTTAGAAACAAGAAACAAGGATTTTTATCTTGTAGGAAAGAAACTTTAAGGTTGTTTTTCAAGCTCCAAATGGATGATTTTGAAGAAACTCTCAAGATGAAAGATGTTTAGAATGGTGTTTAGGTTTAGGAAATGGTGTTGGATGAAATTTTAGAAGTGTGGAGGTATGATTTAGTGATGGTAGCCGTGAGCTTCACCAAGAAGAAATGAGAGAATTTTTGTGGTTCACTTACTTAGGAGAATGGATGAAGATGAAAATAACTTAGCAAAAATGCCTTCCTACCTCCTCCTAAAACACTTGGCCGTTGAGCTCCCCCAAAGGAGGTGGCCACTTTAGTTGACCCTCAAAGGCCTCCTAGTAGCCCTAGATGAGATCAAGGGTTGATATCCAAGGCTTTGTCTCCAAGTTTGCTTCCTATTGGTCTAGAGAATTAAGTCACCAAGCTTCTTGATCCTTCTTGAATGTGGTTGGCCGAATTGCACTTAGGGAGAGCTAATCAAGTCTTAATTCATTTTGTTTCCTAATTAGGTTTAGGTAAATCTAGTTAGGTTTCTTAGTTATTTAGTTAATCATCTAGTTACTTAGGATAACTAACCACTTTCTTGATTATGCTAGAACATTCTCTAACTAAAGTTTTAATGAATATCTAACTAGGTTTATTCCATTTAATTACTACTTAAGCATTTTGGATTAGCTTAATTAAGTTTTAAGCTAGCTTGGTTATGTTTTCTAATTAATAATCTAACAAGTCCAACCATTTTTGTGGACTTCCTTCCTATTGATTTAGAAATTCAAGCCATTTCCGTTGACTACTTCTCATTGGCTTAGAAATAATTCAAGCTAGAAACGTTGACTGATTTCTATTGGTTCTCCGAATTGTAAGTCATAAAGATTTTACTGGTTCCTATTGTCCACTGGGCAGAAGCTACTGCTCCTAAGTCAGTAGGTACTATCCATTGAATAATAAAATAATATTATAATATAAAATATTTTTATTTTACAGATAAATTCTAAAAATTAAAATACTGATACACGTATCACTCGGAATTGGGTTTAGTAAGATCTCCCAGCTCTGAATAATCAGATAAAGATTTTTTCCGGCCCAAAAATTATTATTTTCTTGACTCAGAGTAAATCACACACAACAATCAAATACAGTCACGAAATAGTCAAATTAATTTTATAGCACACAGAAAATATAAAACAGTACAATTAGGATAAAATTGTAATTTAGCCAAAAGTTAGGATGTTACACAAATGACCACTCATTGGAAAGATATTTGAGTCTATTTCATATGAAACAAGTTTCAGAACAAAAATCAAAGTATTTTGAAAGTTATGATCAAAAGAGTAATTAAAGGTCAGCTTTTCAAAACTGAATTTTGACTATTTTTCATAGTTTAAAGCAAATGGTCATAACTTCTTCATTTCTTATCCGTTTTAAGCAAATGACACTCATTGGAAAGATATTTGAGTCTATTTTCAAATGACAAAAGTTTTACAATAAAACTCAAAGTATTTAGAAAGTTATGATCAAAAGAGTAACCAAATGTCAACTTTTCAAAACTCAAACTTGACTTTTTTTTCATAGTTTTGAACTACTACCATGACTAGCTTTTCAAAACATGTTTCTTGGGCATTTTAGCATGTAAGAACCATTTGTAAAGATTTAAAAATATATTTGAGCTCTTTTCTTGTAAAATCTCTATCTTTACATAAGAGAAAACCTAAAAGGAAAATATACCAATTCTAGTCCTTAGGCTTCTTGATGTAATCCAAGCTTCCAAAAATATTTCTTCTCTTCAAATCTTGCAAATGCTTAGAACATCTTATCATCCTCATTCTTCTTGAGTTAAGTATGAATGTGATCTTTTGCTTTCTTGTTGCAATGCTCACTCTTGGCACTTAAACTATCTTACAAAGTATTGCTCACTTAAACAAACATAGTTAGTTCAAATTCATAATTCAATATCTTCATATGCATGATTCATAAATGTATAACTCTAGTTAGTCTAACATGCATATAAGACTTTCATATACATATCCAAATAAGAAATTTATTAATTATTAATAGATATGCTCTATATAGGATGCAACAAAGAACACTTTACACATTTTCATTTAAGTAGAATCAAATCCAAAATTAATTCATTATAACTCATATAAAGTATTATTGGAGATATTATATAAAGAATGCTACACATATCTCATTGCATAATCATTAAGTGAAATATAACTAGATAAAGTACATAATCATCATTCTTTTTATCTTGATTTGTCATAATCAAAACTTAGCATATTAAATCATTGGGGCAAACTTATTTCCACAATCTCCCCTTTTTTTATGATGACAAATCACCAACGAAAAATATGTTGACCAAAATAGAAGAATAGATATTCGTGTAAGCATATCAAACAATAAGCACGAGAACATATTTTTCTTTCCAATTCTCACTCCCCCTATTTGACATCAACAAAAAGGCTTTATAAGGAAATATATTGTTTTCTCTCCCCCTATAGATAAAACTCATGTTACCAAAAAAAGTAGGATCATCAAAAACAAAAACTTATTCAAGTTATTCAAAAGCATAATTGTCTCCCCCTTTTTTATTCAACATATGAATCAAGAAAGAGAGATGAAACAAGCATACTTTCAAAATATAACAGATTATTTATGCAGTGCTTGTCATATTTTGGTACATCGACATTTAGCATATGATAGTAATGAAACATTTTATGTAATCAAACAAGGATGTAAGTTAAGAGATATAAATAACTTAAGAGCTAGGCTCCCCCTCATTGAAATACAAGATAGATAAAGTGAAATATGTATGCCAAGACTATGTAAGCACATCACCATAAAGTAAAGTAATACAAAAGATACATATTCTTAATCCATCAATCAAAAACTATTTTAAAACTTCTCCCCCTTTCAAAAAGAATTTTATAAGAACACATTATATTTTCAAAAGCATTTTAGAAGGGTAGAGGGGTTTTATATTAAAACCATATATTCCTTGAGAGAGATCAAACCCAAGTCAAAAGAACATCTAAAAGTATATTTTCTCTCTTTCTCATTGAACAAGAGCCTGAGAAAATAAAACACTTTACAGAACAAGACTTATCTTTTGAAGTATCAAGATGGACTCTATAGAACATTTCAAAAAATTTATTTGGAAACTTTCTTAAACATTCTCTCATGATTTAATAAAACTTTTCAAAGCAAGATTACTAAATTTATAGCACATATCCAATGATTTCCAGATTTTCTAGACAATTAGGAGGTAAAAATACTTTCAAGGTCTTAAGACATGTTCAAATGATTCTCAAGGATATGGAACATGAAAAGCGTCTTTCAAATATAATAAGAGATTTTGATTTTAAAAACTTTTTGATCGAACCAGAAATTCTTTTCAAAACAAGAGCATGATTCTCATATGTGTTATACCATTAAGAGACTATAGATTAAGAGAATCATAGATATCAAACATTCACCTTGATAAAATATGCTATAGGGATTAAAGTATGCATAGAACTAACATCATCCATCCTATATGCAATGACAAAATTAGAAAGTTAATATCCAATGAGGCACTTTGTTAATGCTAAGCATACTTCTCATGTAAGGAAAGCATCTAATCATTTAAGATCAATTTATTAACAAGTATTATACAATCTGTAGCATATATAATATCACAATAGCTTAGGGATAGAGATACTTATTGAGTTAGATAGAGAGTGATGCTTCTTTAAAATGTTCTTTGTTTATTGGTCCTTTGAGTTTGAGCTTTCTTCCATTGCGCATTCCATTCCATTGCACTTGAAGAAAATCTCTGTATGTCCCTTTTCATTCAACTCTTCTCTTTATCCATTTATGCTTGACATTTCTATATTTGATGGCTATATTTGAAACACATAGAGAAACTTGCAAAGCTAACTCTAAAAGTTCTCTAAAACATAGGTTAGCATCAAATATCATTTAAGCTCATTTACAAGCATAATTTAAGTTGATAAGCATGTACCACATTATCAACCATGCAATGTTAACTCTAACAAGAACAAAAGAAGGACATATGCACTTGAATCAAAAGCATAGTTTAATCATTTTCAAGGCAAGATTTAAGTTTATCAAGAAAAACTTGATTTTCATCAAAACATATTTAAGGATTTGGGGAAAACAATGATCATATAAGGTATATAATATCAAGTAAGGAATTTTAGTATGCACACATATCAATCAAGAACAAAAAAGTCCCTTATTGTAATGTAAGAATTGAAAAACCATGGAATAATAACTTTTGAAACCATTTATGATTCATTTCAAGATATACTTCAATGTAAGAATCATTGAAGTTCAAAGACAAGTTCAAGGTACAAAATAAATCATTTACTTCTTATTTTCAAGATATGAACATATCAAGCAATTTCAAACAAGAAGATATATAACTTTTAACTTTCCAATCTCCAAGTAAGTATATAAGACAATTAAGCATCAAAGAGAAAGGATTAGAACTACATATGAGCATGTGAAATTCTGCATTTGAATAAAGAGAATTGGTCACAAGCACAAGAACAAAGATATTACCATAAAACATGTTATTTCAAATAAGGTGTATACTTATCTAGCATGGTAGTATATGTGAAGACATTTTCAATACACAATGCTAGAGTAGCACAACTTAAGGCATGTTAAGACATAAAAGAAGTCTCTAATTCTCCAAATATCACATGATATTCAATTTAAAGCATAGCAAGTATACCTAGGCATTGTAGAACTTTATGTACCAAGATATATAACAAATTAAGGAGCAATGGTACAATAAAAATGAACATAATCATATGCTAAACATAATATTCAAATTTTACCAAGTGCACATGATTCTATAATTACTTAAGGCCTACAAGGAATATACCTCAAACTCAATGGCTTTACAAGTGAATGTGCATAAGAGGTAAAAGTTTTTGATACCTTGGCCTTGGTAATCAAGGAAATACTTTTTCTTACCCATTGCTTCTCTTTTGAAGTCTTGAACTTTACAAGTTCTACATTTTGTACTTGAGAAGCTTTGATTGAAGTCATCTTCCTTCTTTGACCAAAACTTCTACCATCGGGATTTGGAAGCATTTTCTTTGATGATTCTTCTTTCCTTTGACCAATTAGTCCATCTTTTTTAGAATTTTTCTGCATAATTAAAACACTAGGAGGACATTTTGGTACCCACTTCATTTTGGGTCCTTGAATGTTAGTACTAAGGCCTTTAAGATCTTTAGGAACCCATACCATATCATTTCTCATATAAGCATTTTTTCTATAATTACATAAATGAGAAATATGTCCTAGATGACTACAAAAATTGCAAATAATTGAATTTAATGATGGCTTAGTCTTTTGAAAATCATCTTTGAAAAACTTAAGTCTTTTCTTGTTATTTCATTCTATACTATTTTTGCCATAAGCCTTACTTGAATTTTTATGTGGAATAACATCAATTTTATTCTCATTAACATGCATAGAATTCAAGCAATTAGAATCATTAGCTTTGGCAAATTCGGAATATAAGTCCTCAACTTGATTTTCTAAACCAATGCATTTTTCATAAAAAATTGAGGTTTAATATTTCAAAGGTATTTCCTCATCAAGAAAAGCATGTTCATTTTTCAAAGTCTCAATTTCATTTTTAATGGAGGAAATATTTTTCAAACAAGATAAGTTTTTCTCTTATAAATTCAACAAACCATCATATAATTCATCATATACATATTGTAGCTCATAATAGGAAGGACTATAATCTAGTTTAGCATTATTTACCTCAAAGTCCTTTTTAGTCATATAAGAAGTAGTCTCAGTTTCTAGCATACTTGACTCTTTAAGGGAATTACCTTCTTCCTCATCAATTTTGTTTTGCTTTTCCTCTTCTTGAAATTGAGCATCATCATCACCAAGAGGCATTTGACTCCCTTCAACGATTTGAACATCTATTTAAGGATGTTTTTCATGACAAGTTTCCTTCAATGACTTTTGCTCTTCTTGCTTTCTATATACAACTTTATACACAAAATCATTGTTAACAATATAAAGAACATCAAGGGTGTCCAAAATTTCTTTGGCACTAGAACAATTTTTAATTTTAGCATAAGCATCATCATTCAAAATACGTCTCAACATTTGCATAGCTCTAATGTTCAAGGAAATGCATTTCTTGTCAAAACTATTCCAAGTTTGTTTTGATTTATAAGTAAATCCATTTACCACAACATCCCATAAATCAAGATCAATAGATTTCATATAAAATTCTATTCTAACTTTCTAATAAACAAAATGCACACCATCAAAGAATGGTGGTTTATTAATTTTAAAACCTTCCATTTTGAAAAACTTTCAATGGTTGCCAACAAACAAGGATCTTTAACTCTAAGTGGTTAAGCTTTCAACAGAGTACAAAGCTCTGATACCACTTGTTAGCTATGGAAACCATCACCCAAGAGGGCGGTGAATTGAGTGATTACAAATTTTCAAAACAACTTTGAGAAATTATGCATTTTGATATTTTCAATCAACATATGCAGCAGAATAAGTGTAACAAAGAGACAACTATTGTAGATTACTCATATACAACTTGGGTTATAGGATAAATCAAGCAAATAAGCTAGATATCAAGTTCTTAAAATCAAAACATCAAGATGACAAGATATGCAATAAATAAATATGTTGCACCAAATATTAAAATTAAAGAGTGAAGGGAAGAGAGAATCAAACTCAAGAATTTATCCTGGTTCAGCCACCAACCACTTGTGCCCTACATCCAGTCCCCATGATTAACTTAAGATTTTCTTCACTATCTTCTAGACTTTATGGGTGCTAGGAAAACCTTTGTACAAACAAGAACATTCTTCACACCTTGGGATACCTCACCCTTATGCTAGAGCCTCCAATTCTTCAAGTTTCACAGGTACTTGAAAAAACCTTTATACAATAGAGCACTCACCACACGTTTGGGATACCTCACCATTTGTGTTTGAGCCTCACTACAAGGGATACCTCACCCTTTTCTCTCTTGAAGGATATCGTACCCTGTTACAATGATTTTAAGATGAAGAGAAAGATTATAAACTCTCACAAGAGTAGATATACAACTTGAAGAACAAAGGAATAGTAGGATTTTGCAATAAAGAGCTCAAAATATGATTTTGATGATTCAAGGATTAAACCAAGTGTTCTAGAGCTTCTTAAAGATGTAAATGGTTCAATATACACTTATTTATAGAGCCCAAGTAGTAAAATAGTCGTTGGCAATGTTTAGAAATGTCTTTTTATGAAAACTAGTCATTTATAGCTATTGGAAACATTTTTGGGCACTTGGTAATCGATTACATGACTTCTATCAGAGTTGTAATCAATTACAGGACTTATGTAATCGATTACACGCATTTTAGTTTTGAAAACTAACTTTAAATGGCAATAACTTCTTCATTTCTTATTTGTTTAAAGCCAATGACCACTCATTGGAAAGATATTTGAGTCTATTTCATATGAAACAAGTCTTAGAATAAAAATCAAAGTATTTTGAAAGTTATGATCAAAAGAGTAATCAAAGGTCAGCTTTTCAAAACTCAATCTTGACTATTTTTCATAGTTTAAAGCAAATGGTCATAACTTCTTCATTTCTTATCCGTTTTAAGCAAATGACCACTCATTGGAAAGATATTTAAGTCTATTTTCAAATGACAGATTTCACAACAAAACTCAAAGTATTTTGAAAGTTATGATCAAAAGAGTAACCAAAGATCAACTTTTCAAAACTCAAACTTGACTTTTTTTCATAGTTTTAAATTACTACCATGACTAGCCATTCAAAACATATTTCTTAGGCATTTGAGCAAGTAAGAACCATTTGTACAGATTTAAAAATATATTTAAACTCTTTTCTTGTAAAACCTCTATCTTTACATAGGATAAAACCTAAAAGGAAAATATACTAATTCTAGTCCTTAGTCTTGATGTAATCCAAGCTTCCGAAAATATTTCTTCTCTTCAAATCTTGCAAATGCTTAGAACATCTTATCATCCTCATTCTTCTTGAGTTAAGTATAAATATGATCTTTTGCTTTCTTGTTGTAATGCTCACTCTTGGTACTTGGACTATCTTACAAAGTATTGCTCACTTAAACAAACGTAGTTAGTCCAAATTCATAATTCAATATCTTCATATACATGATTCATAAATGTATAACTCTAGTTAGTCTAACATACATATAAGACTTTCATATACATATCCAAATAAGAATTATTAATTGATATGCTCTATATAGGATGCAACAAAGAATACTTTGCACATTTTCATTTAAGTAGAGTCAAATCCAAAATTAATTCATTATAACTCATATAAAGCATTATTGGAGATATTATATAAAGAATGCTACACATATCTCATTGCATAATTATTAAGTGAAATATAACTTGATAAAGTGCATAATCATTATTCTTTTTGTCTTGTATTTGTCATCATCAAAACTTAACATATTAAACCATTGAGATAAACTTATTTCCACAATTACTCATTATCAATTGAAGTAGGAGTTGAAAAAAGACTCCATATTCTCTAATCATCAACTTTAATTCAATCTTGTAGCTTTTAAGTCTTTTAATTAGTTTAAACACACATATTTCAATTTACATGTCCTTGAATAGAAATTCTTAAGCTTTTGGTTTATATTTAGCACTAATTTTAACCTTAGTCCTCGTAGGAATGATATATGACTCTTAGCTATATTACAAGTGTGATATGTGCACTTGCAGTAAGTAAATGAGCGAACAAAGGGCTCACTTTTTTCCAAACTTTGCTTTGCCATAGTAACTTCCTTCAGGTTAATGTATTTTTAGGAGTGAAAGTGAAATTCATCCAAGGTCTCAGGCTTTCTTTTTGCCAAATATTGGAAGAATCGTGAGTCAATCTGGAGGCCACTCCTGGCATAGTGGAGATCAATCATGTCATCCAGATTCTCCACACAGACACAAGCAATACTAAATCGCTTAATGTATGCACGAAGGGGTTCATCGCGCCCTTGCTAAATCTCAAAAAGAGAATCAATGGATTTGGGTTGCTCCTTACTAGTGGCGTAGTGCAGCAAGAAGCGTTGTTTGAGGTTTTGCCATTTGGTGACAGATTTTGCTCGCAGGGTGACTAACCACCAGAGGGTGCCCTTCTTTAAAGAGAAGGGGAAGACACGACATAATAACTTTGGGGATCCCCCATGGAAGCATATAGATTGGGTATAAACGTCTATGTGTTCCTGAGGATTCGTTGTCCCATCATAGAGCTCCACATTGGTTGGAAACTTAAAGTTTTTTGAGACTCTGAACTCCATTAATTGATCAGAGAAGGGCTACTCTTGATCGTCAAGGCCTAGGATGTTGTTTCCAACAACTTCAACGTCGTCATGTGGTGTTCTTCTCTGGTTGTTGCTTGTATTCTACCTTTCACCATCATTTTCCTCGTGTACGGACCTTTCTATATTTTCTAGTCGATGGCATTACTCATCTAATTGGCATCATTGGTCATTGATCTGTGTCGTTTATTGATGCACCAATTCTAGGAGGTGATTTTTGGTCATCTCGAACTGAACAAAATCCTCCTGGTGGGACATGCGATCCGCATCACTATTCAGGGGTCCTAGGCGATCATGCACGGGAATCCTAGACCCTTGAACAATATGATTAGCTCCTTCCTTGAGGGGACCAAGTCTATCTCTAATGGATATCCTCCACGATGGGTGAAGGCTATCAGTAGAAAGCAAAGCCTCATGCCCTTTGCTAAGAGTATCGACGAGAGGTGCCTGTTGTATCGTCCATACTATTATTACTATTCATGTTTCCAGAATTACGTTATAGCAACAATAGTATGCACATCACTTGAGCTAATTATTAAAAACTTCAAATTATACTTTACAATATTATACAAAAGTATGAGCCTGGTCAAGGTGTAATAGTAATAATATACATATGCTGAATGGTTTATACAAGTGTACATAATAATACAAATACATATCCAATGCCTTGTAGGCATTTTCCATACATCCATTATACAAAAATTCAAATCCAAAAGTAACAAAATAAATATCCTCTTCAGCTCGTACCATGGCGCTGCAAGTACTAAACTTAGAATTATCATGGAATACATAATAATAATGGAGTGAGAATACTAATTCTCAGTATATTCTATTATGAAAAACAACTATCAAAATAATTCCAACTGTTTCGAGAAAAATTCACATTCTTTTAAATTTAATAATATATATATATATATATATATATATATATATATATATATATATATATATATATATATATATATAAATAGGAAGGTGGCAAACTACCAAATCTAGTCATTCATCTTCCCAAAACAGAATTTCATTTAGTAGTTTCCAAAAATATCCTCTATCATTAATAAAAATTCTAAACATATATAATACCAGAAATTATACAAAGCACAACTACCATCATGTCCATTTCGTACAAATATTCTAGCAAACATATAAATATTCATTTTCAAATTAAATACAAATTCCAATCGTGAATAATTCCAGAAATTTGTCTTCAAATACCAATTTTGTAGTATTAATCTCATTCAAGTATTCAGATACACATTCAAGTCATATTCTGACATACAGATACAAATCAAATCTCAGTACTCATTCCAAATAATTGCAATCCCACAGAACCTATATCTCAAGCACCACAAGGGTGGGAGCCATTTCACATAGCTCGGGTTCTATATACTTATGGTAGGGAGTGATTTAGGGCCTCATACTACCACTAGTATCCTATGAGGGAATTAATACGTGAGGAATATACTAATACTACTACTGATACTATGAGAAATTTATACCAGAACACAAGATCTCCCTTCCTCTCAAGAGGTCATCTCCATGGTTCAAATGGAATCTCGAATACCCTGCCCTCACACAGAATCATCTCCAAAACCATTATACTAAGTGAACCAACAGTTCACATATACTGAAGGATACTAAGTGGGAAAGCATGGACAATTACCTCCCCATTCAAGGATAATTGTCCCAATTCTCATTCTCAATTCAAATTCAATTTCTGATTCTTTAAACACTAATTATTATATCACACATTCAAGTTCACCCCCATGAATTAATACAACATATTCAATGCAAAACCTAGCTCAACTTGAATAATCAAGGAGCATTGTAACAAATTCCATCATCATAATTCATAACTTTCAACAAGTATACAATGTCAAACTTATTTAAATCATGATCAAGTATTCAATTATACTTTAAACAAATACAATCTTTTCTCATACATATCCATGTTACATGGAGTTTTCCACATCTCCATTAGCTTCCAATTAGGCCTATATCCCCCTCACAAGAACAAATATACATTATCAACATAATTTCTTATTCAAGTTATTTTATACAATCAAGAAAAGGGAATCAAGTCATAGTCTTACATAACAATTCATATACAAAATTGAAGTATATACACCTCCAAACTGAAGTCACGGCCATAACTCATTCTAATTGCCAAAATCATAAATTTAATCCCAAATAATCATTTTTATAATGAATTCAATTGGCAATTAGTGTAGTCATCCAAAGAATTAATTAAAACAATAAAATCATTGTCTTTTCTAGGGTATGGCCATGAGCCTCCAACATTGAAAAATTCAAGCATTTTCTTTCTATACATGCTAAAATCAATTTACAAGAAGCTCAAGGTAATAGAAACTTATTAGAACACAATCAAAATCATCATTTCCCTTGGTTATCTTGTTTTGGCCATGAGCCATCAACTTCATGGTTTCAAAATTTTACTTCACAACATCACAAATTCATCACAAGAATTATTGGAAGAATAAGCACAAATTGAAAAACCAAAAATCATCCACCCAAAGCAAGCTCTAACCATGAGCTATCATGGAGAAAAAACAAATTTTTAAACTAAGAAACATGGAAGAACAAGAGAAAACAACCCTTACCTCAAGCCCTTTAGCTTATCCCCACTTCTTTCTCTTTCTCACCTTTGGTTTCTTGCTTTTTCTTCTTATTTTCCTTGTGAATTTTCTCCTTTCTTATGGTTGTTTCACATTCAGAAAAACAGAGGGAAAGAGAGGAGAGTGAGACGTGAAATGGATGAGGAAAAGATGAAAAGAATGATATAGAATTGTCTAGACTTGGACGACCAAATTTTTGACCAAGTTATAACTTAACTTTTGATACTGGAACTTTTGTATATGTTAAGCATTCTTTAATTTTTCAATACCAAGATTTCAAGTTACCATAGGTATTAGGAAAAATTTTAGGACTCAACCTAATCCTTGGATTTATTTTTCCACACTTCTCCATATACTACTATTTATTAGTTAAGCTTTATTACTCGATCTCAAGTTAAATTAAATCGCATATTAAGTAATTATGCTTATTGATACTTATCTTGGTATTTTATACCAACATATTCTTCATATTTTACTTATCATTTCCATGAAATTTCATAATTTTCTTAGATACTTAACTATTCCATTAATTTCTTATCGGTATTCTTAAAAATATCAAACTTGCCATGTTGTTTCTCTAAAATTTTCTATAACTCTTATTAATGATCCTTAGCTAGGAAATAAATTTTTCATTTTTATTTCCATTATATCAACTAATTCAGCAGATACTTTAATTATTCCCTTGTATTCAGTGTTATAGAATTATGCTCAAACTAATTTAGAAAATTATCTAAATTAATAGATAACTCTTACCAGCCATACTGAGTTTCTATAACCCTGATTAGGATTATTAAGTTAAGGGGAATGTTACACCCAGCTCCTCACGACGGAGGTTTCTACATGTGGTGGTGGTGGTGTGACAGGTTGAGGATTGCGTTGCGCCGTTGAACCCTGTCCTTGTCTAGGAGCAGACCTCATTTTCTCGAATTTTGTCTCATGCTCACCATGGTTGAATGAGAATAGAAGTTAATTAGTTTTTCACAGATGGTGCTAATGTTCTAAAGTGGATTCAGAGGGGTACTTGAGATAGGCACATCATAGTGATTTCCTCCTTGTATAATTGTGGCTGAGTGCGTTGAACTAGGGGCTTGGTGCCTGCAAAGAGACTCTTACGCTCAAGTCAAATAGTGCACAAGTATGGTTTATATAATAAGATAATGATACTTGTTTAAGGTGACTTAGCATGGTATTTATAGAGCATGAATGGAATCGTAATGTAATCAGTATTAAAAGCTAGTATTTATGATTCTTATCCTATTAGAGATTGTCATCTCTTCATTGTTGAAGAGGATCCCTATAATATAGGAACGCAGATATTGTAGTTATCAGCAGTCGAAGCCGATTATATGTCCTATAATTTCTTAAGATCATTATTGATAGTTATAGATATTTTAGGACATATTTACTATAGAGATATAGTGATTTTGGTATTATGGCTCAATGTCGTGGTCCATCGTTATTGGTTCTGGGGTCCTGACAATGTGTCACTAAGGCTTGGCTAGGATGTTTATAGAGGATCCCGATGGTACGCGTGCCAGGTTAATCCATCACACATGTTCCTAGATCACGATCCAAAACAACTACAATAAACTTTTGGTTTACAAGAGCATAGAAAACTTCTGGTTTACAATAACATGTGTTTCAATTGCACTAATCATATCAATTTGACTTGATAATGAATAAAACGTAATGTATAAAATTTTGGTCATTGAGGTAACAAAATATAGTAGCTATTCTAGATACTTGAATTACTTTTGTACTACCAGATATCAAAATTTACCATTAATCTGTATATTTATAAAGAATTGGGAATACATTTTTTTTCAATCAATAAAAATTTTAAGAAATCATATCATACATATTTTATTTAAATATTACAAACTAACAATATAAGAAAAAATGTGTACGTGATGATTTTAAATAACATAAAAAAATAAAATAAATATATAGGAAATGCCAAATTTGAATTCCAAGAAAATAATTCAACTACCCAAATCATCAATCAAGTGATAAAACGTTCTTCCATAATGTTTAGCGAAAATATACACATCCAAATGTATATTAGTTGTAGGACAATAGTCAAATGAATGATTTTAACAAACAAAATTTTGACAAACGACAAGTATGACCAATATTATTTTGTACATGCTACAACATTAAGGTAATTTTACTTTATTTAATATTCTCATCATTATCTCGCTACTTCATTTGATATGTATTCATGGAAGAGTTAGAACCACTATAGTAATGGTCATTTTTCTAATTTTTGCCACATCAATGGCCATAACCACGACCTCTGCCATATTGGTGTGCTATCGCAAGCAACCAAAAATAAAACTTATACTCCAAAAAATACATGTAGTAATACGAGTAAGGATCGTTCCCATAGAAAGTATCTAGCCTAGTTTTATACTACATGAACGTGGATGAGGAGATTTTGAGTATAGCAAAAATAATTTTAAGAAAATAACTAAGGAACAATTCAAATTAAATTATCAAAATTAATCAAAAGAACAAACCTTGGTCTAAGTCAACATCCACCATTGGAGTTTTACAACTAATCATCGATGCAAGTATATATCAATTCATACTTTAAATATTCACCATTGAAACTATGTTTGTAACATTCTCTCTAACCCAATAAACCTAATCAAGTTATAAAAGCTTAATAATTTTGGTATAGGATGTTTGGTGATTATAGAATATTTTGGATTAAAGTGAGCATAAATCTATAACACAATATGTGAAAAATAGCTCTTTTATGCTTGAAATATTGTTAAACAAACTGAGAAAAGAATATTGAAGCCTAAGAGCCTAATAATGCAATATAAGAAAAGTGGTGGGTTGGTAGTATAGAAAATAGAAGGAAATCTTAGAATTTTCTATAATACTTATGAAAGTTAGAAAATTCATTTATGAGAAAATAAAGTGTCTTTAATAGATATAAGATTATCAATTGAATTTCAACCTTGAAACTCAAAAATTTTGTCCTCCCTACTGTTTCATGCTGCTACTCACTTACCATACCCAAGATTTTTTCACTTTCCCTCATTTCTACACTCACTCACGCTACCCCCTCCCATTCTCTCTTTTTATATTTTTCTCATTCTCTCATCCACCCATTTTCGGTTGCACACTTTCCATTCTCTCACTATTATGCTACTGGCAGAGGGAAAAAGAGAAACAAGGACCAACAAGAGCCATAGGGAGAAGAGAAGGCAAGAGGAAGAAGAATGAAAACAAGACAAGAAAGGAAAGAAGAAAACTACTTCAAGCTAGGTAGGGGGTTTCTCTTTACTTTTCTATTTCTTCATTTGTTTTCCAAGATGTTGGAAACTTGAGATTTGAATGATGATTTTGAAATAGAAAAGATGACTTTGTGTTGATTATGTTTTGAGATAAAGATTCAAACTTTGATGTTGATTTTTTGAGGAACTTTGAAGATTTAAAATAAGTATGAAATCCCTATTTGATTCTTTGCTTATAAAGTGTTTTGAGTGCTCAAGTATGATGATTTGATGTTGATATTGGTGTGTTTTAGTTTGCTATAGGTTTAAATGGCTTAAAGACTCTATTTTTTTGTAAATTTCCACAATGTAATCGATTACATTGCCTTTGTAATCAATTATCCAGCTTTTGGAGTTGCGAAATGTGTTTTTAGGTAGATTGTAATCGATTACAAGACTCATGTAATCAATTACAAGGCTTTTGGACTAGATGTAATTGATTACATCTTGTTTTAATCGATTACATAGTTTCTGTCAGGCTTGTCATCGATTACTAAGACCATGTAATCGATTACCAAGCCCCTGATTCGAAGATTTTGGTTTGAAAATGACGGAAACAAAGTTCTTTATCCCATATAACCTAGATACAAACCTTAAATCTTGGATTGAAAGATTATGAATCAATTAAATATGATATGATCATGCATCCAAACAAATTGAGAAATGATTCATATAGTGTTAGTGCATCAAATGAGATTGGATGATGAGTTTCATTTCCTATGATGAGAAAAACCTTTAAATGCATATTATTGCATGTTGATGTAAGGTGAGGCCTTGTGTCATGCTTTGAGATGATGATATAAATATTATAATGCATATTTGATTTGATTATTATGCATGATATCACGATATGAGAATGGTGATTGATAAATGATTGATTTTTCATGAGTAACCCATTACCTAGGATATCCTTGGACCTAGGAGGTGACTTGAAAATTGTGGTTGAAGATGAACATTCCCTTACCACTTGAGTATCGAGGTTGAGGAATGACATTTCCCCCTCTTTACCTAAGTTCTCCTTGGTTGATGTGTAGTGGAGGATGAACACTCCCTCTCTACACTTGAGGCATTCCTAGTTTAAGGATAGTGTGATAATGGATGATACCCTCCCTATCAGCAGTAGTTGAGGATAGACATTCCCTTTCTACTCACAACTGTAATGAGGATGAACATTCCCTCAGTGTTGTGATTGATTTGGGTTAGTCGGAGTAGTTCTGTGTAGTGTGATAGACCGCTACAAATAGGTTGAAGTGCATCAACCCCAAAGGAGACTACTACTAAGTGATTGGTATAGTGAGGATGAACATTCCCTTCATACCTTTGATTTTAAGATGACATATGTGTCTTGATAATTTGATGACATAAGAGTTGATCGTGTGATTTATGATTTAGTAACTTGAGTTTGATGACTTAAATGATTTTGATAAAGGATATAAATGAACTGTTTGCCACCTTCCTAAAATGTTATTGTATGTTTTATAATGGATTTTTCCCCGAAATATCTAGAATGATTATGATGACACGTTTTCATAATTGATACTGAGAATTGTAAGATTCTCACCCCATTTATTTCTTTCCCATAATGATTCCAGGATGACTATGCGTAGATCTCAGAGACAATGAAGGATTTAACCTTTTAGATATTTTGATTGGCTTTATTTTGATTCTTTTTGTAAATGGTTGTATACCATTGTTTTGTGCCATTGTGGCCTGTGCTGTAATTAATGTACCTTGAAGTAATCTTGTATATGGCTCCATTTTATAAATATGTATTATATACTACCACTCCAGGCTTGTATTTTGTATATTATATAAATGTTTTTCATCCAAATTTGATATCGATCTAAGTGACATACTCTAATATGGTTGTTAATGCATAATTTCGGATATGTCATTAGCTTAAGTATTAGGTTGTTGCATTTTAATATCAAAGTAGTTCATCCTGTTAGAGCCCGAGCATGGACTAGCTATGCTTGTAGCATGAATGTTGTGTATTTTTCTATCATGATACTGAGAGTACTATTGGACTTACATGATAGCCTTGTAATTGAATGTTTATAGTTACTGTTACATGGTTTCATGATATTATGGCATATGTGTATGCAGGATACTATGGCATCATCAAGGCATATGTGGGGAGGTAGAACATCTACTAGTAGTCATAGAGAAAATATGATAGAGATGTTTAGAAAGATGACAACTATTATGAAGGAGTAGATGGAAAGAATGGGGAATAATCAACATCCCCAGCAAGGAAATGAACCAGCAGCAGTAAGAGATTAGAACTTTCATAGCCTTGCTGAGTTCAAGAAGTGTAATCCACCTTCCTTCCATAGGGAATATGATCCTTTTAAGGCTCAAGATTGGATAAAGGAACTAGAGAAAATATTTGTTGTTCAGGCATGCAATGATGAGTAGTGGGTGTCCTTGGCCTCCTTTATGATGAAAGAGGAGGCTAAAAATTAGTGGAGTGAAGCTAAAAGACTTGTAGAAGCTGCTAGAACACAAGTTTCTTAGGAGGTGTTCAAAACCATCTTCCTAGAGAAAAACTTCCCTCCAAAAGTCAAAAAAGAGAAAGAGATAGAATTTTTGGAATTGAAGCAAAGCAATATGACAGTAAGCCAGTATTTGGCAAAGTTTGAAGATTTAGCCAAGTTCTCCTCTTATCTTAAATATAATCCAGACGAGAAATGGAAATATGTCAAATTTGAAAAGGGCTTGATAGAAGACTTGAAACAGAAGGTAAGACCTTTTGAGATCTAGAGTTTCCACACTTTGGTCAATAAGTGTAGGATTATTTAATCTGCCAAGTTGGAAAGAGAGCATAAGCAAAAGCCTTAAGGCTTTCAGAAGAGAAAGATGAAGACTCTAAGAAGAAGTTCTCAAAATTCAAGAATCAATAAGGAAAGGGAAAACAACTTACGGTAGAAGATAGGGGACCTCAGTGTCCAAAGTGTAAAGGATACCATGGTGATGCAACTTGTAGGATTGACCAGATGGAGTACTTTAGGTATGACAAAAAGGGACATTATGCTAGGAATTGTCCCCAGGGGCAAAAAGCGGCGACTCCCAGACCCTTGAATAAAGGAAGAGTCTTCACTTTGAGTGGTCATGAAGCGGCTCAATCCTCCGATCTTATACAGGGTACGTGTATGGTTAAAGATAAACTTTTAACTGTACTTTATAATTCTGTGGCAACTCATTCTTTTATTTCTTATGATTGTGTGAAGGAGTTAGAGTTACCCATTTCAGATCTTCCTTATGATTGGTCAGTTTCCACCCTATTGGAAAATCAGTAACAACCTCTCAGATTCCAAATTGTTGTGTAACCACTGAAAACAAAGACTTCCTTGTAAATCTGATATGTTTACCTCTGGTTGATATAGATCTTATTTTGGGCATGGACTGGTTGTCAAGAAACCATGTTGTTTTAAACTACTCAGACAATACCCTAGTATTCCTATCAGACACTTTTTCTCTACATACTCCTTCTGAGTTTATATACCTGAATGCCAATCAAGTTACCAACTACCTAGTAGAAGGGGCTCAGGGTTATGTTCTCCTCTTTTCGTTGAATTTCGAAAGTGAACAAAGTTTGGAGAGTATACTTGTTGTGAGGGAGTATCCAGAGGTGTTTCTATATGAAGTGAATGAATTGCCACCTAAGAGAGAAATTGAGTTTTATATAGACAGTGCCAGGAACAGGGCTTATCTCCATAGCACCCTATAGGATGTCCCCTCTAGAACTCTTTGAGCTTAAGAAGTAGATAGAAGAGTTGTTAGATAAAAAGTTCATTAGACCCAGTATCTCACCTTGGGGAGCACCAGTGCTTTTGGTGAAGAAGAAGGATGACAACATGAGATTTTGTGTGGACTATAAGCAACTGAACAAAGTCACAATTAAGAGTAAATATCATTTGCCTAGGATAGATGATATGATAGACCAGTTGAGAGGAGCAGCAGTGTTTTCAAAGATCGATTTGAGATCTGGATACCATCAAATCAGGGTTAGAGAAAAAGATATTTCTACGACTGCCTTTAGGACCATGTATATGCATTATGAGTATCTTGTAATATCCTTTGGTCTGACATATGCACATGCCATTTTTATGGACTATATGAACAAAATTTTTAGGACATACCTTGATAAATTTGTCATTGTCTTCATAGATGATATTCTCATTTATTCGAAGATAACTGAGGAACATGAAGAGCATTTAAAGGTAGTCCTAGAAATCTTGAAAGAAAAGAAGTTGTTTGGAAAATTATCAAAATATGAGTTTTGGATGAAGGAGGTGTAGTTTTTAGGACATGTGATATGCAGAGATGGAATATCTGTGGATCCTAGTAAGATAGAGGCAGTATTACGATGGGAGATACCTACTACCGTAACTAAGGTTAGGAGTTTCTTAGGTTTATCTAGGTACTGTAGGAGATTCATAAAAGGTTTTTCCCAGATAGCTTTATCCTTAACTAGGCTGACTAGGAAAGGCAGCAGCACCTTTAAGTGAACCAAAAAAATGTGATAATAGTTTCCATGAGCTGAAAGGGAGATTAACCACCACACATGTGCTAGTAATTCCTGACCCACAAGAAAACTTTGTGGTTTACTATGATGCTTCAAAAAATAGGTTAAGATATGTGTTAATGCAAAAGGGACGAGTAGTCACTTATGCATCTAGGCAGTTAAGACCCCATGAGAAAAATTACCTAATCCATGACCTAGAGCTAGCAGCAATTGTGTTTGCTTTAAAGATTTGGAGGCATTACCTGTATGGGGTCAAGTTTGAGGTCTTTAGTGATCACAAGAATACAAGCACAAGTGGTTGCATTTAATTTAGTTAAGCGTTCTTCTTAAGATCTAATAATTTCTGACGTAGCAAATCATTAAATTTTAGTTGCTTCACAAATTAGAGGGATCAAACAATTATGGATTTGATATCTAATTTAACAATAGATTGTAGTGAATAATAAACTAGTTAGCCTCCTAGTAATTAAACGAAATAATCATGAAAATAGTCACATAAGAACATTCAATGCTAAAAGCATAAATTGAATAATAAAAATAAATTAGATCTCACATCTTTATTGACTTTGAGGCTTTTGTTACCTTATACCAATTATAAAATCTAGCCATGCAGGGTCATGGATGAAAACTTGAAGAAGAAGAAGATAGAGAAGAGGGGGAGAGCAGCATGTGTGAAAATATGTTCATTACTCTCCCTATTTACTTATTATTTATTAACTTTTCAAGCCTACCAAGTCTCTAATAAAATTTCCTATTAAATCTCCTACAAAATCTCCTATAAAATCTTCTATCAAATCTCCTACCAAATCTCCTCAAGATATTCTAAATATTAACCTAAGATAACAATATTCAAATTTAACTAATTAAAGAAAATAGTAAAAATAAAATAGAGTCCTAATATAACTAGGAAATTAGTATTTTTAGCTGAAAATTTCATGTACTAGATCTAAAAATTTCTAAAAATAAACCACGTCAGATCCGTGTATTAGAATTGTAGGCTAAGGAACGTCCAGAACGTCAATAGTGCAGGCACAACAACTTCAAGCACAATTTTGACCTTGATGTAGCAAGTATCTCTCAATACTCAAAACATGAAAGTCGTAGAGCTTTTTCTTGTCTTTCAATAGCATCTTGATTCATCTAAAACGAAGCTCAGATGAGAGAGTTATGGCTAGATGATGAAGCGATATCGAAACTATCCAAAATTGTCCAATTAGATTCATTTTGCACTTAACGCCTCCATTTGCATCCTAAATCAAACTATAAGAATAATGAGTACATCTAGGCACCAAATAAGTATAAAAGACTAAACATTAAGGAAGAAAAATATGACATTTTGCATTCTCATCAAATTCTCCCATACTTAACTTTTGCTTGTCCTCGGGCAAAACTCAAATTCACTTTCCCAAAAACACAAAGGTTGCAACGCCATCAACAAAGAACAACCAAGCTCTTCAAAATGTATGACATATCATGAACAAATATTCTTAAACAAGTTACAATTACTTAGTAAGCATTTTCACTTGAAGATGGAGCAAACTAAATATGTAGATCCTCACAAAAATAAACACTTAACTCTGATGTGTTTGAAGGGTATGTGTTTATCTCAAATTCTTTCCATTAGAAATGATCTACCATAGGCTTGCATAGCTTTTCATCCTCCACCACTGGGATCACATGCATAACATGAATCATAAGGACTTTTCAAAGGTTGTAACAGGGTTTAAGATCAAGGTGAGAAATATTTGGGAATGTAACTCAAAAGCCATCAAAACTAGTGGAACAAAAAAATGAATCAACTCAAGCTCGAATATATAAGACATGTAAAACCAATCACTCCATTCAGCAGCTTCTTCAATTTATATATATCACATATATACAGACCCTTTTCTTGGAATTTTACGAGGAATTATAAACATTTTGTAACATTAAAAGTAATTTCCTCCATCACTTTCCCCTTTTTTTTTGCCAAAATTACATCAACAATGAAACTCACGAATTGAGAATGAAAACATGTTCCATTTCACCAGTCATAGCCATACCTCAAATCCAGACACCCCCACACTTATTTCTTACACACCCATTCATATCATAATGATGAACAACGCTCCACTAGTTCTACGACTTGGGTAAAGGCATTGTTTTGTCGGGTTTAACACTTGTAACGTGGGTTCACAATAAATGAAAAAGGCTAATATAGCTTGAAGGGGTTCAACAAAGGGAAAAGTTAATTACAAGGCAGGCTATTTTGGCTTATGTAGCTTATAACAAAGAGGGCCTTAATCATGTTCATATATGTATATGTCAATGTGACCTCAAAGAGAATCAAGGCAAGTTCTAGATAAACAAATCTATGAAAGAATATCTCACATGAAAGAAAATAGTGAGACTAATATGGATGTGTCAGTCTAAAGGCTTACAATGTCACCGGCTTTTGTCTACCAAGTTTAGTCACTACCACTCTCTAAGGAAAATAATTAAACTAATTAATTTAAAGCTTGAAAGGATTACTTATCCAATCATGTTATGAATTATGAATTCTTCAACCTTAATTGAATCTTGCTCATGACATACATAACCTAGATCCCCTCCCTCACACTGAAAACTTACATTGTCCCCAATGTAAGGTTGAATGCAAAGAAAAGGCAAAAAAATAACTATAATATAAATGCAAAAATAAGAAAAGGAATGAAGTTCCCTTATGTTTCCTCCTAAGCAGCACCTTTGTTTATTGTCGTTGGCTCAACTCAATGCTTTCTTCTTTAATTAGTATAAATTAGAACCTCAAGGTCCAGTTCTGCTACATTCTCTACTTGGAAACCTTCATAGAAGGGCTTAAGTCTATGGACATTCAATCTGAACACTTTGGAAGTTGCTAAACTTTGAATTTTAACTACATCATGAGGAAAAACATTAGTAACAACAAAAGGTCCAATCCAACAAGAACGCAACTTACCCGAAAGCAAACAAAGTCGTGAATGGATAGAAGGACTTTTTGACCAACTTTAAACTCCTTCCTAGATATCATCCTGTCATGGAAAATCTTCATCTTTTCCTTGTAAATACTTGTACTCCCATGGGCCTCATTGTGAATTTCCTCTAACTCTTGTAATTGCAACTTCTTGAGTTCTCCACTTTTATCCATCTTCATGTTGAAACTTTTGATAGCCCAATAAGCCTTGTGTTCTAACTCAACTAGAAGGTGGTATAGTCTCCCAAATACCAACCGATAAGGTGACATACTAATGGGTGGGTTCATTTTTCTTTGCAATTAACGGGAAGGTTTTGCTTCATCTTCAAGTAAGATACGACGCATGCATGTAGATGGGCTAATTCCTTTAATATCCACAATTGTCCAACCAATAGCCGTCTTATGCTCCTTAAGGACTTGCACAAGCTTTTCTTCTTATGGTGCACTAAGTTTACTGGAGATGATCACTAGTAATGTTCCTCCATCTCCAAGAAACACGTACTTGAGGTGACTGGGGAGAAGCTTCAAATTTGGAATGGAAGCCTGTAAAACAGAGGGTAAAGGCCTTTCGTTAGAAACTGGTAATCCAATATAAGGACCATTACCTGACTGTTGTAACTTTGAAAAATCATTTAACACTACAACAAAATAAATATTAACAATTTTACCATCAAATTCCATGGTAAATGTGCCACTATGAATATCTATCTTAGTCTTGGTTGTCTTTAAGAATGATCTTCCTAACAAAACAAGAGCAGTTTGATCACCATTCTGCATATCAAGTACATAGAAATTAGTAGGAAAAACCAAATAAT